>QNUK01000018.1:3787500-4387500 GCA_013621035.1 Clarias magur | reverse complement strand
CTTGGAGATGGCTCCTTGCTGCTCCATATGATTGAGCTCCTCTTTAACTCTTGGTAGTAGTGGCACAGATGTGTGTCTGGACGTTGAGACAGAGACAGGCTTTGCTCCAGACTTAAGTACAATGTTGTACTCACCTTCCATTTTCCCTAAGCCAGACATGAGCCAGAAAAAAACTTTGGGAACTCATGTTTTACTGTACTTTTGCAGTCTATGCTGATACTGTCCAGCCTTGCTATCAGTTTCAATGTCATGGCAGGTATCTATCCTAGCAACGGTGTGCACAGCCCATCTATGGCGTAGACCTCTTCTTCTTTGTTTCTCTTATTCTTACTGACAGTGTCTCTAAACCTCCCATTTACTTTTAGCAGTGCCTCTCCTGACCCATACAAAAACTTTGTTGCTTTTTAAAGTTTTCCAAAATGACCCTGAGTGTACAGTGTTGCTGGAACAGCTGTGCCATCAGCTTTAGTATCTATTTTGAACAATGATTTATGATTGTCTACCTTTATTGTTTTTATCCATGGACTGAATATGGCTTCCAAGAATCCCACCTCTTCATCACTGTCTTCAGCCACTGTTGCTACATTAGATTAATCTACTTTTTTTGTTTTAAAAACACACTCCCTCTCTCACTCAACATTGTTGATAATTATTCCATCTAATATATCTACATCTCTTACATTGTGTTTATTTTCTCCTGTGTTTTCTTAGCTTGACGCCTGCCACATCTTGCGCCGGGTAACGCATCCGCTTTTGTATTTTTAGAGCCGGGGCAATAAGTGATGTAAAAGTGGAACCACGTGAAAAACAGGGCCCATCGGGCTTGGCGCGGGTTACGTCTTTTGGCTTGTTGGATGTACTCTAGATTACGATGATCAGTGAGCACAATGAATGGATATTTGGCTCCCTCCAGCCAGTGTCGCCACTCCTCTAACGCTGCTTTTACTGCAAGCAGTTCTCTATTGCCGGTATCGTAGTTGCGTTCGGCAGGTGTTAATTTACGAGAAAAAAAAGCGCAAGGGTGGAGTTTTACTGGGTCGCCATGGCGTTGTGACAACACCGCTCCTATTCCTACTTCCAACGCATCGACCTCGACTATAAAGGGCTTCTCCGGGTCAGGGAGTCTTAAAATAGGTGCTGTTGTAAAGGCTGTTTTGAGACGCTGAAACGCTCTTCGCGCTTCCGGAGAGAACTCGCAAAGTCGTTTCGGTTTCCCTTTTAACATAGACATGAGTGGTGCTGCCACAGTGCTGAAGCCCCGAATGAACTGCCGATAGAAATTCGTGAACCCAAGAAAACTCTGTAGCGCCTTTACTGACCTGGGTTCCGGCCATTGTTGCACCGCCGCAACCTTGGCTGCTTCCATTTCGACCCCCTGTGGCCCTATGCGATAGCCGAGGAATGAGTCCTCCCGCTTGTGGAACTCGCATTTCTCCGCCTTCGCATAGAACCCGTGTTCGAAACACATCATTCATGAACCCCTGAAACACCGCAGGTGCGTTTACCAGCCCATACGCCATCACATTATATTGATAATGCCCTGAGGTCGTGCTAAACGCTGTCTTCCATTCATTGCCTTTGCGCACTGAACGAGATTGTAAGCGCTGCGGAGGTCGAGTTTAGAAAAAATGGAAGCGCCTCAGAGTTGATCGATAGCGGCCGGGACCAGCGGTTGTGGGTGCTTATATTTTACTGTCACCGAGTTAAGACCCCGGTAATCTATACAGGGACGTAAACCCCCGCCTTTTTTTCTATAAAGAAAAACCCTGCCGACTCGGGCGACGTGGACCTGCTGATGAGTCCCTGCCGGAGAGCCTCACTCACCTATTCCTCTATGGCCCGTGTCTCCTACACGGACAATGGATGAATAGGCGCGCCCGACGGTGTTTTCCCCGGCAAGAGCTCTATCGCGCAGTCCCACGGCCGGTGAGGGGGAAGTTGTGCTGCTGCCCTGATGCTAAACACATCTTTGAACTTTGCATACTCTGATGGCACCGTGACTGACACCTGGGTATGCGGATTTTCAATGTTGGTTGTCTGGACCGCCAGTGCCGACGGTTTACATGATCTTTCGCATCTAGGGTACCAGGATACGATGCTAGAATTGGCCCAATCAAAATCAGGATTATGGGAGCTGAGCCAGGGTAAGCCCAGCATGACGGAATGGTCTAACCGCGGAAGTACAAAAAATCTTAATTTTCTCGGTATGATCAGGGAACATTAACCGCAGGGGCACTCTGATTACTTCAATAGGCGAATATTTTAACTCACAACCATCCAGAGCTTTTACCAATATCGGGCACGGGAGCTTCGACACAGGAGCTCGCAGCGAGGAAACTAGAGATGAGGAGATGAAATTACCAGCCGACCCAGAATCTATGAGAGGACAAACAGACAAGGTATGGTTAATATGTGATAACTGTGCTCTCAAACAGAAAGGGTGGTGGGTGCGAGGTGGTGCTTGTTCAGTTACTTTCAGTATTGGACAGGTGTTGATTTGGTGCGTGTCCCCCCCACAGTATAAACACAGCTCCGAAGTCAATCTCCATCTCTTCTCCTTTGCCGAAAGCCTGGAGGTGCTCACGTCCATCGGCTCCGGCGTGGACCCTTTGCAGTGAGCTGGTCGAGGCTTGCTGAGGCCATCGCTGCGCCGAAAATCCGGCCGTTTATTCGGTGTCTTTGTGGTCACGTGACGCCGCTGGCTGCGGAGGTGCTGGTCTAACTTAATAGCCAGATTGATGCAGTCATCGAGATCCATGTCAGTATCCCGGCACGCTAGTTCTAATTGGACCTCGGGCTGAAGTCCATCTCGGAACCTGGCTAATAAGCTCTTCTCGTACCAGCCACTTTCCGCTGTCAACATTCGAAATTTCACGGCGTATTCGGCGACAGTGAGGTTCCCCTGGCTCAGCTTCATGAGCCTCTGTTCTCCCGACCTGCTGTGGTCGGGGTGATCAAACACGGTGCGGAGGGCCTCGATGAACCTCCAGTAGTCCGTCGTGAGTTCTCCACCTGCGCCCCAAATCGCCGTCGCCCATTCCATGGCGGCACCTGTGAGCTGTTGGATGACGTAGCTAATCTTCCGCTGCTCCGTCATGTCCGGGTACTCAGCCAGATACAGCTCACAGGCCAGAAGGAAGCTCTTACATCCCTCGGGGTTACCGGCGTATCTCTCCGGGGGCGTGGGGCGTGGCGGTGAAGGAGAGGTTGGGGGTGGCCGTGCCGTCATGAGCTGACTGACACTGTGAGCCAGATCATTGACAGCCTGGGCTAGGCTATCTATCTCCCGTTGTTGTCCCCAGATGTATACATGCATCGGGGAGTTATCTTCGGGACGCTGACTCCCTGCTGCGCCCTGAGGGGTTCATCCATCTGTCATGTTTACCTAGTAATCAGAGGTGGACGCAAGTGCAGGATCTCATTCTTATAGTCTTTATTTACAATTTCACAGTCATGGGCCAGCATGGTTCTAAGCCAAGAAGTCAAACAAAGTCTGTGAGGCAGAAATGAACGCTACAAAATTGGGCATGAGAGCACACAATAAATTGGAGTGGTAGTTTGTGAAATAGTTATGTTTGCTCAAGCCGAATGTGGCGACAAAACGGAAGCAGCGGACTGGAGTGATGATGACAGGGTCACAGGTAATCATGGCTTTTTTTGACAGGTAGGCGTGACCTGGCGTGCCGTGAGGTTGCAAGGTTTTCTATCATAGTCTTGAATGTCTACCTCAACCAGGGAAAAGGAGTTGACTTCTTTCATTGATGAAATTGAACAAAACGTGATGAAATGTTGCTTGCATCACTAGTGGCACAGACAGGGAAAATGCAATTTTATCTTTTATTAGAGGTTCAGGAGGAATTTGTCTTTTATTTTTTCAACTGGTTGGGGTGAATAGTCTATTAAATATGAAAATATTGATGCTAGCTCCTTCCCTGCACTCTCTCTCTAGCTCATAATGCTACTGGGTGAATGTATAATAGCTTTGGTATGTAAAACCATTGATTCTTAACTATTGAGCCTATGCCACAGTTTCAGTTAATGCAAGCAGAGGAATCCTCCTTTATCTAAGATCATGTTAGCTAGATAACAGAATACCACAACCATAGTAGCAATTACCAATTGATAAATACCAGCATATTTTTCTGGAGTTTTAGTAATTCTACAATTTTTAGCTGACAAAGCAGGCAGTGCATGATGTGGGTCTTGTTTTTAGTGGCTTGTAAAAAGAACAGTGAGGTCAGAACGTTAGGGGAGGGATACTTTGTTGTACCTCACTCAGTAGCCATTTCTTCACCCATCTTTATAAAAAGATGCAATGTACAGTCGTGGCCAAAAGTTTTGAGAATGACACAAATATTAGTTTTCACAAGTTTGCTGCTAAACTGCTTTTAGATCTTTGTTTCAGTTGTTGCTGAGATGTACTGAAATATAATTAGAAGCACTTCATATGTTTCAAAGGCTTATATCGACAATTACATGATATTTATGCAAAGAGTCAGTATTTGCAGTGTTGGCCCTTCTTTTTCAGGACCACTGCAGTTCGACTGGGCATGCTCTCAATCAACTTCTGGGCCAAATCCTGACTGATAGCAACCCATTCTTTCATAATCACTTCTTGGAGTTTGTCAGAATTAGTGGGTTTTTGTTTGTCCACCTGCCTCTTGAGGATTGATCACAAGTTCTCAATGGGATTAAGATCTAAGGAGTTTCCAGGCCATGGACCCAAATTTCCAACGTTTTGGTCCCCGAGCCACTTAGTTATCACTTTTGCCTTATGGCACGGTGCTCCATTGTGCTGGAAAATGCATTGTTCTTCCCCAAACTGTTGTTGGATTGTTGGAAGAAGATGCTGTTGGGGGGTGTTTTGGTACCATTCTTTATTCATGGCTGTGTTTTTGGGCAAAATTGAGAGTGAGCCCACTTCCTTGGATGAGAAGCAACCCCACAAATCGTCTCAGGATGCGTTACTGTTGGCATGACACAGGACTGATGGTAGCGCTCACCTTTTCTTCTCCGGACAAGCCGTTTTCCAGATGCCCCAAACAATCGGAAAGAGGCTTCATCTGAGAATATGACTTTGCCCCAGTACTCAGCAGTCCATTCGCCATACTTTTTGCAGAAGATTAATCTGTCCCTGATGTTTTTTTTGGGGGGGAACTGACTTCTTTTCTGCCCTTCTTGACACCAGGCCATCTTCCAAAAGTCTTCGCCTCACTGTGCGTGCAGATGCGCTCACACCTGCCTGCTGCCATTCCTGAGCAAGCTCTGCACTGGTGGCACTCCGATCCCGCAGCTGAACCCTCTTTAGGAGACGTTCCTGGCACTTGCTGGACTTTCTTGGACACCCTGAAGCCTTCTTAACAAGAATGAACATCTTTCCTTGAAGTTCTTGATGATCCTATAAATTGTTGATTTAGGTGCAATCTTAGTAGCCACAATATCCTTGCCTGTGAAGCCATTTTTATGCAATGCAATGATGGCTGCACGCGTTTCTTTGCAGGTCACCATGGTTAAAAATGAAAGAACAATGATTTCCAGCATCACTCTCCTTTTAACATGTCAAGCCTGCCATTCTAACCCAATCAGCCAGACATAATGATCTCCAGCCTTGTGCTCTTCAACCTTGTGCTCTTCTCACCTGAGTTAACAAGACGATTACTGAAATGATCTCAGCAGGTCCTTTAATGACAGCAGTGAAATGCAGTGGAAAGTTTTTTTTTTTTTCGGGATTAAGTGAATTTTCATGGCAAAGAAGGACTATGCATTCATCCGATCACTCTTCATATAATTCTGGAGTATATGCAAATTGCTATTATAAAAACCTAAGCAGCAACTTTTCCCATTTTCAATATTTATGTAATTCTCAAAACTTTTGGCCACGACTGTACACTCGAGCTTGCCTTAAAACAACATGCAAAAGCAGTCAACATCATGGAAGCAGTGAACATGCACACAATAGTAAAAAAAAGTTATTAAATTAAATACAAGTAACCAGAAGCATGGAGCCCAATGTATAAGAATATATGTTTCTTTATTATTATCATCATAAACCTACTCATGTAAGAATGAAAATTATTTTTATTCTAAATTACTCATAAGTTTTTTTTTTCTTTTTTTTTTTTTTTTTTAAAGTACAGTCAACAGAGTAAAAGACACACATGTCTACTCAGGTCTCACCGCCTGTGCTCTTTTGATGAAATGGCTGCCAACCATCAGAATTAACCTTAAGTTGTGTTTTTCCTTTTATTTTGTGAAAGGATCCTGCAATTGCCACAAGCAAGAGAGTCAATGAAGACGTATATGCATCATATAACAGAGGAACACAAGTAGATGCATGGATCACTGAGGCAGATGGAAAGACTGCACTACTGGGAGAGGTAAATAACAAAGGTTACCATTAAAAGGTCCTATATTTTGCTATTTTTTAAGTTAACATACTGTAGGTCTCATGGGTCTGAGCCAAACTGAGTCTGCTAATGCTCCAGCTGTTGTTCTCTGTTTATCTAAATAGGCAGTTCACGGACTGAAATGTTAAAGTGTTAAAAGTATTTGCTGATACGTCTATACCCTAGGTGGTCTTTTTTAGAACAGCTGAGTATTTCAATCAGGTACAGCCAGGTCCATAGATTTTGGAATAAAGTTATTGTTTTTTAACCTTCTAAGTCTCTGATTTTTGTTTGCTCTTGCATATTTCAATGTTTATTTATATTATTTACATACATTTTGTGACATATATTTTTCAGAACAATTATTGCATTAATTAATCCTTCCATCCGATTTTAAAGTTTTTTTTTAGATTTCTGAGTCTTATACTGTAAGTTTCATATAATACCTGCAGGTTTGGCCTGGACAGACCGTGTTTCCTGACTTCACCAAGGAATCTTGCATCAAGTGGTGGGTGGATGAAATCATCCAGTTCCATAAACAAGTGAATCATGACGCAATCTGGATTGTAAGTAACTGTCGAATACATAATAATAATAATAATAATAATAATAATAATAATAATAATATAATAATAATACTAATAGACAAAAGCATGTTTTTGCTTTATATTTGTCTAATAATAATGTATAATAATTAAATAATTTATCTTATGTGACAATGTGCCACAAAAAATATAGTTTAAGTAGAGTGTAACTACTGAGTTACAGATGGAAAACAGAAGTAGTATATCTTATGTATATATCTATGTGACAATGTAGTTTTTGTTTGTGTTAATACAAAATCATACCTATTTAATTTTATCTTTACAGCAGTAATGTGACAAACTTAAACAGGGAAACTGACCACCTTTTAAATAAATAGAAGTAGATTTATATATAAATTGTACTTAAATTATAAGTACCTGTCATTGACGGTTAAAGATTTTGTATAAATAGTTAAAAGGTAAAGCAAAAAACAAGCTGATAAGCTTTAATGTAATTAAAGTGATATAATTATTTCAGGTTAAAATAATCCCACATGTACATGATTGCCTGCCTTTCAATAGGACAGTGATTCACTCTTGTGAATCACAGATGAGAACTCAAGAAAGTAGATTGAATAAAGATTTAGTTTGGTGTTAAAATAACTCCAGCACCTTTACATTTACTTAAATCACTTCAGTACTGTTATTTCAGTGGGTAAAAATATTAAGTAACCCAAGGGAAAAATATTCAGTGTAGCCACACCAGCAGTTCGGCATTGGAGCGCAACATCTTATTCCCGGTTTTTCAGGGAACAGGGTTACAGCAAAGTAACCTGAGACGTTCCTTTTCAAAAGCTACACTCAATGCTGCCTGAAAACGCAATGGGAACGAGAATACCAACGCCGCTGCATTTCAAGTGCCTGGACCCCCAGGTTGTGTAGCGTGTGCGCACAATAGCCAAAGAGGTCTCAGACATAACTTTGGGATGCTGACTCGAGGACCCACGAGCCCGGTGTATCATGGACATCTAAACTCTAAAATCTGACAAATTCGTGAGGAGAGGACTAACCTGCTGCATCACAGACTTGCTGCAAGGGGAAACCTCTTGCTAGAGCAATTGATGAGGCAATCCCCCTCGTCAAATGAGCCTTGATTCCTAGAGGCAAAGTGTGACCATTCGCCACGTAGGCTAGGGCAATAGCATCTCTCACCCAATGTGACAGGGTTTGTCTAGGGGTGGCCGTCCCCCGGTTGCAGGCACCATGGCAAATGAAAAGCTGCTCTGACTTACGCCACTGGCTAGTGCGGTGGACGTAAATCAGAAGAGCATGTACTAGACACAGTAAGTGAAGTCTTTCCTGCTCTGGAGCGGTAAAAGGCCGAGGACAGAAGGCTTCGAGAACAACTGGGTGCATGGTCGAGAATGGAACTTTTGGAAGATAGTTTGGGTGAGGATGCAGAATAGCTTTGACTAGCCCAGCAGCAAAGTCTAGGCAGGATGGAGAGACTGACAAAGCCTGCAGATCTCCAATTCTCTTCAAAGAAGTGATGGCCATAAGAAAAAACATATTAAGAGACAGAAGCCTGACAGGCGCCGATTCTAGTGGGTCGAAAGGGGTGTCAATCAGACCAACTAAGAGAACCTATCGGAGGAAATGCATAAAGACGTAATCTGGGCCACGTAAGGGACATCGCGTCCAGACCCAGGGGAGCTGGAGGAGTCAGAGAGTAGTGAAGGTGACATTGTGCTGTTTCTTGCGAGGCAAAGAGTTCCACCTCTGCTACATGAAATGTTTCCCAGATTTGACTGACTACTTCGGGGTGAAGTTTCCATTCCCCATGTGTCAGAGCTTGTCTCGATAGCAAGTCTGCTCCCACATTCATATGCCCCAGAATGTAAATCGTCCTGAGGGACAGGAACTTGTCCTGTGCCCAAACAGAACCTGGTGCGCTAGCTTGTTCAAGCGGCGTGAGCACAGTCCGCCCTGGTGATTTATGTACGAGACTACTGAAGTATTGTCCACCCGCACTAGGACATGGTAGCCTCTCAACTGAGGGAGTATTTCAGGGCCAGAAATAGAGCCATCATTTTGAGGCAATTAATGTGCCACACAAGAAGATGACCTCTCCAACTCCTTTGGGCTGGATGGCCATCTCAGACCGCACCCCAGCCCATGAGGGAAGCGTCTGTCGTTAGCATCTTGCGATGACAACATGGACCTAGAGTGGGACCCAGAGTCAAAAACCAGGGTCTGAACCACATAGAAAGGGTACAAAGCCCCTGGCCCTTATCCACAACTGAAACGATCTCATGTACAGAAGGCCCAGGGTCAGTTAAAATCTCTCTTGTGATCCTAAATGGCCATTTTTGTACAACCTGAGACATTTTTTGCAGCCTTCATTCACAGACTTTAGCAGATGCATTGGTAATAATAAATATTCAACATGTTCTGCTCTGAAAACATTCAAAACTTAATACAACTCATCACAAATATAATGACCCCATAACGTAATAAAATTCTGTAGTTGGGAAATTACAAAATATGTATCCCCATAGTCATCAGTGGTTACAAGTTACTAGTATGTCTGATGTGTAACTACAAATGTACTTGCAGCCCCTAATAATGTAGACCTTGACAGTATAATGTGTGTTTCTCCTCTTAGCTGATGATGTATTGTGAAATCAACAACTTTTTGGGAGCCTCAATAGCATGCTTAGTTTTAATGTGCTAACAATTAGCAGAACCAAGATAACAGAACTGACCTAATTATTTTTTAATTTTCATAAGGACATGAATGAAGTTTCCAGCTTTTTGAAAGGCTCCACTAAAGGATGTGCTGATAATACACTGAATTATCCACCTTTCACTCCAAGTAAGTCACACATAGCTCTTGACGTGCAATTATGAAGGTTTATACTCAATTCTGGCAGTTTTTTAATCCATTATTGACATTGAATGACCATGAATGCAGTCAACTTGTTGATTTATCTTGATCACTTGGCAGAGTCGTAGTCAAAGGCAGAAGTGAGAGTGTGCATTTCAGTCAGAGAAGCAAAACAGGTCTAATGCGTGAGGCAAAAGATAAACGAAACGCAAAGAGTCAATGATGTGAAAGCGTGAAAGCATGAAATAGCTTGGCATTAGGCACGAGAAAACTGGGCAAAAGGAGCATGCAATATGTGGGCTCTGATTTGCCCGCTGAGCTCTCTTTAATATATAATAATCTCGTAATCAGCAGTGAATAAGCGTAAGGGTCTCGAATGGGTGATTTAAACATGACAATTATTTTAACTCATTAGTTAATTTCTAATAAAAATTCTAGGATACTTGAACAGCTTTGTCAGTGGAGGGACATTGTTATTATGTGAACACACAAGCTTGTATTAGTTGTAGCGGTCATTGTCACAGTCTAAAAGCATGGTGCTACCCCCACCGTGGTTAACAGTTTCCATCTCCAAACATGTCTTTGGTCAAAACTTTCCTTCAGGAGGAACTGAAGCTTCTTTTAAGCTAAATTAAGCTGCTTTCCTATTTTACTGTGTATTGGTTAACTCACTGAGTGCAGTCAGACAATGCTTGGCACAGAGCTGCCATCCATGAACAGAAAGTAGAAAGGCCTTGGTTTTGGCAAATTAAAAGACATTTCAGAACCAATAAATTAATATTAATATCTAACTTGATTTCTGTATATTGTCGACCAAAAATTTATTAATTCTTGTGTGCCTAATGCTTGTATATTTCTTATATTTAAGATTGCACAGCTAATTGTACAAAAGTACCAAAATACCGATTCAAAACAATCAGTACCCAATATTGGTATAACAATCTCTCTCTCTCTAGATATCCTTGATAATTTGATGTACAGTAAGACTTTGTGCATGGATGCCAAACAGTACTGGGGAAATCATTATGATGTTCACAGTCTTTATGGATATTCAATGGTGTTGGCGACAGAAAAGTAAGTACTTCAATCTCCGTTTGAGCGTAGACTCCAAGTTGTTTAAAATATAAATTTACACACGTGGACAAAATTGTTGGTACCCTTCGGTCAATGAAAGAAAAACTCACAATGGTCACATAAATAACTTTAATCTGACAAAAGTAATAATAAAAAAAATCTATGACTGTTAACCAATGAAAGTCAGACATTGCTTTTCAACCATGCCTCAACAGAATTATTTAAAAAAATTAACTCATGGAACAGGCCTGGACAAAAATGATGGTAACCCTAGAAAATACTGAAAATAATGTGACCAAAGGGAAAAGGGACTAGGTGAGTCCACTAATTAGCATCACAGGTGTCTACAATCTTGTAATCAGTCATTGGGCCTATATATATAGGGCTCCAGGTAGTCACTGTGTTGTTTGGTGACATGGTATGTACAACACAACATGGACCAGAGGAAGTGAAGGAAAGAGTTGTCTCAGGAAATTCGAAAGAAAATTATAGACAAGCATGTTAAAGGTAAAGGCTATAAGACCATTTCCAAGCAGCTAGATGTTCCTGTGACTACAGTTGCACATATTATTCAGAAATTTAAGATCCATGGGACTGTAGCCAACCTCTCCGGACGTGGCCGCACGAGGAAAATTGAGGACAAATCAAAGAGATGGATAATCCCAATGGTAACAAAAGAGCCCAGAAAGACTTCTAAAGAGATCCAAGGTGAACTTCATGCTCAAGGAACATCAGTGTCAGATCGCACCATCCGTTGTTGTTTGAGCCAATGTGGACTACACGGAAGACGACCAAGTAGGACACCATTGTTGAAAACAAATCATAAAAAAGCCAGACTGGAATATGCCTACAACTACATGTTGACAAGCCACAAAGCTTCTGGGAGAATGTCCTATGGACAAATGAGACAAAAATGAAACTTTTTGCCAAGGCACATCAGCTCTATGTTCACAGATGGAAAATTGAGGCATATCAAGAAAAGAACACTGTCCCTACTGTGAAACATGGAGGAGGCTCTGTTATGTTCTGGGGCTGCTTTGCTGCATCTGCCACAGATGCAGCAAAGCAGCCACAGTGTCTTGAATCTGTGCAGGGTACAATGAAATCTCAAGACTATCAAGGGATTCTAGAGAGAAATGTGCTGGCCAGTGTCAGAAAGCTGGGTCTCAGTCGCAGGTCATGGGTCTTGCAACAGGACAATGACCCAAAACACACAGCTAAAAACACCCAAGAATGGCTAAGAGGAAAACATTGGACTATTCTAAAGTGGCCTTCTATGAGCCCTGACCACAATCCTATTGAGCAGCTTTGGAAGGAGCTGAAACATGCTGTCTGGAAAAGGCACCCTTCAAACGGAAACAACTGGAGCAGCTTGCTCATGAGGAGTGGGCCAAAATACCTGCATAGAGGAGCAGAAGTCTCATTGACAGTTACAGGAATTGTTTGATTGCAATGATTGCCTCAAAAGGTTGTGCAACAAACTATTAAGTTAGGGGTACCATAATTTTTGTCCAGGCTAGATGTGGTGTGATCTGCCCATATGTGGTGCTGTCAGAACTGCAGCTAACAAGAACTCCAAACACCAACGCTCTAGCTCACCTGAGTACTAGCACAACTTGGACTAATTACAAGACCCCGGTTATTAAAGACTCACATACTTCCGGTCTTTGCGAAGTATACGCTCTCTGTGACTAGATCCAGTGTCATTACCAAGCCGTTTGTATTTTCATGGTCTTTTAGATTTTGACCCCGTTTTGTTTCAACGTTTACGAGTTTAGCCTGTTCCAGTTAATGCCCATCGTACATCGCCTGACCTTTGCCTGTTTACTGGACTTTCGAGTTGGATTATCCTTGCTGGTCTTGACTGTTGTAATACTTAATCAGTTTCTTAATAAAACATCTCATCTGCATTTGCGTTCTTCAAGTCTGGGTTCTAACAGGTGCACATAATCAATGATTGTGCAATATTTATCATATCATTTCATAGTCCAATGATAGTACTACATCAGACTTGTAACGCTTATGTTGGAGTTCAAAAGTGCCAAATGGTCCTCAATGGTGTCTTCACATGGTGAGTGCTGTGAATATGTCTAATGACAACTCTATGCCACTAATCCTTTGTGCTGTTCTAACAATACACTGGAAGGCTTTTGTATCAGCTTTGGTAGAACTGCTGAACCAGGCTGATCTGTAAAACACATCTCTGATAGAACTGTAAAACTTCACAAGCAGATTTTGGGCAGGTTGACTATTCTTATCCCTTATAAAACTCTCTTATTAGATTTCTGAAAATATTTGTAAACTGTCATTACAAAAAAAGTATATTAAATTTATGTAAAAATAAGTAAACTTCCACTAAATTCCCCAGGTATACTATGCGTAGTAAGCATACTAATATCATTAAACTAGTAGTACACTTAACTATACAAATTAGTAATACTGTATACCAATTTGACCAATGTTTATTTTATAAAAGAATAAAACTGTCACGAACTGCTGGTAATTGCTCGTGGTGATGGCCGTGGGCTGAAGTGAAAGGCGGGCATAGATGCAGAGGAGTGGTGTGAAACATAAGTCCTTTTATTTGAACAAAAAGTTTCAACAAAGGATGTTGACTTACGGATTGGAGTACGACACAACAACATTAACCAAATGACATTGACAGACTAATATTTAACACAGGCAGGAGGACTGACTAAACATGGAGACCTAGCCTACTAGCTGTTATGCACACTAGCTGCTAAGCTGGATGCTAGCTAATCAGACTAGTTGCTAACAGACTAGTAGCCAGAGGTCTAAGGGTAAACAGACTGGGTGCACAGCAAACTAGGTAGGTCACAGACTAAGAAGTAGCAGGTTAGTGACTAAGCAGGTTAGTATCTAAACGGATTAAGATCTAAGCAGACATGGAGACTAGACAAACTAGGAGACTACACAGACTAAGAACTAGGCAGGTTAGTATCACCATGTTAGTAGTAAAACAGACTAAGATCTAAACATTCAACAGTGGTACTTACACAGGGGGAACCAAACATACTACAATACAAACTAATACATTTAACAAAGACAGCTCCACAAAACATATACCAACTTAAAACAAACACAAACTAAAACAGACCATAACCAAACAAAAGCCCACTTAACATAACAAATGCTCGACCCAGTTTCCCAGAACAAACAGCTATTTATAAAACTAGCTACCTCGGTTCAGGTGAGACCGCCTCACCTGACCGAGGTGCCTTCTGGGAAACGGAGTCTACAAACAAAAACTACAAACAGTGGCCTCTAGTGGTGAACCCTCACAACAACTAGTTCACATTTTTAAGTTTTATTTTGTACTGCAGCTATACTATGAAGTTTTCAATAAGTGAACTTATAAATACTAGTTATGAGCTTATAGCCAATTTTCTTTAGCAGTTTTATACTGCAAGTGTACTTGTAAGTTGTATGTTAGTAAACTAATACTTGTTGACTACTTACACATTACTTTTGTTCTAATACTTAAGCACAAATATAATACTAATAGTTCTACTTAGGTAGAATTTATTGAGGTTAAAATATACCTTTAACCAGTAGACCTGCTGTTAAATAATATGAACATTAATAGTAGACTATACATACTGTATATTAAAAAATAAGACATTTAGTTAGGATTATGAACATATTTATTTACTTTAAAAGTCTATGTTTAAAAAAACAAATATTGTAGTGATACCAAAATACAATACACAGTAGAGTTTACTACCATGCAGTTATTGATCAAATACTTTCAGCCAGTTCAAGGTCAGCTTTATGAAACAGTGTAATGCACAAACAACATTAACAAAACAATATTTGCTGGCTGCCATGTGTTACATTAAAATTAATGCTCAACATGCTTATCAAACCACAAGAGGGACAAACACACATGCATGCACCCATAAACACACAGCACACATGATGTATTTAAATTTTCTCTCTGGGTTTTTTTTTTTTTTCAAAGAAAAAGGGGCTTGTTAGCATTAATCAATTTTCTGAGTCTACTATATTAAAGACCTTTCCATGGTGTATAGAAACAAAAAGGTTCCACCCCAGCAAATGGTGTATTTTTACTTTTGTAAGGAATTAGATGGACAATTTTCCCAAAGTTCCTGTTTTTCTTAGTCAGACTAGATGGCCATAATCACTCTCAATTTTGCATGCACTCACAAAAATCTTATGTCAAATTTATTAACCAAGTTTCTTGAGTGCTATGGAAAAAAAAAGTTGATCATTTTTGGGACCATGCCAAACTTCTTTGCTCCTGAGTTCCTAGCTCAGTCATTTTTAGATCAGAAAACAGGACACTCACTCATCTGAAAATGAATGGGGTTTTACAGTGTAGAGATGGAGTCATCAACAAACTACCCCCATTTCCAAACTACTGATTTCTGCTCAATTTTGTACAACCCATCACAAAACTTATACCAAAACATCAAGCTGAGCATTCTTCAAGGTAAAAAGTTGATATCACGCTAAGAAGCAGCGGACTGACTTCTTTCAAGTCATTGCAAGTGATTGTGCTACATTGTCATTGTATGAGTAAGCCATACAGGGAGGCCTGTTGTTATGGTAGCTTTGCTAAGCCAAAATCCCTCCAGCCACACACCCTCACTGGACTGGCAGCTAATTTGAATGCTCATACATCTTGGACTATAACAGAACTTGGGAATAGTGTGGAGTATGAATGAGCTGTTTTCAACATTTTGCCCAGGTCATGCTGCCCACTTTCTTTCAGCCACTTATTCACAATTTCACCAGGACTTGTCTCTAGTTTTTCTTTTTGTAATCTATCATGGAATGGATTATTTGCAATATTCACTGTGAGTTATAAAGTCGTCCTCTATCTGAAGTTTGTAGTAGTGATGTTACCTCTGTTAAGGTTTGCCCCGGTGACGTTGTGTGTAACAATTTAATTTCACTGTTCATCCATGGATTTCTTTTTTCTGTGACATCATCCATACAGTAGCACAAAGCCACTGTGTCCATGTGTGCTGCCATCTTCCTCCTTATACTGATTTACACATATCATCTTGAGATACCATACCATAGAGATAATTTATAAACCATAGTGTGGTTCAGCCCATTTTGCAATAAAACTTTAGTGCTTTCCAACACTCACCTTCATTTTTTTTTTTTTTTGTATGTTCATCTTATCCTTTAGGGCTGTAAGGCAAGTCTTTGGCAGCAATCGCTCATTTATTCTCACTCGCTCTTCTTTCCCTGGAGTTGGAAAATATTCAGGCCACTGGCTTGGTGATAATGCTGCCAACTGGAATGATATTAAATGGGCAATACCTGGCATGCTGGAGTTCAACCTATTTGGAGTACCCTATGTAAGTACAAACCTATGACATATAGTGCTTTTACATGATATGTTTTATGCCATCAGTTATAGAATAAATACTACCAAGATATGTCCTCAGGACAGGCACATGCACTTACATCCACCTCCAATTTACAATTATTTTCCCACTCTATGTGTAACATACCATATCTACAATGACAGCAAAAGGCCTTATACATAATACAAATATTCAAGTGCATCACTAGTTTGCTCAAAGAGTCAGCAATATTAAAGTATGCATATGGGTCCCATAATCACAGAAGATATTTTCTTTTAAAAATCACATTTCAGTTCCTTATATTAAATGGTGCAAATCTCTTTTATATACCACATTGATATGTATTTAAGACTCACACATGAGATCACATTATATTAGCAGCAGATTCAGTGGCTTCAATGACTAAAGTGCAAATAGATCTTAAACTTTATTTCAGCTTTCCTCCTTGTGGAGGTCTTAATTGCATCCTCTATTTTGATTCCCTGTGCCAGCTCACATCCTATGAAGATCAATACCAGTCCATTTTTTTCTGTTTTATTGTAGGACGTTTGTTTTGTCATATTCTATACATATAATAAAACTCTAAAGTTGGTGTCATTGTACAATGAACATATTTGAAAAAAAATATTTGGAGGGATGTAAGATGAGTAATAGAACACATTAAGCCGGTTTTTAGAATTGTTTACATTTAAATAAAATTTTTGTATATATTCAGAAAAATACTGGCCAAAAATGTTGAATTCCACATGTTCACATGTCCTACTGTTCACAATATAAATGCTCAGACAATGATGGACTTTTGATATCCAAATTACTAAACAAGTATTAATAAAAATAATAAAATATGCAACATACAGCTGTATGAACTATAAAAGAGAAAGTAATAACAGTTGAATAAATAAACTGTTGCCTGATTCTGTGTCAGCCATGTCACTCTGTGCCATCACATGGAAATGACGGATGGCAACATAGTGTGGGTCTGCTTCCAGGCTGTTGCTTTTTCTTTAACTCCTCGCACAGAGCTGACAGTTGTGGACTTCTGTGCAGAGATGGTTAACCAACCCAAGCTGGCCTCCCACCAACATTGCCATCTTTTTCATTAGACATTAAATCAGGAGTTGCAGAGTTCGAAAGATGCCATTCCACATCTGTCTGGAGGACCATACACCTATACTCAGCCAATAGCATTTTGAAATATCAATAGGAATTCAAAAGAAGTAGAAAGTAAAATTAACAACATTTATCAAATCCCTAAACCTTTAGACGTTGTGAGGTCATTTTTGAATGTGAGGAAAATTTACCTCTTAAGAGGAGGAACCCAGACATGTTAAATTCATAATAACCATTTAATACACAATACGAAAAAGTTATGTTGAAATATTTATATTAAACTTATCCAGTTTATGGATCATATCTGTACAAATAGTTTTTTTAATTATGCAGACTTCTTCAACATCCATTGAGTTCGCAAAATAACTTATACAGGGATTTACATGAATGATAGAAAGAAAATAAACTAGCATATATTGCTTTGGAGACCTTTTAAAACTGTTCAGGCCAAACAAATAATGAGAGGAACAATACACATTAGATAAAACAGTAGTAGCCCTAACTTTATAAAAACACAATTAAAGCAAACTTACCGCAATGGTCACATTATTGCTCAATTCAGCTTTTTAGTGTATTTGGCAGTTCTTCCTTTCACGGGCAACCGGAGATGAAACAGAAGACTAGCAGTTTGCCCTGTAGCGTGGATGGTAAACCCAAACATGGAAGTAGCGAGAGTAGGCAGGATAACCGCGCAGGTTATTTTTAGAACTCTCTCGCAGTCAGAGCAAGGGTTTACACAATGCAACCCACATTTGAATAACACACTCAATCAGGAAATAAACCCAAGAAGGTGAGTACTCATGAAAAGGTAGACATAGCATCGGTAGTAGCATGGGCGAACTCAATGACTGAGCGATGGGCGGAGCCATCTTGTTTCCTTTTATGCTTCCTGTGTTGCGACCGCATTACTTCCGGGTCCTCGTGCCAGTCGCGTTAGAAGTGCGCATGACAGTGGCCACCCCCCCAAATCGGATACCCGATGACGGTAGTCCCAGATGAGCTCGGGGTCTGGATAAGCTGGGCCAGAATCCAAGACCGCCATAGCCCTCCCAATCTACCAGGCATTGGATACCTCTGCCCCAGGGACATGAATTCAGGATCTGGCGTACGGTATAAGCGGGACCGCCCTAAATGAATCGGGGAGGAGGAGGAGGAGGAGGGTGGGTAGGTGGAACCATAGGTGAAGTGGTGAAGGGTTTGAGCTGGGAAGTTTGGATTATTGGATGGATCCTAGCTGGAGCCAGTAGGTGATGGGGTTAAATCGGAGGGTGATGTTGTATGGTCCGATGAATCGAGGTGATAACTTCCGGCATTCTGTCTGCAGATGTAGATTTTTTGTGGCCAGCCATACTTTGTCACCTACGTGGTACAATCGCCCCGGTGGGTGTGGACGGTAGTGCTGAGTGGTGTAGCGCGTGTTGGATGACAAGACTTGCTTGGTTCCATAGCCGTCGACACCGATGGACCAACTGTTGGGCCGACGGTACTTCAACCTCCGATTCCTGGTGGTCGAACATCGGAGGCTGGAAACCATAGCATGCCTCAAATGAGCTTAAGCTGGTGGTGGAAGATACAACAAGGTTGTGTGACAGTTCAGCCCAGATGAGGTAGCGAGCCCAGGAGCACTGACGGTCAGCAACAAAGCACCTCAGGTAGCGCTCCAGTTGTTGCTTGGTCCGTTCCGTCTGACCATGGTAGCCGGAGGACAGACTACAGGTGGAATTGATCAGACGGCAGAAGGCCTTCCAGAACTGTGAGGTGAACTGAGGCCCCCTGTCCGAGACGATGTCCTTTGGGAACCCATGAAGGCGGACTACATGTTCTAATATCAGCTCGGCTGTTTTCTTAGCTGACGGGAGCCCGGGGAGGGCCACCAGGTGCACAGCTTTGGAGAACCGGTCGACGATGGTGAGGATGGTGTTCTTTCCTTCGGAAACCGGCAGGCCCATGATGAACTCGACGGCAATGTGCATCCAGGGCCGACGGGGAAAGAAAGTGGTTGAAGCTCGCCTTGAGATGGTTGGTTTACATCCTTGGCCATGGTGGGTCACCAGAAGGTGCGCAGGATGAACTGGAGGGTGCAACGTGTTCTGGGGTGTCCAGCGAGGGCGGAGGAATGTCCCCATTGGATGACCTCCGTCCTGATGGTGTTGGGGACATAAAGTCAACCAGGTGGCACAGCTGCCAGTTCGGTCTCCACAGCCTGTGCCTCGTCTCCAGATTCCATTGGAGTGGTGCTATGATCTTGATGGGAGGTAGGACAGGTGCGGGCTCCGCCTGGGGGACGTCTTCCTAATGCTGTCAGGAGAGGGCATCGGCCTTGGTGTTCTTGGACCCCACGCGGTATGACAGGTGGAAGTTATAGCTCTCAAAAAATAATGGCCACCGCACCTGTCTAGGGTTAAGCTGTTTCATTTTACGGATGGTGATTAGATTCTGGTGGTCGGTCCAGACGATGAACGGCTCTCTGGCACCCTGAAGCCATTACTCCAAGGCCCACTTTATGGCCAACAGCTCGCGGTCCCCTACTCCGTATCGCTGCTGAGTGGGGTCAAATTTCTTGGAGAAGAGGCTGTAAGGGTGCAGCTTCTGGTCTGGACCTTATTGCGAGAGAACGGCCCCGGCACCCACATCCGAAGCGTCCACCTCCACAACGAATGGCTTGTCTGCATCGGGGTGGTGAAGGATAGGAGCAGAGGTAAAAAGGCGACAAAGCTCGTGAAAAGCAAAGATGGCAGTAAGGTTGAGGATGGATGAGTCAGAGTGGTTAAAGGAGCTGCAACTGTGCTGTAGTCCCAGATAAAGCGACGATAGAAGTTTGCAAACCCGAGAAACTGTTGAAGCTGTTTGAGGGTCTTAGGTAGGGGCCAATAACGCACAACTTCCAGTTTCTGCGGGTCCATGGCCACAAAACCCAGGAATGTGGTGGAGTGCTTGTGGAAAGTGCACTTCTCCAACTTACAGTACAGCTGATGGGCGAACAATCTCTTGAGAACCGCTCTGACGCGTTGGAGGTGTTCGTCAACGGTCCAGGAGTAAATGAGGATGTCATCAAGGTAGACAAACACCCAGTGGCCTAGCATGTCTCTGAGAACATCATTAATGAACTGTTGGAATGCGGCAGGTGCGTTACAGAGTCTAAAAGGGATGACCAGTGTCCATAGTGTCCTGTGTAGGTGATGAAGGCCGTCTTCCACTCATCACCCTCTCTAATGCGCTCCGGAGATCCAACTTATTAAAAATGGTGGCACCAAAGAGGGTGTCCAGGGCATAATTGGTAAGCAGCAATGGGTGTCGGTTCTTGATGGTGATGTCGTTGAGCCTCCGATAATCGACACATGGACGTAAGTCACCACCTTTTTTTTTTACCAAGAAAAACCCCGCTTTGGCAGGTGAGAAGGATGGCTGGACGGTACCTTGGCGAAGGGCGCTGGAATATTACTCCTCCATCGCCTGCATCTCGGTGGAAGATAGTGAGTAGAGATGGCCGCGGGGTGGAACGGAACCCGACTGAAGGTCGATTGCCAAGTCGTAGGAGCGAAGAGGAGGTAGGTGGGTGGTGCGTCATTTACAAAACACTTCAGCCAGGTCCCGGAAGGGCGTCGGGATGCTATTGGTGTTGACTTTGGGGGTCTCAGGCTCCCTAGAACATGTCCCAGCCCGTAGGCAGAGTTCGGTGCACGTCGGCCCCTACTGTAGAATCCAGTTCTGCATCCAAGATATGTGTGGGTCATGCTGCAATAACCAAGGGTTCCCGAGGATAAGATGGAGGTGATGTAGAATTTAATCTGTTCTTTGTGTTGGTTGATGATGAAGGTGATTGGCAGGGTCTGAAAGGTGATAGGGCAGGAAGAGAGGGGCTGACCATCAACAGAGATGATGCTTACGGGCTGGGATAACGCCTTGATCTTTATCCCCAGTTTTTTGGCGAACAAAGAGTCAATAAAGTTACCCGCGGCACCGGAGTCGATGAACGCGGTACTTTCAACCCGTTTGTGGCCAAACTGAAGGCATGCTCATACCATGAGATGGGAAATGTTGGTCAGGGTGGTGGATAGGTGGATGGAACTCCTACTGCTCATCGGGCTTGCCGATCCATAATATGCACAGAAACTCTCTCTGAAGCGGCATTCCCGTTCTGCAGTGGTTAAGGAGGCGCGTCCTAATTGCATGGGTTTCCTGGCTCCGGTGCCAACCACAGTGGGAGTTGGAGAACTGACGGGTCCGGTGGGCGTAGTTAAGAAGGAGGAGCGTGCTTCAGGAACAGGCGTGTGGGAGAAAAAAGAGGAAGGTCATGGCATGAAATGAGGCAGTGATGGCGTGGTGGGCGGCAGGGTACGAGGAGCTGGCTTAGGACAGGTGAGCAGGCGTTGGGCGATTCGGAGGGTCAAGTTGGATTCATCCCTCCAGAGTTGCAGGGAGCTCTTGTCCTGCTAGCTCATCCTTGATGCAGGACGACAGTCCCTCGTAGTAGGCCGTCCGGAAGGCAGAGTCTCCCCAGTCGGTCTGTACGGTAAGGGTCAGGAAATCGGCCGTGTAGCGGCTCACAGACGACCCTCCCTGCCGCAGATGATACAACTTGGAGTCGGTCTCCACTTCAGCAGCAGGATGTTCGAAGATGAGTCTGAGCTGATGAGTGAATTCATTGTAGGAGTGAGCTACATCAGAATCTGAATAAAGCACCGCTGTGGCCCACACAGCTACCTGCCTGAATAGCAATAAGACGAGGAAAGCAATGCGCTATCAGTCTGTGGAGTATCTGGTGGAATTAAACTCAAACAAGAGATGCAGTGTGGTTAGGAAAACACTACATTTCCCATTCGTGCCATCCCACTTATCGGGTAAAGCCAGGTCAGTCAAGTCACGTCAATTTTATTTATATATAGCTTTTAACAATTGACATTGTCGCAAAGCAGTTTTACACAATCAAAAGAAGTAAGTTTGTATGAAATGTGTATGAATCAAAATGATAAGATTGTCCCTGATGAGCAAGCCGAAGGCGACAGTAGCAAGGAAAAACTCCCTGAGATGGTAATAGGAAGAAACCTTGAGAGGAACCAGACTCAACAGGGAACAGGAATCTGGGTGATAACGGATAGCAGGGATTGATCAGCATAATAATGTGTACTGGAAGTTCAGTGTAACAGATGTGTTAAAATTCCAGTTTGTTCCTGGAGGCTCAGGTAGACTGTAGGAGATTCCAGTCCTGAGCTATCGAACAACTGAAGTCACTGGTCCCCAGAGCATCAATCGATGACAGGACAGTCTTAATGGAAACCATCCCCAGCCACCATACGAATCCAGGCAGACCACACGGGGCATCCATGCGACGAGATCTCCAACCGGAAGCAGGACTCCAGGACGGGTTACACGGCTCCAGAGGGCAGAGGGGTCTGGATCACTGGCAACTCAGGAGTGACATGTATAGCTTGACAGAGAGACAGAGAGAGGGAAAGGAAAGAGGGAGAGAGAGAGGAAAGAGCAGAAAAGGAGAGAACAGAAAATAAGGAGAGATGGCAGTTAGGTATGGTCACAGTCAACATGTATAAGTTGAATGTATATTAGTGCAAAGTGCAAGGAAGGACTCCGGCAGGACTAACTATAACAGCATAACTAAAAGGGAGAGCCAGAAGGAAACACAAACATGAGGGCTCCCTGAGATGTAAAGCAACCAATCACCTCACCGTCAACAAACCTGAGTGAACAATGAGAGTGGGGAGGACAGCATCTAAACATACCAGTTCACCAGAATACTATACGTTCATGAGTCCCCCAGATCTGCTCCTTTACCTAAGGTTAATCTATTTACAAAAATGCTTGGCTAAATAAATAGGTTTTTAGCCTAGACTTAAACACTGAAACTGTGTCTGAGTCCTGAACATTAATAGGAAGACTATTGCATAACTTTGGGGCTTTGTAAGAAAAAGCTCTGCCCCCTGCTGTAGTTTTAATAATACATGGTACTGACAGGCAGCCTGCATTTTTGATTGAAGTAGGCGTGGCGGATCGGAGCAGTTCACTCAAATACTGTGGCACAAGACCATTTAGTGCTTTAAATGTCAAAAGTAGTATCTTAAAATCGATGCGAAATTTCACAGGGAGCCAATGCAGTGTAGATAAGATAGGGGTGAAGTGAGGACTCTCACTGCTGCATTCTGTACTAACTGAAGCTTGTTTATACCCCTAGTTGAACAACCAGAGAGTAAGGCGTTGCAATAGTCCAACCTAGAGGTGATAAAAGCATGAACTAGTTTTTCTGCATCATTTAGTGACAATATGTTTCTTATCTTGGCAATATTTCTAAGGTGAAAGAAAGCTATCCTGGTAATATTATCTACATGTGCTTCAAACGAAAGGCTGGAATCTATAATCACACCAAGGTCTTTTACTGTTGCATTTGATGGAACAGAAAGGCCATCTAAAGTTACAGTGTGATCAGAAAGCTTTCTTCTAGCTACTTGTGGTCATATGACCAGAACTTCTGTCTTATCAGGAGGCTGATTCCATTTCAAATCTCTCAATTTCATAGAAATTTCCCAGATGACCCTCTCAGATTTCCCTGAAAAAATTCACAGGTTCTATACCAAACTTAGAGCTAAGCTCCTATACCAAACTTAGACAGAAACCTGAAGTATTTGGTGTCTCTCTCAAGTAGTTTGAAAACTGCAGCCTTTCAAAATTCTAATATTTTTTTACATTTTGCCAAACGAGCCTCTCAGAGCAACTTCCAACATGAATAACTCTACTTCTATGCAGTTCACAGTTCTGAAACTCTGTGTCTGGGGCTAACTTTTTGTGTAGACTTCAAAAATTTCATCAAATGTGTGTGTCTAGCATAGTTTTCTATATCTGAGGCTCTGAAAATGGCTGAAAATAAGAATCGCAATACAACCTTCCTATCTTTGAGTGTTTGTAACTTAGGAAATACAAGAGATCATGTTTTCATAATTTTCTTTCAAGGACCTATGACATGTTGGACTCAATATATCCTGTCATCATACACATAGCTGTCATAAGAGTGCTGTAACTATTTAAGGAAATGTGCTCGATATTCAAATTTTTCAAAAAAAAAGGCAAAATTCATGCCTTCTTTTGGCCATGTGGGTATTTGATAATCATTTTCATACTTTTACCATGCATTCTAATAGGTCTGAGGGTAAAGTGATCCAAATATGAAGTTGTGTTTGGGTCTCCCATTGGAGTTTTTAGGTGCGAGTAACTTAAACAACATTGTAGCCATTAAAATTTATTTGGTGTTCCTCACAGAACAGAACCATACAGGGAATATGTTCCAAAGTACATGTATTTACTACATAGTAGGCCTACATGTAGGATAAGTCATGGAAAACATTTATTACCAAAATATCAGCAGGAATTTAAAAAGCCTGTAGATATAGAACATGAGGTACATTAGCAGTATAGTTATTCAGCTAAATCTACAATAGACACAGCCACCAACATCAGGAAGAGCTCATGTTACTGAAGTTGGCACACATTTTGGGAAGAGATCCTGAATTTTCGAAGATTTTCTCTTGATGTTACTGGTTAGTTAAAATTATTCATGAAAATCATGAAATATATTAAGAAACTAAAATGCTGAAAACATGTTGTGTTGCGCAAAAGTTTCCAAACTTACGAGAAATCTGCTTCTTATGGGTGTTCCTTGGATCCACACAAAAACGTTGAAGACTTTCAAAACGAGTGAGAAATCTTGCCTCATGATGGAAACAGATATCGTCATCCAGATCCAGGGAAATCCCACATCTCCATTGGATTAACTCCTTATCCGCATCAGATAACTGACTAAATTTCAAAAACCCATGTTTCCTTGAATAGGTATTGCTATGACACTTGTCTTCTAGAGCATTTCCTAGCTTGCACTGAGACAAAGCACTGTCACTTGTGTCCATCTTGATTATCTGGGTGATTATGATTTACTTGAATCCCCCAGCCTTTTATATTAGTTGATTATTTCACAATATTTCTAACAAGTTTGGGCGAATGCAGATCTATTACTTTATTAACAATGAAGTAATACTTGCCAAAAATTATGCATATATAATATGCTTATGTCAGCATCTAAGACAAGTATCAACATGTAACAGCTACATCTTTTAGCAGTCCAGATGAAATACTCTTAAACTCATATATTATTTATAAAAATTGCTAATATATTAGATATTACTGTATTATATGCACTGTATGTATATGTGTATATATACTGTTATTTTGTCATCAGTTATAAATTGCCAGCTCTGAATAAAAATCTGAAAGGCTGTCACCTGGAAATAAACCAAGCTTTCCAACAAAATTAGCAGGTACAATGCATATTCCTGTATGAGTAAAACGAGTGCATTTTGTAACTACAAAAAAAATCATAACTCCAATGGAAAAGCTAAACACAACTTCATATTTGGATCCCTTCACCTTCAGACCTATTAGAATGCATGGTAAAAGTATGAAAATGATTATCAAATACTCACATGGCCAAAAGAAGGCATGAATATGGCCTTTTTTTTATTTTGAATATCGAGCACATTTCCTTAAATAGTTACAGCACTCTTATGACAGATATGTGTATAGGTCCTTGGAAGAAAATTATGAAAACATGATCTCTTGTATTTCCTAAGTTACAAACACTCAAAGATAAGAAGGGTTTTATTGCGATTCTTATTTTCAGCCATTTTCAGAGCCTCAGATATAGAAAACTATGCTAGACACACTCAATTTGATGAAATTTTTGAAGTCTACATAAAACGTTAGCCCCAGACACAGAGTTTCAGTGAACTGCATAGAAGTGGAGTTATTCATGTTGGAAGTTGCTCTGAGAGGTTCGTTTGGCAAAATGTAAAAGAATTATTAGAATTTTGAATGGCTGCAGTTTTCAAACTACTTGAGAATGACACCCAATACTTCAGGTTTCTGACTAAGTTTGGTATAGGAGCACTTGTGAATTTTTTCAGGACAATTTGAGAGGGTCATCTGGGACCCACTGGGAGATTTGAAATGGAATCAGTCATGATTAAGCAGAAGAAAATTAATTAACATCCAATCTCTTATGTCCTGCACACACTGCTCAATTTTAGCAAACTGGTTTTTCTCATCTGGTTTTACTGAGACATATAATTGTGTGTCATCAGCATAACAATGAAAACTAATACCATGTTTACGAATTATGTTGCCCAGAGGAAGCATGTAAAGAGAAAAAAAGCAGTGGGCCTAAAACTGAGCCCTGTGGAACACCAAACTCCACTTGAGAACATGAGGAATGGTCACCATCTAAATCTACAAACTGATAACGATCAGTCAAGTAGGATCTGAGCTACAAGAGGGCAGTTCCCTTAATTCCTACTACCTTTTCTAATCTGTGAAGGAGAATACTATGATCAATGGTGTCAAAAGCTGCACTGAGGTCCAGTAACACAAGTATAATGACGCAACCCTTATCAGAGGCCCATAGGAGGTCGTTTACTACTTTAACAAGTGCTGTCTCTGTGCTGTGATGAGGCCTAAATCCTGACTGATACAGTTCATTTATGCTATTTCTGTGTAAATGTGAACATAGCTGCTGTGATACTACCTTTTCCAAAATCTTGGAGATAAAGGGAAGGTTTGATATCGCCTGTAATTAGAAAGCTGACAGGGGTCAAGGTCAGGTTTCTTGATTAGTGGTTTAATAACGGCTAATTTAAAGGATTTAGGGACATACCCACTACTGGGTGAACAGTTAATTACTTTCAACAGGGGTTCTATTATTGCTGGTACTATCTGTTTGAGAAAATGTGTCGGTATAGGATCTAATATACAGGTTGACGATTTTGAAGAAGAGATGAGTGAAATTAGTTCCCTCGCTTCAAGGGGAGTAAAGTGTTCTAAGTTCTGATGTGATGTTCTTAGATCATCTGAATTATAAATTGTCTGGTTTCAAAGCCTGAATTTTTTGCCTAATATTTATGATTTTGTTATTGAAAAAGTTCATGAAATCCTCACTACTGCATGATGTTGTTGTGGTGATTTTTGCAGTGATCTTGTTTTTAGTTAATTTAGCTATGGTATTAAATACAAATCTCGGGTTGTTTTTGTTATTTTCTATAAGAGTGGAGAGATACGTTGATCTAGCATCTGTCAGAGCTTTTTATAGTTCAGGATGCCCTCCTTCCAAGATATTTTGAATACTATCAATTTAGTTTGGCGCCATTTACGTTCAAATTTTCGAGCAGTTTGTTTTAAAGCACGTGTGGTCATTATACCAAGGAGCGAGTTTCTTATCTCTAATCATTTTCCTTTTAACTGGAGCTACAGTACATTATCTAAGCTATAACGAAGTGCTGACTCTAGATATTCATTCGCCTGTTTGAGTTCTGTGAAGTCAGATGGCGATAATCAAAGTTGATAATTCTAGAAGATTATTGATAAAGCTCTGTGCGGTATTTGACGTAAATGTACGTTTAAGGTGGAAGCGCGGTGCTGTGCATACATTATTACTATGACACGCTTTAATCGAGACAAGATAACTTCAGACTGTGGAATTGTGGTTATATTTCCTACACTTAATCCGAAGGATAATATTAAATCTAAAGTGTGACCTGCTTTATGAGTGGGTCCTACTACACACTGAGTTACTCCTACTGAGTCCAGTATGGACAAGAATGCTGTTCTCAGAGGGTCTTCTGGATTCTCAAAATGAATATTAAAGTCTCCAGCAATTAACGCTTTGTCTACGGAAACAACAAGGAAATCTGCAAATTCGCAGAGAAACTCCAAGTATGGCCCTGGAGGTCTGTAAATGATGATTAGCGGGATCGACTGAGCTGACTTCATGTTACTATAAAGAACTTCAAATGCATTAAATTTATAACTGTGTTTTTGTACGAGAGACAGATTATCGTTATAAATAACTGCGACTCCTCCTCCTCTACCAGTTAGCCGAGGCTGGTGTATGTAGCTGTATCCAGGAGGATTAGCTTCATTTAGAGCTACATACTCATCCTGTTTAATCCAGGTTTCTGTTAAACATAATATATCAAACTCCTGATCTGTGATAGTTACATTAACAATAACTGCTTTAGATGCGAGAGATCTAATATTTAACAGGCCTAGCTTCAGATCAGAGGTGCCGGCTGTGCATTCAGTGTGATCTCAGTTTGTGGTATCTATGTTAATTAAATTACTAAAACAGACTTTGAGTCTTTCTAAATTTATGTTTATGTTTAGCTCGGGGAACAGACACAGTCTCAATATGATGAACCCTGAGTGACGACTCTATGCAGCTAGCAGACGGTTGGTTTAGCCTGTCTGTCTGCTCCCTGGCCTGGGTTCTGGATTGTCACCGATTAACTAGGCCTCTTCTGAGACTATGTGCTATACTGCAAGAAATGAGAGCAGCACCTTCCCGAGTGGGATGGACACCGTCCCGCCCTAACAGGCCAGTTTTGCCCTCAAAGGTCTTCCAATTGTCTATGAAGCCCACGTTGTTTTTGGAGCACCACCTGGACATCCAGCGGTTCAGCGACCATAACCTGCTGTAAGCTATGTCGCCACGTCTCATTGGGATGGGACCAGAGCAAACTACTTCTTCTGACATCACCTTCGCTATTTTAAACACCTCTGTAAAGTTATGCTTGCTACCCTCTGACTGACGAAGGCATATATCATTAACTCCAGCATGTACCACTATCTTAGAGAACCTATGCTGACCTAGAGTTCTAAGATTACCTGCTATGTCCGGTGCTCTGGCTCCCGGGATACACCTGACCACTGCCGCCCCTAAAGGCCTAGCTAATTTCACATGTCTCAGTATAGAGTCTCCTATAACCAGAGCTCTTTCAGGTTTCTCAGCGGGTGCATCACTGAGGAAAGCGAACCTGTTGGACACATGAAACACAGAAGATGTATGCTCCGGTGGGCTAGCCTTAGCATTAGCTTTGGTATGCCGCCGAGTTGTCACCCACTCGCCTCCCTGTGATGGATCTACTGCCGGAGTTGGGGGATGATTATCTCCACCTGTGGCACCCAGACTTTGCGCTACAGGATTAACGCTGCTCACGTGCTGTCTAACCCTCTCTAAAGTCTGGATGCACTCCTATAATGCTAATATCTTCTCCGTCAGGGTGATTTTATTTATCACAAATAAAATTCTCACTAATGACGAAGGAAGAATGTCTAAACATTCTGCACTCCACACACTGAGCGAGCCGAATGGTAGACATAATAACGTACCTTTGTGCCGGAGTTGTGATTATTTGCTGATGGATTTGCTTGTTGTTGGTCAGATGATACGCGCGTTCTCTCAAAAAGTGCAAAAAAAAACGGATAAAGCTAGTTTGTTATTTAGTAAAAACAGGAAAAATATATAATTATAAAAAACTAAACAAAATATAATCTAAAACGCTGTTACAAACAGACGAGGAATTTTCGCGGGAACAATAAGCCAGGTAAACATCAGAAGCTGGGGGGAGGCAGCGCAGCAGCGAACGGCGGTGGAGCAGCCGCCTCGTGGAGAGCCGCGAGAGAGGTAAGCGTAATCTGCTGAGTTTACTGCTGATGGCTCAGACATTCTGTCACGGGCAAACGGAGATGAAACAGAAGACTAGCAGGTAGCCCTGTAGCGTGGATGGTAAACCCAAATGCGGAAGTAGCGCAAGTAGGCAGGATACCCACGCAGATTATTTTTAGAACTCTATCGCGGCAAGAGCAAGGGTTTACACAACGCAACCCGCATTCTAATAACACAGACTCAATCAGGAAATAAACCGAAGAAGGTGAGTACCCACGAAAAGGTAGACGTAGCGTCGGTAGTAGCACGGGTGAACTCAATGACTGAGCGATGTGCGGAGCCATCTTGTTTCCTTTTATGCTTCCTGAGTCGCGACCGCATTACTTCCGGGTCCTCGTGCCGGTCGCGTTAGGAGTGCGCATGACACTTCCTGTGTCCTCTGTTGTCCACTTTTCTTTTAAGCTCCTCAAGGCGCTGCAGCATCTGTTGCTGACAGGCCAAATGGCTTCCAGTTCATTGGTGAGGTCCTAAGCTAAAGCATTCTGACCTGTACTAATGTGCTTTATCAAGTTATTTTACGTTGACTGGACTCGCTGTTGCTTGTTGGTTAACTTTACCCAGTGAAGCCAGCTTTTCCCCCTTTTGGAATCACAGCAGGCATGTAACACCTTTCACTTAAAACATCCATCCATTAACATATGAAAGGCAGCCAGTAACCAATAGTTCTCACAACTAGCTACATTTTGTTATGGTTTCCTTAGGTATGTCCGCTTACATGGCAAGTTTGTTGTAACCTATTCAGTTTTTACTTGTATACATCAGACAAACTTGAAATGAAATGTGAGTTTACTATTTTCAAATACTTCAGGATTAAGCTCTTTTCATGCAGTGTATTAAAAAAAATTGTACTTCTAGTACAACAGATGGGGCTGGACACATTAGTTTATGTAGTTGCTAGTTACTGGTACAGAATAAGAAATAATAATAATAATAATAAAAAAAAACCTTTAAAAAAATCAGTGTCTCAAAATTCAACAGATGACTCTGTACATTTTTTAGTACGCGCTTATGAGAATTGCAATTGAAATCAAATTAATAAACACAATCTCACACCTTCATTCTACGTACAAGGTAACACGTAAAAAATTTCAACAGATGGCATAATTTTTTTTCAAACACGCTTATTAGTGTTCAACTGAAATCTCCTTAATAAATGTGATCTTGCACCTTTACTCCATATTCTCTATAGAAAGGTATAAATACAACATTTAAAAAAAACGCTTTACTTAATTGACTGGGCTTGCAAAAATCGGTAGATCTGTAGGTAACATTACTGTTTGGAAAGCTTTGTTGCTCTTATCTGACTAGGCTTGAAAGGCAGATTTTCAGGGATTTTTTTCGTTGTACTACACCTACTTATTATATGACTTTGCTTGCAAATACGGATTTTGAGTACCTGTTTCAGTTTGGCTTTTTTGGGGGGGTATTCCACACAAACAAAGTCGTGAGCACAGCTAGAATAAAAAAAAAAAATTGCGGGGATTTTTCACAGATTTTCACCTAATTTAGTCATGTCCACTTCCTTCTCATCACTAGGGGGCTCCCACATTAAGGCTACTACTACCCCTCAGCCGGGAGGGCCGAAGACTATCACGTGTTTCCTCCGAACCACATGACACCAGCCGACCGCCTCTTTTCAAACTGCTCACTCACGCACCGTTGGGGGCGGGGTAACACTCGGAGGAGCGCCATCCGCTCCTTCCAATTGCATGAGCTCACAGAACCCCCTGATTGGCTGTAGAGCCGTGATTAATGTGGGAGCACTAAGTACCTCTCATCCCTTCCCTCTGAGAAAACTCGTCCTTCTGCTCTCTCTAGACCTCCGGCTGCGAGAGGTTACAGCATCACTCTGGAATCAAACTTGTGATCTCTGGATGATGGGGCGAGCACTTTACCACTGCGCCACTCTGTGATTCAACTATATATACTGTACAGAAATAGACACAGTATTTTCATAAAGCAAATGAAATGAATGTGAATGCCTTCATTAATGGCCTGGCTAAACCAGTAAAGATTTGATAGACCTGATCAGTTTCATTGACCACTGCCTTTGTCTCAGACACTGGGGGAGGGAGCACACATCCATTGAAGTCAAAGAACATCAAAAGTGATGCAGAGAGAGAGCTGCTTTTACTGTGGCCAAGCACACCACTTCCGGGAGACCTGTCCATTAAAAGGCAAGGCCACCTAGTGAAAAATGAGGGTCCTAGGGGGTCAGAAACTGGACACTCACTTAACCCCTCACTCTTGTCTTTTTGTCCTTGTGACTATCAATATCAAGGCACATATTGTCCAGGCCCTCATTGATTCAGGAGATGATGAGAACCTGATCTGCCCCCACACCTTCAAGATTTCATTCATGCCTTTAGAGAGAACTTCCTGTTCAAGTTCTCGATGGCAGAATCCTTGTTTCTATTACTCATTACACTATTCCCATCAGGCTATCTCCGGCAATCATACAAAAACTTCATTAATTTCTCATCATAAACAGGTTGTTCTTGAATGTCCCAGTCTAGTTCGAAATAATTCTCATATTGACTGGGCTCAGAACACAATATTAGGTTGGAGCCATTTCTGTCTTCTCTCTGCATTCACTCAACCTCCTTCAGCCATTTCTAAGGAGGACTTTCTTGATCTTCCCAATGTTTCATCAGAGTATGCTGATCTGTGAGAAGTCTTGCAGTATTTCTCTACCACCACACCGATCTTATGATTTTGCCATTTATCCCTGGCATAACTCTTCCAACAGTGTCTTTATTCCCCCTCTCTCTCCCACAGAAAGAGGCCATATTTCTCCAAACCAATATTTGTCAGAATAACTTGCAGCTGGCATTATCAACCTTCTTTTTTTCCGACAGACACACAATTCTTCTCCAAGGAGTAGAAAGACAAATTTTTACAGAATGCTTCTTAATGCTTCTTAATTTTTAGGGGGTTTGTGATATTTCCCTCCAAGATCCAGATGGAGCCCTCCAAAGTCAACTGACTGGCCCACACCCAACTCTGGACAGGAGCTCTAATGTTTTTAGGGTTGCCAATTTTTACCACAGATTTATTAAGAACTATAGCACTGTGACAGCCTTCACCTCCATGAGACTTCCCTTCTATTAGAAAGCAAAGACAGAAGAGCCCTTTATAAACCTCAAACAGAGGGTTGTCCTCTACTGACAACATTCTCCCGTTACACTGCCTTGTGGCTGCTACCCAGCTAGAAATTGAAACCTGGGCCCATATTTACTAAGCATCTCAGAGAAGGAAATCACTCCTAAATTGCCATCAATTCTCAGAATGACACCATTTTGGCCAGTCCAGGCCACCAATCCACCAGTCCACCAGTCAACCTCCAGCAGGCTTCCTAAGACCACTTCTGATTTTAACATAATTCCCCATTCTAGCGTCCAGGTGAGTGAGTGTTGTGTGGAGGAGATGAGAGATGGCATCATCTGTAGAGCGGTTCGGGCGGTATGCAAACTGTAGTGGGTCCAGAGTGTTGGGTAGTGAAGAGATGATGAAGTCTCTGACCAGCCGTTCAAAGCACTTCATCACCACTGATGTGAGGGCTACAGGTCGATAGTCATTGAGGGAAGCAGGATGGGGTTTCTTCGGAACAGGAACAATGATGGACTCCTTAAAGCATGTAGGGATCACCGACTGAGACAAAGAGAGGTTGAATATCTCTGTGAACACAGGTGCAAGCTGGTCTGAGCAGGCTCTGAGGACTCGACCTGAGATGCCGTCTGGTCCTGCTGCTTTCTTGGTGTTCACTCTCCTGAAGGCTCTCCTCACGTCATGCTCGGAGATGATGAACGCGTTTCCGGTGCTGGCAGTGACTTCCTCTCTGCCGCCGTTAGCGCCGCTAGCATTAGCAACGCTAGCGTCTTTAGCTGCAGCCTCGAAGTGAGCATAAAAGGTGTTCAGCTCGTCTGCCAGAGTCATGTCCGCGTTCGTCATACCGGATGTTGGTGCTTTATAGTCCGTTATTGTCCTTAGTCCCTGCCAAAGGCTCCTAGAGTCACTCTGTTGGAGTTGTGACTCTAGTTTCCTTCCGTAGCGCTGCTTCGCCTCTTTAACCACCTTCCGGACATTATAGGACGCAGCTTTGTACAGGTCCATGTCCCCAGATGCAAGTCCCGCGTTGTAGACAGCGGTGCGAGATCTCAGAGCGTCGCGGATGGTTTTATCCACCCACGGCTTCTGATTGGGAAATGTTCTGATGGTCGTTTTCTGCACGGTATCATCCGCTAGTTTCCCACAACCGCTTCCGTAAACATGCTGACGTCATCGGAGCTGTTTCGGAACATGTCCCAGTCTGCATCATCGAGTGCATCCTGAAGCGCGGCCACCGATTGGTCCGTCCAGCGCGCGACCTCCCTCTGAACCGGAACTTCCTGTTTAAGCCTTTGTTTGTATTTTGGCATGAGGAAGATGGCGGCATGGTCGGATTTCCCAAACCGTGGACGAGATTGTGACTTGTAGCCGTCCTTGACTGTTGTGTAACAGTGGTCCAGTGTCCTTTCGCCCCTGGTTGGACAGGTGATGTGCTGATAAAAGTTCGGTGCTGCGCGTTTGAGGTTGGCACTGTTAAAGTCCCCGGCCACAATAAGCGCAGCGTCCCGGTGTTGTGTCCGGTGCTGTGAGAGTGCCTCATGCAGCTCACATAAGGCAGTGTCCATGTCCGCTTGTGGCGGAATATAAACGGCGCTGATTATGACCGATGTAAACTCCCGAGGAAGATAAAAAGGACGACACTTGATGGTCAATAGTTCCAGGTTGGGTGTGCAGGAGCGTGCGAGAGGAACAACGCTCGCGCTGTTGCACCAGCTGCTGTTCACCATTAAACACACGCCGCCTCCTCTTGTCTTCCCCGAGTCCCGTGTCCTGTCCATGCGGTGAACCGAGAAGAACTCGGCCGGCTGGATGGCGTGGTCCGGCACCGCTGGGTTCAGCCATGTCTCAGTGAAGCAGAGAAGATTGGAGTCCCGAATGTCTCTCTGGAACTTTATCCTGGCCCTGAGGTTGCCGAGTTTGTTCTCCAGTGACTGGACGTTGGCAAGCAGGATGCTAGGCAGAGGTGTGCGGTGTGCATGGGCTTTCAGCCTGTTCCTGATGCCGGCTCGTTTCCCTCGGGGCCGCCGCTTCGCGTCGCGTCCTTTGTTTTCCCTCAGGATCTCACTCGGATCCGGAGTTAAAAACGTCGAATTGTGAGTACATTGTAGACCAATAGAAATAAGATCATCTCTATCATACCTAATGCACTCAATGGTGATGAATTTGCCGGTTTAAAGTTGCTAGAAATTAAATTAAAAGACGAAAACAAAGTAAAGTAGGACAGAGCAGTCGTGACGGCAGCCAACCTCACCGGCGCCATCTTGGAATAAGTCCAAGAACACAAATAGCTACATTAGCAGTCAAATAAAGAATAATAAATAAGAATACAGAATGAAAAATAGTGTATGAAAAAGAAAATATTCAAGTACAAGTAATAAAATAAAATCAAAATGGAACTGAAATGGACATCTCCAGTCATGAGCATAAAAACATAACACTGTGCAAAGTATGCCCAAATGACTGGCTGTAGAACTGTAGAGCTCGTCTGTCCTGCATAGCGCTGTTTCCAAAACAGGTTGCAATGTTACCTGTCAGGTTGCTGTCTATGGTGTAGGAGTAAAAGTTCCTAAGCACCTTGGAGGGCAATCTGAAGTCTCTCAAGTGTCTGAGGTGGTAGAGATCCTGCCTGGCCTTTTTCACCATGGTGTTTATGTGACAGGACCATAACAGGTCCTCCATGATGTGAACACAGAGGTATCTGAGCTGTCCACTCTTGTTGATCACAAGGGTCTGGTAGTTCCTTTCCTGCTTTGTATTCAAGTCCACTATCAACTCCGTTCTCTTGCTGACATTCAGGAGGAGGTTGTTCTTCTTGCACAAGTTCTCCAGATTTCTATCTCCTCCAGGTAGGACATCTCGTCATTATCAGAGATCAGGCCAATGTCCACACCACACCGATGTCGTTATCAATTTCAACAATGGTGGTGGAGTTGGTAGTGGCCATGCAGTCGTAGGTGTATAGTGGGAACACAAGGGAGCTCAGAACACAACCCTGGGGGTCCTGTTCTGAGGTTGAGGGAGGCTGAGACATGTCTGCCCACACTTACTGCCTGTATTGGAAATTGAGATCCACGGACACAGAGAGGGGCTCATCTAGTCCCAGGTGCTTATTTTGTTAATGTATATATTAATTTTTATTAATGAAACTCGCCCACTTCAGAAAGTTCATCGGCTGTATGAAGCTTTCCTGCTCGGGTGTAAAAGCTACAAAATGCGACACATCCTGTTCTTTCACCAGCAGGTTTAAATGATTTTAAATGACACGGAAGGAACACTAACTGTAAACTTCAAGTGTAAAGAGGAGGAGAACTGTTATACTGTTTTTGCCACCAAGGAGCAGCTGAGGTGTTTTGAGTGTGGACATAAAAGCCAGCAGTAGCAGCATGGGGACAGCCAGGAGGAGAACTCTGAGAAGCCTGAGTCTGTTGCGGGCCTCACCAACTCTCAAACCAGTGTCACACACGAGTCACAGCTCATAAAGGTCAGACCTGAAAATTGTTCATATGAATATGAATGCTGATAGGAATACTGCCACTACTGCAAACAGTGCTTGTGTAAAATCAGATGTTCATACAGTAATCGCCGCTGGCAGTGATCTCGCTCCTAACAGTGCTCCTGCCCCTAACCTCTACCCAGAAGAAATGTGCATTACTCATGACAATAAAAGAGATCTCCTCTAGATGGTTGCCAGACACTAGGGATGACAGGAACTGTTTATTGCATGATAGATTGGAGGAGGGTGCCATCTAATAGGTTGGTTAGGGATGATGAGCTCCTCTACTTTTGTGGCTGACAGCAGATTTTAATCTAATCCTGAGTTGATGAGGGTATAAAGCACTCCATACTTCTCACAGAAGAGCTAAAGGTCGCTATCAGAGTGAGGCTTCAGTAACACCTCGGCAGTGCCACAGACACTGTGCTTTAATAACAGACTGATTGCCCTCATGCGACACCACATTGCTGCAGTAATTCATGCAAAGAAAGCCTCGACCAACTATTGAATGCTGTACATGTCCATACTTTTCAGTAGTTTAACATTTGTGTTAAAAATCTTTTGGATGACATTTTAATTTATTGAGATGCACCTGTATAAATAAATCTGCATAATGAGCCACAGGTGGAAAGCATTACCTAAAGGCTTTACTCACCTATCTCCTGTTGCAGGTAATGCTCAACCATACCCCAGTCCTCCATAGCTATCTGTGAACCCTGCCTATAGACCAATTTGAACTTAAACGGCTGAAGCTTCAGATACCAATGAGTGATCTATGTGTTCATATGGTGGAGCGACTGCAGCAGGGCATGATACAAACAGAGGGTTAAAGGGTACCCCAGTAGTAGAGTATGAGGACTGCCCACTTCATGGCTAGTCAGTTCTCTATGGTGGTGCTACTTTTACCTGACTAAAAACCTGTTTGTGTTAAAAGAATGGTGTTATCTTAATGGAAACATTAGACATCACATGGAATCTGACCTTGGTAACAAGACCACCAGGATTCTCCAAAATGTATGACTCATGGTTTGCACCTATGTCAAGCATGGTCTTGAGTTCATCATACAATCTAAATATTGTTCAGGCAATCTGTGCACAATCTATTGTCATCTGTGCACAACCACACCTGAAGGAGTCACTCTGTGGTGTTCTATGTGTAGAGGTGAAAATGTCAGAAAATTCTTTAGAACCTGGAAATCTTTGATCTCTGTGACAGTGTGATTTGTTCTGCAACATTGGACTGGGGTAAATTGGGCATAACCATTTTAGACTTGCGTCTTGTCCCAGCTCTGCCCTCTTACAGTTTCAGCAGATTAAGGTGTTATATCTGTAGTAAATCACCTCTATCTGTTTGCCTAACCTCACGGACAACTTCTCTAACCTTGACACTGTACGAGTAATTTAGAGCTCACCATGGACAATAATACAAGCACTTCATTTCCTGTTAGACAGCTAGAATTGCCATATTTGAACGTGTAAAAAATTCTCCTGTGTTAATTTACCCAGCATGTGAAGTTTAGCTTGCAAGGCAAGAGCAAGGGAATTAAAATTTTAGTAGTTGAAAGTCCCTCCTCCCAAATTTCCCTGATGATGTTTGGGAAACGACAAGGCTTGCACTTGTACAACAATTAAAATGTGAAGAAACATGTTCCGGCTTGCAGGACCTCTCATATTTCAAATAAGGAGGGGTTTAACTAGATGAGCCCACGACTTTGTTCACATGGAATTTAATTGTATACTCATAAGCACGTTTTAAAACATCTACAAGTTGAATTTTGGAATTTACAATTTTTATGTTACATTACTGTGAAGTGTGCAGAATGCAGGTGTGAGATCACGTTTATTAAGTAGATTTCAATTGCTCACTCATGAGTGTGTATTAAAAAATGTAAAGTACCCTATGTTGAATTTTTAGAAGAACTAATTGTTTTTCCAAGGTTGATTCATGATATAAAATCATCGTTTTCCATTTAAATTTCAAATCAAATGAAAGATGATGGGCATGAGCGGATATTTGTGCACATCAGTATAAATACACGTCATGTCTTCCTCAATGCTCTGCATGAATCAGGCTTGAAAGAAAAACTCCTTAAAACCTTGAGAGGAACAGGACCTCTTTTGGGTGATAATGGATAGCGGGAATTTTTATGCACTGTTTGCATCAGCCTAGGCCAATACCTTCAACATGGTAAAGTGAAACCGTCCATGCTTGCCATTTGCATCTTAGGCAGACCTCACAGGCCTCAATGTAACATGTCCAACCAGAAGTAGGGAACCAGAATGAGTCAGACAAGTCCAGAGAGCAGGAGGATCTGGATATTTGGCAGCTCAGGAGTGGGATGTGTAGCTTGACAGAGAGAGAGAGAGAGAGAGAGAGAGAGAAGAGAAGTAATGAGAGAAGATATATAATATACAAGATATATGATGACCATGTTGCATCCATAACCACCTATTTGTAGATGCATTAAAAATGTTTTTGGTTCACATAAGCCTCAGTGTTGGTGATCAGGACAATTATTTTAATGTACATGCCATGATGATGCCCATAACTCCTTTGAATCCAGTGATGACTGTTTTGAATGCAGCTTTCATGTCAAATATGTACTGTACATTTGAGCATGATCTTATTTCTGACATTGTCAGCTGTGAAAACAAATCATTACTGTTTTAAAGCAACATATTTGCTGCAGAGACAGCATATGAAATGTTTGTTTTTCTTTGACCAATGTTCTTTGTTGTTTGTGCGGTTTGCAATTGGTCAACAGTGTTAAATTTCTGTCCAAACATATTACTCAATTATTAAAACATGTCTAATCTGTGTGCATCTCTGCCTGAATGCAATTTTATTGCACCTCCTAACCAGTTAGAACACGTCTGGAGCTCTCCTACATTTTGGGAGAGAAAGAAGTGATTTCCTATTTATGAATGTTGATAAATTGCTCTTACATAAAGTGCATCACTCTGAGAATTTTTGCCTACTTAGGAGTGATTGTTTAGCTTTTCCATGTGGGCACATTGATCTGAGAATCCCTGGCCTTCTTGCTGCATTATTAATTCTGCCCATGGTTTACCTTGGTCCTAGTCGGAACAGAATGGCAAGAGCAGTTCAGTGGGTGGAATCGGCTTTTTTAGAGGGGACGCACCACTGCTGCACAGCTGGTGTAGGGACTGGGAGGGAGCAAGTTGAGAGCAAGAAAATAAGCACCACCTGCCCCTCCATATTCTGCTAAATGGTCCTCCATCATTGACATCAGGAAATTGCACTGCTGTTTCTAGTGTCAGCCATGCAATAAACAGTTCCAGTATTTGTTGTTAAGTGAATGTAAATTTATTTTTTCTGGTTCTGGGACACTGCTCGTGCAGTGAACATTCGGCATGCAGGGTAGTTTATTTACTTTTTTAAAATTATTTTTCTTATATTTTGTGCGAAATATTTTCTTTATTTTGTGTGATATTCGCACCCGACATGAATATTCTATTTTGGAGTGCGAGTCATGAGAAAGGTAAAAACTGTCTACTTCCCTCCGCTATTTTGGCTAATGTACACTACCTGTGCTAAATAAAGAAGATGAACATCAGGCAAACTTAAATTGTCACCCTAAGAGAAACCCCATTTGCCACCCCAACACTAGTGTCCTAGTGTTCTAAAAATAAAAGAGTTTCCTTGACCGATTTACAGCAGTGACTCTGTATTTTTAATGACATAGTGTGACGAGCGTCCCAATCATCTATCAGCATCGCTGATAAAAATAAATTGTTCAATAAAACCACCCTCCGGGGGTTTGTTCACCTGTATTTCCATTGTTGCTCCTTATTCCCTGCTACAATACCCATAAATAAAATAACAAAGTCTCGTCTTTCTATTAAGAATAATCTGAACTAATGACACTTATGAACTGCTTTGTTTTAATGAATCAAAGACATTTAGTGCAACCAGCGAGATCATCACACACAGATGACTCAATCCGGCTCTTTTAACAAACCAAAGCAGTTTATTTTTATATCTTTGTGTATATTAATGACTAACAGCCTAACTGTAAACTATTTTCAGAAGTATGTTGTTCAGTATGGAACGCCAAAGTGGTCAAAATTAAATAAATAAATAGGACTTGATGAAATAAATAACTCCATTAATAAATAAGACACAAATATGTAATATGAGAATGATATTGTGAAATAATGGAACACATATTGAAAAAAAAGCTCTTTATTGTGAAATATATTGCTCTCTGCTATATAAAATTACTTATTATTATGAAATAATATTTCATGGTCATTATTTTTCCCAATAACACAGATTATTGCAGAGGCATTTTATTTAATTCCAGCTGTTTTTAATCCAAAATGCCATTTTTTCAAAGTCAGCATTTATTCCATTTTTCCCGATGGCCCATTTATTTCATAAGGCAACTTTTCAGCAAAATGAATCGTTCTATCAGTGCCAGTAGGGTTGGACCTGCGTGCGTATTGGGTGATCCTTTAAAATTGATTAGTTTCCCTGGATACCTGCTCCGTGGGCCGCCACTACAGCTAGCAACAACGTCCTAGACAGTTTTCCTGGGGGAAATTTATTGTAAAAATGACGAAAACCATAATATTGCATCTCTTTTTTACGGAGATAGATGAGTGCATTGATCGTACGGTCGCCGCCGATAAAGAGCGTGTGTTTTGTAACGGCCACTACTCTGTTGTATTATGTATGTACAGTATGTTGCCCTTTAAGAGTTGCTGCGGAGGTGTACGGGGTGCTGCTCCCCTCGAAATGCTCTATTGTTTTACCCTTTTATGTTTACTTTTTATGTTACTTTTACTTTATGTTTTGTATTATAATTTTGTGATGCTGATAAAGGACGCTATTGTTGGCTCTGAGCTCTTTTTTCCTCGGTTATCCGGTGAAAAGGGGCACAGTTTGTGTGAATGTATTGTAATCCTATTCCAATACTTGTTCTAAAACGTGCCCCCTTTAACTTTTAATTTACAGAGGGAGAGATATGGATCCTTTCTCGATACAGCAAAGAATGAATAATTGCCATGGATGAAAATGAAAAAAAAGAAAAGTTGGAGCTGAAAATTTATGCGACATGAAGAAAAAGCTTTAAAAGCAGATGCTGTGAAATTCTTAAAATTAGCAGATTATGCCTTTTGCAGTTCTGCAGTCTCTTGACAGCTCTGACATTACGGTCAGGGACAGCGAGTCTGGATCTAGCAGCCTTAGGGTCAGTGATGATGTTGACCAACACCTCTCCCCTTCTATAACTAAGCCAAGTGAAAAGGATGGGATCAACTGAACAGGTAAACTAAAATAAAATCAGAGGCGCATTAGCTTGGGCTAGTAAACTACTTACTCATTTTAATTATTATTGTAGTCAATATTAATTCAAAATAAGGCAGAGAAAATATTATTTTTAATTAATATTGACTACAATAATTACTAGCCTGAGCTGATGCTGCTACTGATTTTATTCCAGATCACCTGTAGGCAAGCATCAGGGTTTTGAATTTGATGCGGGCAGCTACAGGAAGCCAGTGCAGGGAGCAGAGGAGTGGGGCGGTGTGGGAGAACTTTGAAAAGGTTGAAAACGAGACGGACTGCTGCATTCTGGATCAGTTGTAGAGGACGAATCGTGGACAGAAGCAGACCTGCCAGGAGTGAGTTGCAGTAGTCCAGTCTTGAAATAACAAGGGACTGAACAAGCACCCGAGTAGCCTGTGAAGAAATAAATCTACAAAAGCGAGTAAGGTTATCGATGTGTGGGGAAAATGACAGATGATTGTTCGCGGTTACCCCAAGATTGCGGGCGGTCGCTGAAGGAGTAATTTGATTGTTGTCCAGGGATATCACAAGGTCTTGACCTGGGGATGAGTCACCAGGGATAAACAGCAGTTTGGTTTTACTCAGATTGAGCTCCAGCTGATGAGCTGCGATCAAGGATGAGAGGGAGGAAAGGAGAGAATAAGTTGTGTGTCATCAGCATAACAATGGTATGAAAATGCATGCAATGATATGACCCTTTGGGTAGCTCTCACCTCCCCATCACTAGAGGTTTGAGGGCCACCCCATAGCCTTTCAATGAACAGGTTTCATGGAAGTGGCCTGCTTATCCACAATAGAGTTCATGAAAATCTTAGGTGTGTGCCCATAGCAAAACAACTAAAATATAACATTCAGAAAGACATTTTATTTTGGATAAAGTGATTGATGTACCTAACTTTTTTTCAGTAGAGCCTCTGTTTCACTGAATAATCCATGACTTTTCATCAATATGTAAAATCTATTGACACCTAGCTCAGGTGACACCACCGTTCACCAGGACTCCTATTGATGTGACAGCTGTTCACACCTATACACTCAGATTCCTCTGAGCTTTTTTTGAAAGAAAAAAAATTAAGCATGATTTCTGAAACATTAATTGAAATGCAATTCTTATGCACAAAAATGACAAGGGAAAATATGTTATAGTATATTATGAGTGCGGGGGTGGGTATCCAACATGTGTGGACACGAGAATCTGACATAGCTCTCTTTTTTATTTTTAGTATTAATTTACCAACAAACATTTATTTTGCAAAAAACTTTTTGGAAAGAAAACCATCTACCATTTGTGTACATATTCTTCTCTGTGTTGCTACAACATAATTTCATTTCCAAAAACACTTGTAAGGAGTAAAAAGTGATTGGCATCGTCAAAGATACTGTCGACCCTAAGTGCTTTAACCAACTACCACCTTTTCCCTCGACAGGAACAGCCGAATGACTAAAACAACATACACATTTAAAGAAAAAGAATGTGGAATATGCTTTTGTCTTATGTCAAAATTGAGCCATTTGACTTTTGCCATTCATGTGTGGGGGTGTGTGTGGAAGAAATGACTTGGTTTCAATGAATCAGTCTGGAAGCATGATGATAGAAAATGGCTGTCTTTTAAAGCTGTCCTGATGGCGAATAATCCCAATTTTGGAAAATCCAATACAGTAGAAAACAGCTCTGAGACAAATTGGCGTCTGTGATTCCCCTCACAATTTAAAGGCGCAGAGACAACACTGTTATATTTGATGTTTGAGATTAATTTCCTTTCGAGCAGTTACAGTTTTTGGCCACATGATGGCAGTTTGGGGAAAGGCAACAGAGATTCAATCAAGTGGATTGGTATGCTTTACATTGTATATTCGTGCCAAAGGCGTATAAGACTCACTTTTTTTATGACTTAAGAACAAATCTGACTTACTGTACAAACATGCTCCTGGAACAAAACTTGTTCATAAGCTAGGGACTACCTGTATCTGATATCACAACATAAATTTTATGTGCAAATACATTTTTCATCATATTTTTATAGTGTGTTAATTGATACAAAAGCCTAACATCAATTTTGAAAGAAAAAAAATCTGAATTTATTAACTAAGTGCAATGAATTGACAAATTGACCATGTTAAGGAAATTGATGAAAAAGAGAAAATCCAGCTTTGCTGTGGTCATGAAATACCAAAAAAGATACAAGGAAGGAAACCTGGTGAAGGCCACTGATGCAGATGGGGAGTGAAGGCTGCCCCGTGTAGTCTGATACAATAAAAGAGCTACTGTGGCTAAAACTGAGGAAAGGGTTAGAAAGATGCCAGACACATAGGTCATTACTGTTTTCATGGCAAAATGGTGACTTAGTCAATATTACTCAATATTTACACATACTATATAAATATTTTGTTTATATTCATGTTTTCACACAGATCGGTGCAGATATCTGTGGCTTTTTTGATGACGCAACTGAGGAGCTATGCACACGATGGATGCAAGTTGGGTCCTTTTATCCATTTAGTCGCAATCACAATGCTCAAAACTACAAAGTAAGTAAAACAGTCAGAGCAAAACAGTAACACTATGCACAGCATAGTTTTATACATGAATACTTTTTAGTGCTTTTTTAAAAATTATTATTCTGAGGTTAATGATTGATGCATAGTACTTGATGAAATATGTTTTATAAATGATAAGTGAATTTATATTTAAAGTAAAGTTAAGCCTTTATTTTGTCACATACATTACAGCACAGTGAAATTCCTTCTTCGCATATCCCAGCGTAACTGGGGTCAGAGCGCAGGGTCAGCCATGGTACAGCGCCTCTGGAGCAGTTAGGGTTAAGGGCCTTGCTCATACATCCAGTAATTTGGGTGTTAGAACATACACAATTACTCATATTTTACACACTTTAAATGTAACAGATCATATTGTGAGTATTTAAAAAAAAAATAAAAAAAAAGAATAAACAATATTCGACCACCATGCTAGCAACCACTGAACAGTACAGATGGGGCCCAAAAGTATATATACACTTTAACATGTAAAATATATGAACTAAAAAAAAATCAAGGTCATGTGATAGCATCAACAATGGTGTGACTACTGATGTTTTTAGAAGAAACAGTACTACACATTGCTGCCATAATTTATGTTTTAAAAAGGCATAGATAATACTTGCTCAAGTATAGATGAACTCAAAACAACAGATATCTGGCACTGTTTTTTTTTTTATAGAAAATATGCGGTTTAATTGGTTACTCAAGGTGCTCCTTCCATCACTCAAAAATATTTCAAGAAGAGCTCAACTCTCTCAAAACGTGCCCTTTCAAGGAGCTGTATGGTCTTCTTTGCTCTCTTTGAGGCAAACAGCAACCACCAGCACATCCTAATGATCTTGCCATCACATTGCTCATACGTTTGTGCATAGTTTCTTGAAGGGTTCTGCCTTTGTAATTGGAAAATATTATTTGGTCTATTTACAGGGTCGGCCATTTATATGGATACACCTTAATAAAATGGGAATGGTTGGTGATATTAACGTCCTGTTTGTGGCACATTAGTATATGTGAGGGGGCAAACTTTTCAAGATGGGTGGTGACCATGGTGGCCATTTGGAAGTCGGCCATCTTGGATCCAACTTTTGTTTTTTCAATAGGAAGAGGGTCATGTGACACATCAAACTGATTGGGAATTTCACAAGAAAAACAATGGTGCGCTTGGTTTTAACGTAACTGTATTCTTTCATGAGTTATTTACAAGTTTCTGACCACTTATAAAATGTGTTCAATGTGCTGCCCATTGTGATGGATTGTCAATGCAACCCTCTTCTCCCACTCTTCACACACTGATAGCAACACCGCAGGAGAAATGCCCTCACAGGCTTCTAGTATCCGTAGTTTCAGGTGCTGCACATCTCGTATCTTCACACCATAGACAATTACCTTCAGATGACCCCAAAGACAAAAGTCTAAGGGGGTCAAATCGGGAGACCTTGGGGGCCATTCAACTGGCCCACGACGACCAATCCACTTTTCAGGAAACTGTTCATCTAGGAATGTCCGGACCTGACACCCATAATGTGGTGGTGCACCATCTTGCTGGAAAAACTCAGGGAACGTGCCAGCTTCAGTGCATAAAGAGGGAAACACATCATCATGTAGCAATTTCAAATATCCAGTGGCCTTGAGGTTTCCATTGATGAAGAATGGCCCCACTATCTTTGTACTCTATATATCACACCATACCATCACTTTTTTTGTTCCAACAGTCTTGGAGGGATCTATCCAATGTGGGTTAGTGTCAGACCAGTTGAATGGCCCCCAAGGTCTCCTGATCTGACCCCCTTAGACTTTTATCTTTGGGGTCATCTGAAGGCAATTGTCTATGGTGTGAAGATACGAGATGTGCAGCACCTGAAATTACAGATACTGGAAGCCTGTGCTGGCATTTCTCCTGCAGTGATGCTATCAGTGTGTGAAGAGTGGGAGAAGAGGGTTGCATTGACAATCCATCACAATGGGCAGCACATTGAACACATTTTATAAGTGGTCAGAAACTTGTAAATAACTCATGAAAGAATACAGTTACGTTAAAACCAAGCACACCATTGTTTGTCTTGTGAAATTCCCAATCAGTTTGATGTGTCACATGACCCTCTTCCTATTGAAAAAACAAAAGTTGGATCCAAGATGGCCGACTTCCAAATGGCCACCATGGTCACCACCCATCTTGAAAAGTTTGCCCCCTCACATATACTAATGTGGCACAAACAGGACATTAATATCACCAACCATTCCCATTTTATTAAGGTGTATCTATATAAATGGCTCACCCTGTAGAATGTGTATTTCACTTGCTACATTGGAAAGTCTTTTTTTTTTCAAGGTAGAAGGTAAAATCTCTCATTGAGGCTTCTGTCAGATTCTCCTAAACATCCCAGAAAGCTCCCCTTGGTTTTCCATTTATATATCCTGTGCAATAAATCCAACTCACTACCAAGTGGTGATGAGGTGACAGCTATGCTCATCTCTTTTCTTGATTGTTCAAAATATAGGCTGTCAAGTTTTATTACTAAATCACAAAATGTTCCAAGATAATCTGATAGCAGGTACAGTTATGAGCAACCTTGTGTTAAAACAAAGTGTTTGCTATTGGCAATCCATGGCTTCCACAGTGGTCTAATACAATTTCACTCTGGTTTGGAAGAAGGTGGCCACGATTCCTAGTTGTGCCCTCCAAGTAACTTAATATGTGCATTTAAGTACCTCAGTAAGAAAATGAAGTATGAGATACATCTTTGAACACCTGAGCCACCTTCCCCCAAAAGACTAAATCCCACAAATTGCTTTCCTTCGCTCACAGGACACATTATCACCTTCTGTTCTTTCTTTTCCTTCGGCTTTGCTTTTTAAGTTTTAAATTTATAGAAAGGCTATTTTCAGGTATAATTTGGGCACCCAGAAACTACACCTAGTTTTGACTCCAGGGGTTAGTGCAGTCTATCTTAGGGTTTTTATAATCACTCTTTTTTTACCTTTCCTGATAGGGTGTTGGCCTGACTGGGAGTAATAAACTCCTTGTGATATAAGTTCACCAAAGCACACAAGCCTCTTCAGCATTATAATGTCCTGAATCCCATAATAATAATAATAATAATAATTCTTTTATTTTTTCAAGCCTCAGGATCCTGCAGCATTTGGTGCCAACTCTGTCCTGGTCAAAAGTTCCAAATACTACCTGAGCATCCGCTACACACTCCTGCCATACCTTTACACACTCTTCTACAAAGCTTACATCAATGGTGACACTGTAGTGAGACCCGTCATGCATGAGTGAGTTTACTACCTAGATGTTGTTATGTAATAATAATAATAATAATAATAATAATAATAATAATAATAAATTAACCAACATGTTTTAATTGTCTCAAGTAGAATGCTAAAACATCATTAATCATCCTGAAATTGAATTAGAAATAGCCATCAAACAAAGCCAGCAGCTTGTGATACAGGTTTAAGAATATGATTTAAATGCCTAAAGGTTTTTTTAAATAGATATTTTTTAAATAAAAAATTTCAATTAATTGATCAATTAAATTAATATCAAGGTACAACATGGGGCATTCATTTTAAGTTTGTAAGCAAAATTACTTTGTTTGTTTTGTATTTTATTTTAGATTCTACTCAGACAATGAAACATGGATAGTGGATCGTCAGTTCCTATGGGGAGCACATTTGCTTATTACACCTGTACTAGATGCTGTAAGAAATGCGTGCATGCACACATGCACACAAGCACACACACGAAAGAATTAAACAAAGGATCAATGGAGGCACACTCATATCTACTTGTTTTTGTTTAAGCTTTATATATATTTTTTGTAAATAAATCACAACGCAACCATTGTATCTGGTCAAGGACTCAAGGAAGAATAATGCAATGTTTAAACACGATTATTGATGATGATGATGATGATGATGATGATGATGATGATGATATTATTATTATTATTATTATTATATAAAAAATGTGCCATTGCAGGGTGTGGACACAGTGGATGCATACATTCCTGATGCTGTGTGGTACAGCTATGAGACTGTAAGATCTCTCTCTCTGTCTCTCTCTCTCTCTCTCTCTCTCTCTCTCTCTCTCTCTCTCTCAAGCACGCACACATTTTTTTCTTTTATCAGTAAATGCCCATTTCTTCGATTAGTCACTGCTAATTTAAATCACATAAGTTAGATTATTCATGGAAAATTTGAAAACAAAACTCATGTAACATTGTTTGTGATTCAAGCCGTGATAGAATGCTGAGTGATTGGAATAGACAAGAGGGGAAATGAGGTTGCTACTGAGGTTGTTGCATAAGCACCAATTATAAATTGTATGTTTAGGCGATCTCTTTTTTCCCTAAGTGGAAGAAATCACTTTTTCCCTTAGTAGAAGTTCAGAAGAAAGGCTCAGGCAGTAGACAAAATTGAGCTTCTCAAGCGATTTGCACATACAGTAGACAGGGGATTTAGAAGTTGGTGGCCCAAATGATATACACCACTCTCAGGGTTAAAACCTGAGGATATCCACAGGATGGCCTTGCTTCAGAGGTAGTTTTGTAAAGGCTGTTTTTGACTTGCATTTATTTGGGGGGAGTTCCTTCAAGTCCAAAGGCCAATACGTAGCAAGAGCAGTCGGGACTGCAAGCGCTAGCATAAACAAGGTCAGAGGATGTTAATTAATTCACAGATACAAACAAGGTTAGAGCAGGTTTCATATCCAAACCCAACATGTAATTCCAAAGATTCACAGCAGGTCAGTCTCATGCTCAAATAATTACTCAGGGACAGTAGGTGAAGTTGTTCCAAACAAGGACACTTGGCTTAGCCACTAATCCAGGTACAGAATTACAGGTAGAGGTAGAATCAATTGTGTGGAAACTGGCAGAAGTAGGGCAGGTCAAGCTTTCAAAGGTGAGGAATGTGGCACAGAAGCCATCAGAGAATGCATGCACCACAGCTTCTTTTATAACTCCTTTTATCCTTCTATAGTCAAGTTCAGAGTCAAACCGACTGCAACAGGAAGTGCTCTAGACAAGATGGCCACTGAACCAGAAAAGCAAATTTTGACAATTTTGCTCATAGAAAGTCAATAAACTTATACACACAGCTAGATAGCTGTGCAAAATATGAAATACCTTCATATTGTAATACTCCGATTTTCTCCCACGATCCATAGACATGCAAATTAGGCAAACTGATGTTCTCAAATTGCCCATAGTATGTGAATGAGTGTGTGAGTGTGTCATACACAGACTAACTTTATATATTTATATATTATTTTATACATTTCTCATTTGGTAGGAAGAGAAAATCAAAGAGCGTAAACAACGAATTCTAATGCACCTGCCCCTGGAGAAGATGGGTCTTCACATTAGGGGTGGATCTATTTTGCCAATCCAGAGACCTGCAGTCACTACTGTGCATAGGTAACCCTGATCATTACCTAAACACACACACACACACACACACACACACACACACACACACACACACACACACACACACACACACACACAGAATCTTTGGATTGTACGGAAATTACTTAGATGATGATGACTAAGATAGTAATACACACATATTAAGTATTAAAATTACATGCTGCTATGTAATTGACTGATTAAATATTTACTTTAATGTGAAGTTTAACAGGGGTACTTAATGAAGTGGGAGTGTTTAAGTGTGTGTTTATGAACAGTACCAGTCAAAATGTTGGACATACCTTTTTATTCAATGATATATCAATGATGAAGACACTGAAATTATGATAAAACAGATATTAGGTATAGGTATTAGAGGACATTAGGGAACTTGTGGCTCAGTTGTAGGTGTTTTGCGGTGTTCAATTTCTCTCCAGTGCCCAAACCCCAGCCACTGGATGCAGTGCGAGTCCCAAGCCCGCATAAAATGTAAGGGAACCACATTGATTATGTGGATGTTGATCCGCGGTGCTGTAAATTGGTGGATTCTGAGCCTGTTCATTCTAATAAATGTATTGTCTGCAGCAGAGGTAGCTTTTGGTCTTTCTTTCATAGGAAGCAACAGTTTCATCATAGCATTTGATATTATTCGTGAATGCACTCTGAGACACATTCAAAATTCTTGAGATTTTTCAGATTGACTGAATTAATTTCAGTAATGGACAGTCTTTTCTTCTTACTTAGCTTGTACATATGGATTTGTACAGTAGTTGTAGTAGAACTAAAAGGGATCTACAAACAGTTAAAAGTACAGATCTCGCCATTAAGAATGCACGTTTCTTGAAAAGGAATCTTGCGCGCTTCCGCGGCAGCTCGCGGGAAGCTGCGAAAATGCCGTTCATTGCCTGTAGGGGCCAGGCGTGTTTCAATCTTTAGTATTGTGTGTCTACTGAAGCCAAAAATGTGTTCCCTCTCTTAGGCGCCCATTGACAGGAAGCGACAGAGCTCATAAACGTGTCAAGCTCAAACTTTAAATACTGATATGTATTTATTCTTCATTTTCTTCTCTCCTGCAATGATACTTCTTTGACTGCGCTTTCTCCATTCAGTATTATTATCATGAGTAGTAGTAGTGAAAACTACCGCTGATTAACTATCTCTGCAGTAGTTAAAACAGCGGATTAATTTCATTTGGGGTATTTCTAACAGGCAATCTATTAAATAATAATAAATAGATAAAATTACCCAGCACTTTAACATTTAACCCAGCAGTTTTAGTGTGTAACATAAAAAATGTTCCATTTGTAAAATAGCATAGGTGAAATCATAGGTTGTGTATAGTGATTAAAAACAATACAACAAAGCTCATGGTAAATAAATTCTCAGACTCTTCCACTGCAGGTATTAAAAAACAGTAACAATGTCAATTTTAGAATCCGTAGAAGCTCAGTGGTCCGGACAAAACCTCTCGCGGAGGAGCCTTTCCCTGAATTCGCCATTTTCACGGGGGTGGACATCTCGGTTAATTCATACAGATGGACAGTACTGTACTGTACCTACTGTATTTACAGTACGTGGAATTTTACGGGGTGGTCACTGACCGATTTACAGTACCTTGACAAAGAGCAATATAAGAATAGTGCCAGCTGGCACACCTTAGAAAATAATTCGGCATCTATTTAGAGTCTAAATATTTTTTTTAAACTTGTGCTACTGTTGGTTACTTATAATATTTGTTAATTTTTTTTTTCTTTAAATGAGGCTTGGGCTCCGGGATGTTGAGCCTATTTACTAGTATACATAGTCTAATCAGAGCTCTATCGCCCGTTCAAGTGTAATTCATAAATTATGTTTATAATAATGAAATGAGATTGTGCCTTAAAATTAATCTACAATTCATTTCAAACCCGCGGCTCACACTTTCACTTTACAAAAGGCAGCGTTTTGATCAAAAGGTGATAAACTCCATTGTCATTCATATTGCCGCTGTTTTAGAGCCCTTTACTAAAGCATTCGCTAGTTATCAAGTTGATATACAGGTCAATCATGAATTACACTGAAAGTATCAACTCCAACTAGAAAGTCTCATTTCATTTGCTGGGGAAATAAAATTTAGCAGAGACATCCGCACTGTCTTGTTAATTAATCTAAAACCCCCTACAATATTTGCCAACAGCGCACGCGGTTTGATAAATTCACACATATCTTGAATGAAAGGTGAGAAGAGATTCAGCAGAATCTTCTGACACCGTGCTTGCTCTGAAGGACTATATTTGACAAGAATATAGAGAATAAGGATTGTATTTCTAATAAGATAATTAATGAAATAATACAATTATATCAAATAAGAACTTTATCAAAACCAGACCAAATTTCTCATTCACCGCTGAAGTAGTTAAACATGCTTATACTGTAGATACGTAGGTTATATTTTAAAAGTACAATTGCAAGTAAATTACAAACTGCATGTAATGTAAACTATGAATAAAACAGTACTAGACACACATATATGATATGGGATATAAAATGAAAAAGCTATTTACACATGAGTGCTCAAATGTAAAGCAAATGCAATTATTAATTTTTTGTGTATTTTTAACTTCATTCAACTGCCCACTATTATTTTCTATTCGAATTTAAAGATGCATGCGTGTGCAAAAGATGAAGTAAAACAAAGAATAAAAAAGTGTATAATTTTTATTAAAAGTTAGCCTAAAACAATATTGTCTCCAATGCTGAAGCAAACATTATTTTGTTTTTGTTTTAGTCTTCTCGCTGAATACAGTGTAACAACGTGGGTTGCGCGAGGGGCAGAGCCGCGTTTAAACTGTTCAGAATGGGCGGATCCACAGTCTGCTTCAGCATTGGAAACAATATTGTTTTAGGATAACTAATTATACGTTGTACTTGGTCTGGCTTTTAGATAAAGTCCCCCCATGCGCCATCTGGCGGAGATTCATTGAAGCACAACACATTTATTTAAATTCCCAAATGTTGCTTAAGGGATTTCACGGCATGTTGTGAGCCAAATTGCGGGATCTCGCGGGAAAAAGCACGCATTCTTAATGGCGAGATCTGTAACAACATTTAACTTTGATGGCAGCTTGGCACGTTCATAGCATTCTTTCTTCAGATTCATCATGTAGCAAAGGTTTTGAATTCACAGGTGTGCCTTCTTGAGAGTTAATAGAGGTAACTTTTAAATATTAAGCATTAATTATGTCTAAAGTCTGTGCAATAACAATGCAAATTCTGGAAAAGTTGGGATGTTTTTTTTACATTTTAATAAAATTAAAAAACTAAAAATACTTTCAAATCATATGAGCAAATCTTTTTTTCACAGTAGAACATAGAAAACATAAATGTTTAAACTGAGACATATTACACTTTTATACACTAAATGAGCTCATTTCAAATTCAGTGCCTGCTACAGATCTCAAAAAGTTGGGACAGGGGCAACAAAGGGCTAAAAAAAGCAAGAAATTGTTTAAAGATTCAGCTAGCATCAGTCTCTCAGAAGTAAAGATGGGCAGAGTCTCTCTAATCTGTGAAAGAGTGCATAAAAAGATTGTGGAATACTTAAAAATAACAATGTTCCTTAACATTAAATTGCAAATGTCATGTACAGTGCATAACATCATCAAACGTTGCAGAGAAACTGGAGAAATTTCTGTCCATAAGGGACAAGGCCGAAAAACCTTTGTTGGATGCAAAGTGCTCTTTGGGGCCTCAGATGACACTGCATCACTTATTGACATGATTTTGCCATTGAAATTACTAAATGGGCCTAGGAACACTTCCAGAAATCACAAGAAGCAAAGAAACACAATCTGCCGTGCCATCTCCAGATGCCAACTAAAACATAAAAAAAAGAAAGTCATGAACAAAATCCAGAAGCATTGTCGTGTTCTGTGGACCAAGGCTCATTTAAAATGTCTGGGACAAAGAGAAGGGAGATCTTCCAGCTTGTTATCAGTATTTAGAACAAAAGTATAATTGTAATTATCATACTTTCACTAATAAAAATTATTTCACTAATAAAAAAAAGCAACTCCAGTACTTTCACTAATAATAAAAGCAACTTCAGACGCTTGCACAGAAGGCATTAGGCATGATGCTTGCATCACTTAATCTGCTTCAGGTCTTACCCTGATGTGCCCACACTTCTGGAACAGGGTAAATCTGGACCTTTTTCCAGTGCTCTATCTTTATGCTGCATAGCTAAATGAAACTTTTTTTTCTGATTGGCCTCACTAATAAGGCTACACAGCTGTGTATTACAAATCCCTTCAGTTATTTTGTACTGTGCATGTGAAATTATCATACTTTCACTAATAAACATAGCTTTGAGTTTTATTATTTAAGTGATCTTGGATGGTATGGGGGTGCATAAGTGCATATGGTATGGGAAGCTTGCATGTTTTGGAAGGCACTATAAATGCTGAAAGGTATATAATTGTTTTACATGGCGTCTATTTCAAGGAAGGCCTTGTATATTTCAGCAGGACAATGCAAAACCACACACTGCAGCTATTACAAGAGCATGGCTTTGGGGTAGAAGAGTCTGGGTGCTGAGCTGGCCTGCTAGTCCAGAACTTTCACCTATAGAGAACATTTGGTGCATCATTAAACATCAAATACATCAAAAATGACCACAAACTCTTCAGCAACTGTAAACCTATATCAGCAAAGAATGAGACCAAATTCCAACACGAAACTCATAACCTCAATGCCCAGACGTCTTTAAACTGTTTTGAAAAGAAGAGGAGACTACACCATGCTGAACATGCCCCCATCCCAACTTTTTTAAGACCTGTAGCAAGCATCAAATTTGAAGTTAGCTCATTTTGGCAATAAAATTGTACAATTTCTTAGTTTAAACATTTGCTCTCTATGTTCTATTGTGAATATTAAAATATTGGCTGATGTGATTTGAAAGTCTTTTAGTTCTCATTTTATTAAAATAAAAAAAAAAACTTTTGGAATTTGGGTTGTAAAATATAGTACAGTAAATATCTCTTAAGTATTTTTTAAAAATAAATTAATATGGCTGTATTGATTTAAAAATAATAAATAAATAAATAAATAAATAAATAATAATAATGATCTCTGTACTATTTCATTGGACCACCCAAGCCATCAGGGAAGAAAAAAATCTATTGATGGAAAAACCTGGTCATGCAGTATATTCAGTTAGTCAGCTGACCTAATTTATATAACACTGCTGAACTTAGACCTGACCAACTGACAGATTGAATTACTATACGTTCACTAATAAACATAGCTTTGAGTTTTACTGTTTAAGTGATCTTATCTGTGATTTTACTGTTTCACTGAATGACGACATCAACCATGAGGTTGATGAAATTTCATTCAATTTTATTTCTATATTGTGGTCATTGTCACAAAACAACTTCACACAATCTAAAGAAAATTATGGAAATGTTTATAAAATGTGTGAGAAAATATGTATGAATCAAATTGATCAGATTGTTCCTAAGGAGCAAGCAGGGTTATGTTGGCAAGGAAAAACTCCCTGAAGTGGCAATAAGAACAAACCTTGAAAGGAACCAGACTCAACAGGGCACCCATCTACCTTTGAGTGATAACGAAGAGCAGGAGTTTCTGGAAATTCAATTGAAAATTGCTAAAGAACTTAGATTTATTTCCCCAAATTTATGAACTTGCTGTAAAGACATCCTCAGTAACTGCTACATGGTTGTGCTAATGAACATAAATTAATTTGTCCTCAGTTATCATGTAGTATATGAAATGAATAACCTCCTGTTGACATGTCATGTTGAAGATTCTGTACTTCTAAGACTCTGCTTTCACTGTTTCTTGTAAAATAGTGTATGATGATAATTTTTTTTCCTGCAGTCGTCGATCTCCTATGGGCCTGATAATTGCTCTCGATGACAGTAACCAGGCATCAGGTGAACTGTTCTGGGATGATGGAGATTCAAGAGGTACTAAAAAAGCTTCTTTGTGCCTGGTTGTTTGGGTGTGTTTATGCATAGCATCCTTTATGCTTTATACATCCTGTCTGAATGTGTAAACAATCAGGCATTCTTTGACCATCTGTACAAATGATCCAAAATAATTTTGGCACGTCCAGCAAACATTGTCCAATATAATCAAATAGAATATTTTTTTTTTATATAATTTTCCCCTTCCCTCTCTCAACTATTTACTCATATGGGATAATATCTTTAAACACTTCTTATAAATAACGTTACAACCTACATTTTTTTGTCAGATCCCCTGAAAATTATCAAATATATCTGATACTATATCGTATATTAGACTACTTCATATCATGTAAAACACTGAGGGTTTGCGGGTTTACATATACTGTAAGTTGGTTGTAATGATTTAAAATGTTTAGTCAATACATTATTGTCAAGGGTGAGACATCCCACCATCCCACAGTATATATATATATATATATATATATATATATATATATATATATATATTTTTTTTTTTTTTAGGGTTTTATTTTCTGACTAAATAAGACTGAAACATGTCCGTTTGCATTGTGACAAATAATTCTGACAGTTCTTGGAATGCTTGGGGAATGAAAGTTGGCAGCAGACTCGGTAAGCCTTGTAAATTTAATTCCAAACACATTGTAAATAAAGGATTATTGGCTGGAAGAGCCAGATACCTAAGAGTGTCTGGCTTGATTTGCTGGACCCACTAGACTAGGGTGTGATCTGAACAGATGGCATAAGGGCACTCCAGGAAATGATACTGGAGTTTAAGGATCTCCACTTTCTCCACTTTTTCCAATTTATTGATTGTGCTGTGCTTGGTTGCTCTCACAGAAAGTTTTCAGTTAATGTACGGCACTGGGTGCTCTTCCTTTCCATCACTAAATGGCCCCAATCCAAAATGGCCCCCTTGAGCAGGGGGTCAAGACAAATGAAACACAGACCTAGAGTTCAGGAAAATGTACTCTTTTATTGACTCAGGAGTGGGAGAGAAGGAGTGAATGGCATAGAACACAGCCTGCTCCGGAGAAAGGTATGATGAGTGCAGCAGTGGCTAAAGTCTAGTCTCCAACTCAATGGTGCTGAGGCGGTAGTTGCCAGGTTATTTACTTGATAAGTTGATGATGAGCCTCCAGATAAGCTGAGTAATAAAACGAAAGTGCTGTGCATTCCATACTATTCCACTGCCAGTGTAAGGAGCTTTGAAGGAGCAGTCTTGTATGAAGAGAAACTAGCATGTTATGCGAGAGTTAGTTTTATTGAACCTTAACATCCATCACAAGGGAGCATATTTGGTGGTAGTTCATCCTGAATTTTTTGCTCACATACAGGACTGGGTGTTAAATTAAAGGAAAATTAGAGCATGTTCAAAACTGTCAGGTGCCTCCCGACAAACTTTTTTGTTAACACCTTGGTAACGCCTCAGTAGCGATTCTGAAATAGTTTTACTGGGTTTCAATCGGTTCTTAAGCACTGGTATGGCCTCCTAATGTGTTCGGCAGCATTCAGCAGCAAAAAGTCCTCATGTTAAATGAAGACGGAAGTAATGACATAATTAACAAAATGAATAAAAAATAAATATTTGTTCCTATACCACTCACTCATCATCTATACCACTTAATCTTGTATTCAGGGTCATGGGGGGCCTGGAGCCTATCCCTGGACAGGGTGCCAATCCATCGCAGGGCACAGACACATACACACACACATACTCATCCACACACTACGAGCAATTTGTAAACGGCAATTAAGTCAAGTCAGGTAAAGGCAAGTAGGCTTTTATTGTCATTTCAACCATATACAGTTAGTACACAGTGAAACGAAACAACGTTCCTCCAGGACCAAGGTGCTACATACATGCAACAACATAAATTTACAACACACATTTTTACATTTTTTAAGTTAACCTAAAAGAACTATCAAATTTCTATACAAAAAATACACAATAGACAAAGTGGACGTGCAAATGTGCAAACAAAGAGGTACATGACAGACACAACAATGTAACACATAACAGTACTTTTTTGAGGAAGTATGAATTGAGGTAGTGGGAAGAGCAGCGGTAAACAGTAAACTAAACAGCCAATTAGCCTAACCTACACACATGGACAAAATTGTTGGTACCCTTCGGTCAATGAAAGAAAAACTCACAATGGTCACAGAAATAACTTTAATCTGACAAAAGTAATAATAAATAAAAATTCTATGAATGTTAACCAATGAAAGTCAGACATTGCTTCTCAACCATGCTTCAAATGAATTATAAAAAAAATAAACTCATGGAACAGGCCTGGACAAAAATGATGGTACCCCTAGAAAATACAGAAAATAATGTGACCAAAGGGTGTGTCCACTAATTAGCATCACAGGTGTCTACAATCTTGTAATCAGTCAGTGGGCCTATATATAGGGCTCCAGGTAGTCACTGTGTTGTTTGGTGAAATGGTATGTACCACACTCAACATGGACCAGAGGAAGCGAAGGAAAGAGTTGTCTCAGGAGATTCGAAAGAAAATTATAGACAAGCATGTTAAAGGTAAAGGCTATAAGACCATTTCCAAGCAGCTAGATGTTCCTGTGACTACAGTTGCACATATTATTTAGAAATTTAAGATCCATGGGACTATAGCCAACCTCCCTGGACGTGGCGTTTCCCAGGAGGAAAATTGATGACAAATCAAAGAGACAGATAATCTGAATGGTAACAAAAGAGCGCAGAAAGATTTCTAAAGAGATCCAAGGTGAACTTCATGCTCAAGGAACATCAGTGTCAGATAGCACCATCTGTCGTTGTTTGAGCCAAAGTGGACTACATGGGAGACGACCAAGGAGGACACCATTGTTGAAAACAAATCAGAAAAAAGCCAGACTGGAATATGCCAAACTACATGTTGACAAGCCACAAAGCTTCTGGGAGAATGTCCTATGTACAGATGAGACAAAAATGGAACTTTTTGCCAAGGCACATCAGCTCTATGTTCACAGATGGAAAAATTAAGCATATCAAGAAAAGAACACTGTCCCTACTGTGAAACATGGAGGAGGCTCTGTTATGTTCTGGGGCTGTTTTGCTGCATCTGGCACAGGGTGTCTTGAATCTGTGCAGGGTACAATGAAATCTCAAGACTATCAAAGGATTCTAGAGAGAAATGTGCTGGCCAGTGTCAGAAAGCTGGGTCTCAGTCGCAGTTCATGGGTCTTGCAACAGGACAATGACCCAAAACACACAGCTGAAAACACCCAAAAATGGCTAAGAGGAAAACATTGGACTATTCTAAAATGGCCTTCTATGAGCCCTGACCTCAATCCTATTGACAATCTTTGGAAGGAGCTGAAACATGCTGTCTGGAAAAGGCACCCTTCAAACCAGAAACAACTGGAGCAGCTTGCTCATGAGGAGTGGGCCAAAATACCTGCAGAGAGGTGCAGAAGTCTCATTGACAGTTACAGGAATCGCCTCAAAAGGTTGTGCAAGAAACTATTAAGTTAGGGGTACCATCATTTTTGTCCAGGCCTGTTCCCTGAGTTCATTTTTTAAAATAATTCCATTGAAGCATTGTTGAAAAGCAATGTCTGACTTTCATTTGTTAACATTCATAGAATTCTTATTTATTATTACTTTTGCCAGATTAAATTTTTTTTTCTGTGACCATTGTGAGTTTTTCTTTCATTGACCGAAGGGTACCAACAATTTTGTCCTTGGACTGTGAGAGGAAACCGGAGTACCCGGAGGAAACCCACCAAGCAGAACATGCAAACTCCATGCACACAGAGACAGGAATCGAGCCTGGCCCGGGATCGAACCCGGACCCTGGCGGTGCAAGGCGACAGTGCTAACCACTACACCACCGTGCCACCGGGTTCTTATACCAATAAATATTTATACCCAAAATACAACTGGTTTCGTCACCTCATTTCATTCAAAACTGTGGAAAACATGGGTAAAATTTCTTTAAATAAATAAAATTTTTATATTATTATAATATTTATACATCAAGTTTCATCAAATCCTATTTACAATCAAAGCATTGTACAAATTAAACTAAAATGTTATTTATATTTACAATAAGAATTGATAATCACAAAATACAGTCACTCTACTGTACTATATACACCTACTATACCTGTAGCATATGAACATGCTACTGTAGCAATAACATTAAAAGGAGAAACCCCTCTCCTCCAGCATCCATGACGAGCCTGACTTCCAATTGAAAGATGCAGAAGTCAGACGACTCTTTTATATATTGGCATCTATTCGTTAACACCACGGTAACAGTAATATTGGGTTCACTTCGTTGTTGCCTCATGTCAAAATTCGCTTTAGAGACATTTTCATTTTCTCATGAATGTGATTAAATATTCAAGTGATCGATGTGGAGTCTAAAATTTGCACCATGGGCCGGTCAACTCCTTTATGATCCCAGCATGTAACATTGTGCCACTTCTAAATAGAATATATAGCCTTATCTAGAATATAAGAAATTATAGCCTTCTTATGGGGTCTGTAGGGGGGCTGCCCTACCGTCACCCTGTAGGCATCCTAATGTTGTGACAAACAAGGTAGAAGTAGCAGTAAAACCCAGTCTGCCATGCTGATCACCCATGCTGTTGATGTGTGCCCAGTTATCCTTAGTATAAAAGTGTGTGTAATAACAGCTCAATGCAAGTAAAACGGCACTTTTTCTATGTAATATGGATAAATACACGTGTTATACTTTTCCCCTATGATATTAGTGCATGCGTACATTGCTGAATGCTGACTCTCTGACTTTTTTAGATACTGTTTCATCTGGGGCCTACATTCATTACCACTTCTCTGTTATGCAGGTAGGTCTTTTAAACAGTTTCTACACATCTTAATAGCATTGTACCTGCAACATGGAAATAGAAAGGAGCAGGTATTACAGGAGAACTTGTATTTTTCATACAAAAGAATACAAAAAATGTACAAAGCAAAGATGCCTTTGATAACATTTCTACATAAAATAAATAATATAAAGAGCACTAAAGAGTAATATAATAAACAATCAATAGTTGGTGTCAAAAGCCCTTTGCAAAAATAATCAGTAGTGCTAGATATACAGTTTTCTAAATAAAACAGGTGATTTTCTTCCAATATCCTTGCACCATCCTCACATGAGGACTTTAGGTAAAATGCTTTTGCCAAACTTCTTCCTGGTTGAAGGCATTGAATAAATGTATAGTTATCAGCTATGAATACTGAGAATCGGTCAGTAGAAATGTGCACAACAGTAGTGTGGGTCTCAGGAGATATATACAGTATATCAGACAGTACATACTGTAGCATAGTTGGTGTTCCCAAAATTGCAGATTGGTGTGTGTGTGTGTGTGTGTGTGTGTGTGTGTGTGTGTGTGTGTGTGTGTATGTGCGTTTGTGTGTGTGTGTGTGTGTGTGTGTGTGTGTGTGTGTGTGTACCCTGTGATAAATTGCCACTCCGGATCCAAATATGGATACTTGTTTACCAAACTGGAATAATATCAAATAATGGCTACATTCTCACATCTAATTATTGATGTGATATTAACGCTAAAAGCGGTTATACAATTGATTTGTGATTAATGTTTAAGCCAAGAATAAAAAAAAAATGTTTATAGCTAAGTACACTATGACATTATCACATACTGCACATACTTTTTATGTGTGGAACACCTTTGCAGATATACACAAATATGCACTTGTATGCTTGTACAGTATAGTGAAACTTACTGATATAGTACCTTAAAAATGTAAAAGATTGGAACCACCTGAAAAACAAACAAACAACCAAATAAATAAATAAACAAATTATAATTTAGCTCGTTTATCTCAAATTGGCAAACTAAGCATTGCCTTGCTCTGTTCTTCCCTACCATGCGAGGCTAAAAACACCATTTACCTATAGTAAATGCATACTGAATTCTCAGTTGTGAACTTAGTGATTATTTTTAGTTTAAGTTGTAAATTATATTTGTCTGGAAAGTGAATAACTGAATATAATCGTACTATGGTCATAAGTGTAGCCAGTACAAATGCTTTATCTAGTGTAAGCACTTACAATTCTTACATCTTGCCTATATATCAATTATTTACTCATTTTCTCATCTAGCCAAAACAACACAACATAACTAAATTCAATTCAAACTCCTTCAATTAAATTTGAAAGTCTAAACTTCAAATCATGTCATGATATTTCTCTTGAAATCCAAACCTAAGGATTTACCCAATAATTATCGTTCAACATTTAAGAATGTATATCAGAAGTTTGTGACTTGTGTGTAACACATTTGTGCAGTAGCTCAGTGTTCTTGTTGTTGTTTTTTTAAATCCCTAATTCACAATATAGTATCGGTTCTGGTTTGCTAAAATAATCCAATATGAGTGTAATTGATGTGTCATGGTTAGGATTTCATTAAGAAGAAGATTTCTTTTTTGCCATAATCAAATGGGCATGGATTTACTGTCCAGAATCACTTCTTATTCTCTTATGGTTGTAAATGTGTTATAGAATACAGTGATGTAAATGGACTCTAAGGTGAGTTTATTTGGAATGTGAAATCTGGTATACACTGTAAGGGGAAAAAATGTGTATCTTTCAGGAAGTGCTGACCATGGAAGTTCTCCATAGTGGTTATGCTGACCCAAACAATCTGGTGTTTGAGAACATCACAGTTCTAGGACTGAGCAGCCCCCCAATGACTGTGACCATCAATGATGGCAACATGATTACTGCCATGCCAGAATCCAACATTCAGTATGACCCACTTAAGAGAGTAAGTGCATGTTTTCTCATATTATGCTAATGTAACATTGCAAGTGCATAGTCAACAGAGTGGCAAAATATATTACCTTGTAATATTAATGCTCTTATCCCAGAGTTTCATGAGTTTGTGGATACCATCAGGGCAGGAAGCCTCGTCAGTACTCCTGCGCCATGATAGGAATAAATTGTTATTTTATGCAGTGGAGTTTCTATATAGAAATCAATATTTACTATGAAGTCCTTTATTATTAAAAACTGGCTGGACATAGAGTCAAAAAGATATCTGTATGTTGGTTAGAGATTGGTACGGGCTATGGTGGACTGAGAAGATAAATAAAAGTTAGTGTGAGGAGTGTGGCAACCTTCCTTTTATTGGTTAGAGGAACATGACATGATGTCAGAAGTGCTGTGAAAACCACGTCGGAACAGAGCAAAGTCTGCCATCAAAAAAAAAAAAAGCGATTTTAATGCCTGACAGTGGAGACAAGCTAAGTGAGGAAGTAGTTAGCATAATGGCTAGCACACCCAGCACTATATTTAATATTCAGCCACCAGAGCCATTTGACTTTTCCAAGCCACACGAGAGGACAAAATGGATTCGGAGATTCGAGAGGTTACGCCAAGCAAGCAATTTGACAGCATCTTCTGACGAGCCTCAGGTGAACGCGCTGACTTATTGTATGACTACAATATTTAGTTGTAAAATTTAGTGTATGATTTATACATGTGTACATGCGTACACAAAGACCTATGAGACTGTTGATGCATTTGTCACATCCCTGTATGCATTAGCAGAGCATTGCAGCTATGGGACATTGCAGGATGAGCTCATAAGAGACAGAATTGTAGTAGGGTTGGCTGATATGTTATCTGACCACATGCAAATGGAAAAAGGCTTGGATCTGGAAAAAGCTATCAATATGGCTAGACAATCCATGAAGATTAAAAAGCAGCAAGGCACATTGAGGAGTGCTACCGGTGTAAAGATGGATGTTAGCTTTGTGGACATTGCATCTAAAGACAGACAACAAAAAGAAAAGCCCAAATTCGTTAAATTCTAAATTTCTGAGTAAAAATCGCATAATTATCATATTAAGCATTTAAAAAGCTCCCAGTGCAGTAAATGTCATGGCATGAGTGTCCAGCTAAAGATGTGAAGTGTCATTCCTGCGGGAAAAAAAGGACATTACCAGCATGCATGTTTCATGGGCAAAGCAGTATTCGGCATAGAGGAGGAAGAGAACAGTTTCTTTCTTGGCTCTGTGACATCAAATGCTGATTCATGGACAGTGGACATATGCATAATGGAAAAAAAACATCACGTTTAAATTGGAAACTGGTGCAGATGGCACTGTTATTCCCCAGATTGTTTTTAACAGCCTTTTTTGTGGTAGGCAGCAACCTGTTCTTCAGAATTCAGAGAAATCTTTGTTTGGTCCAGCACGCATTCCCCTGGTCGTGGCAGGGTTTACTAGACTAAAACTGACTATAGGAACCAAGCAGAGCACAGAAAAGGTGTATGTAGTTAGGTAACTGAGCACACCACTGCTTGGGTTGCCAGCAATTGTAGCACTTGGGTTACTCATCCCCAAATAAATATGGAGACTCTTAAGGCTCATTAACATTAACAGCTCAAACCAAGTCCTTTGACTTTCTCTCTAAAAACTCCCAGAAGGATACCATAACAATTACTGTGAAAAGGCAAAGAGGAACTCCAGCGCATGGAGCAGCTAGGAGTTATTAGGCGTGTCGAGGAGGCAACTGGTGCACTTGCATGGTGGTAGGGCCCAAAAAAGATGATAAACTTCGTTTTATTTTTGGACTTGACTGGCCTAAGTGTATACGTGTGTCGTGAGAAATATATCTTGCCATCAATAGAACAGAGCCTCGGGATGCTTGCAGGAGTGACAATGTTCAGCAGATTCCACTTACTGAAGAATCAGCCAAGTACACCACCTTCATTACACCTTTTGGTAGGTTTTGCTTTAATCTCCTTCCATTTGGCATTGCCTCAGCTCCAGAATGTGCAGAATGGCGGAAGTTACAGAGGGCCTGAATGGGGTGGTATGCCATATTGACAACATATTGATATGGGGGCGAGACCACGGAGAACACGACACTCTGCATGTTGTGTTGCAGAGACTGGAAGAAGCGGGTATTACTCTGAATGTGGACAAGTGCGAACTTTCCAGGAGCAGGGTGGCTTTACTGGATAACATCATCTCAATTGAGGACATCTGCCCTGACCCGAAAAAGACTGAAGCTGTGAACATGAATGTGCCCACAAATGTGAGTGAGCATTTTCTGGGGATGGTCAACCGGTTAGGGAAGTTTATCCCGCAGTTGGCGGAAAAGGATAAACCACTTCGTGACCTCCTCTCCAAGAAAAATTGCTGGGTCTGGGTGCTGACCAGGCTACTGCATTTCAGTCTGTATTTCAGAAGTCTGCACTATCGTCACCTCCAGTTCTGGCCATGTATCTCTCAAACAGTGACATTAAAGTGTCAGCAGATGCATCATATTATGATGCAACTATATTATAATGCAAGTGGAAAAAAGGTATCTGGGTCTCACATGGGCCTTCAAGTGGTTTAAGTATTTCCTATTAGGAAAACATTTCTGTCTGGAGAATATAAACCTCTCATCAGCCTACTTGGAGCACAAGCTTTAGATCTTCTGCCACAGAGAATCCAACATTTTAGGATGCGATTAATACTCTCATATTTCATTCAACATGTTCCTGGAAAGTCATTGTGGACCGCAGACACACTGTCACGCTCATCAGTAAAATCAAGCATTTCCTCAGAAGAGCAAGAATTAATGAAGAATGCACCAACATCGATGTGGACTGCAAAGGTTTACCTTGAAGTCCCACATACTTGGACAATTTGAGAGAGAAACCAAAGGCTAATGGTGTGTATGGGAGGATGGCCAGCACATGCAAGACAAGAGTCAGTGCTGAAAAGTTCCTGGGCTGAACGAGTCACACTCACTGTGAAACATGGATTACTGCTGAAAGATACAAGGCTTGTAATAACCTTCACAACAAGAAATGATGTGCTCGCTCAGTTACATGCGAGGGACACCAAAGGGTGGTGAAATGTAAAGAGTATGTGCAACAGTCTGTGTGGTGACTGGGGGCTTAGAAAGTAAATGAAATGGTACTTAATTGTAGGACTTGTATAGGTGAGCGGCAAAATCACAAAGAGGAATCTCTTGAAGAAAGCTGCAGACCCATACTTGGATCTACTCGCCTATAGAGCTACACCTCTTCAGAATGGCTACAGCCCAGCTCAGCTCCTCCTAGGCCGACGTCTTCACACCACAGTGCCGATAGTTCCATCCCTGCTGAATCCATCCACAACTGACCATGCCGTTTTATTGTGGAAGGAAAAGGAGAAGAGGAGGTCAGATGCTACAAATTACAACAGGCACCATCATGCTTTGCCTCTTAATTGCCTGTCCCTAGGTGATCAGGTATGGGTGACCAACGAAAAGTCATCTGGGACTGCGCTTCAAAAACTCTCTACGACAAGGTATTACTGAGTGGATTTACCCCAATGTGGGCTCAGATGAAATCGTCAGCACAGAATACCTCTGCACACTTCACCACAGGAAGAAACATCAGAGTCGGCTCCTGAGCAGGCTCCTATGCCATCTTCTATGGTACCAACAGTGTAACCTACAATGAATTCCCCTCTCAGAACTAGGTATGGCAGCGCAGTTGATAAGCGCAAAAGACCCGACCTGTAGTTGTTAAGAAAAAAAAAGAACAGGTTTTGTTAAATGGTTTAGACATTGTTTTATGTAAGAGAATATGTGCATTATATAGTTATGATCCTAGTGGGAAAGATTGTTGAACACTTCATGTAAATCTGCGCAAATACAAATATAGTATTTGAAAATGTTCATGAAATTTCGTATAATGGAAGTGTTATTAAAATATCATTCCATTGTTCTTTCTTTAGAAAAATAGATAGGAACAGACTTTTCAGTACAGAGGCAAAATAATCCTCTAAGGTCTGTTGAGACAAAGGTAGTCTACCCTTTGTTCTCTAGAAAGGAGAGATGTGGTATTTGTGAAAGTTATCTGTAATAATTGCAGTGATTGCTGTTGCACACATATGCTTGGTGTTGGGGGACTGGAAATGGAAGGTAGATAGAGAACTGAAGGATAAGGAGGCATAGAGATTGGTACTAGTGTTATGATAAATAAAAGTTAGTGTGAGTGTCAACCTTCCTTTTATTGGTTAGAGGAACACGACACTTATGCACACATATAAATGTTTAAAATAGCAGAGCCTACAAGGATGAATAATGATTGGAAAAAGAATGTTTGACAATAAGAAATAATCAATAAAGAATAAGACAATTGAGAAATAAACAAGCATAAATTAAAATTATATGAAATATAATGTTATTTAATATTATGTGTAGCTCATGTTTGCAGGAACTCTTAGTTGTAAGTAGGCAAACATAAGACTTAAATGAGAACAAGTATTTGAATAAAATAAAAGGTGGAGCTGTGTGCTGTTTGCAACCGAAGTTAAAACCAGTCAGTCAGAAAGTGTGCACACAGTTAAGCACCTTTTTTTTCATGAATCACTATATGAGTGACAGAAAAAAAAGGAATATATCCATTTTTTATACAATTAAATAAAAGTGAAGTTAAAGTATAATGGGAAAATCTGCAGTGATGTAAACTGAAAAACCCTAATTAATATTAGTGCAAAACATTGCAGAAATTTACAGAAATTATTTTACAGATTTTTCCTTAAATGAACTAACTGCAGAAGAAGTTTAGCAGAGAATAACTCTTATATACCCCCTAAATAACCCCGATATTTAGAATATCCTTCAGCTGCCGATTAGCCAGATGTTTATCCTCAAGCTTTTGATTGGTGTGACAGTAAACACGTAGAGCTCAGAGTTTTGGGTAAGGTTTTTGATACAAACATAGCACCATCGTTCCTCTCATACAATCAAAATATCAAAATTTAACTCCCTCAACATCCCACCCCCACACTTTTCACTATTTACTCAGTGATATTTAGATGCTAAAACGTTCAATTCATTGCAATAGCCAAAATGATGACTGGAAATCAATCAACAGAAAAATCCCACAACCTGCCCTGCTCTACAGAGCAAACACGTTATCCTAATTTTAGAATATGGAGGTCTATATTAAGAAAGATGGCTAGATTTCCATGGTGATATTTCAAAACAAAAGTCATTAACCCCCCACTCCCCCCTCCAATCAAATCAATCAAAGTTGGGGCATTTACAATATATGCATCGGTGCTGCCCTGAGTATCAGTCTCCTACAATCTCTTCAAATTCTTTGAAGGCATGAAGCAGATACTATAGCCTACATATAAGTGCAGGGCTTCTGCTGCCTTACATGCACCACTACCTTTATCTAATGAGTTTCATATTTAATTACAATTTATGTAATTTTAAGAATGAAAAAAAAATCAATGTTTGTAATTTTACAAAGTTGTACGTAATTTGAGAAAACAGAAAAAGAATACAGTAAAATTAATATGGTATTTTTTTCTGTTAAAATTGTGAACAGGAAATTCAGTATTGAAATAATACTTCAAGTAACAGTCAATGTACAAATTTACAGATAATGTCTATGATTTTACAGAGATTTGTACGTAGTTTTAAAAGAAGAGGAAAAATACTACTGTAGAATTAGCACAGTGCAGAGTAAAAAAAAATCACATGGTAAGACTCATCCATAGTTGGGTGTTGAACTTCCTAGGGGACTCTGTCTCTGACTCATTAATCGGGATTAACTGAATTAAATCCTACATTACTTCATCAAGATCACATTTGTTTTACAGTTGTTTGTTTCTTTTAATAGTATTTTAAGATTATTAAAAGTAGTGTCAGTGAACTGTAAATATAACTTAATAGAAGGTCATCATTAACTAGTAGGAGTTGAAAAAATCTTCCCGAAACAACTAAAATCAAATCACATAATGTCGTGCACATGTTAAGTCATTTGGGTGACTGCAATTGCAGGAACAAAACGGCAACACTATTTTTCTTAGCATCACTATTCTAAAAAAAAATCACTAAGCCATTTGCTTCTCTTACAGCAAATGTTGTGTTGCACAGCTCATAGTTTCCCTATATTGATTACATGACAGACTCCAGACATGATAGATGTCCACAGACTGCATACTATAGCAGCAAAGTTGGCTTGTCAGGATGGCATCTAGATGACTGCAGGACCATGTTCCTGCAGCTCATGGGAAAACTCATTGCCTTCTGCACACAGAAAACTGAATGGGAGAACCCGATACTGCAAGTGGCAGTGCTGATAGTAACTTTGGGCCATGTTTCTGGTGTAAGACACAGTTGTCTGTGTCCTTCATGAGGCTGAGAGTGGAGCCCTGGGACATGATATGGCTCGGCTTTTTACAACCTTTTACAACTATTGCCTGGAAACATTTTGATGTCATTCTGTCTCATGTCTTCCCTGGCTGGGCTGTAATCAGATTGTAGAACTGGCTTATCAGCTCCTTCAGTCACCCATGAATCTGAGCTGTGGTGGTTTCCACAATTTGTCTATTTGCAGATGATGATTCTAATTTGCCTGCCCTGCAGTAGCCAACACAGATCTGCCATCAGGTGGGATCATTCCAAAAGAATGTCCTTTGGTATTCCTGGCCAACTGAACAGGATTCACCAGCTATATTTTTAGATGTGGCTTTCTAAACTGAACATCCTCAGGGTCATGATTGGCATAATCCACAATAAATCAGATATGTAGTAGTTGTATCCCTAATCAGATTTTGAACATGGTCCATTCTACTTCCCATGAAAAGCAAGTTAAATGTGTGCAGAGGACACAGAAATGTGATTGCAGGATTTCTTGGGACTGTATTTTTAACATTGGGGCACTTCACAGAGAAATTTCTTCACCTCACCAGGGCAAGTGAATTGAATTTTCTAGGGAGTGTTCCAGGTTCCAGATGACCTCCTAGGTTGTGTGAGAGTTAAATAAGCATCATGGCATTGATCTGGGAGTATGGTGTTACTAGCAGATCACACTTACATCCCCATCACAACAGAGGACTACCTTGGATCAGGAAAAGGACACAGGCAGCAGGGTTTTTTTTTTTTTGGACACAGCCACCTTTGTGGCATGCCAAAATAAAATAAGAGTACTAATGTGTTTTAGACTTTTTGTTTTCTCCACCAGCCCTGTTTTCCATATCCTGAGTCAGGCAGCAGTAGCAAATTTCATTGGCTTTGCGGGGATGGCCAATTTGTTAGGATATGTCAGAATTTTTTTGCTACAGCGGTTTTTAAGACAGTTTTGGAGTTACTTTCTGCATGTATAAAGACAACTGACTACTGTCATTGTTCCGGAGCTGGATGTCTGATGGATAGCAAATGTAAAGTTTGCCCTAGCCATGCAGAGTTGCTCCATCAGCTCTGTAGTCATCCTTCCCTTGGCTGCCTATGATATTTGTGCTGACATTTGTGCCCGGAGTTCCATGGGATGACAATTTGGCCCGTGTCACAGTGGTTATAGTTATAATATTTTGTTACAATGGCGTGAGGAAGTAGCAGGTTATATTAGTCAGAAATTGAACCTTTTTTTCCTGATGGTGATGTGTTTGTAAGCAGAAAAAAAATGGATAGCAAGAAAATGGTAAAGGATTTGAGTAACTTTGACAAAGGCACAAATTGTGTTGGTTAAACAACTGGGTCAGAGCAACACCAACACTGTAGCTTTTGTGAGATGTTCCTTATCTGCAGTGGTTAGGATGTACCAAAAGTGGTCCAAGGAAGGAAAAAACAATTAAATTGGCAACAGGATCATGGGTGACCAAAGCGCTGGGATCCAAGTGGGGAGTGACAGCTGGCTTGTGTAGTCTGATCTAATAGAGCATAACGATTGGACTTTAGAGCAATGGAAAAAGTAATGTGGTCTGATGAGTCCAGATTGACATCAATCACATCACATCAATTGAGTATTGCATAAATGTATTTTTCTTCCCTGATAGCACAAACCTATTCCAGGAGCATGATGAATATTCAGGAACTGGTCACTACATTGGCTACTGTAATCAAATCCAAAGGTAATTGAATGGAATCTAGTTTTTCATACCAGTCTGTTTTGTAGGTGCTACATCTAAGAAATCTCCAACTACAGCTGGGAAAGAATTACAAACTCACCTGGAATTCCATTGTTGAGAGTTTACAACGGTTTGACTGCCATCCTGAAGAAAATGTCAATGAAACTTCCTGCACAGAAAGAGGCTGCATCTGGGAGGTAGGTGTACATCACATTTGATAATCAAATTTGACACATCAGCCTGAATGACTTGCATATGTAGAATTTTAAATCATGTGTGGTCACAAAGACTTGACTTTATAGTAGGTTTTAACTTTTAAAAGGCTCGCTCATCTGCTTTTGCTTTAATTATTAGCTATAGTGTAAGGGACTGCCCCTAGAGGGCACTGTGGATATGTGTTTGATAGTTTTTGTAGTTCTGTTTGTAGACTCAGTTTCCCAGAAGACACCTCGGTCAGGTGATTAAGCTCACCTGAACCGAGGTTGCTCATTAGAGTAGTTATAAATAGCTGGTTATTCTGGGAAACTGAGTCGAGCATTAATTATGTTAAGAGGGCATTACTTTGTTCAGTGTTTGTTTTGTGGTTTGTTGAGTTTGGTTTTATGTTTGGAAGGCTCTATAAGGGCGCTGGAGTGAGCGTGCGAGTCGCCCATAAGGGCGCTGGAGTGAGCGTGCGAGTCGCCCATAAGGGCCCTGGAGTGAGCGTGTGAGTCGCCCATAAGGGCCCTGGAGTGAGCGTGCGAGTCGCCCATAAGGGCGCTGGAGTGAGCGTGCAAGTCGCCCATAAGGGCGCGAGTGGGTATGGCTCGGGAGAACCTGTATGTTTTGTGTGATCCTTGTTTGTCCTAAAAGAGCCTGTATGTTTTGTTTCTAAAGTAATGTTTTACGTTTGGGGAATTCAGTGTTTGATTTGTTTTCTGTTCATGTCTTGTCTAATTTGGTTATTAAAAGACTCTTTTTTTGATTTAACAACTCTCTGCGTCTATGTCCGCCTTATTTAAGCCCTTGGCTTTAACAACAGCCCGGACTAACCTACAGTTCATGACCTACAGTTCCGATCAACTTCCTAAAGAACCAGAGCAATGTTACTTAAGCCCGCATTTTCACTGGGAGCAGATTTAAAAAGTTGTTTGTAATGCCCTGCCAAAGGCATTTCAGTCATGAAGTGGCTTAACCTGACCATTGGGCTGGTATAAATATAAATGGAGAAAGCACTATCTAAAAAAACATTAAACAGTGGTACGTCGGCATAAGAATGCTCCGCCTCACAAATTTTCACCCTGAGAACTGCAATTTTGCCATGCATATGACCATATCCAGCTGAACCGAAGGCCAGCTAAGTTGCATGTACGTCCATGAGCCATTCAAAATTTGTTTGCAAGCAAGTTTACATATTTTTTGTGGGTTTTTTTGCATTTTGTGTGAGATTTAGTGAAGACATAACACCATGGGTCCCAAGAATGTTACCAAGGATGGTAAAAAAAAAGAAAACTTTCAGTTTAGTTTTTAAAGCAGCCAGTGCCTAGAGAAATCATAATTTAAGGTTAAGTGAAGTTTAATGTCTATTCTTTTAATATTTAATTAGGAACTTAAAAGGAAACAAAAGGAAACTGAAAACACAAAATAAACAGCTCCGCCGTCTACGCGAGAATGGACGGGGCTCTGGTAACCAAAGACAAAACTAAAGATCCTCTCGGGGCATTCCTTATCAAGGATTTATTGGAGAGGAGAAGGAGAGTTTGTGCTTTGTGCACTTTAACTGAAACTGAGCACACACACTGAACTGCTGTGTGCCGCGCTCTCTTTCAATCGCTCTCTCTCTCACTTTCGCCGGCGTCTTACAGAGGCAGAGGCTGGGGCTTTGTCTCTGTCTCTCACCTTTCTGCGTGCTTTTCTTTTCTTTCTTTGTCTGTCTTTCTTTTTCTTTCTTTGGTCTTGTCTTTGGCCCTGATACCTAACCGGTGCTACTTAAATGATCACACGAAATGCCGAGGTATCAGGACCCTTAATTAAACACACCTTCAGGTGCGGCTCATTCAGGCTGATTGCCTGACAGCGGCGTTACCTGGCAACTGCGTGTTTAAATGACTGCCTCTTTGCTCTGTTCAGAACTCTGCGTGGTAGCAGCCTGCTTAAACTAGTAAACAGTTTAAGCGTGGCTCTGCCCCTCACACGACCCATGTCATTACAAGTAGAACATTTCTTCCTAGTCTTAGCAGAGCTCTTTGTCTTTCAGTGTCTTGTGTGCATAAATTTTAATTTGAATTGTGTTACTCATGACAAGACAGAAAATTGATAGCAAAATAATATTTAATTTTTGTAAAATATTTATTGTTGCCATTCAAGTGTTGACAGTTGTGGCAAATTGACGTTCTTTTTTTAAAGTTATGTAGATTTTTATTTTAATGCAAACTACAATTTTTCTAGTTTATATTCTGCCTCCAGGCCATAACATTGTGACACTGTTGTTGTTTATGAGCAATTGTCATGATACTTAAGGATTCCAAAGAGCTGAGAAAAGGAGAGGAGATGATTAATTGTACAATAACATGTATTTTCTCTTAATTATAAGTATTATATTGTCACTAGTTGAAGTACCCGTCATTGATGGGAAAAGAGTTTGTAGAAATAGTTTAAAAGGTTAAAGCTAAAAATAAGCTTATCAGCTTTAATTTAAACAATACGTTTATCGGTTGAAGCCCCAAGTAAAAAAAAAGTATGCTACGTAAATTAAATCCTAACATACCAAAGCATACGTAAGTGTACTTGCTCCAGACTAATGACTAGTATACTTGAAGTTTGCTATTTTAGAACAATTAATTTTGTACTAAATGCATTTTATTTGTAATTATATTGTACATAAGCACAATCTTAGGGGTAATTAAGTATACTTTTGTGTGCTAAAGTGGAACAACTTTAAATATACTTTGTACACTTAAAGTATATGGCTTTGTGTGTACTAATGTACATACTTGACAGTAATTAATTCAGTTAAAGTATATATTTAATGTATTGTAAGTACATTAAAGTAATTATGATATATGAGTATATTATTATTGCAGCAGTAGCATGCTGTTACTTCTAAATTTACGAATTCTGAATGCATTTTCTACACAATAACATGTTTTTGAGGCAGATTTTATTTATGAGTTCAACAGATTTCATTTGCACAAGGTTAAAAAAAAGTACTATAGTTTATTGTACTTAATTAGTATTAGCATATACAGGTACAGTATTATTTCAAACCTGATGTGTTGACTCTAGCTGTTTCACAGAGACTGAAAACAGTCTCAATTATACTAGAAGCAATACAATCATTATACTAGAAGCAAAGTACATAAGATTTAGCAATAACACATTAGACAATGCATTCTATAGTTTAAACTATGTACTTAATTGCAAACTACCTAAAAAAAACAATAAAAATTACCTTTTGCCAATAAAAATAAAATAATAATTATTTGAACTAACTCAGGCAATGATGCAGCTTCCAGCAGTGAATTCCAATTAGAAGCAGAGGAATACCTCCAGTTTCTGATTGGCTGGTGTTGCACCGATCCTAGTCTCTGGTTGGCTGGAATAGTTATAACACAGTTCTAACAAACTGTTAGACAACTGTTATAACAAAGTTATAACACAGTTCGTGCAAGTATAGCTTTATGATAGTGAGCGCACAGGACAGACACAGGAGAGGTCAAACAAATAAAAAAGTCCCAACAATCTGCCAGACATCTTCTCGAATGCAGGGCCACTAGGTTTAGGAGCCTCATTAAGGTATTTGTGGATTAAGGAGAGCCCTGTAGTCATAGGCGAAGTCTCCCAGGTGCTGTCCTGGCTGTTGTACCAACAACCTTAATTTATTCTCTACTTCCATGAGGTAGTCTTCTGGCAGAAATGCAGCCATGAACACCTCTCTGAAAGACTCCCAATCTTTTACCTTTGCCTTTTCCGCCTTCCACCAGCTCAGAGCCGGCCCTCGAAGTACTGTGCTGAGGGTCCCGATGAGCCCCATGCTGGGAAGTGGCCTGATCTCCAGGTAGTTCTCATACTGTTCAATGAAGTTGAGAAGGTCTGCTGTCTCAGAGGAGTCTCCAAACGAGGAAAACTCTAGATGGATAGGTAGGCAAGCACTGAAAGAGGAAGCGGGGGGCATAATTGTGGAGGAAAGCTGATGAGATGAGGGCGTTGCAACTGATGGAAAGATGTCATAGGTTACTTGGCTCTCTTGTTGTGTTACCTCTTACTGAGGAGCAGAGTCTTGGGAGTTTGCAGAGCAGAAAGGTGCGATGAAGCCGGGGTACAGTCTCGTAGTCTATGGAGCGTGGTAGTGAGACGTATAATATATACAACTGTGGATCATGCAATAATGGAATGTATGCTGTGTGTGTGTGTGGTGTTTTTTTAATTGTTGTTTTGTTTTTTGTTTGTTTGTTTTGTTTTGTTGCACTGACGAATGGCACTTTAAATTTCGTTGTACTTGTTGCAATGACAATAAAGACTATTCTATTCTATTCTATTCTATTCTTCTTCATCTGAGTCTCCCACATAGTCTCTCTCCATAAAAAACAGTCTGTATCCACCTTCTCCAGTTTCTCTAAGGCCTTCTGGAAGTAGCTCTCCATCTCCGATAAGCTAGCGTCCACAGCGTGCCAAAAACTGGTTTCCCTGTTTATCTTTATATCTAGGGTTTATTTAATATTAAGCTCCAATGAATTTACTTTCTCCCCTAGAGCCAATAAATCCACCTTTACTTGATTTACCTCTGCTTGCATTGGTTGTAACAATCCCATCCTAGAGACATCACCAACATCATCATCATCACCATCATCATCAAAATGTTCCCTAGAAATGTACACACGTGGACAAAATTGTTGGTACCCTTTGGTCAATGAAAGAAAAACTCACAATGGTCACATAAATAACTTTAATCTGACAAAAGTAATAATTTTTAAAATATTCTATGAATGTTAACCAATGACAGTCAGACATTGCTTTTCAACCATGCTTCAACAGAATTATTTTAAAAAATAAACTCATGGAACAGGCCTGGACAAAAATGATGGTACCCCTAGAAAATACTGAAAATAATGTGACCAAAGGAACATGTTAATTCAAGGTGTGTCCACTAATTAGCATCACAGGTGTCTACACTCTTGTAATCAGTCAGTGGGCCTATATATAGGACTCCAGATAGTCACTGTGTTGTTTGGTGACATGGTGTGTATCACACTCAACATGGACCAGAAGAAGCGAAGGAAAGAGTTGTCTCAGGAGATTCAAAAGAAAATTATAGACAAACATGTAAAAGGTAAAGGCTATAAGACCATCTCCAAGCAGCTAGATGTTCCTGTGACTACAGTTGCACATATTATTCAGAAATTTAAGATCCATGGGACTGTAGCCAACCTCCCTGGACGTGGCCAAGGGAGGAAAATTGATGACAAATCAAAGAGACAGATATTCTGAATGGTAACAAAAGAGCCCAGAAAGATTTCTAAAGAGATCCAAGGTGAACTTCATGCTCAAGGAACATCAGTGTCAGATCGCACCATCCGTCGTTGTTTGAGCCAAAGTGGACTACATGGGAGACGACCAAGGAGGACACCATTGTTGAAAACAAATCATAAAAAAGCCAGACTGGAATATGCCAAACTACATGTTGACAAGCCACAAAGTTTCTGGGAGAATGTCCTATGTACAGATGAGACAAAAATTAAACTTTTTGAAAGGCACATCAGCTCTATGTTCACTGTCCCTACTGTGAAACATGGAGGAGGCTCTGTTATGTTCTGGGGCTGCTTTGCTGCATCTGTCACAGGGTGTCTTGAATCTGTGCAGGGTACAATGAAATCTCAAGACAATCAAGGGATTCTAGAGAGAAATGTGCTGGCCAGTGTCAGAAAGCTGGGTCTCAGTCGCAGGTCATGGGTCTTGCAACAGGACAATGACCCAAAACACACAGCTAAAAACACCTAAGAATAGCTAAGAGGAAAACATTGGACTATTCTAAAGTGGCCTTCTATGAGCCCTGACCTCAATCCAATTGAGCATCTTTGGAAGGAGCTGAAACATGCTGTCTGGAAAAGGCACCCTTCAAACCGGAAACAACTGGAACAGCTTGCTCATGAGGAGTGGGCCAAAAATACCTCCAGAGAGGGGCAGAAGTCTCATTGACAGTTACAGGAATCGTTTGGTTGCAGTGATTGCCTCAAAAGGTTGTGCACCAAACTATTAAGTTAGGGGTACCATAATTTTTGTCCAGGCCTGAGTTCATTTTTTTTTATAATTCCGTTGAAGCATTGTTGAAAAGCAATGTCTGACTTTCATTGGTTAACATTCATAGAATTCTTATTTATTATGACTTTTGTCAGATTAAAGTTATTTATGTGACCATTGTGAGTTTTTCTTTCATTGACCAAAGGGTACCAACAATTTTGTTCACGTGTGTATAATCAGCCGCGTGATTACGACGGGTAATAAACGAGCCTACCGTGTAATCTATGACATCATTTTGTACACTACCTTGCACATCCGGATCGCCCATATTGGTCTGAACATTATGGTCCATTTTAATCCTTTTTCCCCCAAAACAACAGCAAACACTAAAACAAAGCTTTACATTATTCATGTAAAAAAAAAAAAAAACTTATGTGGCGGCACTACAGGAGATGTGAGATGCTTTTCTTGCTTTGCTTGTGCAAGGAAGTTGTTTGCAGATGTGCTCCATCCCAGTTGAGAAAGAGTAACCATTTCTTTCCTTATTTGCTGATGTCGTGAACTGTGTCTTCCTCTTCCAGCAGCCCTCTTTGAGGTGGCCTGCCAGTCCCTACACACACATTGTTATTGTCTAAATTTTGGGGGTAATAAATATTAAACTAATCAAAATGGTGTTTCTTCTCATATATTATTAGTAATATCAAAGGGAACTTTTACTTATTTAATTAAAATTCATAACAAATAGGAAAAGCACTCATGTAAATAACAATATCCTTAACTTATTGTGAGTAGTATATATGTACTTAATCTTTTCTCCTTAAATAACTTAATTACAGTAGAATCCCTGTGAAACAGCCGCCTGGAACAGGGCGGCTCCCATAGCAAACCATGACAAGTGACAAGTGAATGTGATGCCCCGCAATGACGCAGTTAACAATGCCCCGCCCCATAAACTCCCCCATGTGCTTTCCAATAAGATGGTTGCAATGCTGTATAATCTCGCCAAGTGGAGCATTGACTGCTTCAGTTAACTGCAGTGTCCGCGCACCTTATACAGCATATATACAGTACAGGCATTATCAACATAATTTCATAAATGATAAGGTAAAAAAAAATCAAATAAAATCGATTAATAAAACAGAATTTTTTAAATCACTCAATACACAACCCATGATGCTTATGCTATTTAAAAATAATTAATTTCTTAATAAATAAAATTAGTTATTGCAATATTTTCCAAGACATCCTTAATAATCCTTAAAGACACAGTAACATGTGTAATTTATCTATACCAATAGCTGTAGATACGGATTACAAATGCTGGCTATGTATTTTACATTACGGTGTATTTTATCTTGTTCCGTTTAATACACTGATAGATAATATTTTGCTCCAAAGTAAAGCTCAAAATGTAACTTCTGCTTGAGTATGTATTCCTTATATTTTTGATGATGTTTTGATTATATTTTGACTTGATGATAGTCAAAAATTGGCATAACAAATTAATTAATAGCACATAATATCTGGAACAAATATCTGCCCATACGGATGTTCGCTCTGGAGAAGAGCGTCTGCCAAATGCCTAAATGTAAATGTAAGTGGTGCGGTGTGGAGAGCCGCACCACGAGATGTTTTTATTTATACGAGCTTTTACGCAGGGCATGAGAGGGGTTTAACGAAATAAGAGAGAGTGTGAGAGTGCTTATGATACGCACGGGAAGACCTTTCTGTTTGGAGGTGGCGTGGGATTATTAATTAGGAAACTTGAAAAGAAACAAAAGAAAACTGATAACACAAAATAAACAAAATTCATCCGCTCTGGAATCAAAGATAAAACTTTTGATCCTCTCTGGGCTTATGCCCTTACCAAGGACCTATGAGAGAGAGTTATGTATTTTTTGTGCTGTAGTAGCAGCCTGCGGATCTGCGTGTTCTGAACAGTTTATGCGCGGATCTGCATCTCGTACGACCCGCATCGTTACAACAGATCAGGATTTCCTTTGTCATTTATCCCTGCATAACGTTCCCCCAGCAAAGATCTGATGGGGCATTAATCACTTATCACAACTGTGAATAGATGCGGCAGCAGAGACAGATTAAATCCCCATAAACATTCACACTTGAGAACAATTCTAAAACGACTAAAAGGTTCCAGAGGTTTAGTGCCTGTTATCGCAGGACCTACATTATACTACTGTGTTTTCCACTGCTTATATTTTTTGCCTTAGTTTCATTTGGTTTTACATGATTTCATGTGCTATTTGTGTGTGCGTGTGTGTGTTTGTGACAGAGAGTGAGAGAGAGAGAGAGGGAGAGAGAGAATACAGTTGTGTTCATAGGTTTAATCAGTTATTTATAAGATGCACTAACGGTTAAAGTGCCACAGATGTGTGCTCCTGCATTCGTCAGGTTTGCCTGGGGTGGCTTTAACACAAATACATTTGCGCATCACAATGAACTGAAGCTCAGCACATCTACTTTCTACTGTAATGTTTAAGTGAAATACATTTCGTGTAAATGCTTAAATATTCCCTTTTACTTATGGACAGGTGTAGTATGTTTGATCTCCATTATTGCAAGAGGTGATGACTTTCTGGGGGAGTATGTCTGTGAAAGTATGAGCCGCGGGTTCATGCACGCTGATGAACAGCTTTATTTCAGTCATAAATTCACGATCACATTCCAGCTATGATTTCCAGCCAAGGTCAAATAATGGATGAAATAATTATTCAATGCTGGACACAAAAAAACATGATTATTATTTTTATGAAAACGCAGAAGGACTTTGTGTTCATATTTGTTGAAATCACATGATTCCAACTCCTAAATCACGTGATTGCGCACCTAAATTGTTGGCTTGTGTTAACGTGTTCTTGAGCGCCATCTAGTGGTGGCACCAGGTAAATTAATAAATAGAGCTTGAATGGGCGTGTTTACTGTGAAATCTTGACACACCTACCTGGCAGGAGAGGGAGGGGGGGACCACGGGGTCCAAAGGGAAGCCGCATGGGATCCGCACAGCATTCACATGGCCGTGGCTTTTTCGTGTGGCTCCTACTGTAACTGTGGGAAACAACCAAAAGGATTCATGAGGACAGGGGTTGCTCAAAGACACTTGCTGATCGGTTACTGATCGGAAAGTTGCAAAGTAAAACCCAAGCACCGCCAAGCTGCCACATTTTAGCCCTTGTGCAGGGCCCTGAACCTTATCTGCTGCAAGAACGCTATATCCTGGCTAACCCTATGCTCTAACTCCAGCTTCCTAACGAGGATATGCAAAAAATCATTTCACTGTACTGTAAGGTACATGTGACAAATAATTGTATCTTATTTCACTCCACATAAAGTCATCCTACATGCAGAGAGCAGTTTCATGGCTATCATATAAATAAAGCAGTAGCATGTATGTTTGATGATATGCTTCAGATGTTTGGCACTGCTCAGAGCAGTTTCAGAAGAAAGATGCCATTTACTTCAGGCCTTTAAGCCAAATCGGGAGCCTTTTTTTTATATATTTTGTACACTTCCAACCGTGTACTATTAAACATGCTGGCATAGGATATCTTTGAATATAAAGATATCTTTTGGCATTGAATAGCAAATACTGTCTCTGTGCTGGCTGGCTGGCTGCATAATGTCTACCTCAACCAAATGTGAAGCTACTGTATGCCTATGTTACTTTGATAAGCATGATTAACAGGCTTAAATCTTGATTCTAAAGTGATACAGTTCTAATCAGTCCAGGCAGTAAATGTCTTTGAAGAGACCTTCTGTCTAATGTGAGTGAAAGACACTGCCATTGTGGGATGTAGTAGGGATGGACAGGAGGGCAAGTACAGTCAAGGACTTTGTGGCATCGTGCAATCTAAACCAGCTACAACTCAACATCACTGAACAAGACCAAATAAATGGTTATTGACTTTAATTGGTCCAGGTCTCCTCTGTTACCTGTCTCCATCAAGGGAGTGGATGTTTAGAGGGTCAGGTCATACAGATACCTGGGGCTGTAGCTGAATGACAATTTGGACTGGTCAGTGAACACTGACTATCTGTATAAGAGGGATCAGAGCCAGCTGTTCTTCCTAGGTAGACTAGAATAATCTAGAATAAGCTCCTGCTGATATTTTATTAATCATGAGTCATCACCAGTGTATGTACCTTTCTACACAGTGGTGTGCTGGGGAGATGCCAAGTGATTGGACAAGGTGGTCAGGAGAGCTAGTTTGGTGGCTGGTTTTGATCTGAACACTCTCTGGTGGATGTGGCCAACCCTGACCACCCACTGCACATAGCTTTCTGCAAACAGTTTTGCAGCGTGTTTTCATTAGAAGACTTCTGTCACAAAGCTGCTCAAATGACAGACTATAAGTACATGGGAATGTGGACTGGGAGATCTATTTTGCCATTTTGCACAGATTCAATTTCATTGTCACTTTCATGCCTTCATTTGTACAAATACTGTACTTAGGTATTTGCATAATTAATACTATTTCACGTCATGGCTGCACTGCAATTAACCTAATTTCTCTTTCTCACCTTTTTTTAAACTTGTGACTTATATTCTTTATTTATATGCTTCTTATTGTTGTGAACTTTTCCCCCTTTGTTGAATCAGAGACCATGAGACGTTGGGATATCTTTCTAGCAGAAGTTACTCTTTATTGAGAACCCACCATGCTTTGCTGCAGTCATCCAAGTCTAAATATTATGACTCTGTTCTGGAGAGTTTATACTTTACAAAGGGGAGGGATTCAAAGAGGTGGAGACAATCTAAACAAAGCATAGTGTAGTACAGGAATCAGCCTGGTACCGGAAGTTCCCCAGACCTGATCTCATCAGCATAACACTGCCTTTCAAATGCATAGGTGCTAATCTAATCAGCCTGACAGTATCGCCCAGACCTTCACATTATCATAGAGACAAAGGCACAGCCTGGCCTTGAGATTAGAATTCACATTTAACTTGGGACCCTACCCAGTGGTCAGGAAGTACATGAAGACAAAATGTCTCAGACACCTGGGTTACCAGACTTGATGTCCTTAGAATGTCGTAATCTTTACCTCAAATTGTAAAACCCAATGTACATAACTTTTCAGTTTATATACTATTCTGTTGGAACCTAGATTTAACATTTTATTAATTTGTAATCCTACATTATATATCTTGTAGTTTTTGTCTTTAAGATTGCATTGGTAACTTCTATTCAGTTCTCACATTGCCCTGTGTAAAGTGGCTTTATATAAGATATACAGTGCAGTCTTCTACCTGTCTTTGGGTTAATGTGTCTATTGCTGCTGGGTGTCTGGAATTTTCATTTGAGATCAATACTCATCCATCTATCTATCCATCTATCCATTTATCTATCTATCTATCTATCTATCTATCTATCTATCTATCTATCTATCTATCTATCTATCTATCCATCTATCCATCTATCTATATATCTATCTATCTATCTACAGAGCACAAATCTCAATGGCGTTCCATGGTGTTATTTCCCCATGGATTATGGCTACATCTCAGACCTTGTGGAGGAGACACCAACTGGATGGAGCTTTAATATTATGCGGAATAATAAATACCCTCCTTCACGTCATTTATCAACAGACATCAACACACTGCGAGTGGTAATCACATATCTGAGTGCGCATTCCCTACAGTTTAAGGTAAACACCTATGGCTTCCAGAATTTTGATTGTGGGACTTTTTTGATAATTTACTAAAGTAGTATCTAAAGAAAAGTACAATAAAAACAAATATATAAAGAGAAAAATAAAAGCTATCACACATTATTAAAAAAATATCAAAAATTTTTATTAAATGCATTTTACAGACTGACCATTATTTGTGTCCTACAGATCTATGATCCAGCCACTAACCGTTATGAAGTTCCCATTGCACTTAATTTACCATCTACTCCAGAGATATCGGAGGATAAGAGAATGTACTCAGTAAATGTCACAAAACAACCATTTGGTATTCAGGTGATCAGGAAAAGCACAGGAACCGTCATGTAAGTTTATAACAAATTCTAATTTTATTTGTCACATACACAGCATGATATGCAGTGAAACATTTTTACTAATCACCCTTGACCTAAGAATTTAAATAAAAATTAAGTATTTTAAATAAAGATTATGAAATAAGAATATAATAATAAATAGAAAAATAGAGTATGAAAAGAAATATTCAAATAATGAATATAAAATATGAAATAATAATATAATAAAAAAAATTACAGCATAGAAAAAAAAGGAATAAAAATAACAAGGAATAAAAATAAAAAATAGAATTGACATAGAATTGAAGTGGACATGTCCAGTGATGAGCATAGCAGCATAATAGTGTGCAAATACCTGCAAATGAGTTAAATGTGCAAATGTGCATTGGTGTGCAATATGAGTAGTTATATGAGTAGGAGCAGAGTGTTTAGTCTTGTGTGGTGTTGTGATTGAGAGCTCGTATAGCCTGCGAGAAAAAGCTCCTCCTCAGTCTCTCTGTGTTGGCCTTCGTGGAGTGGAAGCACTTTCCTGACTGCAACAGAGAAAACAGTCCATTGTTGGGCTGGCTGAGGTCCTTCACAATCTTTCTGGCCTTGGTCAAGCAGCGCATGTTGTTGATTGAGTACAGATCAGGGAGATTGGGATCACACCACCCTCTGGACAGCTTGTTTGTCCTGCATGGTCCTGTTCCCAAACCAGGGTGTGATGTTTTCCAACAGGATGCTTTCTATGGTGCAGGAATAAAGGTTCCCGAGCACCTTAGAGGGCAGTCGAAAGTCTCTCAAGCATCTGAGGTGATAGAGACACTGCAGGCCCATTTTCACCACAGTTTTGATGTGACAGGACCAATACAGGTCCTGTCTGAGGTGAACACAGAGGTATTGTATATGAAGCTGTCCACTCTCTCCACTTGGCTGTCATTGATCACAGGGTATGGAAATTTCTCTCCTGCTTTGTTCTAAAGTTCACAATCCTTTGGCACCAGTTCTCCAGATTACACCAGGTAGGCTGTCTCGTCATTGTCAGGGATCAGGCCTACTACAACGGTGTCGTCAGCAAACTCAATGATGGTGGTGGAGCTGGTAGTGGCCACACAGTCATACAGATGTGTGACGAGTGGTTTTCTAGTTTTGTTGCCTCACGGCGACGGTATGCAGTTGCTGCACTGAGTGGTGCTATATAACTATAGACCGACGCGTCAGACCTTATTCCATTCTATCAAGGATTAATGAACCACAGCTCCTTTAGAGCTGCACATAGTAGCGAATAAAATCAAGTGTAAAATTGTACTTAAACAAATTCATAATCACAGTACTAAAATTACAGTACAAATGTAGAATTAAAGTTTATTAGTATTGAATTTAAGCAAAGTAAATGTTAACACAGTGAGCCTTTAGATTTTATCATGTGTAATTAGAAAGCCTACGCGTGTACACTGTAAACCCAAATTCTCAAAATAATTAAACACACTGAGTACTGTTTACCTAAATAATTGAATGCATAATAATTTTGAGTATGTAAGTAACAATACCTTAAGTAAAACTTCCACTAATGTAAACTCTATAGAGCACCCGTGGCGCAGTGGTAAGTGGTTCGCCTGCCATGCGGAAAGCCCCGGGTTGGATTCCCGTGCTGGGTGGTCTGCAACAATTTTTTTTTTTATTTGTTTAACAACCTCAAAAATTTATAGTTCTGTTTACTTAAAATTGGAAACATCATTAATTTAAAAAAAAAAATTAAGTAACTGATTACCTCAAATATTTGGAGTTTTGCCAACTTAATCGGGTTTACAGTGTAGGGTTTTGGGTCATCTTAAATTTTGTGTTCTTTAAATTTGTAGTAGATAATACCGAAATAAATTAAACTAAATGACTATAAAATTAAAACATTGTCAGGACGTGCTATAACCGTTTCTTATTTGCTTCAAATTTAAACAAAGTTAATGTATACTTATGTCACGGCGTGCGCTTGTGATGGGCGTGCGCCCAAATCAATATCGCTCCTCACTCATTCAGAAACTCACTAGGTAGGCGGCCTAGGTGCACACTGCAGGTATGCGAAAAAGCGGGGCCGCCTAACTAGGCACAACTGGTGAGCTATCAGCGCTAATGATTCCGAGCCTCTCTCCACGCTATGAAACACAGCGGGGAGTGTATCTCGGGGTCTGTTGGGGGAAACTGGACTTTAAAAAGCATCTCGCTGTGGAGTTTACTAAGGAGAGTAGCACGCGAGCGGGGTGATGTGACGCGCCCAGAGATGTAAAGTCATTCCTCAGTGCCTCGTGTAGTGTCCGTGCAGTGCGCGCTCATTTCACCCTCTGAGTCGCATGACAGATGTGTCAGTAGGCATGTTGTTTACAGTGCCGTTGTTTTTGTCATAAAAATAAAAACATCCACACGGAGCATTAACAGGTGTCTCACAGTTCATGACCCGAGTGGCGTTTCTGGCGAAAAAAACAAACCAACTACCTCTCTACCGCCACCTACAGTTTCCGGTCGTGTAAATACGCAAGTGTGCCAGGAATCACAATTGCTATTACAGTGTGAATGCAGAACTGCGGGGGGATTGGGGAGGGGGATAAATCGTGCATGGGTACAGAGCGGAACAGATCGTTACTAGTGTGAAAACGCCCTTAGTTTCTCTGAATGTATAGGTGAGAACTGCTGATTCACACCTGGGGAGGGGTAAATTATTTGCATTTGAATGTTGTCTGACATTGTAAAGCACACACAGTAACCTTAAAACATGATTATCTTCATCACTACACAGTAAACCCTAATGCTCAATGTAATTAACACACTGAGTACTGTTAACTTAAATAATTGAATGAGTAATAATTTTGAGTATTCAAAACTTTTTGGTATTTATGAGTTTGTACAACTGACACTTTCCAAGTTAGCTGAACAAATTCAACAAACTTAAAAATTATGTAACTGATTACCTCAAATATTTTGAGTTTTGCCAACTTAATCGGGTTTACAGTGCAACAAACCCCGAGCTACACTCCCTGCTGTATTTTATTGCATGGGGAGAAGCCCGGGATCATTAGCTGTAATATCTCACCAGCCGTGCCTAATTCCGTGGCCCTGCTCCTTCGCGCACCAGCAGAAGGAGAGGCCGCCTAGCTAGTGAGCGAGGAGCAATATTGATTTGGGCGCACGCCGTGACAACTTGTAACACAGTAACAATTATAATTTGAACATTTTGCAGGCTGCTGTTTGGAGGAAACAGATAATAAAGAATAAACCAATTGTTGGGTCAAAATAACCCAACCAGGTCTTCATTTGTAAATGACTCACTACATCTCATTTGACCCAACATGAGCAACCCAACAATGTGTTTAAAGTACCCGAAATAAGCCAGAATTTTGACCCAGTATAAATAACCTAACCATGTGCTTACAGAAACAACAGCATTTTTTAAAATCTTTTTTGACTGCTACACTGTAAACCCAATTAAGTTGGCAAAACTCCAAATATATGAGGTAATCAGTTACATCACTTTTTTTTTATTAATTATGTTCCAATTTTAAGTAAACAGAACTATCAATTTTTGAGTTTGTTAAACAAATAAAAAAGAATATTGCAGACCATCCATTACAGGAATCGAACCCGGGGCTTTCTGCATGGCAGGCGAAGCACTTACCACTGCACCACCGGTGCGCTATAGGTTTTACATTGGTGGAAGTTTTACTTAAGTTATTGTTACTTACGTACTCAAAATTATTACTCATTCAATTATTTAGGTTAACAGTACTCAGTGTGTTTAATTACTTTGAGCATTAGGGTTTACAGTGTAGTGTACTTGTTTTAATGTTCAACTTAAATATATTTTTTTTACTCATTATTGTACAGCAAATATCAATAACTCTGATTCAGATTTTTCATGCTTGTTGTATAAAATACACAGATGTGGAAATTACCATTACTGTAGTATTTCTTCGATACAGCATATTGTTTTGACTTTTTTATGATTTAATTATTTTTTAAAAACCGAGATGACGGAAAATGTCACTTTGCGCTACCTGGCGGTCATTTCACGAATTACTTTGAAATGCAACTGATTTATTTTGGCCACTGTCGTTTTGTTGCAGCAGTGAGCATGGTGGTAATAGACATTCCCCTCTTCACACCTTTGTAGATGTATAGTGAGCACAGCAAGGGGCTCAGAATGCAGCACTAGAGGCTTCTAGTGTTGAGGGCGAGGGAGGCTGAGACATGTCTGCCCATCCTTACTGCCTGTGGTTTGCCAGTTAGGAAATTGGAGATCCACTGACACATAGATGGGCTGAGTCCCAGGTGCTGCAGCTTGGTGGTGTGTGGAAGGAATTATAGTATTAAATGTTAAACTGTAGTTTACAAAGGGCATTTTAACATAATTCCCTCTCCTAGTGTCCAGGTGATTGAGTGATGTGTGAAGGAGATGTGAAATGGCATCATCTGTTGAACTGTTCGGACTGTATGCAAACTGTAGTGGACCCAGTGTCCCAGGTAGTGAAAAAATGATGAAGTCTCTGACTCACCGCTCAAAGAACTTTATCACTACTGAAGTCAGTACTACAGGGCGATAATTATTTAGGGAAGCATGATGGGGTTTCTTTAGGAGGAGCAATGATTGACTCTTTAAAGAATGTGGGGATTATTGTTGAATATTTTTGGAAACACAGATGTCAACTGGTCTGCACAGGCTCTGAGGTTTCAACCTGGGATGCCGTCTGGTTCTGACGCTTTTCTCGTGGTCACTCTCATGAAGGCTTTCCTCACGTCTTGCTCGGAGATGATGAACGCGTTTCTTGTGTTGGCACTCTCTTCCTGTCTGCAGCCATTATCATTTGCTTTAGCATTAGCATTGCTAGCTGCAGCCTTGTAGTGAGCGTAGAAGGTGTTCAGCTCATCTGCCAGAGACACATCCACATTCGTCATACTGGATGTTGGTGCTTTATAGTATGTTTATTGTCCTTAGTCCAGACTCCAAGATTCAGCCAATCCCACATTATAGGCAGCGGTGCAAGATCTCAGAGTGTCACAGATAGTTTTATCCATCTGATTGCTTCTGATTGGGAAATGTTCTTGTGGTCATTTTTTTTTGCATGGTATCATCTGCTACTATGAGCATGTTGATGACATCAGAGCTACGCCGGACATGACCCAGTCTGCATCATCAAGTGCATCCTGTAAAGTGACCACTGTCCATCAAGTGAACTCCCTCTAAGCCGGAACGTCATGCTTAAGCCTTTATTTAAGCATGAGGGAGTTGGCTGCATGGTCAGATTTCCCAAACAGGAGGCAAGATTGTGCATTGTAGCTATCTTTGGATGTAGTGTAACAATGGTCCAGTGTCCTTTCACCCCTGGTGGGGAAGGTGATGGACTGATAGTTCGCGGTGTTGTGTCTGGTGCTGTGTGAGTGCTGTGTCCATATCTGCTTATGGTGGAATATAAACGGCGCTGATTATGACTGATGTAAACTCCTGAGGAAGATAAAAAGGACAACATTTGATGTCAATAGTTCCAAGTTGACAACATTGTCAATAGTTCCAGGTTGGGTGTACAGGAGTCTGCCTAGTCTATATTAAGCCACATCTGAGACCAGCAGACTGGAAGCATATACATGTGGCTATTAAGAATGCCCGCTTTTTCCCGCAAAATGCCGCAAGTCGTCGCATGCCATGCCACGACATCCCACAAGTAACATTCAGAAATTTAAATAAATGTGTTGTACTACATGGTAGTGTAGTGGTTAGCACTGTCACCTTGCACCTCCAGGGTCCGGGCTTGATTCTCGTCTTTGTGTGCATGGAGTTTGCATGTTCTCCGCGTGCTTGGTGGGTTTCCTCTGGGTACTCTGGTTTCCTCCCACAGTCCAAAGACATGCAGATTAGGCTGATTGGCATTCCCAAATTGTCTGTAGTGTGTGAATGAGTGTATATGTGTGTGCCCTGCGATGGATTGGCACCCAGTCCAGGGTGTATCCTGCCTCGTGAGCTAAGCCTCGTCGGATAGGTTCCAGGCCCCCCGTGACCCTGAATACAGGATAAAGTGGTATAGACAATGAGTGAGTGAGTGTTGTGCTTTGCTTAATATCCGCCAGATGGCACACGGAAGGACTTTAGCTAAAAGCCAGACAAAGTACAACAAAGAACTATAATTAGCATAATTAGTTAGCCTAAAACAATATTGTTTCCAAAGCTGAAGCAAACATGAATTTTATTTTGTTTTACAATAGATCTTTCATGATGAATGTGCATATATGTGCTTCATATTATGTTCATAATGATGAAATGAGATGCTCTAAATCATCCTTTGAAATTCATTATAAAACATTTCTTATATAGTTTTTGTGGTGTCTTAACAGGGACAAAACAATAAAAGTCATGGCAAAGCCTTGTTTTTAATGGGCTTGAAATGTATTTAATTTCCTTATATCTGATAGTGTTAACTATGCGAATGTCCTGATTTGTGAATATGCCAATTTATCGATAAAAGTCCCCCTTCTCACCTTTCATGCAGGTGTGAAGTTATCAAACCAGTTTCGTTAATGGGGGAATTGGCAGAATTGAGGAGTTTAAAACTTATTAAATTTAATAAATTAACAAGACCGAGCAGACATCTCTGCCTAAAATGTATTTTGCCAGCAAAAGATAGAATAAACAGAAATAAAAATGTTTAATGGTCCCAATTAAATCGGATTTTATAGTTGGAGTTGATACTTTCAGTGTAATTCACAAATTTACTGAATATTTTCAGATTTTGTAAAATAACAACAATCGTTTCCTTCCTAGACCTTTTGTCTGTATCACAATGGACTGAAGCTCAGCGCATCTTCTTTCCTTGTTTTAATCTGTAATAGTGAAGTGAAATATATTTAGCGTATATGCCTAAATATTTCTTTTTATTTATGGACACCTGTTGTTCAGTTGTTCCCTGCACATGTATCTGCACGGAGAGCTTGTGTGTGTCTGCTCGCGCATCTCATACTGTAGGTGTGTATGCATGGAGAGTTTGTGTGGTTCTGCGCTTCTCATATGTGACATTCATATGAAATGCCATTCTTGATAATTGTTGATAAGAGTATGTTGTCAAAGCATTTGTGGACATATAATTAGGAGAAAAATGTAATGCAGTAACTCTTTATTTATTTGAACATGGTAAATGGTTCATTCTATCACGGCATGCCAGGTCACACCCATGACTCAAGCAAAGCCATCACCTGTGCACTCATGCTCCATATCCACCCCGCCGCCTGTTTTTCAACGCCTCATTCACCGCTCCCATCACACCTGTTCTCAATTTCTAATCATTACAAGGATGGTTCGGACTGTTGAAAGGATTATCGGCACTCCCCTACCCACACTACAAGAACTGTATATATCCAGAGTGAAGAAAAGGGCTCGGAATATCACTTTGGACCCCTCACACCCAAGCCACCTTCTCTTTAAACTTTTGCCGTCTGGCCGACGATACAGAACAGTCAGGCACAAGAAAAGTTTTTTTCCCCAGGCAATTTATCTCATGAACAGCTAAAACATTCTTCTCACTGTGCATTAAACATATGAGCAATATTATGTGCAACACCACTGTGCAATATACTGTGCAATACCACAGATATTTATTAAACTTATTTGTAAGTATCTCACACCCTACTCCATTTGATGTTAACCCAAAAAAAATCCATCCTACTCAATTTGTTGTAATTTTCTATTTTCTATTTTATTTTTTTATTTTTTTCCTGTTTTGTGTCGTGCTGTTTTGTTTTGTTATTTGTTTTGTTCTGGAGCTCTGTCACTAAAACAAATTCCTTGTACGTGCAAGCGTACTTGGCAATAAAACTCTTCTGATTCTGTTTAAACCACACTCTAACATCACCACGTCGCCAGATTATTGTGTGCCATTCATGGCCAGTATTCCACCGTTCTTTTCTGTTTCGAGTTCCCGAATCACGACCACGCTCTGTTTCACCGACCTCGGCTTTGTCTCACGTCTTGGATATGTTGCCTTCTCGTGTTTACTGTTGTCGACCTCCGGAATTTTGACCCTCGCCCCTTTTACAACCACAAGTGATCTCCATGCTGGCAAACACAGCAGCACTCGCTCTCCACACACACCTGCTCCCCATTTCCACATTCCCGCCATGGAGCTCATTCAGAGTCACGGTAGCGCTCACTCTTCACACACGTAAGCACATTTCCGCATTCCCGTCGCGGAGCTTATTGACTGGAAACGCTGTGCTTGATCTCCACACACGCCGGCTCCCCACTTCCGCCACGAAGGTCATTCAGAGCCACAGTAGCACTCGCTCTGCACTTGGATACTTCACCCCCACATTCCCGTGTGACATCGTCCTTTCTGTTTGTATTTACGTTTCTCTGTTTTCCATATACATAAAACATATGGACAACAATGTTCCAGAAGCGTTTATTAAATATTAAATAAGGAAAATACACAATTTTGTTTCAATAATTTATTTTTTCAGATCTTGCTGAATCCAGATATAGCCAGATGGTGCATGGAAGGACTTTATCTAAAATCCAGACCCAGTACAACAAAGAATTGTGTATAATTAGTTAGCCTAAAGCAATATTGTTTCCAATACTGATCCAAACATGAATTTTATTTTGTTTTACAATAGATCTTTCATGATGAATGTGTGGACATGTGCTTCATATTTTGTTCATAATAATGAAATGAACATACCTTCGTTAAAACATAAAAATGTGTTGACATTGAGCACCATCAGAAGACATGAATGAACAAAAAAAAATCGATATATTTTTTTGTAAATATTCTTATATTCACACAAAGTGCTTCTGGCTTTTTATATAAATAAACATCATGTTCTTTTGCTGTTTGTGTCCAGCATTCCATCCATTATTTGACCATGGCTGGAAATAATAGATGGAATGTGATTATAAATTTGATAATTTATGACTAAAATAAAGCTGTAAATTGGCGTGTGTAAACTCCGATTTGTGCCTAACCTTTCACTATACAAAAGACAGCGTTTTAATCAAAAGGCTGATAAACGCATGCAATTTATCGATAAAAATGCCAGAAAGTCATCGCGTCTCCCAATAATGGAGGTCAAACATGATACATGACAATAAATAGAAAGGAATATTTAAGCATATACGCAAAATACAGTACATTTCACTTATATTTCACAATATTACAGATTAAAACAAGGAAAGAAGACTTGCTGAGCTTCAGTTCATTGTGCTGGCGAAATACATTTTAGGCAGAGATGTCTGCTCAGTGTTTTTAATTAATTTCAATTCTGCCAATTCCCCCATCAATGAAACCGGTTTGATAATTTCACACCTACCATGAATGAAAGGTGAGAAGATGGATTATCAAACTGGGTGCGCTGCTAGCAAATACTGTAGGGGAGGGTTTAGATGAATTAACAAGACAGAGCAGACGTTCCTGCCAAAAATGAATTTCGCCATTACAATGTACTGAAGCTCAGCACGTCTTGTTTCCTTGTTTTGCTTATTTTGTATTTTAGGTGTGTCAGCTGGCACTGTTTTTATATTGCTCTTTGTCAGGGTAAATTGTCATGTAGTATAAAACAGGTACATCTGTATGAATAAATCAAGATGCGTGTTTCTTAGCCCCACCCGCGTGAAAACTGCAAATTCAGGGAAAGGCTCCCCCGCAAGAGGTTGTGTGTGGACCACTGAGCTTCTACGGATTCTAAAATTGACATTGTTACTGTTTTTTAATCCCTGCAATTGAAGAGTCTGTGAATTCATTTACCATAACCTTTGTTGTATTGTTTTTAATCACTCTATACACAACCTATGATTTCTTTTTTCTATTTTACAAATGGAATATTTTTTTATGTTTCACTCTAAAAACTGCTGGGTTAAATGTTTAGGTGCTGGGCTGTTTTATTTGACCCAACCAGTGGGTAAATTAACATGCTGGGTTGACACATTCCATTTTATTAAGTAGATACAACCATTTTGTTTCTAAAAATGTACACAACTTCACATAATGTAAATACAGTAGATTGCCTGTTAGAAATACCCCAAATGAAATTAATCCGCTGGTCTAACCACTGCAGAGAAAGTTAGCCAGCGGTAGTTTTCAGAAACCTTTCCGAAGTGTGGCTGCGTTGGCCGGGTAACCAGCAAAAATTGCAGCGCTTCTAGATAAAACGTCTTGGGTTACTTTGCTGTAACTCTGTTCCCTGAAAAAGCGGGAACAAGATGCTGAGTGAAAATGCTATGGGAACATCTCTTTGTTCAGCCGGTTGTGAAGCATGCATGCATCAAACACGAAAAATCTTGGCTTATGTAACCTCATCAGGTGTGAACCAGAAACATCCTCAGGTCAATTTTTGTCTGAAAGGATGTCCAGCCACGCCAACAGTGCGGCATTGGAACGCATCATCTTGTTCCCGCTTTTTCAGCAAAGTAACCCGAGATGTTCCCTTTCAAAAGCTACACTCAATGCTGCTTGAAAATGCTATGGGAACGAGAATACCAACGCTGCTGCACTGCAAGTGTCTGGATCCCCAGGTTGTGTAGCATGTGCGCACAATAGCCAAAGAGGTCTCAGACCTAACTTTGGGATACTGACTCGAGAAGCCATGAGCCCAGAGTAGCATGGACATCCAAACTATAAAATCTGACAAATGCCTGCAGAGAAAACCAACCTGGTGCATCACAGACTTGCTGCAAGAGAACACCTCCAGAGCAATTGATGAGGCAATCCCCCTGGTCGAATGAGTCCTGACAAAGTGTGACCACGTGCCTCGTAGGCTAGAGCAATAGCATCTCTCACTCAATGTGAGAGCGTTTGTCTAGTGGTGGCCGCCCCTGATTGCAGCCCCCATAGCAAATGAAAAGCTGCTCTGACGTATGCCACTGGCTAGTTCGGTGGACGTAAATCTGCAGAGCACATACTGGACACAGTAAGTGAAGTCTTTCCTGCTCCAGAGCTGTGAAAAGCGGAGGACAGTAGGCTTTGAGAACAACTGGGTGCATGGTTGAGAATGGAACTTTCGGAAGATAGTCCTGATGAGGATGCAGAATAGCTTTGACTAAGCCCCGGGGCAAAGTCTAGGCAGGATGGGGAGACTGACAAAGCCTGCAGATCTCCAATTCTCTTCAAAGAAGTAATGGCCATAAGAAAAAAACATCTTAAGAGTCAAAAGACGCTGACTCTAGTGGTTTGAATAGGGTGTCAATCAGACCATCGGGCACAATAGCTATGTCCCACGAATGGACCGTCACTCTGGTGGGCGGCCTCAACCACTTAGCTACACGAATAAAACGGGCAACTAAAGGGTGCTTTCCCACTGAAACCCCATCGGTCAGAACATGACAATAGCGGCTACGTATGTTCTGAGAGTACTAGGGCATAAGCCCATAGACAACTTTTCTTGCAGAAACCCCAGCACTGAAACAATTCGGCAGTGGATTGGCTCTACAGGTTTTGCCATGCACCAACTTTCAAATACACTCCATTTGAGGGCATAAGTTCTTCTACTGGAGGGAGCCCTAGCACTTAGCACTGAGAAAAGATCAGCAGCTCTAAGTTGGTCCCCTTCAGGGGCCAGAAATGAAGGTTCCAGAGCTCGGGCTGGGGATGAAATATTGTCCCCTGCGCCAGAGTCAGAAGATCCCTCTTTACTGAAAGCACAGACGGTGAGCCGTCGAGGACTGATATTACTGTAGATCCGAGAACCACAGTCTGGTCGGCCAATAGGGCACTATCAATAAGAGGCGCAAACCCTGTTGACGGACCCCGGACAGGACTCCCCGGAACAGAGCTATCGGAGGAAATGCATAAAGGCATAATTTGGACGACATATGGGCCATCGTGTCCAGACCCAGGGGAGCTGGAAGAGTCAGAGAGTAGTAAAAGGGACATTGTGCTATTTCTTGCAAGGCAAAGAGCTCCACCTCTGCTACATAAAATCTTTCCCAGATATGACTGACTACTTCAGGGTGGAGTTTCTATTCCCCATGTGTCACAGCTTGTTTGGATAGCAAGTCTGCTCCCACATTCATATGCCCTGGAATGTAAATGGCCCTGAGGGACAGGATCTTGTTGTCCACCAGCTCTAGGACATGGTAGCCTCTCAACTGCTGGAGGATGTATTTCACGGCCAGAAATAGAGATATAATTTTGAGGCAATTGATGTACCACGCGAGAAGATGACCTCTCCAACTCCCTTGGGCTGGACAGCCATCGAAGACCGCACACCAGCCCGTGAGGGAAGCGTTTGTCATAAGCATCTTGCAATAACAACACGGACCTAGAGTGGGACCCAGAGTCAAAAACCGGGGTCTGAACCACATAGAAAGGGTACGAAGCCCCTGGTGTGTAACCCTTATTTGCCTCTGAGAATTGGCCCTTGGATAAAATCCCCTGGTGCTTAGCCACAACTGAAACAATCTCATGTACAGAAGGCCCAAAGGTATCACTGTGGACGCAGTTGCCACGAGAGCTAAATCACTCTGAAAGTAATGAACACTCACTTTCTGGCCTAGCCTGATTTCCTTTAGGGTATTGAGAATGGATTCGACACGTGCAGGAGACAGCTGTGCCTCCATTGTGATCGAATTCCATATGACACCCAAATACGTTGTCCTCTGAGCAGGAAGGAGAATGCCTTTCCTGGCGTTGAGTCTCAATCCTAAAGAATGGAGTTGAGCTAGGACGACATCTTGATGTCGAAGCGCTAGTTGCTAAAACTGAGGCAGGATCAGCCAGTCGTCTATGTAATTCGGAATACAGATGCCCTGGAATCATAGAGCCAGGGCTGCATCCGTGCATTTTATATACTGTATGTGCAGGGTGACAGGGCTAGGCCAATTGGAAAGACCTGATCCTGGTAAGCTTCGCCCCCAAAAGCGAACTTCAGGAACTTCCTGTTTTGTGGCAATATTTCAATATGAGAAAATGTGTGTCCTTCAGGGCGATTGTCACAAATCCAAATCCAACCAGTCCCCTGGTTGGATTTGAGAAACAATCATGCTAGGTGTTCGGCATCCTTAAACATGGCAGGAAGGAACTGAGCACCTAACATTTTGCTGGAGACAAGGGCTCCCCGAAACACCAGTGGTGGTTGGACAATAGCCTCCAGAGCGTGCCAGGAAGGAGTCTTTATCCCTTATTGGAATTTTTACAGGCGGATTGCTATCATGCATACTCATAACACGACTGGCACTAGGACCCAGAAGTAATACGGTCGCATTTCAGGAAGCATAAAAGGAAACAAGATGGCGCTTCACATTGCTCAGTCATTGAGTTCACCCATGCCTTGTCTAATGCTTTGCCGACTGTTCAGTGAGTACTCACCAATTCGGGTTCTTCTTTGATTCAATTCAATTCAATTCAATTCAATTTTATTTATATAGCGCTTTTAACAATTGACATTGTCGCAAAGCAGCTTTACACAATAAAAAGAAGTAAGTTTTTATGCAATGTGTATGAATCAAAATGATAAGATTGTCCCTGATGAGCAAGCCGAGGGCGACGGTGGCAAGGAAAAACTCCCTGAGATGGTAATAGGAAGAAACCTTGAGAGGAACCAGACTCAACAGGGAACCCATCCTCATCTGGGTGATAACGGATAGCAGAGAATGATCAGCATAATAATGTGTACTGGAAGTTCAGTGTAACAGGAGATGTGTTAAAATTTAAATTAAAAGGAGTCCAGTTTGTTCCCGGAGGCTCAGGTAGACTGTAGGAGATTCCAGTCCTGAGCTATCGAACAACTGAAGTCACAGGTCCCCAGAGCATCAATCGATGATAGGACAGTCTTCATGGAAACCATCCCCAGCCACAAAGCGCATCCAGGCAGACCACACGGGGCATCCATGTGACGGGATCTCCAACCAGAAGCAGGACTCCAGGACGGGTTAGACGGCTTCAGAGGGCAGAGGGGTCTGGATCACTGGCAACTCAGGAGCGAACATGTATAGCTGACAGAGAGACAGAGAGAGGGAAAGGAGAGAGGGAGAGAGAGAGAAAGCAGAAAAGGAGAGAACAGAAAATAAGGAGAGATGGCAGTTAGGTATGGTCACAGTCAACATGTATAAGGTGAATGTATATTAGTGCAAAGTGCAAGCAGGGACTCCGGCAGGACTAACTATAACAGCATAACTAAAAGGGAGAGCCAGAAGGAAACACAAACATGAGGGCTCCCTGAGATGTAAAGCAACCAATCACCTCACCGTCAACAAACCTGAGTGAACAATGAGAGTGGGGAGGACAGCATCTAAACATACCAGTTCACCAGAATACTCTACGTCCATGAGTCCCCCAGATCTGCTCCTTTACCTAAGGTTAATCTATTTACAAAAATGCTTGGCTAAATAAATAAGTTTTTAGCCTAGACTTAAACACTGAGACTGTGTCTGAGTCCCGAACATTAACAGGAAGACTATTCCATAACTTTGGGGCTTTGTAAGAAAAAGCTCTGCCCCCTGCTGTAGTTTTAATAATCATGATTGAGTGTGTGTTGCTGGAACGTGGATTTATTTGTGTAGATCCTAGCTCTTCATGTAAGAGAGTTCTTAGACAAATCACAGCGTTCACTGCCTTTCATGACCTATGCCACCGGTTCATCAATGCCCCAATTCTACTGCACCCAGACGCAAGTAAACCATTCGTTGCGGAGGTGGACGCTTTGGATGTGGGCGCCGGGGCTGTTCTCTCACAACGAGGTCCAGGCCAGAAGCTATAACGCTGTAGTTTCTTTTCCAAAAAATTTGACCCCACTCAGTAGCGATCCGGCGTAGGGGACCGCGAGCTGCTGGCCATAAAGTGGGCTTTGGGAGAATGGCGACACTGGGTCCAGGGCGCCAGTGAGCTGTTCATTGTCTGGACCGACCATCAGAACCTGATCACCATCCGCAACTTAAAACAGCTCAACCCGAGACAGGCCTGATGGGCACTGTTCTTTGAACATTACAACTTTCACCTATCCTACCCGGGCGGACCCCGCGCCTGTCATCAGACCCACCAAGATCATTGTACCACTTCACTGGGACCTGGAAACGAGGGTTCGCCATGCACAGGCGATGGAGACCGCACTGGCAGGTGTGCTGCCTGGGTGAATCTACATGCCTGTCACGGCACGCCAGGTCACGCCCACATCTCAAGTAAGGTCATGAACACCTGCAGACTCCTGCTCCATGTTCCATCCCACTCCTTGCTTTTCACTGCCTCATTCATCTCTCCAAACACACCTGTTCTAAATCATAGATCATCACAGCTCTCTATTTAACACTCTTCCAGACAACAGCTCTCTGCCAGATTATTGTGTGCTATCCATGCCAAGTATTCCAGCGTTTTGTTCTGCCTTGACCTTTCGGATCTCAACCACGTTTTGTTTCCACGAACACGACTCTGCCTCACGTTACGGATTTCCTGACTTCCAGGATTTACTGTTGCCGACATTCGGATTTGTTTTTTGACCACAAGTTTTGATTACGGACTTTCCTCGACTCACGACTACTGACCTCGGCCAGTTCTTCATCCATGAGCTACTTCTTGCCAACTCCGTGCTTCCGAATTTCTGCCGCAGAGACCATTCAGAGAAACAGCAAACGCTCACTCACCACTTCCGCATTCCCGACGAGGACTCCATTCAGAGAAACAGCAAGCGCTCACTCACTACTTCCGCATTCCCAACGCGGACTCCATTCAGAGAAACAGCGAGCGCTCCTCTTGACACTTCCGCATTCACGGATCCCATTGATTAAAAGCACTGCACTCATTTTCTACAAACGCTTGTTCTGCACTTGGATCGTCCACCGCCACGCCCCTCGTGACAATGCCAAACACCGTAAGGACCAAGGTGTTGCAATGGGGTCATTCCTTGCCGTTATCTGGACACCCCGGTGCCAACCTACCCCCTCCAATTTATCAGACGTGCCTTCTGGTGGCCATCTATGGCGAGTGACGTCAAGGAGTACGTCCAGGTGTGCCCAGGGCCAAGAATACCAACCAACCGACATCGGGGGAACTCCAACCACTCCCCGTTCCCCATCAGCCCTGGATGCACATTGCCATCTTAACCATCGTCGACCGGTTCTCCAAAGCCATGCACCTGGTGGCCCTCGCCCGTCAGCCAAAAAAACAGCAGAGCTGATTTTAGAACATGTAGTCCGACTGCATGGGTTCCCAAAAGACATCGTTTTGGACAGGGGGTCCCAGTTCACCGCCCGGTTCTGGAAGGCTTTCTGCCGTCTGATCAATTCCACCTGTAGTCTATCCTCTGGTTATCATCCCCAGACTAACGGTCAGACGGAGCGGACCAAATAACAACTGGAGCGCTACCTGAGATGCTTTGTTGCTGATCGCCAGCGCTCCTGGGCCCGCTACCTCCTATGGGCTGAGTTATCTCACAATCTCAACGTCTCTTCAGCCACCAATCTCAGTCCATTTGAGGTATGCCATGGTTTCCAACCTTCGATGTTCGATTATCAAGAACCAGAGGTTGAGGTGGCGTCGGCCCAACAGTTGGTTCGCCGGTGTCGACGGCTGTGGAACCAAGCAAACGCCGCCATCCGACAGGACATCAACCGCTACGCCACTCAACATCGCCATCGACACCCGCCGGGACGATTGTACAATGTAGTTGACAAAGTATAGCTTTCAACCAGAAACATTCACCTTCACACGGAATCCACGAAGCTATCACCCAGGTTCATCGGCCCATACCGCATCACCCTCCATATCAATCCTGTCACCTACCAGCTCCAGCTGCCTGCGGCGCTCCGGATCCATCCGGTATTTTACACTTCCCAGCTCAAACCCTTCATCACTTCACCAATGGTGTGTATTTGTGTAGATACTAGCTCTTCGTGTAAGAGAGTTCTTAGACAAATCGCGTGGTTATCCTGCCTACTCGCATTGCTTCCGTGTTTGGGTTTACCATCCATGCTACATGGGCTAACTGCTAAGGCTTCTGTGCTTATCCTCCGATAGCTCGTGACAATTGCCGAAGCGCGGCGAGTCCCTCCAAAGTCTCTACCAGGGGGTACCCAGCTTGCCACACTCTCCTTCTGTGCCTCACACCTCGTGTGGACCAGACCTGGTCGGGACTGGGCGTCCGGACTCCTGAGCATGACAGGAGAGAAACCTCACAAGGCCTGTTCATAGAGCTTTACCTCCCGAAACCTAGTGGCGGCGTTTACGGCATCGCCAAAAAGGCTGGAAGGTGAGATGCGGACATCAAGTAGGAAAACACGATCCCTGTCCTTGATGCCCGTGAGGTTAAGCCATAGATTTCTATCCATGGCGACCATGACAGCCAAAGAACGGCCCATAGCACGGGCCGTCTGCTTGGTGGTACGGAGAAATAAATCTGCTCCGGAAACGTTGCGTCATCTCGACACGCCAGACAGTGCTCAGATCTCTCAGCAGCTAATATGCCTGCAAAACCACCTTGGTGTGCAGGGCAGCACCAGCCTGACCCACTGCCTGCCTGCACATGAACCCCACGAATGCGCCGCGGCTCGCGGTTTCTCTTTAAAGAAGGCAAGCAAAGCAACTTGATAGGGAGGAGATTACCGTGCTCACACTCTCCATGGAGCCCAAGGAGAGCGTGCTCTTCTCCCAGACACTCAACACAAAATTCTTGGAGATCGCCCTCAGAAAGAGATCTATCACACAGAGGCATGCATCTCTTAACAAACCATGTCGGTGAGTTAACGCTGTTATTTTCCTTTCCTTCGTAATTTGCTTGCACACACACACGCAAACACAAAGCGTTCCTTGAAGACAAAAAGATCTGAGGATGTTTCTGGTTCACTCCTATTTATAACCTGCCGGTGCATCTTATCAGATGATGTCACCTGACCGAAGTTATAAGCCAAAAATATTTGGCGTATTTGATACACACATGCTTCACAACCAGAGAACAAAGAGATGTTCCCATAGGGTTTTCACGTAGCATCGAGTGTAGCTTTTGAAAGGGAACATAATATACATGTCCATGAATAAAAATATTTAGGCCTATACGCGAAATATATTTAACTTAAATATTACATATTCAAACAGAGAAAGAGACGTGCTAAGCATCACTTCATTGTGATGCTTAAAGTACCCGAAACAACACAGACCTTTTGATCAAAAACCGTGCACGCCAACTCACTTTCACTTTCACAGTGTTTATTGTTTATTGTATATTTAAAGTGCATATACACAATAAAACAATATTGTTTTAGGCTAACTTATCATACATTTTTGTATTCTTTTTTGTACTTCGTCTTTTTGCACACACGAGAAAGATCCCCTTCTCGAAATGTGCATTCTTAATGGCCACATCTGTACACATCTTGTGTTGAGATGTGCTTTCACTTGTGAATAATCATTTTCACTGTAGAACATTGAACTTCAATTGTTTGGAAATGGTTTAAAAACCCATCCAGATGTCCAGTCTCTAACACCATTGGTTATGTCTTCCCCACTTTGCATTATTAACACACACCTGAATGCTCCAGACCTGCAAACTTCTGTTTTCATAGAGTTGATTAACAGCACTTGGCTGCAACTTATCTTCTTAAATCCTGTGGAAGCAGTAAGGGTGTACTTATTATGTGTCATATTTCTTTTTGGCTTTATCTCTGTTAATAAATAATTGCACTGTGAAAAAAGTTATGTTGTTTTTCATCTTAAATCATATTTACCTATTACTATAACCCACTAAGGTCAGATTATTCTTTTATTATGTTTTCATACAAAAACATAAAATTAAAATAAGAGCACTAACTTTTGAAAATGATTGTATATGTGTGCATCTGTAAAACTCTACATGCTCCCTCTAACAGCAAATTTATGATTTTGGGATTGCTCTTCATCTTCTTCTTCTTCTTCTTCTTATTATTGTTGTTTTTTTATTATTTAATTCTTCAGTTGGTTTAAGCCACAGATGTCAGACTGTATTTCCCTCTAACTAATCCAAATATTCAATCAAGCAACCAACCAAACAAACAAATAACATTCTTCCATTGCTCCGTAGATAACCCAAAACCAAGGTTACATCTACAGTACTAATGCCACACTCTTATAACTGTTTTGTGCTTTCTGTAGTGTTTTTTTTTTTTTTTTTTGCATGTTACTACAGGACAAGTGGCATTAAAGTGACCCAATTTGTAACATTAAAAACATTGACATGCCTGACTAGCATTTTAGGCATATAGTAAGGTGATTATCACAGGTAAATTTAATAAATATTTTGCAGCCATTTTGTCATGCTTCTGAGCCTTCTGCTGATAGGCTTCAGGGACAAAACCACATGCAAAAGCATATAAAAGCAACTTGAAGAAATGTAAGCGATTCCATGACAAGGGGCTTAAGATGTCACAGTCTCGCATTCCTGCTTTCCCTCACTAGTCCAGTGTTTTGACCACAGGTTTTGAAGATTTAACCTTCTGCCTGTAAATTGGAACAAGATGAACCAAACAGGGATTATAGTGTCTTTAAGCTGTGGGCTATTATGCCTTGTTCAAAACTTGTTGCTGTATATATTTTAGTTCATGGATATACTTTACTCTGTTAAAGTTCCCCCAAATTTTGAAAACTAACTCTGGATTGTATTTATTTATTTATATATTTATTTTATAGGCTGATATCTAGACCATAGGCCAGAGTTTTTATTAAGTAAATCATTTTGACTAGGGGAAGATGTAAACATTAACCAGAATGAAGGAGGAAAACCTCCTGATGGAATGAAATGGCTTGCAGTTTAAAAACAATCTCTCCAAATTTGCGTATCAGGATTTACATAGTACTGTACACCAGTCTTCATTGATATAGAAGCAAATTCAGCCACTTGATGTTTTACCTGATATATGTGTTAAATGAGCTGCTTAAATGGACACCCATCAAATGTAATCCACTGTCAAGGATTATTACTGAGTCAGGTGTTGAGAAGAAACAGCTTCACCTTATTGTTGGGCAAGGAGCATGGAAGGGCATGCTCAATATTTCAAAATCTTTGATGGCAGGGGCTGTACAAACACACTGGCTCCCTTTCCCATCAATGTCTTCTTCATGGCCTAGAATGACCTGCTTTGCTCTTAGTAAAATCTTGGAAGCTCACTGTGTTTTAGGAAAACATCACCACAAAGAAAAATGGTGCATTGACCTCGTCACGTTTAACATAACTATCAATCATAAATCACATACAAAATACCCACAGTAAATTAATAAAATGCACATGTGTACATGTCATTTTAATGTGGACAAAATGCCCAATGCATTCTCCACCATTAATATGTAGGGTTTACATAAAGTAGACCAAGAATGACCACTGCATTCTTTACCTTCATTATGTAGTGTTCAGCTCTGGGTCAGACGTATATCAAATCTTTAACAATTCGGGTTAATTTGATTAACTGAATTAAAATTTATATTATACACTTCATATACTGTTCACCGTATAGCACAATTGAGTGTATCTTAACAATCTGTTTATCCCGTGGCCAACAAGGATAATACAAAGTCTGGTATTTATCAATTATAAGGAAGGTAATGTATGATTAGGGCAAATGTTTAGACTTTAAAATACATGACCAAGACGACAATACATTATAAAGAAACAAGAATTTATTTGACTAATTTACGATATATGAAACTACACTACTTAAATGCACACACGCGCACACACACACACACACACACACACACACACAGTTTGGAAGGTGAAAGTTAATGAAGTTTCCTAGTACAGTTAATGAAGTTCCCAGTAAGTCACAAGAGCAGAGTCTTGGGTTTAATCTTATTGTTTAGTTATGAGACAAGCACCAATTTTCAGCAAGGTATGCAGCTTTGTTTGTTTACTTGCGTTACATTTCATTCTCATCCGGTGGTTCGCCTCCGGCGAAGAGAATCACAGGGTTGGTTGGTGACCTGTGGCTGAGATCTTTTGGGGAAGCCCTTCGGTGAGGCGTTGGTTGCCTGGTTACCGATGGAGAAGCTCAGGAACTTCTTCTGAGGGTTTCTTCGTTGCAGGACTTTGAAGTTCTGGTACGAAGTCTCGTTGAGAGTTCTTGAAGAGCAGATGATGCCAGCAAAGGCGGAAGACCAAGCTGCTTGGAAATGTTATAGGAGTGATTCCATGGACACGTGTTTTATTTCTGGTTACCCTCGAGTTTTGACCCTTAAAGGGCAGTCTATCCCATGGGTAACTGGTCCAATTGGATTTGGTTGCGGGGCTTAGTCACACCTCATGTGGTTCCCGTTTTGTGCATACATTAGCCCGATGTTTTGACTGTCACATGGGGCATATCCAGTTGAAGTTTTAATATCTTTTATAAAGTAACTTTGCATGAGCTCTGTTCATGCTACCAATTTTCCACGTACATCACTATTCTTTGAGTAAAGTAAGCTTTTGATAGATATTAAACATCCCTTATTTTACACACTCATTTATACCATCATCTAATAAAATAAGGTTATAAATGCTGATTGTACCTTTTGGGTTATGCCAAATAATCAAATATAACACACAAACATAAAACATACTCAGTGAATACATGTATATAAAATTTTTCCCTACTGGCACACTTTAAGGATTGTTTAAAATAGTCTATCAGCCGTTTGCCTTTTTGTTCATTGAAATGCATGTGCTCTGGAGGTCAACAAGAGTGCCAGTGATTTGAGTTAGGGAGGGCCCCGAAATTCACCTTTTGTCAAGAAAATTTGCAAACATTGCTTCTGTATATTGTCTATGTTTCTGTTTTTTTCTGAAGATGGAATTCCTCACTTCCTGGCTTTATTTTCTCTGATATGTTCATACAAATCTCAACTCTACTTCCTTCACAATATATATATGGCTTTGGAGAGACAGAACACACACAATTTAAACATGAAATGAACTGGCACACATGGGGCATGTTCAGCAAGGACCAACCTCCAGGGGTAAGTAAACTATAAAGACTATCTCTATCTCTCTCTCTCTCTCTCTCTCTCTCTCTCTCTCTCTCTCTCTCTCACACACTCACACACACACACACACACACACACACACACACACACACACACACACACACACACATTTTTACATAGAGAAAAAAGGCCTGTCCCCACTGGGTCTTTCAGAAATGTTGAGAGGTATGTTGAAACACTGTAGGTGGGTCTATAGAGAAACTTAGCTTGCGTTTAGCATGGCTTCAGGATTTAAGTCCCATTTAAAATCTGTATAAAATTAGTATGTGTAAATACATCAATAATTTGAGCATAGTCCATTAAAATGTTCTTGTCCTTATTTGTTACTTTCCATTAATTAATCAAAATATCCCCTTTTTAACCAGCAAAATGATTAGAAAAACATCTTCTCATACTCAGTTCAACAACAGTTTTCTCCATATGAAACAAGGACAACTCAGCAATTATGAGTTTCACTACCTTTGTACATATATTGAATAACCGCATAAACATAACAATGCATGTGCCCTAAAGAAAACCAATACGTGTATTAGCCCTTTTAACATTTCTGCCACTTACTTTGACAATGACCCATAATGTTCTAGCCTTGCTATGGCTCCTCCACCTGTAGATAGAGGCACAAAACTTTACCTTTCATTTAGCTTAGCTGCAGGATTTAATCTTCAGTATCTAGTGACCCGTTTGAGTATTTACCCTGTAAGTGTTCACAGTTGAGTACAAAACACAATGCATTTGACATTCATAATTTTAGAAAACATATATATATATATATATATATATATATATATATATATATATATATATTTGGGCAATTTAAAAGTTAAAAAAGTTATGGGTAATATAAAAACCACACCAGAAAGCAGATAAAAAGGAGAGAAGTTCACTTAGTCTTTACATTGTGTGTCTGTGAGTGCCATACTAAGCATGGACAACAGAAAGAGGAAAAGAGAACTGTGTGAGGACATGAGAACCAAAATTGTGGAAAAATATCAACCATCTCAAGTCCACAGCTTTTGCAAGCTTTTGTCCACAGTGTGCAACATTACCAAGAAGTTTGCAACCCATGGCACTGTAACTAATCTCCCTGGGCGTGGACGGAAGAGAAAAATTTATGAAAGGTTGCAACGCAGGACAGTCTGGATGGAGAATAAGCAGCCGCAAACAAGTTCCAAAGAAATTCAAGCTGTCCTGCAGGCTCAGGGAGCATCAGTGTCAGCTCAAGCTATCCGTCGACATTTAAATGAAATTAAATGCTATGGCAGACCCAGGAGGACACCACTGGAGCCCCAGGAGGACACCCACTGTTGACACAGAGACATAAAAATGCAAGACTACAGTTTGCCAAAATGTACTTGAGTAAGCCAAAATCCTTCTGGGAAAATGTCTTGTGGACAGATGAGACCAAGATAGAGCTTTTTGCACATAATTCTACTGTTTACCGAAACGGAATGAGGCCTACAAAGAAAAGAACACAGTACCTACAGTCAAATATGATGGAGGTTCAAAGATGTTTTGGGGTTGTTTTTGCTACCTCTTGCATTAGGTGCCTTGACTGTGTGCAAGGCATCATGAAATCTGAGGATCACCAAAGGATTTTGAGTCGCACTGTAGGGCGTCAGTGTAGTGTCAGAAAGCTGGGTTTGCGTCCGAGATTCTGGGTCTTCCAGCAGAACAATGACCCCAAACATACTTCAAAAAGCATTATGACATTATGTCATATGCTTTTTTTTTTTTGCTTTTATGCTTTTCTTTTTTTGTTTTGTTCCAATACACACAAAGAGAATACATGTGTATAGCAAAAGACGTGTTATGCAGTACTTTTCTGTGAGAAATACTTGATTGGCTGGGAAAATTTCAGGGATGCCAAGAATTTTCGCCATGACTGTGTGTTTTCTAAAATTAGAAATGTCAAATTCATTGAGTTTTGTGCTCAACTGTGAACACTTAGAGTAAATACTCAAATCACTAGATACTGAAGATCTCCATATAGAGTCAAGCCCAAAATTATTCATACCTCTAGCAAATTCTGACTTAGTTACTTTTACAACTAGAGAGTTTTTTTTTTTTATTAGAAATGACATATAGATGACACATCCAGAAGAAAATAAGATGATGTACAAGAGGTATCATTGTGGGAAAATGTATTACTCATCTTTTATTAACATTTTAATTATTACACCTTACACCATAATGCACTTTATAATTATTGTTTTAAGCTGTCTTAACTCCATATTAATTATTTTATGTACATCAATTTTTTTACCTTTTCCACCATTCTAGCAGGTTGTACTTATGTCTACTTATGATTATATTTTATTTCACTATTTTATTTACTCTTTGCAGTATAAGATGAACTCTTATGGTGTGCATCCCTTCTATATGGGCCTGGAGCCAAGCTCTCATGCTCATGGAGTCTTGTTGCTCAACAGCAATGCCATGGGTAACACACACACACAGACACACAACACGCCACACAAACATGCACTGAAATGCAAAATAGGGGCTGGTCCATATATCAGAGAAAGGTTTTCATATATGTTACAAGTGTGGTCATACAAGACAGACACACACACACAAAAAAAAAATCTAATTTTATTTGTCACATACACAGTCATACACAGTACGATATGCAGTGAAATGCTTAGACGACTGCCTGTGACCTTAGAATAAAAGACTATTAAAGACCATTAAAGACTATTTATATGAAAAATATCATAAAGAAAGTAGAAATACATTTAACTAAGAATAAAATATATGTACAGTACAAATATACAAATATACAATAAGAAAAATATAAGAAAAATAAAAATATAAGAAAAATATAAGAAAATAAGAAAACCTGTGTGTAAATATAGAAAAAATAGATACACGATATAAGAAAATATAAGAAAGCCTAGGTGTACCTAGGTGTACAGTATAGAAAAATATGGAATATAAATAGAAATGTCCAGGGGGTGGGCAAGTATGCTGTAAAGTGTTCACTCTTAAAGTGACTTGTGCATATAGAATAAATAGTAATGTAGTGTGAAGGGTGTGCAATGATTGTCCCGAATGACCAGAGAGAGTGCAAGAAGTATGAGTGTGGGTGTGTAAAGTGTGTCAGTCAGTACTGTATGGTGTGCTGATTGAGAGACTGTATCGCCTGCGGGAAGAAGCTCCTCCTCAGTCTCTCTGTATTGAGACACATATAACCAATTTCACTGTATGGTGATATATGTGTTCCCTTTTAATGTCAGAATTATGTTACCCATTAGGTAATGTACCATTCCAAGGTAACTTATACAGGATTTATTTTGTCAATTACCACATAACAAACACAAAATAAACAAAAAAGTAACAAAATTTGGTAAACAATTAAGAAAATGGGTAGGATACAATACAGGGTAGCTGGGAGACATGAAAGGTGGGGTTGATCCATCTCATTTTAGAAGGGAGTGAGAGGCCGACAGCTCGTGTTTTGGTGATGGTAAAAAGTTTAATGAAGCATCATGACAGCATGCCTGCCTGTCCATTGGAATGGGAATGGGACCCTAATGATATACTAAGAGTGGCACAGATTAATTTACAGGCAATCTGTCCAAAATTGGGAGGTAAATTGTGGTCCTCGATCTCACACAATATCACTATGGAGACCATGAAGCTGAAAATAATTAAGGATCAGTAGCTCTTCTGTTATTTTTTTTGTGGAAAGGTGCTTGAGGAGCAGGAATAAGTGTGTGGACTTGGAGAATCGTTATTTGATAGACATTATGCAGGTGTTTTCTTTTGAAATGGCTAAACCTGTAACAAAATCTAAGGATGTATTTTGATGTAGCACAGGTAAGGGACTAAAGACCTGCAGGTGATCGGTTGACATGTTTGAACTGTGTGCAGGTGTAATTTCTGGGTGAAAAGAAAATCTATATCCATGACCTGATTTCAGGACCTAAGAGTAAAGCAAATATAGGGAAATAAAGGGCAACATTAATATGACCCTTTATTGCCCTGGGGTCATGGGCTAGCACCTGCCTAACTTCAATTCAATTGAATTTTATTTGTATAGCACTTTTAACAATTGCCATTGTCAAAGGAGCTTTACACAATCAAATTAATTATTTAAGTTTGTATGAAATGTAAATGTATGAATCAAAATGGTCAGATAGTCCCAGGAACTGGACTCAACAGGGACCCCATCCTCATTTGGGTGAAACAGAAAGCAGAGATTACTCACCCACCAACTGTACTGTAAGTTGGAAAAATGCGCCTTTCACAAGCGCTCCACCACGTTCCTGGGTTTTGTCATCTCGCCCCAGGGTGTGGCCATGGACCCGCAGAAACTGGAAGTTGTGCGTCACTGGCCCCTACCCAAGACCCTCAAGCAACTTCAACGGTTTCTCGGGTTTGCGAACTTCTATCGTCGCTTTATCCGGGACTACAGTACGGTTGCCGCCCCTTTAACCGCTCTGACTCAACCCTCTTCTCATCACTTCAGCCTCAACCGTGCCGCCATCACCGCCTTTCATGACCTATGCCACCGGTTCACCAACGCCCCAATTCTATTGCACCCAGACGCAAGTAAACCATTCGTTGTGGAGCTGGACACTTCGGATGTGGGCGCCGGGGCTGTTCTCTCTCAACGAGGTCCAGACCACAAGCTACATCCCTGTAGTTTCTTTTCCAAAAAATTTGACCCCACTCAGCAGCGATACGGGGTAGGGGACCGCGAGCTGCTGGCCATAAAGTGGGCTTTGGAGGAATGGCGACACTGGCTCCAGGGCGCCAGAGAGCCGTTCATCGTCTGGATCGACCATCAGAACCTGATCACCATCCGCAACTTAAAACAGCTCAACCCGAGACAGGCGCGGTGGGCACTATTTTTCGAGCATTACAATTTCCACCTATCCTACCGCCCCGGGGTCCAAGAACACCAAAGCTGACGCCCTCTCCCGACAACACGAAGAGGACGTTCCCCAGGCGGACCCCGCGCCTGTCATCACACCCACCAAGATCATTGCACCACTTCACTGGGAACTGGAAACGAGGGTTCGCCGTGCACAGGCGATGGAGACCGCACCGGCAGGTGTGCCGCCTGGGCGACTCTACGTGCCGAACACTGTAAGGACCGAGGTGTTGCGATGGGGTCATTCCTCGCCATTATCCGGACACCCCGACGCCAACCGCACCCTCCAATTCATCAGACGTGCGTTCTGGTGGCCCGTATCAATCCTGTCACCTACCGGCTCCAGCTGCCTGCAGCGCTCCGGATCCATCCGGTATTTCACACCTCCCAGCTCAAACCATTCATCACTTCACCAATGGTTGCTTCAACTCACCTATTTGGGTTGCTTCTTTGATTGAGTGTGTGTTGCTAGACCGCGGATTTATTTGTGTAGATCCTAGCTCTTCGTGTAAGAGAGTTCTTAGATAAATTGCGAGGTTATCCTGCCTACTTGCGTTGCTTCCGTGTTTGGGTTTACCATCCACGCTACACGGGCTAACTGCTAAGGCGTCTGTGCTTACCCTACGATAGCTTGTGACAATATTGTTATTTAGTATAAACTGGAAAAATATAACTTAATCACTGTTACAAACGAGGAACTTTCGCTGGAACAATACGAAAAACAGGAAACTACGTCACCAACAGGAAGCCATAGTAGGATAAGGGCTCACATGAACCTTTTTCTTGAGAGCAGCAAATGCTTTCTCTGCTTCTTTTTCCAATGTAAGAGAGTCTTGGAAGAAGTCAGAGACATTAACAAAGCTGCTACTACAGCAATGTAACTTCTAATGAAGTGGTAGTAAAAGTTGGAAAATCCCAGAAATCTTTGGAGATCCTTTTATGAAGGCAGGATTAGCCAGTTGGAAACTGTCTGACGTTTGGCCGGCTCCTTCTCTATCCTTAAGAGTCAGATCACAAAGCCTGCAAAGATGAGAATATAATGTACATACACAAACACAAAAGAGTTCATAAAATATCTAATGAGTTAGTCGAAATTGGATCATCAAATATCTATAATATCTGGTCGAGGTGTTGAACGTTCAGTAGTGTTCCATTTGTTGCTCTCCCAAATTCAGACAAAAGGACCTAATTCAGAAGAATACTGGCTCCTTGGAGGAGGGTGTACTGGTTCTTTACTGTTTCCTCACTGAACCATCAATGAGACAAATGAGACTTTTCATCTTGATGAAAAAGAAACCAAGAAAGCCAACAATCCCTGCGGTGAGAGATTTGGTGATATATCTGTTTCATGGCATGCCAAGAAATGACGTGAGACTATAAACATACTTGAGGTCATGATATTCAGCAAGCAAGTTGGAGACATCAGAGGTTTTCATTGGTTGATAGGTAGGAGTGTGACCAGTGAAATTATAAACAGTGAAGGCCTAGGACCAAAGCAGCATGAGATCTCTCAGATCTCTTCTGAATGATTTCCCAAAATTGTGAGTGGGGAGATGTGTGGGTGACCCAAGGGATCTTTTTTGATCGTTCTGTGGAGGGACTAATCAGGTTCCTGTCAGAGCTGGACTTAATCAGTGCCTGACCAGATTGAGCTTGGCATTCATGGATCAAAGTTGTGGGTTGTGTGGGGCATTGTTTCAGGAGTCTCCTCAGAGTGTTACCCTCTAGTGCTCGTGGTCATACTAGAGGGAGCCACCTATTACTGGGCAGGTCTTGAGCACCCACAGTAGTAAAAGTCAGCTAAGGCTTGGTTATTTCAGCTGGTAGAGAATGCTTAAGTCTGAAACTTAATAGCATACTCATAAGCTGAATGTGTTCCTTAAAGACGTCCTAACAGATCTGTTTCTTCCTCCCTACGGACACAAGAGTGGTCAAAATCTCTGGTCACCTCTCTGAAAACATTTAAAAACTGATGTAGCAGGAGTCATGAGCATTCCAGAGAGCAGTGCTCCATTCCTGAGCTCTCCCTGTGAGGAGAGTTATGACATACAGTAGGTCACCATGGATCATTCCGATGGAGAAAATAGAGACCTGTAGTTCATTGAGAGAAGAATAATCAGCTCATAATTGGGTGGTGCTTGTGGCCTGAAGAGTGAGTCCAAAGCCATTCAGTCATTCAGTGTAGCTATGGATCCAAGTGTAAGCGTAACCCTAAGACCATGCGACAATTCAACATGTGAACATAAAATTAATATGAGAAAATGTGAGAGAATTGGGCACACAATAATCTGGTAGCAAAGTTGAGCGCTAAGCTTCCTAAATGCTGGTGCAGTACAATAACAAAACAGTACTTTAATATAATACATTATTATTATTATTAGTAGTAGTAGTAGTAGTAGTAGTAGTAGCAGTAATAGTAGTAGTAGTAGTAGCAGTAGTAGTAGCAGTAGTAGTAGTAGTAGTAGTAGTAGTTGTAGTAGTGGTGGTATACATCAATTATAAAAAAATAAATAAAAAACAACAGCACTAATCAAAATTAAAAGCACCACTAATTAGACAAGATTAAATCTGGGATCAGGAACAGAACAATAATTTTCTTTATGTATAGAATAATACAGTTTTTGCTTGTACACAAACACTAACATGGAACCACACAATGTCTAAAAAACTACAAGCTAATTACACTCAGTTTACTATTTAATTTCCAAGATTTTGCAAGACATTCATATTCTCAGACATGACAATCAGAACAAAAACAAATTCCAGCAGGGAATAGTGATTGTGTTAATGAGAAGCTGAATAAAGTCAAACTTTCAAAGTCTCTTTTTTCATTTCTCAAGTAGGGCTGTGAATGTTTCTTTGTTTGTTTAGTCAATTAAATTCTATGAGTTGATGAGTCAGTTTATAATGCAGAATCAATTCTCCCTTAATAATAATGAATATGGTATTTTGGCCAATCAACAGCATAAGTTTAATAGCATTTGAGTTTATTTATAAAACATAATATCAATATGCTAATGTTAATATGTTTTAGATGTAACAGTTCAGCTGACGCCCGCTCTCACTTATCGCACCATCGGTGGTATCCTTGACTTCTACATTGTGATGGGTCCCACTCCAGAACTGGTGGTACAAGAATACACTGCGGTAAGTGTGTGTGTGTGTGTGTGCGTGCTTGTGTGTGTGTGCGTGCTTGTGTGTGTGTGCGTGCTTGTGTGTGTGTGTGCGCTTGTGTGTGTGTGTGCGTGCTTGTGTGTGTGCGTGCTTGTGTGTGTGTGTGCGTGCTTGTGTGTGTGTGTGCGTGCTTGTGTGTGCGTGCTTGTGTGTGCGTGCTTGTGTGTGTGTGTGTGTGTGTGTGTGTGTGCGTGTGTGATTTTGTCTTCATAAGGACATGATTGTGTACATACACATGCAACAGCATGTTATATTGGTTTTATATAACAGTGTGTGTGTGTGCGTGCTTGCGTGTGCGTGCTTGCGTGTGCGTGCTTGCGTGTGTGTGTGTGTGTGTGTGTGTGTGTGTGTGTGTGTGTGTGTGTGTGTGTGTGTGTGTGTGATTTTGTCTTCATAGGGACATGATTGTGTACACACACATGCAACAGCATGTTATATTGGTTTTATTATTTCTAGTGGATGGTGTTTTTTTAACTTCACACTGACATTTATGCTTCAGCCTCACTTTTAAGCCTCAGTCTTGTGAGCCAATAGTAAAAACGGTTATCCCTTTGGTAAGAAAACCGTTGTGCTACTAATTATGATGTATACTGGATATTTGCCTTCCTGTCTTTTAATGTAAAGATACATTTTTGTAAATATAGTAAGCCTTGAATGATTAGTGTATTGAACAGATTAGTGTATTGTATGAAAAGAACAATGGTTTATTATTATTATGTTTTAATCAGTTTAAAACCTGGCGAATTAGTATTCAAGAGAAGTATTGTGATATTGTTACTGGTGAGTGAACATCAAGGATTTTACAATAGCTTAAACCATGGGTTAACCCATGAGTTTCTTCTTAAAGAATTCCTACTTCGCTCTACTTGTGAAAAGTTTGTGTGCTCTCGTGTGTGTGCTCTCGTGTGTGTGCTCTCGTGTGTGTGTGTGCTCGCGTGTGTGTGCTCGCGTGTGTGTGCTCGCGTGTGTGTGTGTGTGTTTAATTTACATATTCTTTTTACTCTTTTAACAGATGATTGGCCGTCCAGTTTTCCCAGCATACTGGTCTTTGGGATTCCAGCTTTGTCGCTATGGCTATGCTAATGATTCAGAAATTCGAGAGCTTTATATTGATATGATGAGTGCTGGTATTCCTTATGTAAGACATTTCTAAATCTATTTATTAATATAATTTCCATTTGAATTTTTATATAATGGTAAATGTCTAATCTAGAACAATTGTAATATGTCAGATACACAAGTAACACATACTAAATACAAACATAAAATTGTACTGACTGTGACGTTTGGTCTCTGACAGGATGTGCAGTATGCAGATATCGACTACATGGAAAGGCAGCTCAACTTTAAGATTGATGAGGACTTCAGCAACCTTACTAATCTAGTCACAGAAATGAGGGAGGAAGGCATGCGCTTCATATTTATCCTGGTACTGGGCATTTATTTTCACCTATTTGATTTTGTCAAGTGACTAATCAGTTAATCAAGTATTATCATTCACAACCAAACAGCATCCAAAGAAAACACACTGATTCAGAAGGGCGAACGTCAGTTTCACAGAAGAAATGTGTCAAAGAAAATGGTTGGGATCAGATACAGTACCACTTAAATGATTTGTTAAATTAAATAAATATTGTATCAACAGTAGAAATCACAACTATGTTCAAAAGTGAAAGTAAGTTTGTTCTTTCTTGAACAATAAGATGAGAACTTACAGGATTGGTACTAAACTCCTGTGTAACCAAAAAAAACAAATGACTTGCTAGAGAGCACAAGGTTGGCCTTTGGAACAATGAAAAAAGTTAGTTAAAATTTGGCTTCCAGTGAACGCTGGCATGTTTGACTGCCACTGCTCTCTGGTATACATGTTTTGAGTTCTGTTTTTTTGATCTGTCAAGATATAAATTTCTTCTTTTTTTCCACCGCAAGTTTTATTTTGTTTCATTTGGTTTTAGTTTTATTTTGGTTTAACACAACGATTTACAAACTGACCTAGATAACCCCTTCAGTCAAGCTATAACCTGCCAAAAGTGGGCTTTCTCGACCACGCAATGGGCCATTCCTCCACCTTCTGTGAGTAAGTTTTACTTAATTTTGAAGTATTGTTTTTTCGGTCATACGCTAGTTTTGGCTGAGGTGCCTAGTTGTTCAGTGTGCAGGTTAACGTGGGTAAAAAAATATGTCTGAATATGTGCGGCAATTGGATGTTTCTCCTTCTGATGTTCATCATAGAGCACAATGCAGTTTTTTTAAACTGCTTTTATTGATTTTTTGCGCTGTGTTCCAGGATTCTATATTGCTTCCTGGCTTGTTGAATTGTAATATGCCATTATATTTGTCCCAGGACTTTCATCATCTAAACTCTAAAACCCGGTCAAAGCTGCCCATCAGACTCCACAATCACTGTGTTGAGCTTGGAATTGCTTGTCGGCCTCATTATATACATTGGGGTTTCCCTTGCAAAAGGTACACAAAACCCTCAGCTATTGGAGCCTTTCATGAGAGAATAGGAACGATATGAACCTTCGTCGTCTAGAATAATGTTTCATCGGGGGCTTTATCAAGAACCACCACATCCTCAACAATTACTCAAATTTTAGTCAAAATGGCTACAGTGAATCCTAGGTCACTGTCAAATAAAACTTTTATTTTAAATTATTTTTATTACTTCTCATACCTTGTATTTCTTATTTGTGACTGAAACATGCTTAAAGAATGATAACATTTCATCTCTTGGTGAGCTATTCCCCACTGACTGTTCCTTCTATAGCACTCCTAGACCAAATGGACATGGTGGTGGATTAGCCACTGTTTTTTAAGCTCATTCAAATGTAGACTTCTGCCTGTTAACACCTTTAGCACCACTTGTAAAACTTGATGTTAATGGCCCCCATTCTTTGTGTCTTGGTGTATATACCAAGTTAGTATGACCTTTATTCATAAATTTTCTGGGTTTCTGTCTAATCAAGTGTCTTGTTGTCATAGGTTGTTGGTCTTAGGAGACTCCAACATTCATGTTTGCTGTCCATCTAAGCTTATGGTTAAAAACTTTGAGCTCTATGGACTCACTCAATTTTGTACAGTCTGTCATCAGTCCTACATAGATGTGTTTCTCTGTACACATCTGCAAAATATTTGATGCTGGCATTTCTGATCCTTATCCTGTGGTATTTGAACATGTCATTTCATATGGTGAGCTCAACCTTTCTGAGGTAATGTAATGTACATTACTCTCATGGCTTTCATTCAAATACTGCTCTTTAATTTTGTGAGTCTTATATAAATTCTAATGCCCTCTGTTAACCCATATAAACACTGAACAACTGGATGAAATTTTGCATTCTGCCTGCCCTATTTTGAATACTGTTGCTCCACTAAAAAAGGTCAAAGAAGGTTACAAATGACATTTTGCTGTCCATTGATTCTGGGTCATCTGTTATCCTCATAATTTTAGATTTAAGTGCAGCATTCAATACTGTCGATAATAATATTCTTCTGAAACATCTTGAGGGTGTTGTTGGGGTTCAGGCCCTCTCTTGTTTGCTCTTTACATGCTACCTTTGGGCTCAATAGTCTAGATATTAATTATCGTTCTTATATCGTTTGCTGATGACCTCCAACTATATCTTTCAATCAAAACAGAAAATTACCTGTCCTGTCAAGACCTGGATGACAAAAAACTCTCCTGTGTGTTTCTACTAGGTCCTGCTGCTACTAAAAGTTAGGTTTAATAAAGTTAAGTAATAACCGACGCAATTATGCAACAACAAAAAAATAACTATCTGTTCCGATTTTATCCTTTTTTCCTTTTGATTTGATTACTGTCACTGTTTGTACATTGGCCACCCTAAATCTAAACTGGTTACAAATGCTTCAACATGCAGCAGCCAGATTCTTACTAAGAAACTAAGAAACAAAGAAAAGGGACCATAAAAGGGGCCCTGTCCTTGCCTAATTGCACTGGCTACCTACAGATGGTAGACCAGTGGTCTTCTACTTTCACCGCTGCACCTCACAACGACATTATGCTTTTGCTGGCTTTTACCACTGAGTGGCGCTATCTCACTAAGGCCTCAGGCCTTAGATCGTTCTCTCGAGGATTAATGAGCCGCAGCTCCTTTAGAACTGCACATAGTAGCGGAAAAAAATCAAGTGTAACATTTGTAGTAAAACAAATTCATAATCACAGTACTAAAATTACAGTACAAATTTAGAATTATGATGTTTATATTTTGTTACTGTAATATATCTGACACTACTTAGGACTACTTCATTGCCATACTACAAGCATGACACAAATGGGAAAGACTGGTTGCTATTCTGAGTTGTCATAGGTATTCTGAGACCACTGCAAATTATCAGTTTCTCGGGTTTTACTTTTTATCAGTTTGTGGTTAGGTTAAATGAGCACCAATCAACTTTCTGTTTATCTTGTAAAGGGTTGCAGGAGGCCTTAAGCCTATCTCAAGGGACTTGGTTCACAAGGCAGGGTACACCCTGGATGCAGTGCCAGTCCATCATAGAGCACAATCAAGCACACATACAGATGTGGTCATTAAGAATGGAAAGGATTCTCATGAACTCCCGCGGCAATGCACAAGCCATGGTGAAGGCACATGTTCATTACTTGTAGGGGACAGTCATGTTTGACAGCAAGTGACAGAGCTCAAAAACTTGTGAAAATCACATTTTTGAGTGATCTTTATGTACATCTGAAAAAGAAATTAAATGTTAATGATTCCATTATTAATTGTTCCTATACATGCACATTTTACACATTGTTTTACAAAACATAAAATAAATAAAAAATTTGGATTACTTTTTTTGATGTAACGAGTAATCTAACGCGTGAGGTTCGCCATTTAAGTCCTCAGTTATTTAGTTATATTATCAAAAATGTAATCTGTTATTCAGACAATTTATGTCTTCATTCACTGAAGGTGACTTCATATCATCCTAGAGTTATTAAATGACATTCAGATGAGTTTGCAGTCATCCCTGTCAGTAGAGATTTGTTTTCATAATTGTATAGACCCCTGTGTTGGCTGCTTGACCTTGTTGTTCTGAACTGCTGTCTTTGAAAATTTAAGGATGGTATCAGCCTAAAACTGACTGTATCAATGTGCTAATAAAGCCAGGATTCAATCATTCTTTTCAGCATTCAAACCTTGTTTTTAATGGTGAATGATTACTAGTGCTAGTACGCATGCAGGGGCGCAACTGCACATTTGCTGAGGGGTATGCAAGATCATGGTTTGCGCCCCGCCACCCCCATTTAATGTCATTTACATATAAAATAGCATCAGTCAATGTCCAAATCCTTAGAATGGCAAGCTGCAAAAATAACTTATATTTTCAAATAGCCTGCCGTACTCTGACAAGGAAAAGTACATACGCTTAGACCCTGACGTGGTGCAAAGCACTTTTCCACATCAAGGCCATTATTAAAATGTGACCGTTGCTGTGGATTTTTGGCGTATCTTCATCTTCACTACTGAGTAAACAAAATAGATGTTTCACAAACTTTGTTTCTAAAGGCTACAATAGCGTATTCTGCATGTTTCTTAATACTGTGTAAGTCATAAAATCCTGTATGGCCTTTACTTACCTGTTTTATACCCATTTTTCTTCACCTGCTCTGAACTCATTTTCTATCACTGCTTCATTGTCCTCCTCATCTTCATGGCTAAGTAAATGAACCAGATATTTCACAAAATATATACCTTAAATCATCAATCCCAAATTTTTGTTTTTTTGATATTGTTTAAAGTGGTCATGACAAGATGAATTCAATTTTACTTGATTTTTTGACAAATAAGAGGTCACTGCACTATAAAAACATTTTGTAATTCTGGTGCACAAAAAAATATAACTTACTGTATGGTAATTGTAATTGGTAATTGTATGTCATGCCCCCTTTAAGTCATAGTATTCTGTGTGGTAGCTCCTACCTGTTCTCTTCACCTGCTCTTGACTTATTTGCTTTCTCTCTGTACTCTTCATCTTTTTCATCTTTTTTATGAACACTCATGTACAAAGCATTAAAACGATTGTATTTACTAAACAGTGATGTAATTTCATTAGCACTGTTACAACAGAAACAAAAAAAAAGCTCATGCATTAATACATTTAAACTGCACAATATTTAGAAACTTTATGGTTTTTCAAGCTGTTTTGAGAATAATGTTTAGAAAGAGCTTAGAATAGGGTCTGGAATACTGTATGAATGAAGGTGTAGAGGGATCCATACGCTAGTCTCGTTCTGGTTACACAGAGGGCATTTATTGCACCCCTGGACTGAACATAGCGAACTGGGAGGATAAGGCAAGAGCCCAATAACTTGGTTATGCTTGGTGGTGAGAACCTCAGTTAACATTTTTAACAATAAGTAAAAAAAATTTCAGGACTAATGATTTGATATTAACGGACGGTAACTATGCCCAGCCTCGCTGGCAATAACGTTAAATGTTGATGAACTTAAAGACTTACAGTTATTCAAAATGATAGGTCAAGCTTACCAATCTCTTTTTATCCACTTTGACATTGCTGTCCTCATTTTAAGACACTGTTTTTCATTTTCTTTTTTTCTTTTTCTGTTCTGCACATCAGTTCTGTTCTTCCCTCCTATGTCCATTTTGCATATGTGAATGGCAACTATAGGGGGGTGGGGCTCAAATGATATATATTGTTTTATTTATTTTTATTTTACTCGTTTAAAATGCTAAACAAAAATAGTCTGTTAACAAATATAATTTTTCAAATATTTTAAAAGCTTTATTAAAGACAATTTTCAAAGATTTTTTTTCCACAATGGCGCCCCCTCCGTGTGGCGGCCCCATGCACTGCATATACTGCATACCCCATTTTTGCGCCCCTGTACGCATGCTAGTCACATTACAACAGAAGAGTAATAATCACAGCATTGGCTTTTATACTTCAATTTGATTTAGGTGACCCGTTAATCACTCACTCATTGTCTATACCGGTTATTCTGTATACAGAGCCATATGGGGAGACTAAGAGCACAAGATGGGGTACACCTTGGGGAAAAAAAAAAAAAAGTTTATTTATCACATATCTTCTTTCTTTTTCGGTCATCAAAAAAATTGTTTATTTGTTCTATGTGCACAGATCAGCCTTTTATGCCCAATGTCCCCATATTTAAAACATCTCAGCTGCTCTGTAGGGCAAAGGACATTATAGCCTTTGTCATCATACTTGCACTTAATTTTTACATTTATTTTCTCTTCCTGGTCATTTATAATCATCAAACCATGTCTGTGAAAAGACAAAACGTGTTTCATGCTGTAATTTTAGCATCCGAGTGAGATAGGTTTATTGTATTGAATTTCCTGAAGCGGGCCAGCTTCAGCCCTTTTAATTTTATCAAATTCTATGAACAGGGGAATGTTCAAAATCACTACTCCTGTTGCAGGGGCAGAACTAGGTATAATTTGAACCATTGCACCTCTGACATTTGTAATTAAGTAAAAACAAAAAAACTCATGTTATATTCAAGATTAATTATATGTCTTTTAGTCGTGCGGTTAATTATGTCAAGTGAAAAAAGAAGCCTTTTTTTTTTTTTTTTTTGGTTTTAATTTTGATGATTACAGCTTACAGATCATGGAAATCCAAACTCCAGTATCTAAAAATTTTAAACATCTCAATAAATACAGTGTATCTCTCAGTGTAGCTCAGTACACAAATGGGGGAAAAACTGCTGACTTGACAGCCGCAACTCGAGCGGTCTGACTCCCTAAATCCACACTCAACCACCACACTCGCTGTAAAGAAATCATGACAACACACAGAAATACGCCCCTTCAATGAAAGAGCAGCTAGCCTCCCCTGCTCCACCCCAAAGTCCTCACTGGCCCCTAATAAAACAAACAAAAGACACAAGATAGAAAGAAAACACACAGAAAGAAAACACAAAAATTACAAATGTAATTTACAATAAATAATAAAGAAAAGTAAACTAATGGTACAGACACTGAATGTACATTGTAAAAAATAAAATCTTGACTTAACTTTAAAATTTCAAGGCAACTTGCTGCACAGCTTTTTTCAGTTAACTCCACTTTTAACCCAAGTTGTTGACTTAACTCAAAAAAGCTGTGCAGCAAGTTGCCTTGACATTTTGAGTTAAATCAACAACTTGGGTTAAAAGTGGAGTTAACTCAAAAAAGCTGTGCAGCAAGTTTCCTTGACATTTTGAGTTAAATCAACAACTTGGGTTAAAAGTAGAGTTAACTCAAAAAAGCTGTGCAGCAAGTTGCCTTGAAATTTTGAGTTAAGTCAACTTGTTGTTGACTTAAGTAAATTTACTGAGTAAGGTCTCCCAACTTATATTCTTTTGTTAAGTTAAAAGTGTTTTGATAGTTTCAAAGACTTATTAATTTAATAAATGTGAACTTGTCACATGTTTTGGGTTCAAAATATGTGTTAAAATTTACTGAAGCAGGTTTTTTTGTAATACAATATAATGAAAAAAGCTGTAACTGAATGCTTGAAAGTTTCTTCCAAATTTTATTTTAAACCAAAAGGAACACACTACAACCACATTCCATGACTTTCAAATAAAAGTACACAAAAAGAAACATGGCAAAATGCCTTTTACAGTCTAAACTTCACAAAACAAGGAAAAGAGTACAAAATAATAATAATAATAATAATAATAATTTGAAGTCTGAAAACAGCTCACAAAAGCAAAGTCATAGCAGAAGTTAAGTCTTAAGGGATTGTACCCTTGCAGTGCAGTGAGTGCCCAATTCCATGAACACCTTCTCAATCACCTCAAAAGTGTACTTCAGATTTTTTGGTACTGAAATTCATGTCAAACAGGTCAAAGGCCAAACTGTTAAGCAACAGAAGATTGCAGATCTGGAGCATCTTGCAAGACAATCTCTTCCTCCAACACAAGAGTAAAGTTTATGACACTGGTCAAAGTCGTAGTGGATTCATCATCTTCAATCACAATATGAACTCCCACTTTCATCCCACTGGTCTCTCCACCATCAGGAGTACTGCCCTAATTTAATTAAGAGTACAAAAAATCACTTTTGACATCCATCCTTTCTATGTTGTTATTTCTTTTTGTTCCATGAAAGTTTTGGATCCTACTAGATTAATGTAGACAAAATGTACAGAAAGAAACACCCCTTAATCTCATCTCATGATCAGATAAAGTAAAATAAGAGCTGGATTTCAAATGAATAAGAATTAAAATATCTTAATGTCAACATAAACGTTAACAGCTGTATTTTTGTCAAAGTGCCTGCAGAGAATCAATGCAACATACTCACCAGACATGTTCTGAATAGTGCAGATGATCCATCATGGACAAACACATGTTATGCATTGTCACCTATGATAAACTTTCAGGTATTCATAACATTTAACATTAGGGAGACTCTAATTATGAGAGAAAGATTTTGAAATATGCAATACTGTTTGCATAGACAAAAAGATGTTCAAGTTTGTGCTCAAGTGTCTCAGCATCAAATTTTTCTATGTCCGTTTCTCTTAATTCTGCATGTGCACAAGATGAAGTCCCAGCTTCAGGTTCACTGTTCAGTTCAGGTTCTGTTTCATTCAAGATTTTCTCTGATTCCTTATGTATTAATCTGAAATCTTTGATGGTGTTATTTTTATGTTTTGTTCTATGGCTGCTAAAGCTTGAATCTACATTTCTGTAAGGGGCAAAATATGATCTCTCTATTTCTTATGTTTTCCAAGAGAAGAACTGTGCTTCAGAGCAGATCTAACTGAACTCGCACAAGTATGTTCTTGAAGGTTACAATTATTTGATTGGAAATACAGTAAAAACAGGAATAATGTGAAATATTACAATTCAAAACAGCTTCTTTCCCTTTTTGGAATGTATTTAAATTGTTTTATTTGTTGCTGTGATGTAAAGCTGTATTTTCTGCATCATTACTCCAGTCTTCAGTGTCACATGATCCACAGAAATCACTATTTCTTTAATTCATTCATAATGATCAAGAAACATTTATTGAGTTTTGTGGAAACAACTTTTCCCCACAGGATGGAATGACAACATTAGACATTTTTATAGGCTAACATTCTTATTATTATTAAAATTGGCAAAAAAGCTATAACTCTTTATACAAAAATATCAAGAAATTTTCTCATGATCAGATCCTCATATTAGAGGGATTTCTGAAGACCATGTGACACTAAAGACTTAAGTAATGATACAGAACATTCAGCTTAATGTTACAGGAATAAATTACAGTTTTAAGTACAGTACATTCCAGTAGAAAACAGAAATTTTGAAGTCTAACATTATTTCACATTATTCCAGTTTTACTATATTAAATAAATGTCGTATTTTATATTGATCAAATAAATGTAGCGTTGATTAACATAAAACTCTTTTAAAAACAAATAAAAAATAATACAGATCTCAAACTTTAGAACGTTAGTGCACACTGTTTTAAGAGCTAGTCTGACCAATTATAGTTTTGCAAGGAAATATTCAATAGTCTTTTTACTTTTGTTCATTATATTTAATGAAATGGGGGGTGGGGGGTATGAATAGTCTTACATAAAAAAGTAAACTAGTAAGGTATAACAAGCATTATTTTTTGCCCTAACTTCATACTTTGTTTTTAAAATCATTAAAAATACTGCATTGTAAATGTTTATTTACATGAAATGGCAAAGTTTGAGGTTTTGTGATGAAGTCTGGAAATGTGTTTATCCAGGAGGATATTGAGAGAATGTGTTCTGAAATGTTAAATGCAAAGATTACAAACACATTCGTGGTGCAAATACTGCATATGTTGAATACCAAGTGTTGAAGAGTTAATACGAATGTAAACCGACTTTCTAGACTTGTCTTACTCTTCTCCAGTCTCTTTGGCTGTGGGTAATAAGTGGCTACAGTTAAGTTTGCAACAACTTATTTTATTAAGCCAAACGGCAAGACGGTATACAAACTGCTCTCATTTGCCTCTCTCCCACCGTGTCACACTCTCACCTGTCCCATGGAAAATCCCAGGCAGGTAACTTGTTAGTTCCTCTTAACATAAACAACATAACCAATAAATCAAATATCACACATACAGAGATATAGAGAAAATAATCATGTGCTGTAAATAATAATTAAATAATATTCAATTCTAAATTTAATATTTCTAATATAATTAAATATACTTCATAATATGCAACACCTGTAATAAATAACAAATAAATGTAGTAAACTTAAAATAATGCAAAATATAGCATTATATCAGGTTACAGGAAGACTTGCGCCAGCTTCAGAAACGTAACAGCGCGCATGCGCCAACTTCTGTGCGCAACAAATTGATATAAGTACACAACTTCCGAGCCAACTTCTGTGCATGTTAACTTGCATTAGAATGTCTGTTCAGTAATTCAACCTTCGTTGACCCAGCAAGTTTTTAATGAACTTGTTTTCACTAGTTCAGTCAGACTTTTCATGTCTTATTGTCCAGATTACTAATAAATATTCATTATGCCAACATTTTTCTAGTTGGATTTTTTACAGTGTAGTTGACAGGTGGAATTGTTGCCCATTTCCTTATTTTGACTGATAATGTCAGTATCAGTATTTCAGCAATGGTGACTCAAATGGTAACTGAGTTACTGATCCAGAGGCTAGGGTTCAAGCCCCAGTACCGCTAAGCTGCCACTGTTGAACCCTTGAGCAAGGGCTTTAACCCTGTTTGCTCCAAGGGTGCTGATTCATGGCTGACCCTGAGCTTTAAACTCACCTTAAAAACTGGGATATGCAGGAAAAAGTATTTTACTGTGCTGTGAATCTTTTTTTTTAAACAACTGTTTACTGCATTTTTTTTCTAGATCAAATAGAAACAACAACACAAAACAAACACACAAACAAAAAGAAACAGCTTTGTTGATCTAGAGACCCCCCCCCCCCCACGCCAACCCAAATCCACCCAACCCAACTCTGGTAGACTCCAAATAATAGAATATATGCTCTATAAAAAGAGATGAAATATGATATTGATAAATTGATATACAAGTACACAGCCAATGTTCGTCTGTCCATTGTATGAGGAGGATTCCAGCAGTTGACTTTCAACAGTTTCTTTGCTGCTGTAATGGCTAACAGCTAATAGTAAATTTCTTTGTTTGATAGACAAGGTGATATTCCTAAAATAATTCAAGAAAAATTGACATGGAATCAAAGCTATAATAATACCCAACAAATATGATAGGTCCTGTGAAAGTTGAACCAAAATGGTGAGGGTGAAGGACATTCCCAAATTATTTTTTTTAGAAATTACCCAAAGATCCTTGAGAACATAGATTACATTTTGGAGAAGAGGAGAGGTTCAAATAAAGAATGTCTCTTAGGGGTCAAGTAGTCCCTATGTATCAATTTCCAGTGTAACATTTTATGATTTGGATTTTTTACATGTTTACAATTTAAACATGCCCCACTCCTAAACAGCACATAGAACATGCACGTCCTCATTAAGAACGTTTGCCCAGACAGTTATATTGGAAAAGGGATTGCATAGATGCTCAATCAGAAACTGATAAATAACTGAAGCAGATGAGGAAGAATTCTCAGAGGGAAGGATTAATTTGTGTAAAGGGTGTATAAATAGATGGGAATCCCAGGGTACCCCATATGCCCAAAGGTTCAATCTAATACGCAAATACCTAAAAAAGAAGAGGTACCTGGAAGATTAGATTGCGTTTTAATACTCTGGAAGGACTTCAGACAATCATCATCATAAATATCTTCCAAAATGGAAACCTTGTTTTTAGTTCATTGAAGGCAATACAATGGAATATTGCCTGACAACAAATTATTGTTGTTGAAAATAGGTGTATGCTTATGCCAGGTTGTGTTTTGTTTGAGACGCCTTTCAACTTCCCTCCATGTGGAGAGGAGATGGGTTACAATGGCACCAAATTGAGATTTACACTGCCTAAGTGAAACCCCTACAAAAACAAGATGCCTTAGTTCATACGGATAAACTATAGATTCCTCAATTGCTCTCCAAGACACAGAAGCATCAGGATCAAACCAAACTGATAAAGGCCGGAGGGTAAAGACTTGAGCATACAGACCAAAATTGGGAAAAGAAAGACCTCCATGTGATCTACATTATTGTAAGGTAGTCAACGTAATATGATGACGTTTCCCATCCCATATCCCCCGAGATAGACATGTACAGTATCTAGTTTGCTCCAATAGCCAGCAGGTGGAGAGAGAGGAATTGTGGATTTTTTTTTTATTTTTATTGGAGAACATTAATTTTAATCACCAATATACGATAATGGAAGGAGGTAGGAAGATGAGACCAACTTTCTAAATCAGAATATACTTTAGCTAAAATAGTATTAAAGCTTTTTGAGACAATTTCTTGTAGAGATGGAAAAACCGTAACAGATATGGAAGAGGATATGGAGTCAGTTTCAGAATTAAGGGGGAGTAAACAAGATTTGGTTCACTTAATTTTAAACCCAGAGAGAGAGATCCAAAATGGTTAAATAGATTTAACACCTGAGGTATAGATTGAGACAGTTTTCCCAAAAACAGCAGTACATCATCAGCAAACAATGAAATGTGATGAAAAGTATTCCTTATATATGTATGGGCAAAATGGTTATAGATTGTCAGACTGCTTGAGCTAGTGGTTCCAAGGATAAGAAGAACAAAAGAGGAGAAAGCAGGCAACCGTAACGAGTACCACGATGTATGGAAAATTAATTAGAGCAAACAGAACCTGTAAGAACAGAGGCTGCTGGATTGGCATACAAAACTTTAATCATATTTATAAAAATTGTTCCTAATCCCAAATGTTGTAGAACCGCCCATAAATAGCTCCATTCTAGCTGGTCGAAAGCTTTCATTGCATCTAAAGATAATATTGCACAAGAAATTCTATGAATTTGCTGAATTAATAATATGATGAAACCTACACAAGTTATCCAAAGCAAAGCGAGATATAATAAGTCTTGTTTGGTCATGATGCACTAGCCTATTCATTAATTTATCTAAACGTCGAGATAATACAGGGTGGGCCATTTATATGCATACACCTTAATAAAATGGGAATGGTTGGTTATATTAACGTCCTGTTTGTGGCACATTAGTATATGTGAGGGGGCAAACTTTTCAAGATGGGTGGTGACCATGGTGGCCATTTGGAAGTCGGCCATCTTGGATCCAATTTTTGTTTTTTTCAATAGGAAGAGGGACACTTATTGGGAATTTCACAAGAAAAACAATGGTGTGCTTGGTTTTAACGTAACTTTATTCTTTCATGAGTTATTTACAAGTTTCTCTTTGTTCACAGCCATTGACATGTCGAAGAGGTTAACACGTGATGAGCGGATCGAAATTGTGTTGATATCTGGTGAACGCAGTAACCGGGTCATTGCAGCAGATTTCAATGCAAGACACCCTACGAGACCACCCATCTCCCATGCTACAGTTAGCAAACTGCTTGCTAAGATTCGTGAAACTGGTTCAGTGTTGGATTTGCGAAATTGTTGAAAAAAAAATGTTGTTCACCACCCATCTTGAAAAGTTTGCCCCCTCACATATACTAATGTGCCACAAACAGGATGTTAATATCACCAACCATTCCCATTTGATTAAGGTGTATCCATATAAATGGCCCACCCTGTACTTTAGAATTTCTAACATCGTTCCCTATTATAGAAAGTGGCCAGAAGCTAGAACAGGAGGTTGGATCTTTGTCTTTTTTTTAAAGGAGAGAAATAACATCTATGTTGATCGGTGGGTGAAATGAACCTTGAGCAACTGAAAAATGTATCCTATCTAACATTAAGGCGACCAAATCCAACCAAAAGTAATATACAGTTCAATTGGAATGCCATCCATGCCTGGGGATTTCCCCTTGTTCATGGATCGAATTGCTGATTCTAGCTCCTGAAGAGAAAATGGTTCAGCCAGATATTCCGAATCCGAATCTAACAATTTACGTAGATTAAGGTTAGATTAAAAAAAAGATGCAAAAGAATCAGGGTTACCACAAAAAGAAGAGATATAAAGATTAGAATAGAAAGAGTGAAAAACAGTATTAATATCTTTTGGAACTGTCATACTGACTCCTAATTGGGTTTTTACATAATTACATATTTTTACATAATCTCATTGCTAAGAGATGTAGTAAATAGTAATTCTGCCTAGATCTCTGAACCAGGAATTCTGCCCTGGATCTCAGTAATAAGTTCAGTTCAGTTCTAACCGTCATAGTTTGCACAGATTACCATCATGATCTGACAAAGATAAAAAAAAAATTGTTTGCATCATAAACAGTTGAAGATAACGTGGTAGAAATAAAAATGTAATTGATTTGTGAAAAGGATTTACGGTAGGCAGAAAAAAGTGAAAGACCTAGCAGATGGATTTAGTAATCGTCAACCCACCAGTGAGAATGAAGATACACATTGCTGAAGAGCACAAAGATTGAGAGTGTGATTCCTTTGGTCCAGATCTATCTAGGGTATGGGACATTACAGAGTTCATATCTGCTCCCATTACAATTTCAAAATCTGAAAATTTCCAGAGATAAGCTGTGAGTATAGAAAAAAAGAAAGGTCAGGAGTGCAAGGGGCATAAACAGTAAGAAATACCTATTCCTATTCTAAATAGGAGAAAAATATCCTAAATATTCCTATTCTCCCCAATTGTCTTTATATATGTGTTATTCTACCATCTGTGTCATGACTTTTATCTATGATAGCCACTTCCAGAGCAAATATCAAAACACCTTTGGTTTTAGTAGCTGCAGGCAAATGGGATACCACTTCGTAAAATGTATTATTACACCTGTGTACATCCTCCTCTTTCAAATGGGATTCTTAAACTAAGGCTATCTCAATCTTTCTACTTTGCAAGAAATCAAGAAATCCTGTGCGTTTGTAAGGGCCATTTAGGCAGTTGATATTACAACTTAATAGCTAGTTTATTAATAATTAGGTGCGTATCAGAAAGAAATACTACATAATGAGACACAGTGCAACTTCATCAAACCACCCCCCACCCTTTCCATTATTATTCAAAACAACATAACTACATTCATATTAACTATGGCAGATTTAACCAAGAACTAACCTTGATCAGCCAACCCCCAATGTTATGGTAACCGAGGCACTTACACCTGGCCCCCTTCCACATATATACATACATACATAGATACACATACACAAACAAAAAGGTATTTGGGAATCGCTTCAATCTGAAAAATACCAGAGCCTCATCCAAATAAAAACACAGTGGAAGTTGTCAAAAGATAAAATTTAAAGACACAGTGAACGAAAGAATGAACTGTGAAATACCTAACCACTTTGAGCATCCCTTATATGTTCATAGCAAGTGTGTGCTAAAGTTCACTAAGGGTTAGTAGATATATGGGATATTTTGCTTCCTCTGGTGAGTACAGCAGTTTAGGTTTGCGTTGATTGGGGATGACCTTCAAAGTTGCAGGGTATAAGAGAAAATTCTGAATGTCACCTTCTCTCATTTCCTTACATATTGGTGTAAATGCACTTCTTCTTTTTGCTGTGACAGAAGAAAAATCTGGAAAAATGGATCCATCGCTTGTTTTCAATTAAGCGTTTTCAATGCAAGTCTGGCAGCCCACGGAATGAGATCCCTGTCCGTGTACGGCAACAGCTTAAAAAGGAAGACCAGCGGTTTAGAGTGGTCTGAGGAGACTCACTTGTACACACGGTGTGTTCGTTCTACTTCAGTCTCTTTGCCGACTAGGGACAGAAGCCATGACAATAACAATCTTTTAAGGAAACCCATCGGGTCATCTTTTTCGGGTCCTTCGGGTAATCCAACTAGGCGTAAATTGCTTCGCCTGTTACAATCTTGTAAATCCACCATCTGGACAGCTGACATATTAGCAGTTACTTCACTCCGCATCGCCGTCAACTCAGTCCTTAGTATATCCTGAAATCGTGTTACCATGTTCGCCATTTTGTCATCCTCATCACTCCTGCTCAGTGACCTGGGTTTCTTCTTAACTGGTGAAGAAGACGGCGACATATCAAGCTGTTTTTGAGTGTGTGCCACCTGGTAAAGTACTATTAACGAATAGTATATATATATGAAAAGGGGCCAAATGTACAGAGCTCTACTAAAATGCACCTAGGTTCATGAGCATGTCAGGTGACACCTGCTGTAAAGTGAATCTTAATTCTAAATTTAATCTTAATCCTAAATGTATCATGTGAGATTATATATTGTATTTTATGCACACTGTTTGTTTATTTATTCTTATTTCAATATTTTTTATACCCCACCCTGCTGAAAAAAAACAGCATAGAACAGCATAGCTGGTTACCATTATACCAGCATATGTTGTGTTTTGGTGCTGGTATGCTGGTGACCATCATACATTCTGCTGGTATGCTGGTGTTGGTATGCTGGTCACTTTACTGATGTTGGTCCACAGAATACCAGCTGGTATGCTGGTGTCCAGCATTATAGTGCCATGATACTATGCTGTTCACCACCCCATCTAATGTTGGTATGGTATAAAAGCCAGAATACATGCAAGATTGTCATCCGATATGTAAAATATAAAACAGAATCATTATAAAATCAGCTTTATTGGCCAACACAAACAATATTACCTTTGTGTAATATGTAACAATATAATGTATACAATATGCACATTTGTAACAATATGATAATTTAACAATAAACGGCAAATAAGTTTTGATTAAAAAAAATAATAATGATAACAAAAACAAAACCTGAGACCAACCTCTCAGGGACACTTTCACACAGTTACATTCACACTACAGGAGTGTAAATGAGTGAGCTTGGCCATCCATCCATCCATCCATCTTCAACCGCTTATCCAAAATCGGGTCGTGAAGGTAGCTTGGCCCTCACTCATTATTTAGGGGTCTGCAGTTTTATGGGCCCTGAAGTAGATCTGACATGTCCTGAAATTTGTGCATTTTTCTTACTTATAAACATATAAATGTAACCTTACTTAGAAACATATAAATGTCACCTCTTTCTCCTAGTGCAAAGTAAATGTCCAGGATTTAGGGAAGAGTAACACAGATTATCTTATACACAGAAGGCACATTTCTTGCATACTGTAAATATGGCCCTGCAAACAGACATTCAGGGTTAAACAGTGCGAACAGGAACAGTGCTCTATGAAGAAAGGGTGTTAGGTTTGTAAAAGCCCACTTTTACACCCTATACACAGTCATACTTCTTTGTGTCTCTCTCAAAAAGCAGTTCTTGTTTAACTCAAGTCACAAGTGAAAATCGCATACCTGGCATGTCCATGGTGTTTATGGCTGCTTATCATAAACTGATTTGCAATTCACACAGACCCTGTGACCAGCAGTGGTAACATTCCTGGCATCGAAGGTCAGTCCATGTGCTGGTTTTATGCAGTCACAGGTGAAGCCTTATCGTGTGGTCAACCACTTAAAAAAATACAAGAGATCCGTCCCGAGTCCAGTCGTGGTCGAGGTTCCCATGACATAGTTATGGTCTGTCTGTATCTTGCCAGCTTGTTTGCATTTGGTCTCTATAAAACAGGTGGCTGATCATTTTCATGGTCACAACGGTTTATAAAAAAGGAAAAAGAAACATAAGCATGATGATAATAAAATTACTGTTAATAATCATGAATAACTATTCACCATGCATAAAGACAACACAGACTTTTGCAATGTTATACAGCAATTTACATTTACACCTTAATATCACAAACATCTATAAGCTACATAAGGCAGTATTTTAGGCACCGGGAGCTAGTGTTTGTGCTAAATAACATTATAGATAGCAGTGTCATAAGCAAACCAAAAACTGAACCAAATAGCTACCATAACATGGAGCTATCCAAAACAGGGTGAATATGTTATACACATTTACACCACAGCTGATACTGACAACTAACATTTACACCACAGCTGATACTGACAACTATCTGTAATCTACATACTGTAAGGCATTAGCTTAGCCACCTGTGAGCAAACCTGTTTGTGCTACGCTACATAAGGCAGTATGTTAGCATGATTCAGCAGTGTTAGCTACAGTGTTAGCTACCAAACCATGTAAGTGACATTAAATGACAATGTTTCACATAAACTGGCAAAAGCTTGTGAGAAAATGAGAAAAAATAAATTAATATTAGCTTTATATTATCAGAATAAGGATTATATAAGATTTAAAAACTTACCCATGGTAATAGCTTGCTGGATTCTCCTCCTTCGTTCTCTGTTGGAGTCTCAGTGTTGTTCTGAGGTCAACGTAAACTCCTCCCACTGTCCAGAACATTCTGTAGAGCTTCAGAAACCTGCACAGCGCCTAACATCTTCCACACGCGCAGGAAAATTATCAGATCTACTGTGTGTGCGTGTGTGTTTGTTTGGGGGCATACCCTTGTATGTAGATTACCCTGACTGTTTCCCTGTGAACAGCGTGTGGGCGTGTCCTGTCTCAGGTCATTATCAGTGAATGAAGTGTGGCAGAAAGACTGTATCTCTCCTTAGATTCATATGGATTACATAAGCTAAGAATATTTATTTTTGATTAAGCTTGCTACATTTCAAAGTAGACACTTTAAGCTTTCTATAGATATATGGATATGTGTGTGTTCATTTTAGTGACACGTTTCAAAAAGAATTTCGGGGAGACTGAGACGGCAGAAAGCGCACCTTGTTGATTTTCTTTATTTTACAAAAGCACAATGTTTTATTGATGTGGCTGCTGGAATAATGCGCAGAAGACCAACAAATTCAATTGGGGGTTGTTTTATTCCAATTAACAATGTATATTTACTGTTAATTTTTATGTGGAAGAAGAATAAATAAGAGTGTTGTGAACTTTTCTTCCTTTGTTGGATCAGAGACCAGGAGATGTTGGGATATCTTTCCAGCAGAAGTTACTCTTTATTGAGAAACTCACCGCGCGTCGCTGCAGTCATCCAAGTCTAAACTTATAACTCCGTTCTGGAGAGTTTATACTTTACAAGGGGGAGGGATACAAAGAGGTGGAGACAATCTAAACAAAGCATAGTGTAGTACAGGAATCAGCCTGGTACCGGAAGTTCCCCAGCCCTGATCTCATCAGCATAACAGTGTCTTTCAAATGCATAGGTGCTAATCTAATCAGCCTAACAGTATCGCCCAGACCTTCACATTATCATAGAGGCAAAGGCACAGTCTGGCCTTGAGATTAGCATTCACATTTACCTTGGGACCCTACCCAGTGGTCAGGAAGTACATAAAGACAAAGGTCTCAGACACCTGGGTTACCAGACTTGATGTCCTTAGAATGTCATAATCTTTACCTCAAAATGTAAAACCCAATGTACATAACTTTTCAATTTATATACTATTTTGTTGGAACCTAGATTTAACATTTTATAAATTTGTAATCCTACAAGAGGATAAGTCAAACAAATTTTTTGAGCCAATCTTTTCCCCGAAATGGACAAATATTAACACAAGGCTATCATGATATACATTAACATCACTATGGTGTGCTGTATAATAAAAATAAATAAATAAACAAACAGTCAGTAAAGAAAATACCACAGTGGCAGTTCTAAAATAAAAAGAACATACAATATGCCCTTGGCATTAACTACATCATTGGCAAAAACCAAAAACAGTAAATGACATTGTACAGTTCACTTCCTTTCCAACCTCAGTCTTAACGCACACCCCAATAGGCCAAACGCACCTGGGAAACTTAGCTTTCACGTCCTACATGAAAATCAACACACAACTTTAAAATGAATGCTTTTAAACAATTTTTGGAGAAACAAACACAAATAGCATATTTAAGGCATTTTACAGTAATATGAACCCGAGACCACTGATCCAATATGTAGCTCACACTATGCTAACAGTGGTACCCATTAATCTTTCACTCACACAAATTACTACAAAAATACATCAGCATAACAAAGAAACCCAGTTACAAGGGACTTTCCAAACATTTTGATTAACGTTAAAAATGGATTATATTGGATTAATTTACAGGTGAAACCTCTCACCACATTAACTTCCTGGTTTCCATTCTCATGTGCACCGAGTAACGCGCGCGCGTGATGACGTCATCAAGTCTCTCTTAAAGGGCCCTGTACCCATTTTCACCTTAAAGCACAACATAAAAAGTACAGGCATTTAATGCCCCTTTAACTACCGCCCGGTTACATTGATATGTGAGTGTACTGTACATTAACAAATAAAGACATAAAACGATGCATTACACGTATGTGTATGGTTAGAAATGATGGAACGTTTGAAGTTATTTTGACGGTTACCATAAAAAATGCAAGTGGTCCCACCGCCGGAACAGCTGACTCCATGGTGCTGGTGCTGGTATGCTGGTATCCCTGCTGGTATAATTGCTGGTCAAGCTGGTGACCAGCTATGATGGTCTATCCTGTGTTTTTTTTTTTTTTTTTCAGTTTTAAGTGAATTCCATTGATTACTTTTTTTTTTTAAGTGCATTTATATAAAAGGTGTGTGTTGTGCTTTTAGACAACCCACAGATATTTAATGAATGTAAAATAATGTATTTACATATTTTTGGTAAATGGATTATTTTTGTCTCTTGTATGTAAATGCATTTAAAGATCTACACGGTCCATGTATTTACATCACACATTATTTTCAGTACTAAAAGAACAGCTATTAAAAAACAAGATAATGAGCTAACATGGTAACCAATTTTAACTACCAAAACCTTGCTGGTGGCCCAGCATATAAATCATGCTGGCCTATGCTGGATTTTTCAGCAGGCATGCTGGTCTTCCATTAGTTGGTTCACCAGCTAAACCAGCACCAGACCAGCACTAACCAGTATTAATCAGCATAGACCAGCATATAAATCCTGCTGGTCCATGCTGGATTTTTCAGCAGGGCTTTCTGCTTCCTATTGGTCTATTTCTTTACTGATGGACAGAAAAAGCTGTTTTATAGGAGGGAGATTGTAGCAGGAGCACTGGGGTGTCAGCAAGTGCTGTGTGTTAACATAGCTCACAGAACACATAGGAGGGTCCCTTTCTTCAACTAAAAAAAAAAAAGAGCAAATTCTGTTTGTAGAGCTAACTATTTAAGTTTCATTACAAGAATGAAATGCTTTTCCTCCAAGTTTCCTAATTATTAGACAATGAACACTCAATTATTTGTCACATTCCTTACAGGACAGCAAAATGACTTTTTCACATATCCCAGTTAGGAAGCTCGGGTTAGAGCACAGAGGATACGTACCAAGGATACAGTGCCCCTGAAGCAGAGTTAGGGGCCTTACTCAAGGGCTCAACAGTGGCAACTTGGTGGTGCTGGGGCTTGAACCCCTGACCTTCTGACCAGGAACCCCACTACCCACTACCCCTAATTAAGCACTTACTGTATATAAAAATGCTTAATTAGTTTTTTGGTAATGGACTCAACCCTTTTAAACCTTGAAAAGGGCCAATATTTTTATGTGTCTAATAGTTTTTTTCTTGCTCTAAAAGCTTTTTTTATTTAACATTTGTCCAGGATCCTGCAATTTCAGGAAATGAGACAGATTATCCTACCTTCCAGCGTGGTGTTGAAAATGATGTATTCATTAAATGGCCAGCTGAGTTGGGTGATGACATCGTCTGGGGAAAAGTATAGTATACATAAAAAAATCATAACAATCACCTGGAGCTTTGATGGAACAGTTTGATTTAACTTTGGTCAACTTCCTTTCTTTTTCAGGTGTGGCCTGATCTTCCAAATATCACTGTTAACGACCTTGAGGAGTGGGATAAGGCAGTAAAGGTGCACTTGTCCATTTTTGTTCCTTGATAGAATTGATAGAATTTTATCTCATATATTTTTCCTCATAAATATTCACTAGTAAAATTGTGATGATAGAGTTTCAAAAACTATCATCAGATGAAAAGTTGATAGAGTAAGCAGTGATAATTTGGGATGTGTCACAATGTTGTGCATCCAATCAAAGCACAAACACAAAGACATGATGGGAGCTCATCATAGTTGACCTCATAATCAAATGTCTGTGTGTGATTTTCTCATCTCACTCAGGAGTTCAGGGCCATGACAGCATTCCCAGACTTCTTCCGAAACAGTACAGCAGAGTGGTGGCAGAGAGAAATAATTGAATTCTATGAAAAGCTGACATTTGATGGACTGTGGATCGTAAGTCCTTTTAAATGTTAAATAAATACACACTAATCCGCCATAACATTAGAATCGCTGAAGGTGAAGTAAATAATATTGACTTTGTTAACATGGCATTAGGGTGTGAAATATTAGTCAGCTAGTGAACCTTTTGTCCCTGAAGTTCATGTGTGTTGGTGACTTTGGCAAAATTGTGATAAGAGTCTGAGCAACTCCAAAACTGGAGCTCTTCGTACAAGAAAATGAATAATACAAACCTGTTGTTTATGTAACAGCTGGAATTACTGTTAAATTATCAGTACCGTTTTGCTAATAGAGCAGCTCTTTATTTTTCCAAATATTATTATTTCTATATTACAATAACTATTGTTGCAATGATGTTTGACTTTCTGTTATTATGTGTGAAGGACATGAATGAGCCATCTAGTTTTGTTCATGGCACTGCTGGAGAAAAGTGTCTAGGCCCAGCAATCTATGATGTTCCACCATACATGCCAGGTAAGACACAATGTTTATCTCTGTTCTATATGTATAAAAGTCTAAGTTCAAAGCCAGATCATCTAATCAGAAATCTGTCACTCTCCTTTTGGGGCATAACCTTGAGGAGTGTTTGGGGTCATTGTCCTGTTGGAAAACAAAAGATAGTCCCAACAAGGGCAAACCAAGTGCAATGGCACATTTCTTCAAAAATACTGTGGTAGACATAGTGTGCCTTGATTTTTGACTAAGCTCTTGGTACTGTACTTGGGTATACATTCTTGACTGACCTTATTTTTTTAATAATAATTATGCCATTTTTAACTGAGGATTTGTAGTTGTAATAGCATTAAAAGGGCTATTGACTCTGAACCAAAAAAGAAGACAAATGATTGTCAAGCACATTAAGGCAAGAAATGTGACACATTGACTCTTGACAAGACATATTAGTGAATTGAAAAAAATCCCATGTGACTACCTACTGAATCTGATGAAATAATGTTGTGAGTGTGTCAAGCTGTCAAAGCTAAATGTAACTACTTTGGATAATCTAATACAGTGGAACATCAGTTCACAAATGTAATTAATTCCTAAATTCTGTTTATAGCTGATTTGGTCATATACCGATTCAGTTTTTTCCATATTTCTTGGCAAAGGCTTGGATGTCACTCCACTTAGCACAAAATTCTTTTATCATGGGAGCGAACCACGACTGAGCAAAACTGATGCTGGGGGACACACTAATTCCTTTTTTAGGCAGCATGGCATGATGGTTTCTGATTCATTTTCCGAGTAGGAGTTCGTGAACAGGGACATATTTAAAGTGTATTTTAAAATGTGACAAAGCCCCCAAGTGGGGCAGTGGTAAAGTGCTTGCCCTATCATCCAAAGATCGCTAGATGCTGTAGTCTCTCATAGCCGAGGGCCCAAAGAGAGCTGATTGGCCGAGCTGGGTGGTATGGGAGGCACTTAGTACTTTCACATTAATCACGACTCTACAGCCAATCATGGGTGGCTGTGACCTCAAGCAAGCGAAAGTAATGAATAGCACTGTTCCCGAGTGTGTTATGCGGCCCCCAATGGTGCATGAGCGAGGAATTCGAAAAGATGCATTCGGCTGGCGTCACATGGTTTAAAAGGAACACGTGATAGTCTTCAGCCCTCCCTGTCTGACTAGTAGGAGCCTTAATGTGGGAGCCCCCTAGTTATGGGGAGGAATTGGATACAACTAAATTAAGGAGAAAATCAGGGTAATAATTCCAAAACATAAATAAATAAATAAACTGTGACAAAGACTATGAGGAACTGTGTCTTAAAAATATTAAAGAAAAATGTGCATTCATCAAGTTCATACTACTTCCTGACCATGTCCTTGTCAGGTTCTCAATGCGTCTATCTAATTTATTATCAAGCACTTAATTATGCCATCACCAGGTCTGATGAAATCAAACCAATGTATTACTATGTCCAATCAGATTGCACTACGCATTTACTAGGAGCTTATCACATGGTTAGTATGTTGTCATTACATCTGGAGGGCTTGCATATGCTTTTCATCATAAAGTAATGGAATTGGTACTGGATCCAGTATTTATACTAAATTTATCCTTGAACATAATATAGGTGTGCTGATAACTTGCTGCATGCATGCCATAAATATGGTAAGCACAAGAAGAAATTAATATGATCGTAATGCAGTCAGCACAAGCTTGAAGAGGTCATTGTGAGTCGACATAGCAACTGTACACTGACATCCCAATAACAGCTCAGTCAGAACACAGTCCAGTCTTTCCCGTTTGTCCCATGCTTGTAGTACATCAATGAAGTATATATGAGGTGTTAGTTACACTTTTAACTGGCCAAATGCTCCCAAATCAATAGAGAAAATCCTATGTCCTTACCAGATACTACTGTGTTCCTGTCATGCTCTCTGTTCACTCATGCTGTTCTATGACCACTTTCATCTTTGACATTTCCTTTCCCACGCTGTCACCTGGTCATGTTTTCCCACGCTGTCATGTCTCCTCACACGCCCCCAGACCACCATGCCTGCACACCAGTCCTGCGCTGATTTTTTCCGGCTTATAAGAAAGCGCAGCATGCTATCTTGTTGCCAGATTATTGTGTGTGATTTCGGCTCAATATTCTGACGTTTCTGTTTCATGGTTTTCACGTTTTCACAATTCTCTTCTCACATTTTGGATTAATTGCCTCGTGACGAATTTAACTGCTTTGTACTCTCACTTTCGTTCCTCGACTACGGCTTCGCTTCACGTTTTGACGCTTCTGACAGTTCCTGCCAAGTTCTTAAAGTTCTGCAAATTTTTTTTAAGAACATAGTGGGAACATGGTTCAGTCTGATGGGGGTTTAAGTTTCTGTGATGGGATTCAACTTTGGTTGGATTAAGATAAACTAAGCAGAAATACCCCAAAGCTATCAATATCATCAATATGCATCTTAAGGAGCTGTGCAGCAGTGATTGAGTGTTACTGTTCCTGGTGGGACAATTAATATGCTGTCTATATTTTGGTAGTTTATGGGGGTTTTTTTCGCCCTGATGATTATGAATGACAAATCTTTTTTTTTTTTTTTTCCAAGCCAAATATTGGTCAGGTTTTACAGTGCATTGTTCACTTTGGCCAGGAGTGGGATGTAAACCCCAGCTAGAATGTCTCATACTAACTTCTACAAATACAAAACCACGCTGATCTTTTGAAATGTAAATTTGATCTTAACAAAGGTGTTTGATTTGTTTGCAGCACTTGAATCCAAAGACAGGGGGCTGATCCACAAAACCCTATGTATGAACAGTCAGCAGTTTCTTCCTGATGGCACTCCAGTTAAACACTACGATGTGCACAACCTGTATGGCTGGTCTCAAACTAAACCAACTTATGAGTGAGTGGGCTAGCTTTCTGAAGATTTCCATTGCTACCCTTGCTTTTTAATTAATAGGCACGTGGTATTTGACTGGTGCGAATTAATGAAAAATTATGAACTGGTGCTGGTGATTCTGGTTTCGGAACCACAAGACAAGTATCAAGTTGCAAATTCTATTTTGAAATGTATTTGTAAATTGTAAATAATTAAAACATATAGACTTGTATTGTAGGTTGAAATAAAGCCTGAATTGGATTAGGGGGAAATCCGGAGGTAAATGTGAGGAAAAAAGCTCAACAAGAGTCAGAAAAGAAAGATTCTTGAAAAAAAAGGTATGATATAAGACAGGAAAGGGGATTAAGGGCTTTTTTTCTTGGCTATTTATTTTTGCACTGGAATGTAGCAGCAAATGTATCTTTGCGGTTAATGGTGTTTAGGAAGAGAAGTCAAGATTGAGAGATATTGTTCATTTTTAATTTGACTCATATAAATTCTATTCATGTGTTAGAATTTAGTCAGAATGCACTGCTACCTCCTTCTTATGATTTACACTACCACTCAAATGTTTAGGACCACTTTCTAACTCCCTGATCCTTCCTGATTTTTATTACTTTCTACATTGTAAAGGCATGCTGAAGGCATCCAAAATATGCAATAATCTCCCTTAAACAGTTAATGCTGAGATGTCTTCATAACTGCTCTAATCTGAGGTGCTTTTAAATAGTGATTTTTGAGGCTGGTAACTCTAAATGAATTTCTACTCTGCAGCAGTGGTAAGTTTTGGCTTGTCTTCCTGGGAAGGTTTTTCATGAAAGTCAATTTCATCATGTACTTGAGTTTTGCAAATGCACTGTTTTTTAACTATTCCAGAAAGGCTGACCTTAATGTCTTAAAATAACAATTGACTGTTGTTGTTGGTGTTGTTACATAGAGTAATTACCTAATTCCATATGACTTATTTCATACATTTTAAATCCCCAGTATTGTTGTAGATTGTAGAAAATAAATCACTAAACAAAAACAAAGAAACTTTTCAGCGGTAGTGTAGATGCAAGCTAAAACACATAATGCAATATACTTACTGTAACGAGCACGTTTTATTGTTCGCTATTTGAACATAAATGGCTTCGTGTTTAAGCATGAGTGTGTGTTTGTGTGTGTGTGTGTACATATATGTGTGAAGTGCCTTGCTAAAAGTAACAGGGAAGAGAGGAGTCGTAGTGACCCGCTCGACATACCCAAGCAGCGGGCGATGGGCAGGACACTGGCTGGGAGATAACACGGCTGCCTGGGACCAACTCTACAAGTCTATAATAGGTATATGTGTATATGTGGGTGTGTGTGAAAGAGAAAGAGTGTTGTATCGTAGGTTTGTGTGTGGGGGTTGTTTGAGATGAAAGATGAATCACTACTTTGTTCCAAAAAACATGCATTTGTGTTGGTGGACAAATATGCCTTGTTGTTTTTTGCATACTGAGTCAATTTCTTTTTTGTGCCCATCCTGCCTCTCTCAGGAATGATGGAGTTTAGTTTGTTTGGAATCTCTTATGTAAGTAACCTACATTGTCTGACAAGTTTAAGACTTAAAGTTGAATCTGTTACGCGAAGATTAGTCAATTAAATAGACAATTTTTTAAATATAAAAATATGTTTGTAACATCTATTTTACAAGTCATGTAATTGTTTTTTTTTTTATAGTTATGCACCCTTGGTAGTAAATGATAATTCACACAGCTTGTATCTGTGTTATAGACTGGAGCTGATATTTGTGGCTTCTTTAACCCAGCTGAGTATGAGATGTGCCTTCGATGGATGCAGCTGGGAGCATTTTACCCATATTCCAGAAATCATAATGGCAAAGGGAACCCGGTGAGCTCACACACTATGAAAAACAAAAAGAAATGTGCAGAAGGGAGATGTTCAGGGGAGAAGATTACATTTCTGAACTTAATTTTAAAAGTTTTTTTTTCCATATGTAAAATAATCCAAAAGTAAAAGGTAAATAACAGAATATGCCACATACGAAACATAAAATACTATGTACATGAAAATACTATGAGCAGACAATAATTAAAGAAAAGAAAATCTATTTAATGAACAAACGAATAAAGGAATAAAATGAATATTAAAGTTACAGGTTAAAAAGTTATTAAAATACTATGCAATTTTAGTAATAATTAATGATCCATTATTAACTGACAAAACTTTGAATGACACCTAATGTCATAAGAAATCCACATTTATTAGAACACAATGATAATATAACTTCATTTCAGCAAAAGAAAAACTAGTTTTCAATACTGAACTTTCAATCTTTTAGACTTCTCTGTAGAGCAGTAGAACTAAACCACATATCATATGCCAAATTTTATGTTTTTAGTGCATTTAATGCAAAAGCTCTAACTTTATATCACACCTTTACTGCTATGTCACAAAGAGAGAATTGACATGTGGATGTTGGTGACTGATGTCGGAGGTCGATAGACCATCGGGTTGTCATGTATTCACCATGACATTCATTTAAAAAGTGACCTTTGAGTGCAAAAATCCAATAAACCCTGAGTGTGTGGGATCGATTCAGTGCAGCTGAATTTCCTCATCGAGCAATGCCATAGCTTTGTCGCCAACTGTGAGACACCAGTATAATTGATTTTTTAAGGTGATCCAAGAAGCCAATCTTCCCATTTCACTCATTTACTTATGTAGGGCAAATTGATGTTTAAGCAAGTAAAAGGTTAAAGAAAAACACCTATTTATAAGGTCACTTAAAAACACTCAGTGCTCTATTACTGGAATACTGCACAGTGTTGCTCTGAATAATGTCCATTCTATGTATAAAGAATAATTGCCTAACCTGCCTACATTTAACTGTAGCATATAGTTACATAGAAAATGTAACTTTGTAATGTAACCAATTTTTTTATTGTAAAAACATTACTAAAGGCAACAGACCAATGAAATGTTGGTAAGAAACAAGAGGGGGGAAAAAGTTTAAACATAGGAAAATGTTTTAGATTTTAGATTCTTCAAAGTAGCCACCTATTGTATTGAAGACTAGGCACACTCTTTGCATTCTCTTAATCAGGTTTGCAAGAGTCTTAAAAGAGTTCCAATATATCTAAAACACTTGATGGGTGCCAAATTGGTACAAAACTGTCATCAAGGTAAATTATGCATTTTTCATTTACTCCACAAATCCATATAGGAGTTCTAAAATTTAGGAAATAATGAAAAAAAATACTAATTAGATCACTGGTTTTCAGTCCGAGTGACAGTTCTGTATGCATTTTTTTTTTTGACTTTCATGTAATGAACAGTATTGTTATCTGAAATGTATCCATGCAGTTCTGACATAATATTTCTCCTAAATAAGAGAAATAAAGATCAAGATAAAAAAATATTGTTTGTATTAAGTACTCATGTAATATGTAACTGACTGTCAATACTGCTATGCAAAAACTCTTTGAAAATACTATATAAAAATGCACAAGGTTATTTACAGTTATGTGGTATTAATTTTTACTAAAACGTAAGGAACATCAGATGAAATAAATAAATAAATATATAACTGGAATAAATAAATGTAATATGTTTTTTTAAACAAAGTCTCTGTAAAACAGAGCTCATTTTCAATCGAAGTGCACAGTGCTCCATTAAAACACCAAATTCTCTCAAAGGTAGTAAGATTTTCTGTTTTCTTGTAAAAGAGATAATCAATTAAACCCATTGCTTTTATTAGTGCAATTGTTCCTGCTACCACACTATAATTTCCTTTTTGTTAAATTTTGTTTCTTCGGCTTTAGTATATACCCATTTTTGCTTGGCCCAGAATGTAGTTTAGTAGCTGACTTTTTTCTTTTGTTTTCTGAGTATATTTTATGCCTAGGATAAAGGACTATAGTGTAAAAAAATAATTAAATGCCAATAAATAGGGCTTTTAAAACCATAAAAAGTAGTTGAAGTCTGGAGCACTCTGCAAAAGCATGAAAAGGGCATCTTTCTTTCTGTGCACAAAAAAGCATCCTTGATTCATGTTAGGGAGACATGAGATAAAACCATTGACCGCTAAAATACCATGTAAAATTCTCCACTGTAAGTCTCCAGATCTTTTAGCTAATGGTGGCTTGTACAACGATCTCCATCTAAGGACAGATTGAGGTTCTCAATCTGAGGGCAGAACGCCAAAGTGTATCTACTCTCCGATGTAAACACTTTTTATTGAAAACTTTAACACAGGCTTTAAAAAGATTTTTCCTCCGAAACATTGTAGAAGTCCGCAATTTAAAAAATGGCCCATGTGTTCTTCTAGGTTTGGAGAGAGTGTGAGGTCAGGGAAATGGTCTCCTTCATCTGGTTCTTCCTTTCCCTCACAGTACTCTCTCAACATTTCTTTCTCTTCTTGTGAGAGAAGACTTTTTCAAAGTGCTGTGCTAGAATCCTCTTTGATTTCACACCAATCTTTTCCACTGCTTTTTCTGAATTTTGAAAGTTTGCGCCCATTAGCTCCACTAGTTGTCCTAGGTTGGTTATACCAGAATGGATCAGGGTATCAGAGAGGGAGTTGTTTGCAACGTCCAGAATTTAAAAGTTCCAAAATTTAAAAAGGTTGCGATAAAAAAATGGTAGTTTCAGTTTTTGTCCATTTTTAGGTTCCCCAGCATCCTTAAAATCGCTCTGGTTACTGCATTCCAGCTAAAACAAGATGAGCTTCCCAGAAATTTCCGTAAAAACTCTAAGCGAAAGGCGGTGAGAGCTTCCAGAAGGACTTGTAAAACTGGAAGTCCATCTATGCCTGGGCCTTTACCATTACTCATGTTCTGCAGAGCTTTGTGGAGTTCGTCTAAAGTTAGCGGACCTTCAGGTTCAGCGTTCTGAGAAATTTGTAGCAGATTGTCCAAGAAAACCTGTTAGATCTCATAGTTTTCTTTATACTCTGAAGAGTATAGATTTTCATAAAACTGTGCAGCTCTCATACGACTATTAATATTATCTGATAAAGTATTTTCATTTTCCAAATTGTGTATTAAACGGCTTTGCCCCTTTTTCTTTTCTAAATTACAAAAGTATTTGGAAGGTGCGTCCATTTGGTTAGCATCTTTAAAGCGAGCTCTTACAAGAGCACCTTGGATTCCAAGAGATCAGAGAGCCTCTGTCTTTTTTGTTTGACGGTCTGAATAAGGGTTGCGTCAGAGGATGGTAACTGGAGATCTGTGATTTCTTTTTGTAACTTACAGTACAGACCAAAGGTTTGGACACACCTTCTCATGCAAAGAGTTTTCTTTATTGTGTTCTTTGTTGTGTTCCTTAGCCCAAACAAGTCTTTTCTGCTTGTTGCCTGTCCTAGCAGATATTCTACCATGAAGGCCTGATTCACACAGTCTCCTCTTAACAGTTGTTCTAGAGATATGTCTGCTGCTAGAACTCTGTGTGGCATTGACCTGGTCTCTGATCTGAGCTGCTGTTAACCTGCGATTTCTGAGGCTGGTGACTTGGATGAACTTATCCTCTGCAGCAGAGGTGACTCTTGGTCTTCCTTTCCTGGGGCGGTCCGCATGTGAGCCAGTTTCTTTGTAGCGCTTGATGCTTTTTGTGACTGCACTTGGGGACACTTTCAAAGTTTTCCCAATTTTTCGGACTGACTGACCTTCATTACTTGAATTTCATTTTTTCTTTACTTAGCTGCTTTTTTCTTGCCATAAAACTCTTTGAATGAGAAGGTGTGTCCAAACTTTTGATCAGTACTGTACATGTTGACTGATTTAAAATTTCTGTGACATTGAGAGTGTGCTGTTGACACAACTGTTTATTTTGGATTTGGATTTTTGAAAAAAAAAATCTGTTCCTCTGTGTTGTTCTCTTTTCCTTTCCAGCCAGCCAACCGTTTTTTTTTTTTTTTGCCATTCTCTCACTGTCTGAAGATTCAATGTCGCTCTCCATTTCAAGTTCACTTCTGATTTTTCCCCCTTTTTTGATAGTTTTTTTTCTAAATGTTTATTTTCCTTTTTCCTTTTGCTTTTAAACAAAGTTTGTTCGTGTTCCATTGCGACATTCTCGTTATCACCTTCCATCAGTGAGTCTATGTTACTCAACACACTTTCCTGTGTGTTGGAGATTGTGTTGGTGACATCAGTCTCTGTTTGTGGTGTGTTGGTCGGGTTGGAACTGTAATGTGGTAACAGGAGAAATCACGGTACTCACCAATTCGCTGCATTGAGGTGTAGACGTGTTTACTCTGGTCTTACCGCTCTGAGTGCAGGAGACGTTTTCAGTAGATGGTGCACTGATCTCCTCAGTGTCTTTCTCAGATGCGATGTTCTCGCTGGGTGTCTGTACAGGATTCTCTTTTTCCTGGCCTGCTCGTGTTGCTCCACCGCCTGCCCCTTTCTCCCTTGCTGACTAGCCCGTACCATGTGTCCCGTCTTTCCACAACCAAAACATTTTATTGATTCAGTGGAAACGTAGATGCCATAATCACATCCATCGATTTTGAAAGTTAGGGTGCATTGTTACATAGTGTTATTATTTAGGATCATGTAGGTGAATCTTCTAAATGATATTACATGTTTTAACAAATCAGATTTGCTGCCGATTTTTTTTGATTGGGGACACTAGTTTTCCATGGAGGATTTCATCTTTGATGAAGGGGGGGGGGGACATTATACACGGTCACCTTTTTTGATAGTGTTGACAGGGGGAGTACACTGTAGTGAGATCCAGCTATGTCTATGCCATTTACCACCAGCTCTGTCGCCTTTTCCATGGTGCTTAAAAAAAAGCACCACCGCACTGTTCATCCTGAACACAGCTAGAACATGCTCATGTCCGACCACTTACCCAGCGGCCAGACTGTAGTCCTCCATACTCATGATTCTAATCCCGTGCCGGCAGGTTAGGGTGTCAAAAGTTTTGGAGCTTGCGGATGTCATGCTCTCCAGCAAACATGCTGGAGCTGACGCTCCTCGCCGAAACCTCTCTGCTCCCTGCACAATGTTAATTTAATGAGAAAACGTTCTCTTCCTTTTGTTGAAAAGGTAAAAAAAATAAATTATAAACAAACGTTTGAGCACACTCAAGCAATCTCCACCCACTCACTCCCAGCATGCACTCAGAGAGAGATTTTGTGTGTAAAAAGCCTTAATAATGGCCCTAATAATAGAGTATCCTCATATCCCTGCTTCTAGAAGTTAATTCTTTCCAAGTTGTAATTAACTCAGCAATGTGTCACCAATGTATCATTAGTGGTAATGTGTCTGCACTGCGAGCCCATTTAAAGCCCTGAAGGAGTTGAGGAAATGGAAGGTCATCCATGTGTGGTCAAGTTGGTGTTCATTAGAGTAAAAGAGAGAGAGAGAGAGAGAGAGAGAGAGAGAGAGAGAACAAAACTGTTAACAAATGTGAGAAATCAAATTACATAAGAGATGTAGAAATGTGTAGAAAGGGGTAGTCAGAAGACAACAAAATATCACCTTATTGTTTTTCTGTCTAGAGAATCAATTGCTGGTGCAAAATTACCCATTGACATAAGTGAGAGAGATGTGCTATCTTCAGTCAGGCTTGTTTTTCTTCTGCTGTTTTTGGTGGAAATAAGGAAGCCTGAGGCCTGTGGGTGGCCTTCCATCACATTCTGCTAGTGCTAATGGAGTCAGAGCCAAGTTAATTTGCAATAATTTAGCCTTTTATTTGAGAAAAGCAGTTAGCCTCAACAAGGGAAGTTGTCTGTATTCAGCACAGTATAATATGGAAATATGAGAACCTTGCTGAGAGGAGCAGAGGAGAAATTATGCTGATAGATTGCAAAAGATATAGAAATGCCATAATTTGATTTAGACTTACCAGCCTCAAAAGTCACCCATTTATACCACCTCAGATGTACATATGCATAAGTAGCAAACACATTTAAATACCAACTTTTCAGAAAAAAGTATTACATATGTTCAGCATTTTTTTTTACAATATACAGTAGAAAGAAATAAAAATCAGGAATCAAAGCAAAGATTTTTAATACATTTTTAATCGGAAACCAAGCAAGTATTAGTTTACAAGCGCCGAGTATCATGTATCACGCATGCGACTCTTATTTTGTCACTGAGCGGCAAGTGATCACAACTGAGCCAATGATTTTTCCTGTCCTACGAGAATTATGGGTAATCGTCTCCCCTGCTGCGTCCCCTGTGTCAAAATAAGAGTCCCCTGCTGCGTCTTAGTGCTCGTCTCTTATAATCAATATCTCCCTCTCTCTTCTGTTTGCGTGCCTGATTTGACACTGTGCCCCACACACACCGACACACACACACACTTTTTACACACACACACACACACACACACACACACACACTTACTTTCTGTGTGCGTGCGCGCGTAATTTGACACAGACACACACACACACACACACACACACAGATTTCCCCGGCGCTTTATTTACACAGAAAACTCAGCGCTGTCGCGATTCTTTTCAAAGGTAAGGTGCTAGTTCATTTGTTTTTTTTGTTTTTTTTTTAATTTACAGCAGTGATTCCGTTAGTATGCTCACGCGAGTATCATTAGAGAGATTTTTTTCCCCCCGTTAAAACAGTGTTTGCATTGTGTATGTTAGTTGTGAAACTTAAAAAGTGAGGCGTGGGAGGGAGAAGGAGTTTTACTGTTTAAGACGAGGTGAGGGGCTAATTCCACACACACATGCATACAAATACACAGAAACACAAACACTTAACTGTCTGGATTTATTTTTGCTTTTTTTTTTAAATGTTAAGTGCAGTTTAATTTGTTTTATTTTTACTTTATATGTTGTATTAATTATTTTTATGTATTTATTGTTAACGAATAATTTGAGTTTTCATTATTTCTTATGGCAAAATTAAATTTGGTTTACGGGTATTTTGGAATACGAGCCCGTTTCCGGAACGAATTATGCTCGTAATCCAAGGTTCCACTGTATATAGTGTATATATTGGTATATAGTGGATATTATTATTTACATGAGTGCTTTTCCTATTTGCTCTGAATTTTAATGAAATAAGTAAAAAGTTCCCTTTGATGTTACTAATAAAGTATGAGAAGAAACACCATTTTCATTAGTTTAATATTTATTACCCCAAAAATTTTGGATAGCCCCAAATAACAAAAATTGACAATGTCAGTAGCGGGTGTTTCCACTATTTGCAGCAATGACAGCTTGACAGTAATGCCTTATTCTCCTTACTAGCCTCATGATTGTTTTAAGGCAATGTGTTCTACTCTTCCACAAGTGCTATACGCAGTTCTGCCAGGTCACGTGGGTGTGCGGTACGATCATCCAGCTTCTGCTTCAACTGGTCCCAGATGTGCTCTATGGGGTTCAGGTCAGGGGACATTTATGACCATACCATATGAGGCACTCCAACTTCCTGAATTTGAGCTGTGACAATTCTGCCACGACGTGGTGAAACATTATCATCTATGAACAGAAAGTTGTCGGTGTGCTGGCGGAATTGGGGGATGATGATGGGTTCTATGATGTCTCTGAGTTAAGAACGTGCAAGTGACTGACCCATCTACAATAACCAAATCTGTTTTGGTGATGCCTGCCCAGACTGTTGCACCTCCTCCACCAAAACAAACTCGGTGGAGTCGGTTGGGAATGGTTTGTCTGGAAATCCTAGTACCCCTCACATCTCATAAATGGGCTTGCAGCTGTGTGGCAGTTGCATAACGATGTCCGAGTGCATAGGTCCTTAGGTATCTGGTCTGTCACTAATGGGGCTCCACTCCTGGGTCTGTCATGAACTCTGCCAGTAGTTCTGTGTCTTGATGAAAGTCTGTTGATGACACTTTGTGACACACCAAGTTCACAAGTAACATCTGACTGCCTGCCACCAACCTGAGCGCGCACCATGGCCAGGTGACGTTGTGTGTTCATGGCTGTTTTAATGATGAACTTGGAATGATTTACTGACAATACCAGCTTTTTATACCCGTAGAATGCTGAAATTGAAGCCACACTGAAAAGGGTTATCTTTTGGTATTGGCACCAATATAAGGCCCACGTGTACACAATGAGACCATTTAAATTGCCTCCCTGTCCCAAAAATGAAGTGAAGCAAACACTGTACGTGCCATTCTGAGTCTCTTACTGTATGTGCTATTCCGAGTCTCTCACAATATCCCTAACTTATTGTGAGTAGTACACACTATTGCTGGGATCACTTTCTAACTTCACTTTCTACATTGCAGAGCAATGCTGAAGGTATCCAAAATATGCAATAATCTCCTTTGAGCAGTTACTATTGAGATGTATCTGCTACTCATCTGTAAAACCTTCATAACGACTCAAATCTGAGTTGCTGTTAATTGGTGATTTTTGAGCCTTGCAATTCTAAGTAAACTTCTCCTGTGCAGCAAAGGTTTCATTATGGTACTTGATGTGTTTTGCAAGTGGACTTGTGCATAGATCTCTGGATGCACTTTGTCAAATAATCAATGATGTTTCCTGAGATCATTGGGTGTTTGGGGTCTTATCTTCTCTCCGGTGACCCAGCCAGGGTTGATTAAGCCCAAACTTGTGTCCCAGCAGCACTGGCCCACTTTGCGGACCTGTTGATCCAAATCCACCTCGAGGCTTTTTCTGTGGCTTCTGTGATGGAATTGATGGCTCTCCTTATTGCAGCTCCTATAATTCCAGGCCTAACGAAGATCTTGCAAAGGGCGTAAGCAGCAAATCCTCTGTACCCCACTTCACAGCAAGCCTTCCAGCCCCTCCTTCGGCAGTACTCTGAGCCCTCCTGGTACTTGAGCCGCTTGAGCTCATTGGCCTCTTCAGAATATGCTCCAGGGATCCATATCTGGGACAGAGTGGACAAGTTGGAACTTCACTCAGACTTCCAGGCCCAGACTTCCAGGTTGGTTGGGCTGGGCAGCACATCGTAAACAGCTTGGACCAAGAAAGTATTATGCTGTGGCTCTGCCTGCCACATGTCATTCCAGGTGAGCTTCTTCTCCAGTGCTCCTTCCTACTTCATCCATGTCCCATGCTGCCACATGCTCACAGCCCTTTTGGCCCTCATCTCCTTGACACCTGCTCAGACTTCCACTAGGACCAAGTGGCATCTATCATTGCCCTGAGCCTTGTCGTACTATGGCTTTGGGATTGCTCCCAGTCCTGCTCCCCTTGTTGCCACTGTGCCCACAAGTGCCTTGTTTCTCAGACGAGACTCTGCCAGGTCCAGTCCCTCTTGTGCTCTCCACTTCCTTCCCATTCACATTTCAATGCCTGCTGCTGTCACTCTAGAATTTCCAGACCCTTGGAAGGCTTCTGCATGCTCCTTAAACAACTCCTCCCACTTGGCCAACCAGCCCCTCCCAGCTCTCTTTTGAGTGTGACCACAAACAGGAGTTCCTTTTGACATCCGGTGAATGGGTGGCTTCCCCAGCTGCGATTGGGGGCCTTAACATGGAGCACAACAGACTTTTTCCTTCTTTGGTGGCAGGATCCGAAGGGTGGCTCTTTGAGAGAGCCACAGGAGCATGTGCAGTCTTTTCACGGCTGTCCTCAACCTGAAGATCAAGCTGCTACACTGCTCCTGGTTCTGGGGCACTTTACAAATTAGTGCTGAAATAACAGTGAATCTTAACTGGAGTCATTTTTAAGACAAAACTTCATCTTTACCCGATCTACTTTTTTTATTTCTCATGTATTCTCTGATTACTGAGCAGGGAGTATATTTGGCTGTTGGTAAAGAAGGGCAAATTAGTGTACACAGGACATAGCACACTCAACCTTACAAACTTTTATTTCTTTGTATTATTCAAGTTTTGCGGAGAGTTCTGCAGTACAGAAAGTCAGGCAGACATATACATGGGCTTCAACCTGAAATAATCACTGATTATATAGAAGCGGAGTGGTTTATTTTTAGCTTTAACCTTTTATAACTCTTTCTAGAGACTCTTTGCCTGTCAGTAGCAGGTACTAATGCTAGTAACCTATATAGACAAAAGTATTTGATTGTCAATTCAATCATCAGGAGAAAACCCTGGAGGATGCTTTATGCCCAGGGATTGTCTGGGAAAGCAACCCATCACATGATCTAATTGTCATCACCTCCAGCTTTTTAAAAACATTTTTCTATAAAGAGGCCTTGGATGGATGTTTGACTTGCAACTATGCCTAGCCTGCATCCATCAATCCTACTGCATCCAAATACATATACTTGGAGGTGGTCCCCTTTTTGTTGCTATAACAGCTTCCATTCTTCTTGGAAGGCTGTCCACAAGATTTTTGGACTGTTTCTGTGGGAATGCATGCTCATTAATTCTGTAGAGCATTTATGAGGTCAGGCACTAGTTTGCCTGGCTTGCAAACTCTGTTCCAGTTCATCCCCAAAGGTGCTCAGTGGGGTTGAGGTCAGGGTTCTGTGTGGGCCAGTCATATTCTGCCACACCAAACTCATCAAACTCTGTCTTTATAGTCCTTGCTGGGGCACACACATGTTGAAATATAAAAAGGCTTTTACAAAGGCTTTCCTGTTGACACAAAGCTATAAGCATAGTATTGTCCAATATGTCTTAGTATGCTAAATAATTTAAATAGTTATGCCTATTTAAATGCCTATTTAGTTGTATGTGGCCATATGTAGTAAATTAAATTAAGTAGAATAAAACCAAACAAGCAATATTTCTTAACATTAGCGTTCAGGACAACATAGAAAATATCTGAACTGAAACTGAAAACTTGTTGTACACTAGAACAGTTTAATAAAATATCTATAAAACTTTTGTGGCATTGCTAAATTTATCAGCGAAGCAATCCTAACTATTTTAACATTCTAACGATTTCAAACTTCATTTTCACAGGGTATTATAGGGCTGCAGCATCAGTGTATTGATAGTTTAAATTTGTTAACATCTCTAATATGATTTGTAACAGAGACAAGATCCAGTGGCATGGAACACTACATTTGCTGATGCATCTCGTGATGTATTGAACATCCGTTATACACTCCTCCCCTACCTGTACACACTCATGTTTGAGGCTCACACTGTAGGAACCACTGTGGTACGGCCTATGCTGCATGAGTAAGTATTTATTTATTTACCATCAAGACTAATTAATTATTTTCACAATTAATGTTGTTATTAATGTTATGTTGTGTACAATATAAGACAATGTAGTCTATAAAAGCTATTAAACGTAAATTGCAACATGAATTAAAGTACAATTCCGATTGTTATTGTGCCTATAATTATTATTGTGCATATAATTATGCCTATAAAATTGACAAACTGCGATCTGTTAGAGATGTCCACACCAAATGGTTAACTGGTAATGCTAATTTCAGCTTCTATTTTGATGACAGTGACTTCCTATAATGAATATTATGCCTTGTATGCCTGGATTTCTCTCACCCTGATGTTATTCATTTTCTGCTGTAGGTTTGTGAATGATAAAGTGACATGGGACATTTATAGACAGTTCCTGTGGGGACCAGCACTGCTCATAAGTCCAGCTTTAGATAAGGTGTGTGTGTGTGTGTGTGTGTGTGTGTGTGTGTGTGTGTGTGTGTGTGTGTGTGTGTGTGTGTGTGCGCGTGCACTCACCCATACTGTATGTGTGTGGTAGTGTCTGTGTTTTTTACTTTGTTTACTTGTATTATTATTATTATTATTATTATTATTATTATTATTATTATTATGACTTTGTAACAGGTTGTTGCCTGGTTACGGGCTCCCGGCCACCGGGGGTGCTGCGGGACACCTCTCTGTTAAGTTAATAAAAGAAGAGAGGCTAGGCTAGGCTGACAGCAGCAACCATATGGCTAATGCTTATGGCGAATGCTCACGGCTAAAGCTAACAAGATAACGCAACCCGAATGCGGGATAGATGTGTATTTCTCTCTCCGGCTCTTTGGCTGTTTACCTGTTCCTCCTGCGTCTCATGCCCTGGCGTGGCAGCGTATCACATGCAGGCGTTTGGGCGGTGTTTGTGAGGAGGGGATCTTCGGCGTCTAACGTCTGCCATTAAAGGGGATGTGCGCACGGAGGAGAGTGGGAATGGAACGAAGTGCCTCCCGGGACGGTACCGCTTTAATACAAACTTTGTTTTGCGAGAGTTTAAGGACTCTAATCGGCCGTGGTTGATAACAAAGGACCCTTTATGTATGTGTGTGTGTGTGTGGGGGGGGGGGGGGGTGGTGGTGAATGGTGTGCTCTGAGTAATAAATGTATATACACTTTTGGCTTATGGAAATATTGTTCTCTGGTGATCCTTTCCCTACCCTGATTCTGCTAACAGCTAATTATTGTTTTGATAATAGTAAGGTGGTTTGTTACAGTGGTGCCTGCAGAGTTTCAGTATCATCATACATTGTGTGTAGTGTACATCGATGCCTGGTTGTTAGCTGTTAGCTACCTAGCCATCTCACTCACTGCTTCACTGTTTACTTTCACACAGCAGAAAATACACTTTCTCAGGGGTTCGATTAATTGACCTGTTTATTTAAATTACAGTGGGCTAAAATATAGCCGAGTCCGATGCACGAGCTGGGGAAGGGTTGCTGGCTCACGACTTTACAGCAGGCCCTTTCGTGACCAGACGTGAACCCATCCAAGCACTTATTAACACCCTTAGCCACCTCTATCTAGATACGGATGATGAGGAAGGTTCCGGGGTGGATTAAGGGGCCCACATGATGACGATAGGGTAGAACAGTCGCTCACCGAAGAACAGCTGCTTCTGCCTCCTCCACATGTTGACACCGAGGATGATCAAAGCCTAATTTCCATGGGGCTGGCAACCCGCTTTAGCCAGCTAGAAACAGCTATGCAGGCACTAGACGATAAACTCTCCCAACGAATGGATGAGCTGTCAGATCAGGTGGGTGAGCTGCAATGCAACTATAACACAAATGTGTTAACATACCATCATAAACTGGAGAATGTTGAGGGAGAGATGCAACAACTGTGTCAGACACTGAAAAAGCAGTGTGAGGAGCAGTTGAATGACGTAGGCCATTCCATGGTAGAGTGCATGAAGAGGCGAGACTCACAGTTAAAGGCCATGCTGAATGCCCAACCTGCTGCTACGTCCACTCCTTTTACTCGGTCAGGATTCACTCCACATCCACCCTTCCCTAATAGCTGCTCACACACTTCCACTTTCAAGGCCCCGGTAAAATTAGATTTTCCCAGGTTTGGTGGTACTGAGGGAGAAGACCCCATTAGTTTTGTAGAAAAGTCTGAGGAATATCTAGCCTTACATCCACTACCTGATGGTGAGATACTGACCGCGCTCCCCTCCATACTCTTCCATACTGCAAAAGACTGGTGGACGGCAGAAAAACACGGTGTAAAAAGCTGGGTGTCATTTAAATCTGCTCTGTTAAAGGTATTCCTTACTGAGGACCATGATGTCAAAGCGGAGAAGCGTCTGAAAAAACGGATCCAGCACCCTAACGAGAGCATTAGGGACTTCTCCTTTCAATATCATGCTCTGTGCCTAAGGTGGAAACCAAGGATGACAGAAAGGGAAATAGTGCAGGCAACACTGCGGAACTGTAATCCCTGTATTGCCCGTCTGTTGTGAAGCACAGTAACCTCCATAAGCGAGCTGGTGCGAATTGGAACACTGGTGGAGAGGGATTTTAATGCGGCCAAGATGTTTAGGCAAAAGCAAAATCCTGCTCCAACACCCAAACAGATAAAGTAGGGGAAAAAACACACCAGCCTCTGCATTACTCAGGCTAGCCTTTCGCTGTTGATGGTACAAATCACCCTAAACTATGTTCCTTGTACAGCCATCATCAACGCGGGCAGCACCTTCTTCCTCATGATTGTAACCCTATGGAAGAAGATAAGGAAACCGACTGAAAAATGGCAGTCAGCATGGGGACAATCTTTCTCATTAGCCAATGGCTTAGTACAGACAGCTATAGGTAAACTGCAGATCCAATGTTCTTTGCAGGGAGTGGTATCAGAGGTTTGTTTCTTTATTATGAAGGATTGTGATCTAGTTCTAGTAATCGCCTGCGTACTTGGGCTGGATTTTTTTAGTAGAGGCTGGTGTACAGATTAATTTTAGCCAGCGCTCCTACACCATCCCAGGTAGAGAAGGAGTAAGTTTTCCACTTTGTACTTCTACACATGGCCAAGTTTCCCATTATGTGGTGAATCCGGTGCCTCAAATATCAGATTCTACCAAATCAATAATCTCCGACCTGGTGAGAAACGCCGCCCTGTCAAAAGAACACCAATATCAGCTACAGGAGCTGTTGTTAGACTGGCCGACTGTATGCACTGATATAATTGGCGACACAAAGGTTATAACCCATCATGTTTACACCACCGATAAGAGACCAGTTAGGAAGAAAGCATACCCTATTCCTGTCTACAAGCAGCAAATTGTGGAAGAGATTGCTAAAATGCTGGAAGTATGGATCATTAGACCATCTACCTCGCAATGGGCCGTCCCCGTCATGATGGTGGGGAAAAAGGATGGTGGGACCCATTTTTGTGTGGACTTTAGGGCCCTGAACAGCAAAACGCCACTAGATGGTTTCCCTATGCCCCAGGTCCACGAGATCCTAGAGGCACTCTATGAGGCAACTGTGTTCAGCTCGTTAGACCTGCGTAGTGGATATTGGCAGGTGGAAATGCATCCAGACAGCATCCCAAAAATGGCTTTTGTCACCAAAAACAACCAATATGAGTTTACCCGTCTTCCATTTGGCCTGAAAAATGCAGGAGACGTTTCAGAGGCTTATGACATCCGTGTTAGCAGAAGCCATTGGGCAATATTGTTTTGTCTACATAGATGACACTGTAATTTATTCCAAAAACATCAGTATCAACCTCGACCACCTCCAACACGTATTTACACTCCTTGAAGCTGCTGGTCTCACTCTCAACCTAAAAAAATGTAACCTCTGTCAAACATCTCACCCCTTCTTAGGACACATCATATCAGCAGAAGGCATTAAAACCGAAGAAACCAAAGTGGCAACTTACCCTGTGTCTTGCAACCCTAAGGAGCTACAGTGCTTCCTAGGTCTGGCTGGTTGTTACCACCGGTTCATTCCCCACTTCTCAGAGCGTGCTGCTCCTTTACACACCCTGAAGAAGAAAGGAGGCAAGTGGGTATGACGAACCTGAGAATGGCTCTTCAGAGCAAGCCAGTTTTAACAGCTCCAGACTTTAACTGCCCCTTTAAGGTGCAGACTGATGCTAGTGACATCGGCCTAGGTGCAGTGCTCACCCAAGACCACGAGGATGGGGAACATGTGATCGCTTATGCCTCCTGGTTGTTACATGGAGCTGAAAGTAAATATTCGGCATCAGAGAAGGAATGTCTCGCTGTGGTATGGGCACTGGAAAAGTGGCGTCAGTACATAGAGGGTAAAGTATTTACTGTTATTACTGATCATGCTGCTCTAACTTGGGTTTTCAACCAGCCGAACCCCTCTTCACGCCTTACATGCTGGGTACTTAGGCTGCAGGCTTTCGAATTCGTAGTCCAGTACCGTAAGGGGCAATGTAACACTGTTCCCGTATTCACTGTCGCGACACTCGGAGGAAAAGACCATGAATGCCCATCTGGCAGTGCATCAAGGAGCTGATCTACAATGGGCTCTGCCATGTGACTGGAGAGAGTTGGAGAGGGCCCAAAAGGCAGAACGCTGTGGAACGAAGCAAGGTTAGAACCTGAGGTTAATAAAATTCACTATTGTGTGGTTAACCAATTCCGGTACAGCCGGATCCCTAAGCAGGATAGGTGCAGTCTCCTTCAGCTGGTCATCCCAACATCTCTGTGGCCTCAATATCTGCAGTACACCCATGACAATCCTCTCAGCGGCCATTTGGGGCGGATGAAAACTCTGAGGAGGCTGCTAGAGGTCGCCTACTGGCCGGAAATACGCCGTGATGTCTGGGAATATTTCCGAAACTGTGCTTCGTGTCAGAAGTACAAACCCGTATTAGTAAATTGGCAGGCTTACTACAAAGTACACCTGTAGCGGAACCTGGTTTCATGTTGTGAGTAGATCTTATGGGTCCATTTCCCCGCTCATCTCCGCTCAATGAACATCTGCTGGTGGTCGTTGATTACTGCAGCAAATGGGTTGAGATGTTCCCCTTAAGAACAGCCAAAGCCTTTAACATAGCCAACATATTAACCAGCGATGGGGTATGCCAGCTTACCTGGTTTCTGACAGAGGTCCGCAGTTCACATCCCAGCTACTTAACACCATCTTCTGGCAGTGGGGTGTGACCCAAAAGTTCACCACAGCCTACCATCCCCAAACAAACATCACAGAGCGAACCAATCGGACACTGAAATTCATGATTGCGGCGTTCATCAAGGAAAATCATAAGCAGTGGGATCAATGGCTTCGGAGCACCGGTTACACACCAGCAGAAGTGGCAACTGAATGCAAGCTGAAGGGACCCCTAGAAAGAATGCTACACCGAAACATCTCGCCTGATCATCCAGCGTATGCTACAGTGCAGCATCAGGAAGAGCTGTTTCAGGTCATCCAGAGCAACGTAGCCATGCCCAGGAGGTATTATAACTCCAAACAACGGGCAGTCAAGTTTAGTGAGGGCGAACATGTGTGTGTCCGCGCTTTTCCTCAGTATTGGGCAGAGGACTCGCATATGGCCAAACTTGCTCCAAAATGGAAGGGACCAGCCTTGATCAAGAAGGCACTCAGTCAATTATCAGGCGGAATTGATAAATCAAGCTGGATCATTCACGGTCCATGTAGCTAATATAAAGCCCTTTTACAGCGAGGGGGAGGGGGTATAACAGGCTATTGCCTGGTTACGCGCTCCCGGCCACCAGGGGCGCTGCGGGAAACCTCTCTGTTAAGTTAATAAAAGAAGAGAGGCTAAGCTAGGCTGACAGCAGCAACCAGATGGCTAATGCTTATGGCGAATGCTCACGGCTAAAGCTAACAAGATAACTCAACCCGAATGCGGGATAGATTATGTCCAAACATGCATGAGGGTTTTTTGTACGTGTATTTCTCACTCCGGCTCTTTGGCTGTTTACCACTTCCTTTTGTGTCTTCTTCCCCGGCGTGGCAGCGTATCGCATGCAGCATTTGGGCGGCGTTTGTGAGGAGGGGATCTTAGGTGTCTGACACTCTGCCATTAAAGGGGATGTGCGCACGGAGGACAGCGGTAACAGAGCGAAGCATGTCCCGGGACGGTACTGCTTTAATACAAACTTTGTTTTGCGAGAGCTTAAGGACTCTAATTGGCCGCGGTCGAAGGACGAATGACCCTTTATGTATGGGTATGTGTGCATATGTGTGTGTATAATATGGGAAGTGAATGGTGTGCACTGAGTAATAAATGTATATACACTTTTGGTTTATGGAAATATTGTTCTCTGGTGGTCCTTTCCCAACTCTGATTCTGCTAACATCTAATTACTGTTTTGATCATATTAAGGTGGTTTGTTACAACTTCATTAATGTCTTAAAACAAAAGCATTTCTGACAAAATTTAATGTAGAAATGCAGAAAAACATATATAGCAGCATATTATATAAGCAAGCACTTTTCAGACAAAAAAAAATGCTGTTAATTTCTGTTTTCTTCCTGTTGTATTTTTGAAAGCATACTTGCTCTATATAGAATTTGTATGCTTGTCTAAAACTTTTGAACAGTACTGTATATTATTGTTGTTGTTGTTATATAATAATAATAATAATATAATAAATAATAATAATAATAATAATGTTTGTTGTAGTAGAAGTAGTAGTATACTGTATATATATATATATTTTTTTTTACCTTTAGGGAGAAACTGAGGTTAATGGCTACATCCCTAATGCCCGCTGGTATGATTACCACACGGTATGTTGATTTATGTTTATATATATGTTGTAATATGTTATAATATTAATATTATACAATGTAATATAAAATGTAATATTGCATAATTTTTGTTTTAATCCTTACCCATGTTTTATTTCAACAAAAGTATCATGATTTATAAATACTAATATAAAAGTTTACATTACTGGTGTCCTTTCTACACCTACCTGTGTGTACAAATAGGGTTTTGAGACTCAGTCTCCAGTAAGATTGTATGTATTGGACATCATATGACCAAAAAAAAAAATGCTCTACAAACCTGTTGTTGTAAAATCTAAAGAGACAACATAAACAATGGACCAGATTGTGGTAAAGCAGTGATAATTACAAGAAGGCTACATCAAAAAAGGGTTTTCTTCTTTCAGGCAAAGTTGGTGAATGTGAGAGGCAAGTTTCTGACCATGCCAACACCACTCAGTCACATCAACCTACACATTAGAGGAGGATTCATTCTACCATGGCAGAAACCAGAAAACAACACGAAATACAGGTACAAAAATTCCACATTTATTACCAATAATTATTTTCTAATCATTTTGTAAATATTGCAATAGGCACAGAACATTAAATTGTGCCATAAAGCACATATTATTGCATTTATATCCCATATAGTGCCTATTTTGTGTTGTTATTTATTGTGATATTTTTAATGGTTCTTTTTGCCATTTGCATGTATCAAATTAATTTTTTTAGATATTTTTTTTGGAAATACTTGAATTATCAATACACACACTTGTACTAGTAGTATACTAATATGTGTAGGCTAAAATTGTATTCCAATTAGTATATTGTATAATTATATAAATAATTGGATTTATAATAATAATAATTATTATTTATTTATTTATTTATTTACTGCTCCAGTCGCAAGAATCCTCTTGGTCTGATTGCTGCTCTTGATGATGATGGAATAGCAAAAGGTTCTCTATTCTGGGATGATGGAGAGGGAGTCGGTGGGTGTACATTACCATATTTACAAATAAAAGACTGTGTCAGTTATAGAGAAAGTCTTTTTTTCACATTCAATATGTGATAAATAATGTTTAAAAAATTCCAAGCAATGAGAAAAATACAAATAGCTCAAAATATTGATATTTTCAAGACATTGTCATTTCCACATCATTAAAATGTTTGAAATAGACAAGGAAACCAACAAAAAAAAACATCTTCATGTTGAACATGGATGTAATTTTTCTTTCTTGGAAACAAGTACCACACTGAGCATGTGTAATATAGTTCTCAGCTGTGCTGCACTCTCCAATGCAACAAGTCTTATCTTGCCAGCCTTTAAGTATGAATGGATCAAACTGCATTAATTTGCTAAATGGATTCATTATTATAACCTAGGGTCTCCTAATATATGTATTTTAGTTGCTCTAAAGTGTGTGTGTGTATACGTGAGGTGTGGAGTGTATGTACTACTAATTAAGAATACACCCTGTCAAACTGTAGTAGGAAATTTAGTGTATGCAAGCAGGCTTTGGTGTATTGTAGAGAATAGAAATTAAATGAGAAAGTTATTTTCCTTTAAATATAAACACAATTTTCTTTATTTCTGCACTGCAAAAAATAAAATCTTGACTTAACTCAAAATTTCAAGGCAACTTGCTGCACAGCTTTTTTGAGTTAACTCCACTTTTAAACCAACTTGTTCACTTAACTCAAAAAAGCTGTGCAGCAAGTTGCCTTGCCATTTTGAGTTAAATCAACAACTTGGGTTAAAAGTGGAGTTAACTCAAAAAAGCTGTGCAGCAAGTTGCCTTGAAATTTTGTGTTAAGTCAACTTGTTGTTGACTTAACAAAAGAATATAAGTTGGGAGACCTTACTCAGTAAATTTAGTTAAGTTAAAAGCGATTTGATAGTTTCAAAGACTTATTAATTTAATAAATGTGAACTTGTAACATGTATTGGGTTCAAAATATGTGTTTAAAATTACTGAAGCAGGTTTTTTTGTAATACAATATAATGAAAAAAGCTGTAACTGAATGCATGAAAGTTTCTTCCAAATTTTATTTTAAACCAAAAGGAACACATTACAACCACATTCCATGACTTTCAAATAAAAGTACACAAAAAGAAACATGGCAAAATGCCTTTTACAGTCTAAACTTCACAAAACAAGGAAAAGAGTACAAAATAATAATAATAATTTGAAGTCTGAGAACAGCTCACAAAAGCAAAGTCATAGCAGAAGTTAAGTCTTAAGGGATTGTACCCTTGCAGAGCAGTGAGAGCGCAATTCCATGAACACCTTCTCAATGACCTCAAACGTGTACTTCCGAGTTTTTGGCACTGAAATCCAAGGCAAACAGGTCAAAGGCCAAACTGTTCTGGAGCATCTTGCAAAACAATCCCTTCCTCCAACACAAGAGTAAAGTTTATGACACTGGTCAAAGTATTAGGAGGGGGGTCATCATCTTCATTCACAATACGAACTCCCACTTTCATCCCTCTGGTTTGTCCGCCATCAGGAGTACTGTCTTAATGTAATAAAGAGTACAAAAAAAATCACTTTTGACATCCATCTTTTCTATGTTATTATATTCATTTTTGTTCCATGAAAGTTTTGGATCCTACTAAATGAATGTAGACAAAGTGTACAGAAAGAAACACCTCATAAATCCTTAAAATCAGTTGAGATGATCAGATAAAGTAATATAAGAGCCGGAGTTCAAATGAATAAGAATTTATGTATCTTAATAATGTCAACACAAATATTAACAGCCGTATTTTTGTCAAAGTGCCTGCAGAGAATCAATGCAACATACTCACCAGACATGTTCTGAATAGTGCATCACGGATAAACACATCGAGATCTTCCAGGACAGTTTTCATTCAGTGAGCCACAATATTTGAAGTCTGAAAAAAGGGCGCTAATGTTATGCATTGTCACTTTTGATAAAATTTCAGGTATTCATAACATTTAACATTAGGGAGACTCTAATTATAAGAGAAAGATTTAGAAATATGCAATACTGTTTGCATGGGAAAAAAAGATGTTCAGGTTTGTGCTCAAGTGTCTCAGCATCAAATTTTTCTGTGTCCTGTTCTCTCAATTCTACAGTCATGGCCAAAAGTTTTGAGAATGACACAAATATTAGTTTTCACAAAGTTTCCTGGTAAACTGCTTTTAGATCTTTTTTTCAGTTGTTTCTGTGATGTACTGAAATATAATTACAAGCACTTCATACGTTTCAAAGGCTTTTATCGACAATTACATGACATTTATGCAAAGAGTCAGTATTTGCAGTGTTGGCCCTTCTTTTTCAGGATCTCTGCAAATCAACTGGGCTGCTCTCAATCAACTTCTGGGCCAAATCCTAACTGATAGCAACCCATTTTTTCATAATCACTTCTTGGAGTTTGTCAGAATTAGTGGGTTCTTGTTTGTCCACCCGCTTCTTGAGGATTGACCACAAGTTCTCAATGGGATTAAGATCTGGGGAGTTTCCAGGCCATGGACCCAAAATTTCAACGTTTTGGTCCCTGAGCCACTTAGTTATCACTTTTGCCTTATGGCACGGTGCTCCATCGTGCTGGAAAATGCATTGTTCTTCACCAAACTGTTGTTGGATTGTTGGAAGAAGTTGCTGTTGGAACGTGTTTTGGTACCATTGTTTATTCATGGCTGTGTTCTTGGGCAAAATTGTGAGTGAGCCCACTTTCTTGGATGAGAAGCAAGCCCACACATGAATGGTCTCAGGATGCTTTACTGTTGGGATGACGCAGGACTGATGGCATTGCTCACTTTTTCTTCTCCGGACAAGCCTTTTTCCAGATGTCCCAAACAATCGGAAAGAGGCTTCATCCGAGAATATGACTTTGCCCCAGTCCTCAGCAGTCCATTCGCCATACTTTTTGCAGAAGATCAATCTGTCCCTGATGTTTTTTTTTGGAGAGAAGTGGCTTCTTTTCCAAAAGTCTTCATCTCCCTGTGCGTGCAGATGCGCTCACAGCTGCCTGCTGCCATTCCTAAGCTAGCTCTGCAGTGGTGGCACACCAATCCCGCAGCTGAATCCTCTTTAGGAGACGATCCTGGCGCTTGCTGGACTTTCTTGGATGCCCTGAAGCCTTCTTAACAAGAATTGAACCTCTTTCCTTGAAGTTCTTGATGATCCTATAAATTGTTGATTTAGGTAGAATCTTAGTAGCCAACATATTCTTGCCTGAGAAGCCATTTTTGTGCAGTGATGGCTGCACGCGTTTCTTTGCAGGTCACCATGGTTAACAATGAAAGAACAATGATTTCAAGCATCACTCTCCTTTTAACATGTCAAGTCTGCAATTCTAACCCAATCAGTCTGACATAATGATCTCCAGCCTTGTGCTTGTCAACATTCTCACCTGAGTTAACAAGATGATTACTGAAATGATCTCAGCAGGTCCTTTAATGACAGCAATGAAATGCAGTGGAAATTTTAATTTTCATGGCAAAGAAGGACTATGCAATTAATCACTCTTCATAACATTCTGGAGTATATGCAAATTGCTATTATAAAAACAAAAGCAGCAACTTTTCCAATTTCCAATATTTATGTAATTCTCAAAACTTTTGGCCACGACTGTACTGTCCATGTGAACAAGGTGAATTCCCAGTTTCAGGTTCACTGTTCAGCTCAGGTTCTGTTTCATTCAAGATTTTCTGATTCCTTATGCATTAATCTGAAAGCTTGAATCTGTCACGTTTCTGGCTACGAGGCATAAACGCAAGAGGATCCAGGTGGTTCAGGGAAACGATTATTTTTTATTTAAACATAAACTCAGGGAAAACACTACAAGCAAAACAGATATACTTTAAATGAAAACGAAACCAAAACACGAATAAAGACATTAGACATACTCCTTAAACTTATTGTAACAAATGCAAGACAAAAACTAAAACTCAAACACACCTTTTATAATGAAATTAATGATCAACTCGGATCAGGTGCGCGCCCACGTGACCTGACCGAGTTGCAAACTGGGAAATGAAGTATATAACTGAAACTTAAAAGAACTACACAAAAATGTCTTAGGGCGCTTTGGCGCCCTCTAGGGGTTATCCCTGACAGAATCTACATTTCTGTAAGGGGCAAAATACGATCTCTCTATTTCTTATATGTTTTCCAAGAGAAGAACTGTGCTTCAGAGCAGATCTAACTAAACTCGCACAAGTTTTCATGAAGGTTACACTTATTTGATCAGAAATACAGTAAAACAGGAATAATGTGAAATATAGCAGCTTTTTTCCATTCGAATGTATTTAAATTGTTTTACTTATTGCTGTGATGTAAAGCTGTGTTTTCTGCATCATTACTCCAGTCTTCAGTGTCACATGATCCACAGAAATCACTATTTCTTTAATTCATTCATAATGATCAAAAAACATTTATTGAGTTTTGTGGAAACAATATTTTAATAATAAGAATTGAGTTTTTAAAAGAGTTTTATGTTAATCAATATGAAGAGTTTTATGTTAATCAATAAGAAGAATGTTGGCCTATAAAATGTCTAATACTGTCATTAAAAACAATAAATAATACAGATCTAAAACTTTTGAAAACTTTTGAACGTTAGTGCAGAGCTAATCTGACCAATTATATTGACCAAAATATTCAATAGTCTTTTAATTTTTCCCCTTATATTTAATTATTTATATTACATAAAAAAGTAAACTAGTAAGGTATAACAAGAATAATTTTTGGCCCTAACTTCATACTTCGTTCTTAAAATCATTAAAAAATACTGCATTGTAAATGTTTACTTACATGAAATGGCAAAGTTTGAGGTCTTCATCAAAAGTGATGAAGTCTGGAAATGTGTTTATCCAGGAGGATATTGAGAGAAAGTGTTCTGAAACGTTAAATGCAAAGATTACAAATACTGTGGTGCAAATACTGCATCTTTTAAATACCAAGTGTAGAAGAGTTATTATGAATTTAACCTGACTTTCTAGACTTGTCTTATTATTCTCCAGTCTCTTTGGCTGTGGGTAATAAACAGCTACAGTTAAGTTTGCGAAAACTTATTTTATTAAGACAAACGGCAAGACAAACTGGTCTTCTCATGTGCTTCTCTCACACTGTGTCACACTCTCACCTGTCCCATGGGAAACCCCAGGCAGGTAACTTGTTAGTTCCTCTTAACATAAGCAACATAACCAATAAATCAAATATCACACATGCAGGGATATAGAGAAAATAATAATGTGCTGTAAATAAGAATTCAATAATATTCAATTCTAAATGTAATATTTCTAATACAATTAAATATACTTCATAATATGCAACACCTGTAATAAATAACATAAATGTAGTAAACTCAAAATAATACAAAATATATTGTTTGTAGGAACTCAGGTTACAGGATGACTTGCATCTTTCTCACGTTAAATAAACAATTGCACGAAGCTCTATGTACTTCACAAAGAACGTCATATAAAAACGCTCATTTATGTAAAGACCATTTCTACAGGAGGACTTCGATATAAATATGTGCACTTACCAAAGTTTAAAAGAAGTTGTCCGTTGTGAGGTGGAGAAACGGGCTGCTAATCCAGATGATGTTCAAAATACCCGCTTCACCCAACACGCATGCGCCAATTTTAGAAACGTAACAGCGTGCACGCGCCAACTTCCGACCCAACTTCTGTGCGTGTTAACTTGCATTAGAAACTCTGTTCAGTAATTAAACCTTAGTTGACCCAGCGAGTTTTTAATGAACTTGTTTTCACGAGTTCAGTCAGTTTTTCATGTCTTATTGTCCAGATTACTAATAAATACTCATTATGCCAACATTTTGCTAGTTGGATTTTTTACACTGTGTCTGTCTATATCTGTCTGTCTTTCTCATCCTTGACATTTTTTTCAGACACATATGAGAAGAACGAATATCTCCTGACATACTTTATGGTGTTTAAGGTACAGTATCACATTACCACAAAGGTGTTCTGTCTCATCCATGTCTTATCCATGCCTCAAGCAACTCCCAAACCAAACCTACCCTTTTCAACTCACTATCAATCTGTCCATGTAGTCTGATCATATGCTATAGTTGTTTGAATACATCCCATATTGAATCCTAATCCTTAGTTCACCACTACTGACATGCATAGTGGTACATGAAGGGGTATTGTGTTACCATCTACAATGTTGGTCAAAAAATATCAAGACAACATGTAGTTTTCCCTGTGCACAAAAGAGGTGATTTCATTAAATAGTTCTAATTTAATTTCATTAAATCTGGCTGAAGAGTTGTGCGAATTAGAATCAGCTGGATTAGTTAATGGAGGAACAAATATGTGGCAGGACTTTTACTTTACTTGGTAAAAGCTTGGGTTTCCATTGCGTCTTAAAAATGGGGAAAAAGTAAGGAATTCTCAAGTAAATTTTGATATTCTGTGGAATATCTTTGCATCTGCATTAGTAATTTCAAAGAAGACATATGTGCAGCTCTTAAGTGGCCCCACATTAAAATATTCACCCCAGAATGTTATGTGATCCAGAATCAAAACATTTGCCATTTTGTCCTGATATGTCTACCATATATAATACTGCCAAATCAAATAATTATAAATTGATATTTATAATTTATATTTACATTAGAATTTGCCCTCACTGCTTTTACTGATGGACCAGAGAACACTTTTTTAACAAACTTCAATCATTGAATATTATGATTTTAATCAACCTCAAGGTATTCTTTACAACACTTCTGAGGACCTTACACTGGCAGATTTATTATATGGTGATATTTAAAGCTCATCAGGCATGACTTAACATTAAACTGTTCTTTGGGAAAAAGATCATTGTTTAAAAACTTTCAATTTAGTTTACCTTCTATGATTAAACTTGTTACATTCTGACCTAATTTCCAGCTCGCACTCAAACTTGTCTAGATATTCACCATAAAACAGATGTAAAAGCAAAATAGTGAAATCAGTAATAGTTATGTAATAGCTTTATGCACACAGACAAAGCTTATATAATAGTTCAATACGTTTTGTCATGATTCAGCTGCATGAAGTTATCCTAATCAGACTGCTCCAAACAGTTTCAAACCCCTGTAATAGAAGTGTGTAGGACTGTTCTAATCTAATCAAAATTACACTCGAAAAGGAAAGTGAAACTGGAGAGAGGATGAGAACATTTTGCTTGCGGAGGAGGTATTAAAATGTAAAAAAATAATTAAAGAAAAATTCCGCTCTACCCTTACCTCTAAAGATATAAAGTGAGTGGATGGCAGTTTGTGACAGTGTCAGTGCCACCTGGCAGTTTGCCGACTTTTCCCCTGAAAAGTGTGAAAACCAGGGGGGAGCGGGGTACAAAGTGTTAATGAAGTGCATCTTTTTCTGAACGTTAGTTCCTCGCTACTCCTAACCATTTAGCACACCTCTGAATCTTTCAATTTGAAGGATATTGATAAATTGCTCTTAATCCTTCTCCTAAAATTAGGACCATGTAATTACATTAAGTTTAGTAAATGTGGGACCTGGTGCTTCACTGTGTCAGTTCTAGGCTCAGCAATGCGGCAATAAAATAAAGTCAGCTGATTTTTATTTTTTTTCCTCTGATGGCACAGGCATACTGCGGCACTCAAATTGTGAAATAGTGTTTGAGGGCATGAGCAATCATGAGCACACATGAACTGACCACCACACTGTATACCATAATCAAAGGACAGAATCTTTGACCAGAATTAGGCTTGTCTATCCACTTGTTGACTGATAACCACACATCTTATTTCTTTTTGTCAGTGGGAAACTGATAACACTGTCTTCCACATTTTGACCTTAGTTTACCACTAATTTCACACACAAGATCTCTGTAGTCAGATGTGTTTGAATCTTGTTGATGCCTTTGCCAGAAGTCAAAGATTGGCCATTTAAAGAGGAATTTTGTATTTTAGATAGATAAACACACCACTAATAATATTTAATATTTGCCTTTTTGCTAAGGTCTTTTAAAAAAAATAATGCATCTGAAAGAAGGCATTTTTTTTAGTTTTCTACCCCACATGATCACTTCAGAGACAATTTAATAGTGCTCCCGCTCAGTGCAGACATACACCACCACCATATGACATGTAGTTGAATTCATGTGTGGCTTGGACAGGAAAAAAAGGCAGAAGGTAATTCACTTTAAAGAGCCGGCACTAGGAGCCATATCGTTTGCAACCATCACATCACTACTTGTCTAAGAGGCTACCAAGAGGTATACAGCAACTCTGAAGCAATTGCAGGAATTCATGACAAAGAGTGGTTTCTTGTGCGCATGTGACAACAATATTACAAATTCTTCACAAATGTGGGTTGTATAGTAAGCCTCCAAGTAAAAAGCCACTCCTCAAGAAAGGAGAAAAAGTCTAAATGTGCAAAGTGTGCCATTAACACCAGACACCCAGGTGATAAGCTTTAACAGACAATCAGGTGATTAGCTTCACCTGGTTTAGAATAGATCTTTATCCATTGCACAGCATTATTCCTTGTCCATATGAGTATAATTGCATAACCATTTAACAATGTTTCCCATATTATTATTTATAGTATTCTTAAAATACTGCATTGATGAAACAGGCAATCGCCACATTTGTTTCGGATTTATTTTTTTTTTCTGTGTGTTTTAGAATACACTCTGGAACACGGTTATGCATTATGGTTTAACAACAACTGATCAACTTAATCTTGGCCAAGTAAAAGTCTGGGGTACAGGAAGTCTCTCCATCACTAATGTGACCATGAAAACAAGCACAAGTGGACCTGAAACACCGCTGTCATTTTCCCATAATTCACAGACAGGGGTAAGACACTACTAAATCATTGATGGCACCATCTTAAAAATTATCTGTGTTTGCGTGTGTTATGTGCATTTTAAATTATTTTAAGAGTATTTGGGCTACTAAAACTTAATAACCAAAGTTATAGTTCAACAGCAACAAATAAATATTTAATCAATATAAATATATTTTAAAAATAAATAAATAAGTAATTAGTTTGGATTTTACACATAATTGTGTGAAAGAAAACAAAAATCGTTTGTGTTTGGAAGTACCAATGTTGACGACAGAGATAAGATATATATGCATTTTACATAACCACTGTTTACAGTTGTGCTGTAAATTCATTGTGCTGCTGTCACATGATTGGCAGAATGGAAATCTGCATGAAATGTGTATTCCTATATTTATGGGTATGGATTTGTCTTAATAATATTTAGCACAATTTTGTCTTCCTGTGTTTTAGGAGCTGATTATTGATGCAACTAGCAAATCACATGCAGTAGAAAAACAATTCTATATCATGTGGAGCACAGAAATATAAACAGGAAAACGCAAATCAGAATCAATTCATTAATTCTCATTATATTTAATAAAGATTTCCAGATTTTACTGAAATTCTATCTAATATCACTACGGAAAAGTAACTATGAGTAAATTATATCTTATAAAACTTGGTTATTTTTCAGGGAACATATAAACTGTAAGAAAATAATTGTAATAAATTAAAGCTGGAAAAAAATACCACATGGTATCTGTTCATACAGTGCAGAGTGCTTCATTGAAAAACTGTGTCTGTGCACCATAGGAGGATGATAATAATAACCCCTAATTATCAACAATCATTTCTTGGCCGACAACCTGCCAAGCCAACCGCATGAACCATTAGGCCTCAGCTATAATAATATGATTATCAATTATTCATTCCACGATAAACATACCGATAATTTATTGATGGGGACTGCAAATTGATTTCTGCTCTAATTAGCAATCAGTATGTGGTATGTAAGGTGCATGCATTGATTTGGAGAAGGGTGAAGGTGCCCTGGGTGGTCGCTAATGATGATTATACCAGAGACATATCCTTCCCAAGATAGTAAAGTTCCAACTGTGCATATAATTATTTGGTGTTTCATTTGGAGAGAGTGCATTTGAAGCAACTATTCAATTAGCAGAAAACAGCAGTCCTGTTTCCCGGGTAGGAAAAAACTCGTGCATGGCAGGGCGGTGAAGCGCACACGCACACACACACATATATGCCTACACACCGAGAAAGAGAGAGAGAGAGAGAGAGCAGCTGGTTAGCAAGAAAATTCAGGAAAAATGTGTGGTGCACACAACATAAAATATAAAACAAATAGGATTGGAATATTAATAATCGAGCAACACAAAATGAATAAACAATGTACAGATGGTACTCAAGCTGTATTCTAGTTTTACTGCCGCACCTCACGGCAACAGCATTTGGGTTTGTGCATTTGCTGGCTTTTACTGCTAAGTGGCGCTATATAACTGTAGATCGACGCCTCAGTTCTTAGTTCATTCTCTCAAGGATTAATGATTAATTAATTAATGAGCCGCACGCTTTAGAGCTGCACATAGTAGCAGATGAAATAAAGTGAAACATTGTAGTTAAACGAATTCATAATAACAGTACTAACATTACAGTACAAATTTAGAATTTAAATTAGATCAAATATCTTCATTAGGATTTAAATCAAAGTAAACATTAACACAGTGAGCCTTTAGATTTTATCATGTGTAAGTAGAAAAGCTACACATGTAGGGTTTTGTGTCAACTTATACTTTGTGTACTTTAAATTTGTAGTAGATTTATTAACTGAAATGAATGAAACTAAATGACCATAAAATTCAAACATTGTCAGGATGTGCTACTGCGTCATCAGATGTCCATATCTTTTTCTGCATTATTAAAATAAATAAATGCAGTAGACCGTTAGGATAATCATAATTTTCTTTAATAAAAAATGAAAACATTTTAACAAATTACATGTTTATATGTAAATTTTACAAAACCTTATAAAATACAACTGAAACATTAAATGAATTTACAATCACAGTACTAAAATTACAGTACAAATTTAAATTAAATATAGGCGTTTCTTATTTGCATCAAGTAAATGTTAACACAGTGAGCCTTTATATTTTATCATGCGTAACACTCGCATAGCCAGAAAACTCTGGGTGTGCATCAGAAAAAGTGAGTGTCAATAATAAAACTATATAAGATACATAGCCTTTATAAGACTATACTTTTATTTAAGTGCACTCACAATGACGACAAAATGTTATGATTTTGTCGAAAATAGAAAAAGCAGACAGGGATAAGGAAAATGAACTGAAACTCGGTTTATGCTTGCATCACAGACGTGAAAAATATATACTTATAGAAAGTGAAATGTCTGCTTTTATATAAACTTATGGAAAACAAATGTCACATTACGTAATTCATATGAAACATCAATTATTGCCACATTCACTGCTGTGAGAGGTGTCAATAGGGCTTACATTAATAAAAAGTGAATTATTCAGTGGACCAGAAGCTCTGCTGAAAAAAAGGTTAGGCACATCAGTCACTTTACCCCAAATAAAAGGTCTTTCTGAGTATTATAATATAGTTGTAACATAAGACGTATACAAACCGAACAAGCGGTGCGCACTGAGTACTAAACCTAAACCTAACGCATGAATTAATAAACCGAGAAGCATGTTTCTTAGCCCCACCCCTGTTAAATTGGCGTACGAAACACAGCGCACGATGTGAGCCATCGCACAGCACATGTGTATTCCTGGGGAAGATAAATCTCTTATGAATCTCTAATATTGGCATGCGCGTTCATATGCCTTTTGATCAAAACACCGCAAAGTGAAAGAGCGTGCACGCCGCAGGTTCACGCGGACATTTTACAGTCTCTAAAAGGCTTATTCACAAGCATATTTCAGTCACAGACATGCATTGTGCTATGTTGTTTGTAATCAGAGTATTTTATGAATTAAATAAAGCTGCTGTTTCTGGTGCACTTTTCATCTCCCCTTTGATAAAAACGCTGCTGATATGAGCCGATACGAGCAGCTTTGTTTCAGTCATAATATTCATCTATCACAAAGAGGGGCAACGTTTGCAAAGCAGACAAAATGTAAAATCAGTACCCCAGAAAAACAACACAGCACAAATATATTCTTGCTGAACAAACACTACATTTTTAAAAGTGAAAGTGCGCACAACGTGAGCAGCTTTATTTCAGTCATTCCAACCATTCATGGTCAAATAATTATTCAATAATGGACATAAACAGTAAAAAAAAAAAAAGCATGATGATTATTATTATTTTGGTTATTATTATCATGTTTTTTGCTGTTTGTGTTCAGCATTGAACTTCGTAAACTGATGCGCTTCGCGTGGATTCGTGCCACGAGGCATTTTATCATTTTATCATGCAAAGATTATTACGTTGTGCGTGGTCCACTGAGCTTCAATTGACATGGTTATCGTTTTTTAATCACTGGAATGGAAGAGATGGAAAGTTTCCTTGTCGTAACATGCCTTGTATTGTTGTTAATCGCTTGATACACAACCCCTGATTTTTATGCCATTTTACAAATGGGAAATACAAATGGAATAATTGTATTTGCAGATCTTCAAAAAGGCCTTAGATCCAAGAAGGTCTTAAATTGGTGAGGGGTGCATTTTAGTTAACTTCTCTGTATGTAAAGGTGAGAACAGCTGATTCACACCTGGGGAGGGGTGAATTGTTTGCATGTGAACGTTGTCTGACATTGTAAAGCACATGCAGTAACACTAAAACAACAACAACCTACAATAAATAGGAATAACTATATATTATTATATAATATACAGTCGTGGCCAAAAGTTTTAAGAATGACACAAATATTAGTTTTCACAAAGTTTGCTGCTAAACTGCTTTTAGATCTTTGTTTCAGTTGTTTCTGTGATGTACTGAAATATAATTACAAGCACTTCATACGTTTCAAAGGCTTTTATCGATTTTTTTTTTTTTTATCAATAGCGACAATTACATGACATTTATGCAAAGCCTTTTTCCAGATGCCCCCAACAATTAGAAAGAGGCTTCATTAAAGAATATGACTTTGCCCCAGTCCTCAGCAGTCCATTCGCCATACTTTTTTCAGAAGATCAATCTGTCCCTGATGTTTTTTTTGGAGAGAAGTGGCTTCTTTGCTGCCCTTCTTGACACCAGGCCATTTTCCAAAAGTCTTGGCCTCACTGTGCGTGCAGATGCGCTCACACCTGCCTGCTGCCATTCCTGAGCAAGCTCTGCACTGGTGCCACCTCGATCCCACAGCTGAATCCTCTTTAGGAGACGATCCTGGTGCTTGATGGACTTTCTTGGATGCCCTGAAGCCTTCTTAACAAGAATTGAACCTCTTTCCTTGAAGTTCTTGATGATCCTATAAATTGTTTATTTAGGTTCTATCTTAGTAGCCACAATGTCCTTGCCTGTGAAGCCATTTTTATTCAATGCAATGATGGCTGCACGCGTTTCTTTGCAGGTCACCATGGTTAACAATGAAAGTAATAGCAATTTCAAGCATCACCCTCCTTTTAACATGGCAAGTCTGCCATTCTAAACCAATCAGCCTGACATAATGATCTCCAGCCTTGTGCTCGTCAACATTCTCACCCGAGTTAACAAGACGATTACTGGAATGATCTCAGCAGGTCCTTTAATGACAGCAATGAAATGCAGTGGAAAGTTTTTTTTTTGGGGGGGGGGGATTTAGTTAATTTTAATGGCAAAGAAGGACTATGCAATTCATCTGATCACTCTTCATAACATTCTGGAGTATATGCAAATTGCTATTATAAAAACTTAAGCAGCAACTTTTCCAGTTTCCAATATTTATGTAATTCTCAAAACTTTTGGGCACGACTGTATAATCCTCCGTGCTCTCGAAAACTTTACGCATGCAGTTGAGTGCTGATTTGACTATGCAGGAAATTAAAGAGGAGAATTGCGGTGCCAACTCAACATTCCGAGCTCATTTAAATTAAATTAACAAATATTGTAAGTAAACAACAATACAGATCTGGCCATTAAGGATGCACGTTTCAAAAAAAGGGATCTCTCAATATAATAAATGTTTCATGGTGCTCCAGTTTGCCAGTCCTCCACTGCACAAGATTTTCAAGACAATCTACCAGGTTTGTTTATTCTCTAGAGAACACATAGTCCCACTGTCCATACAGTAAATAAAAAGAAAAGTATAAAAATCAAAAAGCATCAAATCCAACTATGAAGTCTGATTTAATTGCTATCATTGAACATTTTTGGCCTCCCCTTCTGCGAGTGCGTGAAGGAGCTGGGCCGCGGAATTAGGCACGGCTGGTGAGCTGTCCACGTTAATGATCCCGGGCTTTTCCCCATGCTATAAAACACAGCAGGGAGTGAAGCTCGGAGTCTGTTGGGTTATGGAACTTTACTATGCGGTCTGAGTGTGACGCGGGTGCAGAACGTGGAAGAGCGGCAAGCTAGCAGGGCAGTGGAATGCGCCCCAGAGACTTCAAAGAGGCGAGTATGCCTTTGAACTCTACGGCGAGGACAGCCGAGAGCAAAGGCAGCGCGAGTGGATAGAGGCAGGAGTTGGTGTCCACCCTGGCCCACGCTGCCACTCTGCCAGCTGCCTGTGCCCGCATGCCAGCAGCACACTGCCCACCAGACCTGCACGTGCACATTCCTTCCCTTTCTTTCCGTCCTCCCTTCTATAAGCCTTTCCTTCTCTATTTATCCTAAATAAATTACCCTGTTAATTTACAACGTTTTAACGATGACATATTCATGAATCAGGATATTCGCATAGTTAACACTAATCAGATAGCCTACTATCAGGAAATTACATTAATTTTAAGACCATTTAAACCAAGGCATTGCAATGTCTTTCATTGTTTTGTCCCTGTTAAGACATTACAAAAACTATATAAGAAACTTATTATAAATTTTAAAGAGCGATTTTGGGCATCTCATTTCATTATGAAGAAAATATGAAGCACATATACACACATTTATTAGGAAAGATCTATTGTAAAATAAAATTCATGTTTGCTTCAGCATTGGGAACAATATTATTTTAGGCTAACTAAGTATACACAATTCTTTGTTGTACTTGGTCTGGCTTTTAGATTTTCCATTGCGCCTTCCATTGCGCCTTCTGGCTATATCTGGATTAGGCCGGATCAGATAGCAGACCAAGGGCAGATCGATTAGCTGTTGGTTTGTTTAAAAGGTTAATTCTGCTCAAAGTTTACCAGAACTTGTTCAGGTTCGGTGAACTATGATGGTTCTAGGGAGGAAAACACACAGCTTTCCAATCTGGGTCAAGCACAAGCCACAGCCCGCAACAAAAAAGCACAAACTTATTAGAAAGAAAAGATAGAGTTTTCCTCTTTAAAAAAATACAATGCATACTACTCTTACTTTTGCAAAGACTTTGAGTGACCATTTACCATAGGCTATCTCCTATGTTCTATATTTAATAAAACTCTATTAAAACAAAATTGTGTATTTTCCTTATTTAATATTTAATAACACTTCCGGAACATTGTTGTCCATACGTTTTTGTTTATATGGAAAACAGTGAAACCTAAACATAAACAGAAAGGACAAATAAAAGAATGTACAAAACATTAACACCTTTACCGTGTTCAAATAAATAAGGAGTTACTGCATTATGTTTCAAGACATCCTTAATTTACATTTTTCTCCTAATTATATGTCCACAAATACTTTGATAACAAACACTTGTCGACAATTATCAAGAATTGCATTTCATACGAATGTCATATATGAGACGCTCGCACACACATTCACAAACTCTCCATGCACACGCACAAATTCTCCATGAATACACACCTTCAGTATGAGACGCGTGCCCAGACACACACAAACTCTCTGTGCATACACACCTACAGTATGAGACGCGCGTGCGCACACACACACACACACACAATCTCTCCGTGCAGATACACTGTGCAAGAAACAACTGAACAACAGGTCTTCACTTAATAATACACCTGTCCATAAATAAAAAGGAATATTTAGGCATATATACTAAATATATTTCACTTAAATAGTACATATTAAAACAAGGAAAGAAACCATGCTGAGCTTCAGTTCATTGTGATGCGTTATTTTCCAAAATCTGAATATATTCAGTAAATTTGTGAATTACACTGAAAGTATCAATTCCAGCTATGAAGTCTGATTTACTTGGTACCGTTAAACATTTTATTTCTATTTATTCTATGTTTTATGACGTCTGCTCGGTCTTGTTAATTCGTTTTAAACTCCTCAAATCTGCCAATTCCCCCATCAGCGAAACTGGTTTGATAACTTCACACCTACATGAAAGGTGAGAAGAGGGATTTTTATCAATAAATCGCACATGTTTATCAGCCTTTTGATCAAAACGCTGCCTATTGTAAAGTGAAAGTACGAGCCGTGGTACGAGAAAAGCTTTATTTAAGTCATGAATTCACAATCACATTCCAGCTATTATTTCCAGCCGTGGTCAAATAATGGATGAAATAATTATTGGACACAAACAGCAAAAAACATGATTATTATAAAATGTCCAAAGCACTTCTTGTCCATATAAGAATATTTACTTAACCATATGTAATGCTCAGATAAAATGCCCTTAGCTGATGCTACATGAAAACGAGAGATCTTTCTCTTAGTGTCGGAGTGCTTTACAACCCGTCGACAAGAGCAACAAGACACTAACCAATTAAAAAAACCAAACGTGTATTATACAAAGAACTAAACAAAAAAGGTGCACCAAAGCCAATAAAGAAAATAATATTTACAATGGTAAACAGAATGGGTGTGAGTGTGTAGAATGTGCAAAGTCCAGGTTATTGCAAGAGTTTGGAATCATCCTGGGAGGCCGATTGCAAGAAAAAAGTATGTGAATCCGTTGGGATTACGTGAAGTTTGCATGAATTGCTCATAAAATGTGCTCTGCATCTACATCACAACAATAGAAAAACACAGTCTGTTAAAAATAATACTACACAAACATTATATGTTTTCATGTTTTTATTGAACATAACGTAAACATTCACAGTGCAGGGTGGAAAAAGTCCATATATACAGTGCTATATGGTTGACAGATAGTATATAAAGTGTACAATATAAATTTTAATTCAGTTAATCAAATTAACCCAAATCGTTAAAGATTCTATATACCTCTGACCCAGGGATAATAACACTACATAATGAAGGTAAAGAATGCAGCATTAAAATGTCTACATCATGTAAAACCCTACACTGGTAACAACTGAGTCGGCCCTAATGGCACCACTAGCATCAGTGTTATTGTTAGCGCTAGCTATAGTAGTGTCCGTCCTGCTCTGCAAAGCCACACAAGACCGGAAAATACACATGAAAGATTCCACGAATGTATGGGCCACCAGTATGTAATCAGTAAGTATGTAAATCAGATTTGGTAGTTAATCGAGTTACACTAAATTGTGGTCTTTTATCTAACTTGCGGTGCAGTATAGGCCTAGCGGAGCAAGAAAAGACAAACAACAAAAGGGACAACAATTAATCAAAACACAAAGTGTGTTAAGTGACAAAGAAAAAAAAAACGGTGCACCAAAAAACACAATATTTACAAAATAATACAATTACAAAAAAAGGATGTGTGTGTGTATATGGAATAGAATGTCCAGATGTTCTGCTTAAAACTGTTTATATATATATATATATATATAAACCTTTATGTGGAGGCGTTACAATGTTTTAAGCTCCAAACTTTGGAAAGGTGTTTTCCCATTTGCACCTCTCCACTTCGCCACTTTCGCAAAGTAATTTCAGATTGCCTGCTTTATAATCTGCCAGACTGTTAGGAACCTCCACTAGAGGTCACTGTTCATGTCTGTCTGTAGTTTTTGTTGGTCGACTCAGTTTCCCAGAAGGCACCTCAGTCAGGTGATGAGTGCTCACCTGAACTGAGGTGGCTCATTAAAGTTTCTATAAATTGCAGTTTGTTCTGGGAAACTGGGTCGAAAATTGTTGTTTGTTTGTATTACTGTCATGTGGGCATTCCTTTTTAATTGTTTCTTTGAGTTTATATTTTAGTTATATTGTTTTACCCTTGTTTTTCTAGAGGGCTCTATTGTTTGTTTTCTTGATGTTCCTTGTGTTTGTGGATTCATGGAGCTGTCCTGTTCAGTGTTTAGCTGTCTCCTCCTGTGTACAGTGTAAGTACTGTTCTCTGTCTTCCCAGTGTCAGTCTTCTTGTTTATTTCTGTGTTTAAAGCTTCCCTTGTATGGGTAGCCACATGAGGGCTTAGCTGCTAGCAGGGTTAGCTGCTAGTATGCCTTGACTGCTAGTAGGGTTAGCCCCTAGTAGGGTTAGCCTCCAGTAGACTATCCTCTAGTGGGATTGACTGCTAGTGGTTCTGGTCACTAGTTTGGTATAGTCTAATGTGTGCCTTTCCTTTTGGTTTCCAGTTCTGGTCCCCTAGATCAGTACTAACTCGGTTAGCCACTAATCCAGTTTAGATACTAACCTGGTTAGGTCATCATTCCCTACAGCCATATTCCATGTAGCTTCTAACCTCACTAACCACTAACCCATCTGGTCTCTAGTCAGTATCCCTGGTCCCGTCTCTCCAGTCCCGTCTCTCCAGTCCCATCTAGCCCCGTCTCTCCAGTCCCGTATCTCCCCTGTGTTCAGATCCTTTCCTGTTGTGTGTAGCCCTAAGCCCTAGTTTTAGTTTGTTGTTTTGGTTCTTTTGTTTGGTTGTGTCTGTTTTTGAGTTTTGTTAAAGACTATTTCTGTTGAACAACCCCTCTGCGTGCATGCCTACCATATATGCCCATGGCAACTACATCAGCCGGTCTAGCCAGTACCACCAGCTAGACCATGACACAGACAGTGTCCTTCACGTTCACTCCACCCAGCAATTTCAAGTTCAAGTACCTTAATGTTTTTTTAACCATACTGACACATTTTTTTAAATAATTAACTTACCTTGAAGTATAAAAGCTCCAAATGACAAATCCAAGTTAGTGCAATCGTCAAAGTTCGAAAGCCGGCAGTTTCACCGACAGCCTATGTTGGTAAACATAAGAGGCTGAATAACTGCTACGCAACTTCTGGAGGTGGGCGTGTTCGTCTTCTTTTATTTTAATGCCGAGATTGTTTTATGTGGTTTTGCATTAAAGTGCATTTAAAGCTGTAGATTCAAATCAACTACTACTTCCACAATGCATTGCAAACTTCTTTAATGTATCAGAAATCATAGAAGCTGCATCGGCCCGTCCGCAGTATATAAGTATACTTGTATGCTAGAAACATACAAGTATACTGGGGAGCTGTGAATTTCTCTCTTTTTGATAAAAAGTACTGTACAGTCATGTTTTATTTCTCAAGCAATTGCAAAGGTTTACGTGGAGTATAACAGTTCTTCTTAAATTACTTATCTCTATTGTTAAAAAAAATAATTGTTACAAGTAACCGTGAAAACTCTTCACGCCCTAATTTGGATTTTTGTTGGTTGGTTGGACATTCATCCAAGTGAAGTAATATCTTGGTTTGTGAAATGTTATCCAGCGTGTGACCTGATTTAATTCAGCAGAATGTGCTCAGAAAATATATCTGATTTATATAAAAATCAGACATACAACAGGCACAAATGATTGATATATTATTTACACTAGAGTTGTTTATGTTCATTTTAACTAAAGTTATGAATCTTGTTGATTACACTAAAGTTGTTCATTTCAACTTAAGTCATGAATCTCTCAGGCTACCAAGACTACTTTAAAAAGGCAATTGAAAGTCCAGGTAAAGTACACTTACTTAAAGTAGGGCACTTACTTACTTGTAATGCATGGAACACTCAATTAGTCTTTTTTATTTATTTATTTTAAATATTGCTCATCAACTACGCACTGTTCAGCAAAATAAACAATATCTATGGCCGTAACAATGTCTCTGTATAAGACTCTTCAGATCCTTCTCTGCTCATGTTATCAGGGTGTAAATTATTAACATATTGATGTACCTCAATTAAGGACAAAAATAGACCATGTGCTTGTGTTCAGGACTGCTTCTTAATTGCTGTGTTCATAGGTTTAATCAACTACAGTATTTACAACACAATGGTTAAAGTATCACATGTGAGTGTTTGTGGATGGAGTGGTGTGTCAGTGTGGGCTCCTGCATTTGTCAGTTGGCTTTAGCACAAACACATTTGCCCACAGACGAGTCAAAAGAACCCCCCAAAAAGCAAAGCAATTAGCACCATGTCATAGTCAGTACATTCTCTATTGAGGTTTTTCACCTGTGAATCCTCCTAAGTTTGTCTTTGTTCTTTTGATGGAGTTCTTAAAACCCAAAGCATTTAATTATACTGAGAAATAATTATGGGTCACATAAGCACAAACTAGCACAGATACATATGATCAAGTGTTTAATTGTTGTTTTTGTGTTTCTCTTACCAATAATATTTATTATTAGCCCAACTCTTAAACTATTCAAAACAATTTAAAACAGAGCTGTCTCCCATTTTAGCAGTTGGTTATAGTAAAAATTTTTTTTGTAAATTTTTTTTGTGTTTTTAAATACCCCAAAGAATTCCCCAACAATTAAAACACAAACATGATAAAAAAAAATAAAAATTTGTTAAAAACTAGTCAAATTTAAAACTGTAATTTGTAAATAAGAAGTGAATACATGTTGTATTTTGCTTAAAAGGTCATTAAAATACCTGGATAACACCAGCTATGTATCGGTCTCTATCTGCTTCTTTTAAAGTATCCATTTTTAAAAAACTATCAAAGATGGAACTTTGGTTCCCTTAAAGTCTCAGACATTTTGTAATTCTATGTTCAGAATATAGACCTACAAGTACTACAGCACCCTTCAACAGCTTGTTCACGCTCCTCCAAAAGGTAAGTCGTCACCCGAGGACCCAATCCTCCACAGCAGTGCTCTGGTTAAAGAGAACAGGATAATTTAGTAAAGACAAAGATAAATAAACTTTACAGAATACCTAGTTGTGATAAAAATAAATGACATATTAAGCCTATGTACCAACAGAGTATGTAACATATACTGTTTTGGGAATTCTGGAAAGTAAATAAACTGTGCTAATGTTACTCATTTAACTTTGTTAGGCAAGCAATATAACACTCGTACAGTATATGAGCATTAGTTCAACTTTGAAGCCAAACTATAACTTATCGAGTATTGAAGTGGCCCTACTCCTTAACTGTTAAACACTTTAGGGGTTTTATCCATGCAAAAGTCACAGCCAAAGTGGAGAAAATGTAGACATGGTTATGAGCGTTCAGCTCGCTAGCTCCTGTAAATCTAGTGTTAAAGCCATAAAGTACATTTTTAATAAATCTCTATAGTATTTAACTTCATTATTACGTAGATGTAAATGAAACCTTTTGCATATTTGTGACTATTGGCTTACGTGGTCATAGGTCAATTTCATATGTTTACGGTAGCAACCGTTTAATGTTTGATTTATTAGAAGAAGAAAGGACTGTCTTTTGACCGTTCTTTGAAACCATGTTTAATTTGAAGCTTGAAAAGGTGTAAATACTTCTTAAGTTTAATTTGTTAAGTGTCTTGTATCCAGACAAACCAAGATTAAACTGGTACACTACAAGTTTTGTGGTTTTACGCGTCAAATCCCTGTGCCGGTGTGAGCATATTTTAATTAAATATACTTGTGCATGCAACAATATGATAGAAACTATTAATCTTAGTAAAAGAACATAGAGGTAAGGTAAGGAGACAGAGGTGAGCTAAGGACAGTGTGATGTCACAGTAGCAAGAACAGGCAGCATGAACTCAAACAAACAGGTAGCCATCTTGGATGTGAGATGCTTAGGGGACAGTGTGTACCAAACAGACCCTAGAGATGATGTAATCTTTGTACCCTGAGCATCCAAAAGTACCTGATGTCCCTAGACATTATGTAATGCCAATAGCCCCAGTCTCCTCAGACATGGGGTGATCTTAACTGTGATGTAACAGGGGTTGGATACATGTGCAGACATGTCAAATTTAAAGAGACACAGACAAATAACCAAAAGACACACACTCAGCTTAATGAATAATAAGTTTAATAGGAGTAGGCACAAAATAAAATGGCATGTGCACCTACATAGTGAATAAAATAAAAATACAAAGTATAAGGCCCAACATATAAAAGTACAGTAAAATAGGGGGCCAGGGTAAGCATCAAATAACAAAAGGCATAAGAAATTAAATATCAAGCCTTCTCTGACCCAGAACCACATTGATGGGAAGATCAGTGTGAGGAATAAAAACAGAAATACCACGATTCAAACGTGGTGTAGGCGCTTCAGGAAAGTCAGTTTGGGTACCAACAGACATTTTAAAATCAGTTTGAGTACTGACACTTCTTAGACCAACAGGCCTTAAGAGAGACTGGGCTGGAGTACTAGACTCTGGTCGCACGGGCCTGAAGGAAAGTAAAGGAGAGCTATGTGCCTCCAGACGTGGTCTCTTAGAAGGACCAGGCCCGGAGTCATCTTTCCTGGCATAAGTAAGACCGTTCTTATGAAGAAATTGTGTCAATGATCCATCAGACTCATTTTGGCAAAAAAAGCCTCACTGAGGCTCGGTCATCAACAGGTTCAGTAGGAGTGTAATCCTCAAAGGAGTTGTGCTCTGGACTGTCCTGGCTGTCCGAATCGTCCAAAGGGATGTATTCAGTGCTTGGGCAGTTGCGCTTAGCTATAACAATAAAATAAAATACGTAAATACAGCAAATTAGGAAAATAAGACAAATAATTAAAATGAGTGCGAGAGAGATGCTTACCCATGGCCTGTCTGTCGAGAACTGTAGAGTAACCCGGAAGAACTAAGAATATATAGTAAAATAAGCACCGCCCCTATATTTTTTAATAATAAACAAAGTTAGTGTAAAGATAATGGAAAATTATTTGTAAGAAAAATAGACTATAATGGGGGAAAGAATATGGAGTCAAATGACGAGGTATATGACGTAAGCAAACAAGATAAGAGAAAATGTAATTACAATGGGTGACAATACTTGGAAAAAGTTGGATTACAATGGGTTAATAATTTGATAAGAAATAAGAAAAAAATGTACAGAGGAGGGGGCTAGGTGAGCGCTCCTCCCCTTGAAAACTGTATAAAAGAAGTGCCCATGTCACAGGCACTTCAGTCAGATTTTGGAGATGCTTGGGACTACAACCTAGGCATTGCTAAGCTGGCTCACTTGGTTTTATTGCTGCAATAAATCCTGCCTTACTTCATCCAGATCTACAAGGAGTCCGGAGTCTTTTCTTTGGTTCTTTTTAAAGACAGTTTTTGTGCAACATTTGTAATTATGTCAACTGTAACTAGTGTAGGAGAAAAATCTCCCACATTTATTGGTGACCCTGCCGATGTGATTGCCTCTACAGAGGGCTCCTCCGGGGACCTGGGACCAGCGCGGGCTGACAGACCATCAACTTTTGCCGGCATAAGAAAAGGTAAGCAGAAAACCTGTTTGATCAAATTTCTGCATTAGAAGTTCATGGTCTGTTAGTGTGCGTGTTTCCAGCTGGAGAGAGGTACTCCTAAGGTATATTGAACAAGGTAAAATTTAAGTTGCCAATATTGATAAATTAATTACTATATTTAAATTGATTGTAAAATTTATGTTAACAAGTAAAAGACTGGATGAAGTAACGAAGTATTAAGAGATCTCCAAAAGTTTTATTTTGTTTTTTTGATTTTTGTTTTATATTCTCTTTATTACTATTTTATAAGTTGTGTGATAAGTGAGGTAACGCCACTGTGTTGGGTCAAGGCCTGACGAGGAAACTTGCCAACCAGTGGGGCTGGACCCACGAAAAATTCCTGCAATACACTAAGTAGGAGCTGCGGTTCCAGACGTGGTAGGTGAAAAATTCCTGAGTCCGCCGTTAGGCACAGAACATATAGGTGACTCACCGTTCTGAGACGCGTGTGCAGCCAGGTGTTAAGTGAAAATTCCTGTAGGTGAGCGCTATTTGAAAATTCCTACAGGTGGAATGGAATTGATGTTTTCTGGGCCCAGGTTGTGTGATAAAATATTTTATTGTTGAAATTGTTCTGAGTACTCAAATTTTTTAAATTGTAGTAGAAAGCGCTTGTGTCATGTATTGTTCATATGTCTTGTATGTGTGTCTCTTAAATGTGAGTGTGTTATATTTATGTGAAAAGTCTGTATTGAATCTATGTATCTGTGTAAAAAATATAAGGCCTAGTAAGAGGGATATAGTATTAGAAATAGTCTAAAAAAGAAGATAGAAGACCAAAAATTGGATTTTCTGATTTGCTATAAATTAATAAAAAATTTAAATAGAAGAATATAAGAAAATAGCATATAAGTGATAGACAATATCTCTAATATTAAAGGAATTGTGTGGCTGAGGTATATGCCACTAGACATAGAGCTTACTGTGACATAGGTCTTGTCTGTAACATAGAGCTTACTGTGACATAGTCTTGTCTGTGACATAATCAGTGATGCACTACCAGACATAGAACTCACTGTGACATCAGCGTCTTCTGTGACACGGGAGCGGTACAGGTACTGAACGTACCAGCCTAGTAGTATTATAAAATAATAATTTCTTTGGACTAGTGTACACATGCGCAGCAACATATGTTATTAAAGATAAGCTTAAGTAAGATACAAAAGGTACCTTTACGTGTAGTGTAGTCGACGACACATCACTAATAATAATAAATATAGTGCATAAAATAATAAATGCACCTAGGTTATAAATATTAAATAAATATTAGATAAAAACAAATGTTAAGCGGATTCAGAGTAATTAACTGGGACGAGCAGATAAGTGAAGATGGAGTCACAACCAAGTGTGAACGGGAGTTTAGAATTTCAGAATCGGATCAGAGTGAAACAAATAGATGGTTGTTGAATAATCCAGGAAAAGATCTACTTAAAAACATAGTGTCAGGGATTACCCCTAGAGGGCGACAAAGCGCCCAGAGAGTTCCTTGTGTTTTTCATGTTTTCTTTGTGTTCTTTGTGTGAAGGACTCTAATCCCCAGAATGCACTTCAGTCAGGTGATGTGGCGCTCACCTGAACTGAGTTTGCTAATTAGTGTGATTATAAATGTTCCTGAGTTCTGTGTTGTCCTTGTCTTGCATCTGTTCGTCTAGGGTTACTGTTTGTCTGGTATGTTCTTTCTAGCTCTATGTTTTTCCTAGCTTTGTGTTCTCCTGACTCTATGTTCTCCTGGTTCTGTGTTCCTAGCTCTGTGTTCTCCTGGTTTGTCTGTCTCCTAGTCTGTCTGTCTGTCTCCTAGCCTGTCTGTCTTTCAGTCTGTTTGTAATGTCTAGTTCGGTGTAGCTCCATGTTTAGTTTATCCTGGTTTAAGGTCTGTTCTGTTCCTTTGGTTCCCTGTTTTGTGTTTATTAAAGTCTTTTGGCTCACTTCACCTCTGCTGTCATGCCTCTCTTTCGTCCGGCAAGCAGTAACCGTGACACATAGAGTGTGACAAGGGAGAGTGGACGCTTAGGCTTTCATTAATACCTGACGTATTAGACCTCAACTGTAACACACACACTCTAATACTTACATCATATTTTAGAATGAAGAAATGAGCTCTTTCCTAGGGTTAATTCCTAGAGAGGTTCGTTTAAGAGTAATAAATAGTACGCTAGAATTTGGAGGACTAGGAGGACCCCCTGGGTTAACTCCGCTCATTTCACTGCTGCGATAATACCCAGTTTTTGATATATTGCATTTAGAGGAAGGTACGGGAGGACGGAAAGTAAATAGATATAGATTAATTGATCACGAGAGCGGTCCGGTAGTGCTGTATCGTGAGTGGGTGATAAATAATAATAGTGAATTTACACTGATACCTATAGGCCCAGACGGTAAAATAATTTTTCAGACCCTTGACAAAATAGTCACGCCTCTGATTCTGATATCATCACAAAATTAATGCTTAACAAACATATAAAGAAAAAACAGCTGTTAAAGACCGGCAGCAGTCATAAAACGCACACTAAGAGAATTACAAGAAATAAGCGAGAAAAGAGGCACAAAAATTCACACTATAAGACAGGACAAGAGTGTGTGATGGGGAAGTTATTCTGCCGTGGAAAAAACGTATGGCCAAAGCCAGTGACACCTGTAGACATAATTATAGCTAAACACAAGGAAGATGAAAAGTATATCAGAAAATGCATGGTAAAATGGCATGACAGGACATCAGGAGAATTACAATGGCCTAAAGAGGGAACCTTTAAAGAAGAAAATTGTAAAGAAGTAAAGGAGATGCTCAGACACACCACTAAAGAGAAGGGTAGTAAGGGAAGGATTAAATTAGAACAAAAGCTAGAAATTGTAAAATGGTTTGAAAATGAAGGGAAAAAGAAGGAGGGAGAAACTGAAGAAGAAAAACAAGAAGCAAAGTCAGGAAAGAAAGATCAGAAGTTGGAAGGGAGTGACAGAAAAGAGAAAACCCAGAAGGGAAGAAAAGAGAAAATAAGCTTAGAATTAGAGAGACCACCACCATACACTGAGGAACACATGCAACAGAAGGGTGGAGGAATGTACCCACTACAGAAGCTGCATGAACAAAATAGGTACATTTGGATTTGAAGGACAAGTATTGGGAAAAATTAAAGTAACGTCATGTGACACTGAGTGGATGAACAGACAAATGGAAGAAACACCAGAATCAACAACATCCGGAAGTGGCAGTGAGGATGGAAGGGAATGGAGTGAAGAAAGAGCGACAGAAACATATGCGTCGAAAGAATCTGAAGAGCCACAAACAAGGAAAAGAGGTATGGAAAGAACGGAATGCACAATTTCTGTCTGAAGTACAGGGGTTTGCAAACAAACAAGTCACACCTGAAAAAGGGATGATTGAAAGGAGGAGAAGAGAGAACCCAGAAAGAACGTACAGTATAGATACCACCCATACCATCACTGTATGAAGCAGACGAAGATACAGCAGGAACAGAAGAAAATTAAGCGATGGAGGGAAATCAGGTAAAGAGAAAAGTAAAAGGGTACATGATCATTGAACCTGAGAGAGAAGCAAGGAAAAGAATAGAAGAGAGACAGGCAAGTACTTCAAAACACAACAGCCAACTACACCCAAAGAGCAGGAACCAAGTGTACAGAAATGAATATCAACATGACATTAACAACATCGCAGAAGAAGATTACAGTGATGATTCCCTCGATGAATCGTTCAAGCGACTGGAAAAGCACCTCGACAGACGTCTCAATGACTCTCTGAAGGAAGCAAGAAAGGCTGTATCTGAAATGAGACCATCTATGAAAAGAAAATCTACATGTTCAAAGAAACCCTCAAGCTGGCGTGTCACCTCATCCTGGCCTAATGAAGAAAACATTGGATTCATACACTTTAATGACGAACCACATATGTCAGACCCAGAAGAATATACTGCGGCTGGACACTACCCACTTGTGTCAAAAGGAAATCAGTATCATTATGTGCCATGGTCATTTATGGATATGACAGGTCTGGCTAACCAATTACCAGATTTATGCAATGGAGCACAGAAATGGATAACACAGCTAGAAGAGAAAACCACTGGACACCTTCTGGCAATAGGAGATGTAAAGGCTATTCTGGCACAGACAATTGGGAAAGTGAAAACCACGGAGATTCTCAATGAGGCTGGTCTGCAAGCAGCAACTGGAAAAAGTGTAGGAAATAGCCTAGCGTTTGGACCACACAGGAACAAGGTTTGGAACGCTCTGCAAAAAGCTTACCCAACCAAAATGGATCCAGGAAAGCTGGAATCAGTAACACTGAAAAAAGATGAGAACGTTGTCAAGTTCATCAATGATTTCCAGACCAAGTGGAGAGAAGAAACTGGAGGTTCCTGGGATCAAACAGACACAAGTAAGAGCCTGTTCCGAATTATGTTGAAAAAATGCATGCCTCAAGAAGTCCAGACAGCCCTAGAAGGCGTGGTGGGACTGAATACACTACCATGGGAGACATTTCAAGCACACATTGTACATTATGTGGAACAATACAGGAAAAAGAAAAAAGAGGCCAAGGAAGCTGCTGAGTCAATTGCAACCCAGCTACACAAAATACAGCTAGGGGAATTTGCAGCTGCAAAGAAAAAGGAAAAAGGAAAAGTCCAAGCAGCAGTAATGGTGCCTGAAAATCAGACAACACTGCCCCCTACTGGACCAGAACAGCAAATGCAGCAACCAGTGCCACAAATGCAACAACCAACAATGACCCAAGCCCTTCCAACATATGTGCAACCTGGAAACCAGCAAGGACAAAATCAACCCATGAGGTGGCAAAGACAGGGCCCCGGGCCTATTGGAGGCAGGGGACAAAGGGGACCATTCCAACAGCAACCAAGAAGACAGCAATTTAGAATCAATGCCCCAGGGCAAATGGGCCCGAATCAGTGCTGGCAATGTGGAGGAGCAGGACATATTAGAAGAAACTGTCCACAAATGACTTGGGGAATGCAAAATGGACCACAACCTCAAGGACCATATGGAGCAGGACCGCCACCTCAAGGGAATGCAGGACCTCCTGGTCCAAGACAACCTGCTGGAACATGGACTCAAGGACAACCCCAAAATCAGTGGGCAGGTCCCTGGATGGGACCCACCCAAAATTGGAATTGACGAGGCCCAGAGGAGCCAGAGGGGGAGCAGATGCAGTACGTCTCAACACTGCATCCACAACAAGAACCAAATGTGATGGTGTCTATAAATAATTCACAACCAATTCCATTTATGATTGACACAGGTGCTACTTATTCATGTATAGGACGTGAAGGCTCCCAGCTCCCTCTCTCAAACAATACGATAAAAACCACAGGCTTCTCGGGACAATCACAGGTATTGCATTTTACGGAGCCACAAATAATAACTTTAGAAGACACCACTGTAGCAGCACCTTTATTATTCTCGCCGACTACCCCAGTTAATTTACTGGGAAGAGATTTGTTGTGCAAACTTAAAGCAAAAATTCAATGTAATGCTAAAGGACTGTATGTAACAATAGGACAGTTCTTACAGATTGCAGAAAAACCCAATAACTTGGATACAGTATATTGGCTGTTGTGCACAGGCAAGGGAGCTCAACATGCACAGAACTTATGGGAAGAATGGATCATACAACGACGACCAGATTGTAAAAAAGCGACCTTGCCATTGCACTGTACCATGCACTATGACCAAGGAAGCCAAGATGAAGAATATGCACAATTATGGTCAGACTTGATGGAGAACACAGTCTCTGATGTGATACTAGGAGATATAATCGTAGGCGCTCCAGAAGCAGCCATCAGTGTACATCTGACTGAACAAATAGAACACTGGCATCAAGTACCAAACACAGCACCCCGCATCTCCTTACTGGTGGGGGAAAAAGCACAATTCAAAGAGCTAGGATTGATGATCAATCAAGCGGCTGAAGTGACTAAGTGGGAACAAACTCCTAATCCTTCTGTACACATTTCACAAGATCAAAAGTTTTTGAAAATAAACTTTTCAGGAATAGAAAGAGTGAGGGCAACACACACAGAAATAGATGGGAACATGACGTTGTCAATACACCCTCAGAGGGGGGATGTGTAACACTCTGTTGTCATCGCACACACAAATGTCAGTTCAGATGGTAGGGCAGATAGATGAAAAGGAATCTGCATTAGAGGAGGAACTGCTGAAAACAATTCCAGAAAAATTATGGACAAGACATTCAACAGATGTAGGATTAGTTAAGTCTGGAGGACAAGCCTTAATAAAAATAAGACCAAATGCAACATTGCCATACCAAAGACAATATCCATTGACACCTCAAGCTGTAGCAGGGATTAAACGTATCTATAGATGGCTTATTGGAAGCTGGAATATTAACTCCTACTAAAAGTCCCTGTAACACTCCTATATTTCCTGTCAGGAAGCCCAATTCAGATAAATGGAGACTTGTGCATGATTTACGTGCTATAAATCAAATTGTAGAAGCAGAATTGCCTATAGTGCCTGATCCACACACATTGTTGTCCAACATACCAGAAGATACACAATGGTACACTGTCATAGACTTATGTTCAGCATTCTTTAGCATTCCACTACATCCAGCATCACAATACTTGTTTGCCTTTACATATGAAGGACGACAGCTGACTTACAATCGTTTACCACAGGATTACTGTGAAAGTCCGTCAATATTTAATCGAGTACTAACCCAAGATCTAGCCTCGTTAAATATCAAAAGTACTATGATTCAGTACTGCGATGACCTACTGATTTGTAGCCCAACAAAAGAGCAATGCGAAACAGATTCGTTAAGAGTTTTGACAGTGCTAGCTGAGAATGGACATAAAGTTAGCAGAGAAAAGTTGCAATTCTGTAAAGAGAAGGTAGAATATCTAGGCAGAGTGTTGGAAGGAACATCTAGGCATATATCTCCTGAACACATAGAAGCAATAATGAAAGCTCCTAAACCACGAACTGTTAAGGAAATGCTATCTTTTCTAGGCATGGTAGGATTTAGTAGAGACTGGATTTGTGACTTTGCACTAAAAACAGCACCCTTGAGAGCAATAGTAAAGGTAGCTGGACAAACAAAGAATAGTGCAGTGTTAGAATGGACACCTGAAGCACTAGAAGCGTTTGAGCAGCTAAAAAGAAAACTCTGTACAGCACGAGCACTTGCTAGTCCAGAGTATAATAAGCCATTCCATCTGTATGTCTCAGAGCGTGGAGGTTTTGCCACAGGGGTTCTGACTCAACAACAAGGGCCTAGTAAGCAATGAATTGCTTATTATAGTACAGCACTAGATAATTTTGAAAAAGGCATGCCACCCTGCTACCGAGGTGTGGCAGCTGCCGCCTTTGCCTATCAAAAAGCCTCATCAATTACTATGGGACATCCTGTTGTGATGTACACCACCCACGCATTGCATGCACTCCTGACTAGCTGACTAGCCCATCATTTGTAATTACAAATGCTAGAAGAACAGGATATGATGTAATACTCTCTGCACCTGAATTGACCATACGAAGGTGTCAGACAGTAAATCCAGCAGATCGCATGATGACCCCAGCAGAGGGAGATCCACACGATTGTCATCTTGTGTCAGCAGAACATCTGAAGACACGTCAAGATTTAGAGAATCAACCTCTGTCACACCCAGATTGTATATTCTTTGTAGATGGGTCATGCTTTAGAGATGGGGATAGCAATAAAGCAGGCTATGCAATAGTAACACCAGACATAGATGGGAAATCATTCAAAGTAGTACAAGCTGAACATGTGCCACAACCCTGTTCAGCCCAGCTAGCTGAGTTAATCGCTTTGACAGGCGCTTGTAAACTAGCAGAAGAAAAAGCATGTACAATATAAACTGACTCAGCATATGCATATGGAATATGCCATTTGTATGGCCCCATATGGGCACAAAGAGGTTACAAAAGAGCAGACGCAACACCAGCAGTACATGGAGAAGCGATTTCAGATTTGCTAGGTGCAATCAAACTACCATCCAGATTAGCTATAGTAAAATGCGCAGCACATAAGAAAGATGGTACATTTGTTAGTGACGGAAATGAAGCAGCAGATGAAGCAGCTAAGAAAGCAGCAGTAAATCAGGCAAACATGATGCCAGAATCCGCAGCACAAACAGACAATGAACCAAGTTCACCAGAGTCAAGTGTTAACCCTGATGAAGGGCCAAGTTCAAGTTCGAGTTCAAGTTCAAGCTCAAGTCCAGAATCTGAAGAAAGATTAGTACTTATACCAGAAGATTACGCACCCCCAGCACCAGACTTATCCTCACTAGCAGACATGCAGGCAGCAGCATCTGGCGAAGAGATTCGAAAATGGTTAGCAAGAGGAGCAACAAAAGATAATGATACTAACGTGTGGCGAAGTGCAGATGGGCATTTTGTAGCTCCACAAAGTTTTCTCATAACCTTGATAAAGCAAGCTCATGGTAACGATCACGTAGCAAGAGGAGAAGTAATAAGAAGAATCCAAAAGACATGGTGGTCACCTTATCTAGGACCTATGGTCCATCGAACACTGTCACAGTTTTGTGACATATGCTCTAGATATAACCTTAGAAAACACTTCACGTCACCAATAGGACATATTCCAGAGCCAGATGGGCCGTTTAGGCATATAATGTTCAACTATGTGGACATGGGGGAAGCCAGAATACAAGGGAAACGATACATCCTAGTGATTGTGGATAGATTTAGCAGATGGGTAGAAGCCGTAGCAACAGCTAAGGAAGATGCAATGGCAGTAGCGAAATTCCTGTGTAGGGAAGTGATACCAAGATTTGGAATCCCAGACACAATTAGTTCAGACAATGGGAAACTCTTCACAAACAAGATAGTACAGAAAGTGACTCAGTGGTTGAACATCAAGCACAGGATTGGATGTGTGTACCACCTCCAATCTCAGGGGATGGTAGAGAGAGCAAATTGAACTCTGAAAATGAAATTGGCTAAAATATGTGCAGAAACAGGTATGAATTGGTTTCAAGCTTTGCCATTAGCCTTGATGGGTATGAGATCGCAAACTAACCGCAACACACATTTAACACCGCACGAAATGCTTACTGGCAGACCTATGCTTACACCCTTTGTTCGAGGGCCCTATAAAGGCCCCACACTTGAACAACTACAGAGTGAACTTGATCACTATGTGAAGCACTTGTCTGAAATACACAAAGTTATTTTCCAACAGGTTAAGGGAGCCACAATACATGACAACACCAGACCGAGGGTAGCTGATCCAGCTGATGACGCTGAGGAAGAGGACATAGAGGAGAGAACTGTGCTACCTGGTGACTGGGTGTTTATTCGAGTATTCAAAAGAAGGTGGAATGAAGCTAGAAGGGAAGGACCATACAAGGTGGTGTTGGCAACTCCAACTGCAGTAAAAGTCCAAGGTAAAGATGTATGGTACCATTTAAATCATTGCTGCAAGGCCCCAAACCCAGACCAGGGAACCTCAGGAAGATGCTGAAGAGTCTCCCCGAGCGGGACCTTCAGGTTTGCAATCAGGTTCCCAGGAGAGTGACAAGGCCCAGGCAACAAGCACCAGATCCTTATGGGTACACTGAAGGGTTACCGTGGGTAGAAGAACAAGAAGGAGAACAAAGGTACTGGCCGGAGTGGCCCCAAGAAGATATACAAGATTGGGAAGCAGAGCTTGAAGAAGCAGAAGCAGAACAAGGAGGACCGTCCCTTAGAACAAGAGCCCAAGTTAGACAGCGAGAGCATAGACGTGCCAGAATTGAAACAGCACGTAGACAGTCAGAAGAAGATCCCGCACCTAGAGTTGTAGAATACTCGGATAGTGATTAAATCAGTTAGAAGTTAACACTGGCTCAGATAGTGATTAAATTATTTAAACCAACTACAGTTGAAAGAACATACCCAACAAAAAACCCCCCAAGAAAAATATTGTGTAGGTTATTTGGCCATAGTCCCACTGTGCCCTATTAGCTGTCTTTTACATTCAGCTGCTATACATTATGGCCCTGAATGGATGCAAAACATAAGCAAATGTTCTTATCAGCCTGTAGGAACATTAGATGCTGTACAAAGAGAAATAACACCTACACAGCAACACTATCCTTTATGCATCTACTCAAATGGAAGCAATGAAATGGGAGATCTATCACCAAGTTGCAATGAAACACAGCCAGCAGCAGGATTCTTCATAGAAATGCACCAGATATGCGGCAATAAAACAGATAGTCAGACATGCAGTGAGATAGTAAAAGTACAACAACCAGATTTAAGCGCTGGAACAACACCGCTGGCAGACATATTCTGGTACTGTGGAGGAACGACAGTTAGACAAAACTTACCAAATAACTGGGGTGGGTGTTGTGCTCCAGTACTATTAGAAGGAGATTTGATTGTAGTAGGACTATATGGCAAGAAACACAGACGGAATAAACGTGAAGACAAGTTTGTGAAAACAATTGGAACGGGAATATCGGCATGGACAGAGTTTGATAGAGATGGAGGACTATCAGTGACCTGGGATGGTATTCCAGTTGGTGTACCAACTGAGCATGAGGCTATAAACAGGGTAGGAGGAGCATTCACGACAATCTTCTTGCCATGGGTTCAAATTTCGAAAAATGCAAGGTGGATTAACCTACTTTATTACAATCAACAAAGATTTTGGAATCACACTTTAGGAGTCTTAGGACTGGTTCAGGAACAATTGGATAGAAATACATTAATGACTACACAGAATAGATTCGCCCTGGACACGATGCTGGCACCTCAACGAGGAGTATGTGCCCTAATTGGAGAAGAATGTTGTACATACATTCCAAAACACACAGGCCCAAATGGTAACATAACTAAGCTTTTGAGAGCCATGAGGGACATGAGAGACGAAAATGTTAAAATCATTCAAGACGTACAGAGGAATAATGCATGGACTTCCTGGTTTGATTGGCTGAATCCTTCAAATTGGTATGGACTACTTGTGAAACTAGGGACAATTATTTTGATAGTACTGGGAACTCTGCTCATATTGTCATGTTGCGTTATCCCCTTGGCGAAAGCAAGCATTCAAAGAATGGTGGGACAATATACAATGACAATGGAATATCACGAACAAACACCACCAGATGAAGACTGGGAGGCAGACTCCATTTACGTGGAAATGAAGTGAACACAAAAGATTACCGCTGCTACATGATGGACAAAATGACTGTATATTTATTACTCACATGTATACTGAGATTATTTAGCATAGTATGTTAATCAAACAAACTTAATGTTTTGAAGAAACTATACCAGAAAAAAAAAGTAGTATTAGAAGAAGAAATATGTTTTGTGTGTTTTTGTTGTATTTTTGTCCTGTCTCTGTTATACACGTATGTATGCAGGATGGAACCGGTACCTGACCCACGATGGATAGTTTCCTGTACAGTCTGCCGTGATGCATGGAGGGAGGTTCTGGAACAGACCCCAACGAGAAGATGGGCAGACCTGAGACATGATCTGGTCGACTGGTTCCCACACCGTCCGATGGGGACTAAGAAGTTAATCGCGATGGCCAACGTCTTGACAAGAGACTTCAAATGGATCAAGTCAATGAGGCAGGAGACGTTTGACCTGGACATAAGCAGAGGACTTCGTCTGGTAACAACTTCATATCAGCTTGGAAGACATCTGAAGCTAGGCCTCTATAGAGGTATTGGGATTGAAGAGAATTGGGTTGGATATGATATTGGCGGGGTAATTGAATTTGACGATGTATACATAGCAGCAGATAAGACCATAACTAAAGTGATGTTGGGAGATGACATCTTATGGACAAATACACCAACCACTTTGCAACGTGCGCTGGAAGCTTTTCCGATCGTTGCTGAAGTCTGGCTAGACATCTTACGTCAGGAGACGGGCAGGATAAACCAAATTCCACTATCACAGCTGATGAGCTGTAAGGACCTGCACGTAATCGAATTTACTGAAGAGGATTGCAAGGCATGGACTGAAGAAGGGACTGAAAGTCTTGACACGGTTAATTTACAGGAACCCTAACAGAGTGCTTAAATGGCTTTAATGGTTTCAAATGTTGTTGTCATATATGTATTGTACAGAAGTCGAGTCCTGGTGGTGAATGCACTGTCGAGCACAAAAAAGCTGGCAAGGTGGGAATTTTTCCTTCTAAATTGGCTATACGGAAGGTTTTTAAGTTTACTCACCTTTTACTTACCTCTCTTAGACTGATGTCTGGTGATGGGGTAATATGTGAGTTTTAAGATTCAGTTCATTGATTTAGTAAGTTTCCTTTGAGTTAATGGTTTAAAATTTGATTTAGTAATTTTTGCATGCATAGTTTAAGGTTAAGTAAGGTTTCTTTTCGTAATAAGGTTCAATATGTAGGGTTTATTTCCTTTTTTTCTGTTTATTTCTTTCTCTGTAGTAACATGTAAGGCTCATAAGTTAAATATTAGGTTTCCTTTGCTTTATTTTGCTTTATGTGACTTAAAAGTCACAGAGGGGGAAATATGTGAGCATATTTTAATTAAATATACTTGTGCATGCAAATTGGATAGAAACTATTAAGCTTAGTAAAAGAACATAGAGGTAAGGTAAGGAGACAGAGGTGAGCTAAGGACAGTGTGATGTCACAGTAGCAAGAACAGGCAGCATTAACTCAAACGAACTCTAGACAGGTAGCCATCTTGGATGTGAGATGCTTAGGGGACAGTGTGTACCAAACAGACCCTAGAGATGATGTAATCTTTGTACAAGTAATCTTTGTACTGTAAAAGTACAGTAAAATAGGGGGCCTGGGTAAGCATCAAATAACAAAAGGCATAAGAAATTAAATATCAAGCCTTCTCTGACCCAGAACCACATTGATGGGAAGATCAGTGTGAGGAATAAAAACAGAAATACCACGATTCAAAAGTGGTGTAGGCGCTTCAGGAAAGTCAGTTTGGGTACCAACAGACATTTTAAAATCAGTTTGAGTACTGACACTTCTTAGACCAACAGGCCTTAAGAGAGACTGGGCTGGAGTACTAGACTCTGGTCGCACGGGCCTGAAGGAAAGTAAAGGAGAGCTATGTGCCTCCGGACGTGGTCTCTTAGAAGGACCAGGCCCGGAGTCATCTTTCCTGGCATAAGTAAGACCGTTCTTATGAAGAAATTGTGTCAATGATCCATCAGACTCATTTTGGCAAAAACTCACTGAGGCTCGGTCATCAACAGGTTCAGTAGGAGTGTAATCCTCAAAGGAGTTGTGCTCTGGACTGTCCTGGCTGTCCAAATCGTCCAAAGGGATGTATTCAGTGCTTGGGCAGTTGCGCTTAGCTATAACAATAAAATAAAATACGTAAATACAGCAAATTAGGAAAATAAGACAAATAATTAAAATGAGTGCGAGAGAGATGCTTACCCATGGCCTGTCTGTCGAGAACTGTAGAGTAACCTGGAAGAACTAAGAATATATAGTAAAATAAGCGCCGCCCCTATATTTTTTAATAATAAACAAACTTAGTGTAAAGATAATGGAAAATTATTTGAAAGAAAAATAGACTATAATGGGGAAAAGAATATGGAGTCAGATGACGAGGTATATGACGTAAGCAAACAAGATAAGAGAAAATGTAATTACAATGGGTGACAATACTTGGAAAAAGTTGGATTACAATGGGTTAATAATTTGATAAGAAATAAGAAAAAAATGTACAGAGGAGGGGGCTAGGTGAGCCCTCCTCCCCTTGAAAACTGTATAAAAGAAGTGCCCATGTCACAGGCACTTCAGTCAGATTTTGGAGATGCTTGGGACTACAACCTAGGCATTGCTAAGCTGGCTCACTTGGTTTTATTGCTGCAATAAATCCTGCCTTACTTCATCCAGATCTACAAGGAGTCCGGAGTCTTTTCTTCGGTTCTTTTTAAAGTTAAAGCTTTTGTGCAACATTTGTAATTAAGGCAACTGTAACTAGTGTAGGAGAAAAATCTCCCACACTGGTCCTTATGGAAATGGCGAAGAACAGGAAAACATAGATCGCCATTACAACTAAGTCAAAAGACTTCTCACATTGATTTGGATCCAACGCGAAGTGGAAACTGGATTACCAATTTTGATGCTACACTTGTCATCGAACAAGACTTTAGTATTATGGACATGACAAGATAAGCGAAATGAGAGAGGTGCTTGTGTGGAATCATCGCGACGGATGAAAGTGAAAGTAGGTCAGAACAGCGCACGGACTTCCTGTGATATTCTGGTCATTTAAGGATATTTAAACTTGTCTCTGCAGTTTAAAATATTGTCTATTAGTGAAAGTAATATTATTGCCAGCCCAGTTTGCAAAGTCATTGTTCTGAAACCATTGTTGAATCATGGATGATGCAACCGCTGACTCGGATAAGAGTGACCAAAAGAGGGCGGTCAAGTATGCTCACAAAGCACTATAGGAGCGTCGGGACAGGCTCATTAATTTGAAAAAATCAAGAATGGCTCAAATTACCATTCACATGAAAATGATTGATAAACTCAAAGAAGATGATAAAAATGTTGAAGTAGAACAGCAAGCGCTTACAAGGCTTACCAAGTTGTATCAGGAATTCATCGAATTAAACGACGGCATTCAGGAGTTGTTGCCGGATGAAGAAAGGGAGGATGATCAGCAAGTCTGGTTTGAACCCAAGTCATCAAAAATAAGTGACTTCGTTTTTGCCACAGAACAGTGGATTGAAACTGTAAAGGATAATAACGCAGCAAAGGATGAGGACATTGATCCAGGTGACAGTGTTTCTAAGGTTGCTTCAGCAGCGAGGAAAAAGAGCAAAGCGAGTTCGTCAGCAGGACGTTCTGTAGCATCTTCAGCCAGCACATCAAGTTCAGTTCTACGGATGAAGGAAGAAGCCGAGAAACCTGCATTGTTTGCCAAAGTTGCAGCCTTAAAAAAAAAGCAAGCCTTGCTAACTAAATTGGAGGAATTAGAGCTACAAACAGCAATTGCAATTACTGATGCAAAACTCAAAGTTTATGGTGTATATGACGATTCTGTGGAATCAAAGCATCCAGTAGGTCAAATAAATCTGGCACTAAACAAAAATCCTGATGATGGAGTCTCTGATGTTCAATCTGTTACCAGACGAAAGCAAAAGCCTACAGATGTGCATGCCATTCAGAATACTGCTAAATCTGAAGATTCAGACCACAGCTTGTCCCAAATAATAAAAAGGCAAAAAGACATCACAGAAATGATGGTGAAGCAACAAAATTTAAGAGATGTTACAGTTTTCAATGGTGATCCCATTAACTTTAAATCGTTCCTATGAGCCCTTGACAATGCTATTGACAATAAAACTGAGAATGTTAAAGACTAGCTGTTCTATTTGGAGCAATATACCAGCGGTGAACCACAAGACCTGGTTAAGAGTTGTGGACATATGAGTGCAGAAAGTGGATACAAAGAGGCTAGAAGACTACTGCAACATCATTATGTGGATGAACTTAAAATTGCTTCAGCGTACATTGAATTGGCCTCAGATTAAGTCAGAGGATGGGAAGATATATACATATGATATATACATATGCTGAACGCATATGCTCTTTTCTTGACTGGATGCCTTAACACTATGCAGGATGTGTATTACATGGCTGAAATGGACATCCCTACTAATATGAGAGTTGTCATCTCCAAATTCCCATACAAGATGAGAAAGCGTTAGAGAAATGTTGCATATGACATTCATGAAAGGTCTGGCAGAAGAGCCAGGTTTTCAGACGGTGGATTATATTGATCGTCAAGCCAAAGTGAAAAATAAAAAAATAAAAAAATTCAAATTTTATTTGTCACATACACAGTCATACACAGTACGATATGCAGTGAAATGCTTATACGACCGCTCCGTGACCTTAAATAATTTTTACAAAAGGAACCTATAAAACAGATTCCAACAAAGTTACAAAATATATATATATACATAAAATCTGAAGTATGAAAGAATGTGCTCTTGTCAGAAGTGGGATGTGATGTAATATATTGCGACTATAGTCTGTGAAAACTTGAGGTAGTTTTTAATGAGATGAGGGGGGTGTGAAAAGAAGTCCTTGAAGTGTGCAAAATGTGCATATGTGCATATATGTGCAATGTGCATTGACATAATTGTCCGTTCTGTGTGTGCAAGAAAATGCAAAGGTGTTTAGTCCAGTGTGTTGGTTTGATTGAGAGACCGTATCGCCTGCGGGAAGAAGCTCCTTCTCAGTCTCTCTGTATTGGCCTTGAGGGAGCGGAAGCGCTTTCCTGACCTCAACAGAGAGAACAGTCCATTGCTGGGGTGGCTGAGGTCCTTCATGATCTTCCTGGCCTTGGTCCAGCACCGCTTGCTGTAGACAGAGTGCAGGTCAGGGAGCTCAGTTCGGATGATGCGCTCAGCTGATCGCACCACCCTCTGTAAGGCTCGTCTGTCCTGCATGGTGCTGGTCCCGAACCAGGATGCGATGTTTCCCGTCAGGATGCTCTCTATGGTGCAGGAGTAAATGTTCCTGAGCACCTTGGAGGGCAGTCTAAAGTCTCTCAGGCGTCTGAGGTGGTAGAGACGCTGTCGGGCCTTTTTCACCACGGTGTTGATGTGACAGGACCATGATAGGTCCTTCGTGATGTGAACACCGAGGTACTTGAAGCAGTCCACTCTCTCCACTGGGCTCTCGTTGATGACGGGGGTCTGGTAGTTCCTCTCCTGCTTAGTGCTGAAGTCCACTATCAGCTCCTTTGTTTTACTGACATTTAGAAGAAGGTTGTTCCTCTGGCACCAGTTCTCCAGATTTCCAATCTCCTTCAAGTAGGCCGTCTCGTCGTTGTCAGAGATCAGGCCCACCACGACGGTGTCATCAGCAAACTTGATGATGGTGGTGGAGCTGGTAGTGGCCGCACAGTCATGTGTGTACAGAGAGTACAGCAGGGGGCTCAGAACACAGCCCTGTGAGGCTCCAGTGCTGAGAGTGAGAGAGGCTGAGACGTGTCCACCCATCCTTACAGCCTGTGGTCTCCCAGTTAGGAAATTAGAGATCCACTGACACAGAGATGAGCTGAGTCCCAGATGCTCCAGCTTGGTGGTGAGTGTGGAGGGAATTATGGTGTTAAATGCTGAGCTGTAGTCGATGAAAAGCATTTTAACATAATTCCCCCTTCTAGTGTCTAGGTGAGTGAGTGTTGTGTGGAGGAGATGAGAGATGGCATCATCTGTGGAGCGGTTCGGGCGGTATGCAAACTGTAGTGGGTCCAGAGTGTTGGGTAGTGAAGAGATGATGAAGTCTCTGACCAGCCGTTCAAAGCATTTCATCACCACTGAGGTGAGGGCTACAGGTCGATAGTCATTGAGGGAAGGAGGATGTGGTTTCTTCGGAACAGGAACAATGATGGACTCTTTGAAGCATGTGGGGATCACCGACTGAGATAAGGAGAGGTTGAATATCTCTGTGAACACAGGTGCAAGCTGGTCTGCGCAGGCTCTGAGGACTCGACCTGAGATGCCGTCTGGTCCTGCTGCTTTCCTGGTGTTCACTCTCCTGAAGGCTCTCCTCACGTCATGCTCGGAGATGATGAACGCGTTTCCGGTGCTGGCAGTGACTTCCTCTCCGCAGCCGTTAGCACCGCTAGCATTAGCAACGCTAGCGTCTTTAGCTGCAGCCTCGAAGCGAGCATAAAAGGTGTTCAGCTCGTCTGCCAGAGTCATGTCCGCGTTCGTCATACCGGATGTTGGTGCTTTATAATCCGTTATTGTCCTTAGTCCCTGCCACAGGCTCCTAGAGTCACTCTGTTGGAGTTGTGACTCTAGTTTCCTTCCGTAGCGCTGCTTCGCCTCTTTAACCGCCTTCCGGACGTTATAGGACGCAGCCTTGTACTGGTTCATGTCCCCCGATGCAAGTCCCGCGTTGTAGGCAGCGGCGCGAGATCTCAGAGCGTCGCGGATGGTTTTATCCACCCACGGCTTCTGATTGGGAAACGTTCTGATGGTCGTTTTCTGCACGGTATCATCCGCTAGTTTCCCGACGAATCCCACGACCGCTTCCGTAAACATGCTGACGTCATCGGAGCTGTTCCGGAACATGTCCCAGTCTGCGTCATCGAGTGCGTCCTGAAGCGCGGCCACCGATTGGTCCGTCCAGCGCGCGACCTCCCTCTGAACCGGAAGTTCCTGTTTAAGCCTTTGTTTATATTTTGGCATGAGGAAGATGGCGGCATGGTCGGATTTCCCAAACGGTGGACGAGATTGTGCCTTGTAGCCGTCCTTGACTGTTGTATAACAATGGTCCAGTGTCCTTTCACCCCTGGTTGGGCATGTGATGTGCTGATGAAAGTTCGGCGCTGCGCGTTTGAGGTTGGCACTGTTAAAGTCCCCCGCCACAATAAGCGCAGCGTCCCGGTGCTGTGTTTGGTGCTGTGTGAGTGCCTCATGCAGCTCGCATAAGGCAGTGTCCGTGTCCGCTTGTGGCGGAATATAAACGGCGCTGATTATGACCGATGTAAACTCCCGAGGAAGATAAAAAGGACGACACTTGATGGTCAATAGTTCCAGGTTGGGTGTGCAGGAGCGTGCGAGAGGAACAACGCTCGCGCTGTTGCACCAGCCGCTGTTCACCATTAAACACACGCCGCCTCCCCTTGTCTTCCCCGAGTCCCTTGTCCTGTCCATGCGGTGAACCGAGAAGAACTCGGCCGGCTGGATGGCGTGGTCCGGCACCGCTGGGTTCAGCCATGTCTCGGTGAAGCAGAGAAGATTGCAGTCCCGAATGTCTCTCTGGAACTTTATTCTGGCCCTGAGGTCATCGAGCTTGTTCTCCAGAGACTGGACATTGGCGAGCAGGATACTAGGCAGAGGAGTGCGGTGTGCACGGGCTCTCAGCCTGTTCCTGACGCCGGCTTGTTTTCCTCGGGGCCGCCGCTTTGCGTCGCGTCCTTTGTTTTCCCTCAGGATCTCACTCGGCCAGCTCGGATCCGGAGTCAAAAACGTCGAATTGTGAGTACATTGTAGACCAATAGAAATAAGAGTAACTCTATCGTACCTAATGCACTCAATTGTGATGAATTGGCCGGATTAAAGTTACTAGAAATTAAATAAAAAGACGAAAACAAAGTAAAGTCGGTCGGAGCAGTCGTGACGGCAGCCGACCTCACCGGCGCCATCTTGGAACCACCAAAACAATTAGCCACTGTTTGGAGACATTCAAGAGTCAACCGGTGTAAACGCTGGGAGGAAAAGCCAGACTCCCGACTTGAAGTACAAAAAGAGTATTTCCAAATGTAGTAGTTTTGTCAAGAGTGTCTACCGAACATGTGAAACAAGTCGAGACAAAGAAAGAAACAAAACCTCAATGTGACAAGATAGTGTCTGAAGCATGTACATTCTGTCAAAGGAACCATGCTTTGAATTCATGTTTCAAGTTTAAAGAGCAAGAACACAAGGACAAAATCGAGTTTTTTCAAATTAAAGGGACTATGCTATGGATGCCTCACACAGGGGCATTTAAGCAAAAACTGCAAGAAAAGACTCACCTTTTGCACAGAGGGCTTAATGAGAGATTTGAACTTGACAGGCAGAAGGATGGAGATTCTCCTTCATACTATGGGACAAGAGAAATTGGTTCATAGCAACAAGATGTCAGACTTGGAAATATGTTGCTTAGAGTGTGAGGACTTCCTAGGGTGTTTACCCAGAAAGAGATCCCAGTGAAACAAGAGAATATCCCCCAACAAAAAGACTTTATGGCCTTATCTGCAGCAGGTTAAACTTCCTCCTCTTAAGGCAAATATAGGTGTGCTTATTGGTGCCAATGTGCACAAAGCAATAGAACCATGGCAATTAATAAATAGCGAAGGAAATGGACCTTATGCTATTAGCACAGCATTGGGATGGATAGTTAACAGGCCCTTACGAACTGACGCAAACACAGAATCAGACCAGGTGAGAGGTTCAAGTTTCGCTGTAAACAGGATTGCGGTTGTAGACATTGAAACGCTGTTGGTAGAGCAATTCAATGCAGATTTCCCTGAATGCAATTACAGTGACAAACCAGAAATGTCGCAAGATGCGTAGCAGAGCAAAGAACCAATGGACTTAAAAGGAAACTCATTAAGAACCCAAAGTTTTATGAAGACTACAAAGCTTTCATGTCCGACATAATTAACAAACGCTATGCAGAAAAAGTGCCTTCTGAAGGCAAGGCAAGGCATGTTTATTTGTATAGCACATTTCATACACAATGGTAATTCAAAGTGCTTTACATAAAAGAGAAGAAAATAATGATAAAAAAACCAAATAAAACAGTTAAAAATATTAAATAAACATAAAATAATGCAGTCAGTTTGGACGTATAGTAGCACAGCGCTCATTCAATAAATGCACAGCTAAACAGATGAGTTTTAAGTTTAGATTTAAATGTGACTAGTGTTTTTGCACATCTGATATCATCTGGAAGCTGGTTCCAACTGAAGGTAGCATAATAGCTAAAAGCAGACTCACCTTGTTTTGTGTGAACCCTTGGTATTTCTAACTGGCTCAATCCTAATGATCTGAGTGATCTGAACAACTGGAATGCCCAGACAGAGTGTGGTATATCCCACATCATGGTGTCTATCACCCTAAAAATAGTTGTTTTCGATTGCACAGCAACCTACCAGAACTTCTCACTGAATAAGCAACTAATGCAGGGACCTGATCTGACTAACACTCTCATTGGCGTATTGAATTGTTTCAGACAAGAGCCAAATCGCTATCATGGCAGACATTGAATCAATGTTCTACCAAGTGAAAGTCCCAGATGCTGATGCAGATCTTTTGAGATTTTTGTGGTGTCCTGAAGGGGATCTTAGTAAGCCTACTGCAGAATACAGCATGACGGTGCATCTGTTCGGAGGAACTTCTTCTCCCAGTTGTTCATGCTAGGCATTACGAAAGACTGCAATAGGTGCAAAAACAGAGACAACAGCAGAAGCAGTCGATACTGTTCTGCAAAACTTTTACATGGACGATTGCTTGAAATCGGTAGCTTCTGAGGAAGCAGCAATTGAACTAACAAGAAGTCTGATATCAGTGTGCTCTAAGGGTGGATTTCACCTGACAAAGTGGGTGAGCAATAGCAGAGCGGTCCTGTTATCCTTGCCAGAGAAGGAAAGAACCACACAAGTCAAAGATTTAGATTTCAACAAAAGCAATCTACCAGTCGAAAGAGCTGTTGGTATACGGTGATGTACAGAGACAGATACATTTAGATTTACCATAAATGTATAAGAAAGACCTATTACTAAAAGAGGAATACTTTCTGTGGCAAACTCTATATACGAGCCTCTTGGTCTGGTAACACCCTGTATTCTTCCAGCAAAGCTTCTTCTAAGACAGTTGTGCCAGGACAAGTGGGCGTGGGATCAGAATATTCCAGAGAAGCAAGCACAAAAGTGGTTAATGTGGCAAAAAGACATAGAACAATTGTCAAACTTCAGTGTAAAGAGATGTTTTAAGGCAGACAACTTTGGTCCTATCATGTCTGTTCAATTGCATCATTTCGCCGACGCAAGTGAAGTTGGCTATGGCACAACCTCCTAACTGTTACTCACAAATGAGAGTGGAGAGAGGCACTGTTTGTTTGTAAGGGGTAAAGCAAGAGTCGCGCCACTGAAACAAATAACAATCCCCAGAATGGAGTTGACTGCAGCAACTGTTGCAGCAAAGATGGACAGAACGTTAAGGCAAGAGCTTCAGCTGCAACTCGAAAACTCTATGTTTTGGACCGATAAACCCACAGTGCTTCAATGCATTGAACTCAAAGCCTCACGGTTTAAAACGTTTGTTGCCAATAGAATTTCATTTATTCGAGAAGCTTCAGAGCCCTTCCAGTGGAAATATGTTAGTACCTTGTTAAACCCAGCAGATATAGCTTCCAGAGGGATCAAAGTCGAAAAATTCCTGAATAAAGAAAGTTGGTTGAAAGGTCCAGAATTTCTTTGCAAAAAAAAGTGAATGACCAGTGCGAACAGATCAGGCAGGTAAAGTGGAGCTAGAATTGAAGTAATCAGCTGCAGTAAACTTTGTCGTGGCTACTGGGAACGAGAAACCTATGGATGAACTGATTGAGTATTACTCAGAATGGTTCAAATTAAAAAGGGCAATCACTTAGATTTTATGGCTGAAGGCGATACTGCAGTTACTATCAAAAAAGAGACGAGAGATTCAAGATGTGACTCAAACCAAAAAGGATCCAAACAAACAGCAAGCTTATTTGGAATATCAAATGCTCAAACTGAAAGGGACTCTGATTAAAAAGTCTCTTTCAGTTGAAGACATTGAAAGTGCTGAATTGAGTTTAATCCGCTATAGCCAAAGACAGACATTTCTTGATGAAGAGCCACTGACGAAACCTAAGACTTTACATAAAGACTATAATTAATGGAAACTGTCATCTTTCAAATGATGGTTTGAGGGATAGAAAGTAATTATTAAGACTCCATTTGAGTTTGAAGAAAGGTAATTGTTATGCTCCAACCATAGACAATTAGGGGCCGGAGTGTTAGAGCCATAAATTACATTTTTAATAAATCTCTATAGTATTTAACTTCATTATTACGCAGATGTAAATGTAACCTTTTGCATATTTGTGACTATTGGCTTACGTAAAGGTCATAGGTCAATTTGATATGTATATGGTAGCAACCGTTTAGTGTTTGATTTATTAGAAGAAGGAAGGACTTGGTGCTAGACAGTCTTTTGACTCGTAGACTGGATCACATTATATTCCAGTCACAGAAATAACACACAAATTACCTCTTACCCAAAAAATAAACATAGCGCCATCTAGTTGTGTCACCTGGTAAATTATAAATAGGTCTTGAATGGGCGTGTCATTTCAACAATATACAGTTCAGTACACAGTGAAACAAAACAACATTCCTCCAAGTTGCTACATGCAAATTAACAACATAAATTAACATCAAATTTTATATGCATAAATTTGAGTTAGGAGCATAACTGGTGTCAACAAGAATGGTGAGTCTGGGTCCGTAGAAATAGGAACCATGGGTCTTGAGTTTACAATTCCTGTAACCTCTGCCATCAGAGTAGACAACACATCATGCGTCAAGTCTGAAGGATTAATCTGTTGAAACATAGAATCTATGCGCCTGGAGACTCCTATCATTCGCTTCCATACACCTCCCATATGGGATGCATGAGGTGAATTGAAGGCCCATGTACAACCTTCTCCACCCAGATACCTCTTCACATTAGGCTTTGAGAATCAGCAAGTTAAATTTCCAGCTCTTTACATGCACCTACAAAATTGGTCCCACAATCAGACCAGATTTATTTTGCAGGTCCTCGCAGAGCAAAAAACCTTGTCAAAGCATTTATAAAGGTGGATGAATCCATGCAGTCAATCAACTCTATATGTATGGCACGGGTAGTCATACAAGTGAAAAGAACATCCCATCTTTTGCTTTGAGCCTGTCCTCCTCGTGTGCGCCTTACGACAACCGTCCATGGTCCAAAAACATTTAGACCAACATATATCAAGGGAGGTTCAGTGCTTAAGTGATCAATTGGTAAATCCGCCATCTCCTGCTCGGTTACTCTCCCATGAAACTTGTTACATATGACACACTTGTGTAGAATGCTGTTGATGAGCTTCCTGACACCTACAATGCAATATCGCGCATTGCGGATAGCAGATTCAGTGAACACACAACCCTGATGTTTGATTCGATTATGGTAATGCTCCACAAGTAGTTTTGCAGCATGACTGCATCCCAGAATGATCAAAGGAAACTTCTTAGAGAGTTTCATTCTTAAGCGGACCTGCTATCCTGAGAAGGCCACTACTATCCGTAGTGGGTCCAGTTTTTTAAAAGCACTGTGCCTAGGAATCTCATTTACTTTGGAAATACAAATAAGCTATTTTCTGTAAGCTCGCTTCTGCATGGTCTTGATTATGACTTCCTCTGCTTGTAACAACTCTTTGGCTGTACAAGGCTTAGCACAATAATGCCACGATCTGCATGTTGTGTCCTTGCCATCACACAATTTGCAAGTTTGAGCAACATGTTGGAGAGACGCTATGGCTCTGACTAAAGACCTCCATGAAGATAATCACTCAAGTCATTGACATTCAAGATGAACATCATTAGTGGATAGGGTAGTAGCAAGAGGACAAACCTCTATGTCTGACTCTGATATGATGAGTTCAAACTCCTCCTTCTCCAGTGAATGATTCTGATACAGTTGCAACAGGCGGGTGGGTTCTGTAAGCCAGGTGGTTGTGCTCAACAGTGCTGCTGCACCAGAGCGGGTTGCATAGTCCGGAGGGATATAGAGACATAGAACTGTGCACAGATCCTAAGCAAACATCTCCTACTACAACCCAGCCAAGGTCTAGCCTTTGTGCAGAGGGTATATCATTAGGGCCGTTACGTTGCTCCCATACTTTATGAACTTGCAGGACATCACAACCTAAAAGGAGAAGAATTTGGGATTTTGCTCAATAGGGTTGGGCTTGTGCTCGAATAGGGTTGAAGGTGGTGGTCCTGGGCGAAGTGCTGGAACATGAGCATTACTGCCGCATTCCCTGCATTTAATAGCTGCTTTACAATCCCTGGCGACATGAATGGTAGAATCGCAGCACCTGTAGCAAACAAAACTTTTTCCTTTAGGAAAGTCTTGCGCTCATCTATAGGTTTGCTCCTAAAACCTCTGCAACGCTTGAGGGGATGAGGATTCTTATGAATCAGGCAGTTCTTATCTACATCATTCAATTCATCATTTGAACTGTCTGTCTGAGTAGCTATTCCTAAAGAGACTTCCGTTTTGTGAGCGTAGACTGAACTTTTCCCTTGCTTCTTGGTTGGCTGCTATAGTTTCAACATGCTTTGTTTTCCTGAAGACAGAGCAAAACTCGGATCATGCCATGTTCGAGCCTCTTTGCTGACAAAATCACAAAAGAATGAGAATGGAGGAAAACTGATAAATGCTTTTTTATACTGAGAGCCCTGAGCCACACACTTTTCTTGCAGACCAAAAGGTAACTTATCCACGATGGGAGATACACCACGAGCAGTATCAAGATAAGCAACACTGGATAGGTAGCCTCCTTTTTTTGCGGCTTCAACTTCTTGTAGAAGATCTCCAAGCTCTTGAAGCCTTTTCACATCTTTGTTGCCGATCTTAGGAAAGCTATCAAGCCTATCGAAGAGAGATTTCTCCATAATAAATAGGTCTGAACCAGAAACATCCTCAGGTCTTTTGTCTTCATGACTGCATTGTGTTTGCGTGTGTGTGTGTGTGTGTGTGTGTGTGTGTGTGTGTGTGTGTGCGCGCGTGTCTAACGATACTGCGCAGCAGTTAAAAAAAAAAGAAAGAAAGAAAGCGAAACTAAATGCGAAACTAAATAATGGCTGAGTTAAGGAACAGATCTCCATGCGAGAGACTTCTCTCTGATTACGATTGTCACACTTTTTGTTTTGAATGTTTGGGTGAAGAGCACGCTATCCGCAGACTCGAGGGACAATGTAAGCACTGTGATCTGTTTCTGATCAAAGCTATTCGCGCCCGGCTCACATTATTCTATAGAGAGAGTTGATCTGGTGGAAATGTGTGAGATGGGTTCCCCCTTTTCTCTGGCACTCTCACCAGACCAGGAAATTCTCTTGTCCGCTTCTGAAGCGTGACGAGCGAGAGTATGTGGAATTATTAGAGGTGGTATCTAGGGCAGTCGAATGCCTACATCTTGACTGACCTCAGGAACAGGTGAGCCCCAAACACTCAAGGTTGGACAACAGGTTTCTGTCTAGTGGCCGAGGTGAGGGACCTCAACGAAGGTCTCTCCCCTTCCTTGGTTCTCTCCATGAATAAATTTGTCCAGTATATTTGTGCCAACGACGTCGATTTATTCCACGATTGTTGAAAGACGCAGGGCTACATGATGATGCCTCAGATTGAAGAAGCCCACACTCCCCCACTAAGCCATGCAGACTAACATCTTCGCTAGTGGGGAAGGCTTTCCAGTCAGCAGGTCAGGCCAGTCCAATTCTAGATCCTTGCAGGTGCTACCGCTTCTCAGAACATAAAAGTTAAAATTTTTGACGCATATTTCATATAGAAATATTGCCACAACACAGGAGGCTCCTGAGGCTTGCTTTTGGGGGGTGAAGCTTACCTCTATCGGGTCCTTTCATTTGTCCTAGCAACCTGCACATATACAAGAGGCAGGGGCACCGCCCCCCCTTAAAGTTATGCAGAGAAGAATGCTACTTTAACATGTAATTATTTAACATTATTTCATTATTAAAACAAATAATTAAGTAATTTAATCACACTATTCCGCTGTATTTCTTAATAAAATTTATTTGCAAATTAAAAATTCTAAACTGTATTACGTTCATTAGTGTTCATGTACACGGGGCTCCGGACAACCGAGTGTCTATGTAGGCACAGACATTTTTGAAAAGCATGTGACTTGAGGCTGAGCTCTGATTGGATTTTGTCAAATCATCCTTGTGGCGCAGCACTGCGCGCCCCGAACCCTCCCACTTTTGTTCTTAGTGAATCAATATTGTTTTTAAATATTTGGGCTCATGTGATTGGACCATTCCCAATGAGTCTTTTCCAGCACTTATGGTTATGCTGACTGGATTCGATGTGAGTCATTCCTTTATTTTATACTAGTAGTAATGATGCTTAATCAACTGATAAATGCCTAATTTAATTTTAAAAAATGTATTTAAAAGTTTAATTTTGTTTGCACCCCCCCCCCTTTTTTTGTACCAGCCGCCACTGATCAAATCTATTTTTTACCCTAAGGAAACCCAAAGGGACATCAAGCTAGTCCAGAAAGTGACTGTTCGTTACTTTCAGAAAATCCTTGGTCTCATGGCCGGTACATCCATGGGGATACCCTACCCTTGCACCAGGTGCTTCGTACCCTTTCTATGTGGTTCAGACCCCGGTTTTAACTTTGGGTCCCAATCTAGGTCTCTGTTGTCATCACGAGATGCTAATGACAGACATTTTCCTTTGGGTTGGGGGTGCGGTCTTGGATGGCCATCCAGCTCAAAAGATCTGGAGAGGTCATCTTCTTGCACCAATTGCCTTGAAACGATGGCTTTATTTCTGGCCCTGAAATACTTCCTCCAGCTGGGAGGCTACCATGTCCTAGTGCAGGTGGACAGTGCATAGTGGATACCATGGCGAATTGCATCCGCGCCGCTTAAACAAGCTAGCGCAGCAGATTTTACTTCGGGCATAGGACAAGTCCTTGTCCCTCAAGGCGATTCACATTCCGGGGCATATGGATATGGGAGAAAAGTTGCTGTCCAGACAACCTGTGACACATAGGAGTGGAAACCCCATCCCGAAGTTGTCATTCAATCTGGGAGAGAATTTAGGTGGCAGACGTGGACCTCTTTGCTTCACAAGACACGACACAAGGTCCCCTTTACTACACTCTGAATCCCAGCTCCCCTGGGGCTGGATGCTATGGCCCACACATGCCCCGGCCTGTATCTCTATGCAAATCCTCCGATAGCTCTGCTCCCTGGAGTCCTAGCAAAAGTCTGTCAACAGCGATTCTGCCTCTTATTAATAGCGCCCCATTGGCAAACCAGAATATGGTTCTCAGATCTAATAGCCCTTCTTGACGGCTCAATTCCGCTCAGGAGGGATCCTCGTCGTCTCAGGTGCAGGGAATAATATTACATCCCAGGCCCTGGTCTTGGAACTGTCACGCTTAGCCCCTGAAAGGGGACAAGTAAGAGATCCTGGTCTTCCAGCTAAGGTAATAGAAACTATTCCAAGTGCTAGGACTCCCTCTAATAGAAGAACTTATGCCCTCAGATGGAATGATTTTGGAAAATGATGTATGGCAAACCATGTAGACCCAGTCCACTGCCAGATTGTTTCAGTGCTGGAGTTTCTGCATGAGAAACTGTCCTCAGGCATATGCCCTAGCATTTTCAGAATGTATAGGGCTGCCATTTCAGCTTACCATCTTCTGATTGAGGGGGTTTCTATGGGAAATCACCCGTTAGTTGCCCGCTTTATTTGTGGAGCTGAATGGTTAAGGCCGCCCACTAGGACAACAGTCCCTTCCTGGGACCTAGCTACTGTGTTTAAAGGGTTTGGCTAAGACTCCTTGCGAACCTCTAGAACCTGTGCTTGCTAGGCTTTTAACCCTTAAGATGGTTTTTCTAATAGCCATTATTTCTCTGTAGTGAATTGGGGATCTGCAGGCTCTGTCAATCTCGTCATCCTGCCTAGATCCTGCCACTGGGCTGGTCCAAAATATGCTGCATCCTCACCCGAATTATCATTCCAAACGATGATGAAAAGAAAAAAAAAGAACAGTTGTTCTTGAAGCTTTCTGTCCTCCAACATTTAATGCTCATGAGCAGTGAAGTCTTCACTTACTGTGTTCAGTACGTGCTCTACAGATTTACGTCCACTGCACTACTCAGGGGTGCAAATTGGAGCAGCCTTTATATGTTATAGGTCCATGCAACTAAGTTTGCAAGGTTTTCGATTGCAGCAAGTGTGTGATGCGGTAGGTTGGTCTCCTCCGCACACTTTCGTGTTTAACATGTGGTGACGTCTCTTGCGGTTAGCCCGTGCTGCTTCCTCAGACCGCGTTTGAGCGTGCTGAAAGGAGGTAATCTGATAGCGGCGCTGATTTCTTCAAGTGTTTAAAAGTTATAAAAGATGGATTAAATCCATGATATATGAAAAATATTACTGTTAAAAGTGTTTGACATGGGTTAGAAAATTTTTCATCCATGGATGGATTTTTTTTTTGTAGTTTATTACTGGTAACAGCTGTGTTAGTCTGTGAGCTCCCAGAAAGGTGCTAGCGCTGGCTAGTTAATTTATTGGTTTTCAATTTGTACAGGTAGATGAATTAAGGGATAACATTAACATTTAGGCATTTGGCAGATGCTCTTATTCAGAGCGACTTACAAAAAGTGATTTAAAGTTTACATCACTGGATAGATACTTACACTGTGTTAACTAGGTCAATAACTAAGTGCCATTAGTTAAACACAACTAGGAAGAGGGAACACAACAAGTACTGGAGAAACAGATATATTTTAGTTGTCATTTAAAGATGGTCAAAGACTCTGCTGTACAGACATCTACAGTCGTCTCCAAAGTTTTGAGACTTATATAAATATTGGAAATTGGAAAGGTTGCTGCGTAAGTTTTTATAATAGCAATTTGCATATACTTCAGAATGTTATGAAGAGTGATCAAATGAATTGCATAGTCCTTCTTTGCCAGGAAAATTAACTAAATCCCGAAAAAAAAATCTTTCCATTGCATTTCATTGCTGTCATTAAAAGGACCTGCTGAGATCATTTCAGTAATCGTCTTGTTAACTCAGGTGAGAATTCTGACGAGCACAAGGCTGGAGATCATTATGTCAGGCTGATTGGGTTAGAATGGCAGACTTGCCATGTTAAAAGGAGGGTAATGCTTGAAATCATTGTTCTTTCATTATTAATCATGGTGACCTGCAAAGAAACGCGTGCAGCCATCATTGCGTTGCATAAAAATGACTTCACAGGCAAGGATATTGTGGCTACCAAAATTGCACCAAAATCAACAGTTTATATGATCATCAAGAACTTCAAGGAAAGAGGTTCAATTCTTGTTAAGAAGGCTTCAACGCATCCAAGAAAGTCCATCAAGCACCAGGATCGTCTCCTAAAGAGGATTCAGCTGCGGGATCGGAGTGCCACCAGTGCAGAGCTTGCTCAGGAATGGCAGCAGGCAGGTGTGAGCGCATCTGCACGCACAGTGAGGCGAAGACTTGGAAGATGGCCTGGTGTCAAAAAGGGCAGCAAAGAAGCCACTTCTCTTTAAAAAAAAACATCAGGGACAGATTGATCTTCTGCAAAAAGTATGGACTGCTGAGGACTGGGGCAAAGTCATATTCTCGAATGAAGCCTCTTTCCGATTGTTTGGGGCATCTGGAAAAAGGCTGTCCGGAGAAGAAAAGGTGAGCGCTACCATCAGTCCTGTGTCATGCCAACAGTAAAGCATCCTGAGACCATTCATGTGTGGGGTTGCTTCTCATCCAAGGGAGTGGGCTCACTCATAATTTTGTCCAAAAACACAGCCATGAATAAAGAATGGTACCAAAACACCCTCCAACAGCAACTTCTTCCAACAATCCAACAACAGTTTGGTGAAGAACAATGCATTTTCCAGCATGATGGAGCACCGTGCCATAAGGCAAAAGTGATAACTAAGTTGCTCAGGGACCAAAACGTTGAAATTTTGGGTCCATGGCCTGGAAACTCCCCAGATCTTAATCCCATTGAGAACTTGTGGTCAATCCTCAAGAGGCGGGTGGACAAACAAGAACTCACTAATTCTGACAAACTCCAAGAAGTGATTATGAAAGAATGGGTTGCTATCAGATAGGAATGGCCCAGAAGTTGATTGAGAGCATGCCCAGTCGAATTACAGAGGTCCTGAAAAAGAAGGGCCAACACCGCAAATACTGACTTTTTGCTGACAGAGGCAGGCCAGCCAGGAGTGAGTTACAGTAGTCCATTCTTGAAATAACAAGGGACTGAACAAGCACCTGAGTAGCCTGTGAAGAAAGAAATGGGCAGATACTTCTCATATTGTAAACAAGAAGTCTACAAGAGTGACTAAGGTTAGCAATGTGTGAGGAAAATGACAGATGATTGTCCACAGTTACCCCAAGATTGGCATTGGCCATTGGCTGAAGGAGTGATTTGATTGTTGTCCAGGGATATCACAAGGTCTTGACCTGGGGATGAGTCACCAGGGATGACCAACAGTTTGGTTTTACTCAGATTGAGGTTCAGCTGATGACCTGCCATCCAGGATGAGATGTCTGCCAGACATGCTGAGATCCGGGTGGAAACCTGTGTCAGAGGGAGGAAAGGAGAGAATAAGTTGCAAAATCCATGCGATGATATGACTTTACCAAGAGACTGGGTATAGAGGGAGAACAGAAGAGGACCAAGTACTGAGCCCTGCGGGACACCAGTAGAGAGTCTACGTGGGGCAGATGTGGATCCCCTACATGTCACCTCATACGACCTATCTTCTAGGTAAGAAGCAAACCATTGCCACGCTGTTCCACAAATTTCAAGGCTTGTAAGAATAGATAACAGAATATTGTGGTTCACAGTGTCAAATGCAGCTGACAGGTCCAGGAGGATCATGACAGATGACAGTTTAGCAGATCTAGCAGCATGGAGCTTCTCAGTGACTGACAGAAGGACAGTCTCTGTGGAATTTGCCACTTTGAATCAAGGTTGGTTGGGATCATTAAGGTAGTTCTGTGAGAGATAAAGAGGCATTTAGTCATAAACAGTTCTTTCAATAATTTTGGAAATAAAAGAGAGAAGTGATACTGGGCGATAGTTGTTCTTCTGATGGGTCCAGGCAGGCTTTCTTGGGGTAGGATTAACACTTGCCTTCTTAAAAGCAACAGGAACATGACCAGATGATATGGAATGGTTGATTATGGTTGTGGTAAAGGTAAGGAGGTCTCATGAGGTGGCCTGGAGCAGTGTGGATGGGATTGGGTCTAATGAACAGGTGGTGGCATTAGATGATGAGATGATGTGCTGAATCTCATCAGATGACAGGTTGGAGAATTCTGCTAAGGGAGGGAAGGGAAGGTCCTGAGGTTCTGCTGTAGGAGTTTGGTTCAGTCACTGGAAAACAAGCTCGATGAGCTCAGGGCCAGGATAAAGTTCCAGAGAGAAATTTGGGACTGCAATCTTCTCTGCTTCACCGAGACATGGCTGAACTCAGCGGTGCCAGACCATGCCATTCAGCTGGCCAAGTTCTTCTCAGTTCACCGCATGGACAGGACATGGGACTCGGGAGGCGGCGTGTGCTTAATGGTGAACAGCAGCTGGTGCAACAGCGCGAGCATTGTTCCGCTTGCATGCTCCTGCACACCCAACCTGGAACTATTGACTATCAAGTGTCATCCTTTTTATCTTCCTCGGGAGTTTACATCGGTCATAATTAGCACTGCTTATATTCCACGACAAGCGGACATGGACACTGCCTTATACGAGCTGCATGAGGCACTCACACAGCACCAAACACAATACCGGGACGCTGCAACAACGCCAACCTCAAACGCGCAGCGCCAAACTTTTATCAGCACATCACCTGCCCGACCAGGGGCGAAAGGATACTGGACCACTGCTACACAACAGTCAAGGATGGCTACAAGACATAATCTCGCCCACCGTTTGGTAAATCTGACCACTCCGCCATCTTCCTCATGCCAAAATACAAACAAAGGCTCAAACAGGAAGTTCCGGTTCAGAGGGAGGTCGCGCGCTGGACGGACCAATCGGTGGCCGCGCTACAGGATGCACTTGATGATGCAGACTGGGACATGTTCCGAAACAGCTCCGATGACGTCAGCGTGTTTATGGAAGCGGTTGTGGGATTCATCGGGAAACTAGCGGATGATACCGTACAGAAAACGACCATCAGAACGTTTCCTTTGGCTGGCTTTGGAATATAATGTCCGGAAGGCGGTGAAAGAGGCGAAGCAGCGCTATGGAAGGAAACTAGAGTCACAACTTCAACAGAGTGACTCTAGGAGCCTGTGGCAGGGACTAAGAATGATAACGGACTATAAAGCACCAACATCTGGTATGATGAACGCGGACATGACTCTGGCAGACAAGCTGAACACATTCTATGCTCGCTTTGAGGCTGCAGCTAAGGATGCTAGCGATGCTAGTGGCACTAACGGCTACAGACAGGAAGACACTGTCAGCACCAGAAACGCGTTTATCATCTCCGGCCATGACGTGAAGAGAGCCTTTAAAAGAGTGAACACCAGGAAAGCAGCAGGACCAGACGGCATCTCAGGTAGTGTCCTCAGAGCCTGTGCAGACCAGCTTGCACCTGTGTTCACAGAGATATTCAACATCTCTTTATCTCAGTCGGTGATCCCTACATGCTTCAAAGAGTCCATCATTGTTCCTGTTCCGAAGAAACCACATCCTGCTTCCCTCAATGACTATCGACCTGTAGCCCTCACATCAGTGGTGATGAAGTGCTTTGAACGGCTGGTCAGAGACTTAATCATTTCTTCACTACCCAACACACTGGATCCACTTCAGTTCGCGTACCGTTCAAACCGCAATACAGATGATGCTATCGCTCATCTTTTTCATACATCTCTCACACACCTGGACAATAGAAGGGGGAATTATGTTAAAATGCTTTCATCGACTACAGCTCAGCATTTAATAACATAATTCCCTCCACACTCACCACCAAGATGGAGCACCTGGGACTCAGCTCATCTCTGTGTCAGTGGATCTCCAACTTCCTAACTGGCAGATCACAGGCTGTAAGGATGGGTGGACATGTCTCAGCCTCCCTCACGCTCAGCACTGGAGCACCACATGGTTGTGTTCTGAGCCCTCTACTGTACTCTCTGTACACACACAATTGCGTAGCCTCTACCAACTCCACCACCATCATCAAGTTTGCTGATGACACCGTCGTTTTGGGCCTGACCACTGACAATGATGAGACTGCCTACCTGGAGGAGACTGGAAATCTGGAGCACTGGTGCCAGAGGAACAATCTCCTTCTAAATGTCAGCAAGACGAAGGAGTTGGTAATGGACTTTAGCACAAAGCAGGAGAGGAACTACCAGTCCCCTGTCATCAACAACAGCCCAGTGGAGAAAGTAGACAGTTTCAGATACCTCTGTGTCCACATCAAGCAGGACCTGTCATGGTCCTGTCACATCAACACCGTGGTGAAGAATGCCCGACAGTGTCTCTACCACCTCAGGCACTTGAGAGACTTTAGACTGCCCTTCAAGGTGCTCAGGAACTTTTACTCCTGCAGATCATCCTGACGAGAAACATCACAACGTGGTTCGGGAACAGCACCATGCAGGACAGACGAGCAAATCAAATCATACTGAGTAAGTGCACATACACACACATTATATATATATATATATATATGTGTGTGTGTGTGTGATAATCATCATCATCATCATCATCAATATTTATATATACATACACACATACACACATATATATATGTGTGTGTGTGTGTGTGTATATATAAATATTGATGATGATGATGATGATTTAGTTGTGACAGTGAAAATGATCAGCCACTTGTCTCCAAAAAAAGCAGAGGCAAACAAGCAGCCAGGATGCAGACAAAGTAATTGAAAATGCAGACTGATGGCGACACGGTTCCACAGACACTTCGATTCCTGCCGGCACACTAACCTGCACCTCAACTGCCGTCTGCTGATTCATAGTCTCCCATGAGTCTCTTCAAACTGTTTTTTTCAGAGAACACTGTGTCAATGCTGCCACCAATGCTTTCATTGTGCATAAAAAACTATATGATAACCTGTCTCATAAAGAGTTTATGAAACGTCTCGGGTTACTTGACTGTAACCCTGTTCCCTGATAAAGCGGGAACGAGATGCTGCGTGAAAACGCTATGGGAACATCTCTTTGTTGCCCGGTTGTGAAGCCTGTGCATGTCAAACCCGCCGAATACCTTCGGCTTATAACCTGTGCCCGGCATGACGTCACCGAATAAGGTGCACCTGCAGGTTATAAATAGGAGTGAACCGGAAACATCCTCAGGTCAATTTTGTCTGAAGGACGTCCAGGCACGCCAGCAGTGCGGTATCGGAACGCAGCATCTCGTTCCCGCTTTATCAGGGAACAGGGTTACAGTCAAGTAACCCGAGACGTTCCCTTTCAAAAGCTACACTCAATGCTGCGTGAAAACGCTATGGGAACGAGAATACCAACGCCGCCGCACTGCAAGTGTCTGGACCCCCAGGTTGTGTAGCGTGTGCGCACAAGCCGAGGAGGTCTCAGACCTAGCTCTGGGATGCTGACTGAAGGATCCGTGAACCCGGAGTAGCATTGACATCCAGACTATAACATCTAACAAACGTGTGCGGAGAGGACCAGCCCGCCGCATCACACACCTGCTGCTGGGGGACGCCTCTCGCCAAGGCAATTGATGAGGCAATCCCCCTGGTTGAGTGAGCCCTGATTCCCAGAGGCGAAGTGTGACCACGCGCCTCATAGGCTAGGGCAATGGCATCTCTCACCCAGTGTGACAGAGTCTGTCTAATGGCAGACCCCCATGGCAAATAAAGAACTGCTCTGACTTACGCCACTGGCTAGTGCGTAGACGTAGATCCGAAGAGCACGTACTGGACACAGTAAGTGAAGTCTTTCCTGCTCCGGAGCTGTGAAAGGCGGAGGACAGAAGGCCTCGAGAACAACTGGGTGCATGGTCGAGAATGGAACCTTGGAAGATAGTTCGGGTGAGAATGCAGAATAGCTTTAGAAGTAATAGCCATAAGAAAAACCATCTTAAGAGGCAGAAGCCTGACAGGCGCTGACTCTAGTGGTTTGAAGGGGGTGTCGGCCAGGCTGTCGAGTACGATAGTTAAGTCCCACAAAGGGACCGTCGCTCTAGTGGGCGGCTTCAACCGTTTAGCTCCACGAATAAAATGGGCAGCTAAATGGTGCTTGTCCACAGAAACCCCATCATTCAGAGCGTGACAAGCCGAAATAGCAGCTACGTACGTTCTGAGCGTACTAGGGCATAAGCCCTAGGACAACCTTTCTTGCAGAAACTCCAGCACTGAAACAATCTGGCAGTGAACTGGGTCTACATGTCTTGCCATGCACCAATTTTCAAATACACTCCATTTGAGGGCATAAGTTCTCCTAGTGGAGGGAGCCCTGGCACTTAAAATGGTTTCGATTATGCTGGCTGAAAGCCCAGCATGTCTTATTTGGTCCGTTCAGGGGCCAAACGTGAAGGTTCCAGAGCTCGGGCCGGGGATGAAGTATTGTCCCCTGCGTTTGAGACAGAAGATCCCTCCTCACTGGAATCACCCAGGGTGAGCCGTCGAGGAGAGATATAAGATCCGAGAACCACACTCTGGTCGGCCAATGGGGCGCTATCAATAAGAGGCGCAAGCCGTGTTGACGGACCCTCGCCAGGACTCCTGGGAGCAGAACTATAGGTGGAAACGCATAAAGGCGTAATCTGGGCCATGTGTGGGCCATTGCGTCCAGACCTAGGGGAGCTGGAGGAGTCAGAGAGTAGTAAAGGGGGCATTCTGCTGCCTTTTATGAGACAAAGAGGTCCACCTCTGCTACGTAAAATCTTTCTCAGATTGACTGACTACTTCGGGGTGGAGTTTCCATTCCCCATGTTTTACAGCTTGCCTGGATAGCAAGTCTGCTCCTACATTCATATGCCCTGGAATGTAAATCGCCCTGAGGGACAGGAACTTGTCCTGTGCCCAAAGCAGAACCTGGTGCGCTAGCTTGTTCATTCTCTCAAGGATTAATGAGTCGCAGCTCCTTTAGAGCTGCACGTAGTAGCGGATAAAATCAAGTGTAACATTGTACTTAAACGAATTCATAATCACAGTACTAAAATTACAGTACAAATGTACAATTTAATTTTATTAGTATCGAATTTAAGCAAAGTAAATGTTAACATAGTGAGCTTTTAGATTTTATCATGTGTAATTAGAAAGCCTACACGTGTACACTGTAAACTCTAATGCTCAAAGTAATTCAACACATTGAGTACTGTTAACCTAAATAATTGAATGAGTAATAATTTTGAGTATGTAAGTAACAATAACTTAAGTAAAACTTCCACCAATGTAAAATCTACAGAGCACTCGTGGTGCGGTGGTAAGTGCTTTGCTTTCCATGCGGAAAACCTGGGTTCGATTTCCGTGCTGGGTGGTCTGCAACAATTTTTTTTATTTGTTCAACAAACTTAAAAATTGATGGTTCTCTTTACTTTAAATTGGAAACATCATTACTTAAAAAAATTATGTATCTGATTACCTCAAATATTTTGAGTATTGCCAACTTAATCGGGTTTACAGTGTAGGGTTTTGGGTCATCTTAAATTTTGTGTTCTTTAAATTTATAGTAGATAATACGGAAATAAATGAAACTAAATGACTATAAAATTTAAACATGGTCAGGACGTGCTACTGCGTAAGCAGATGTCGTTGTCATTCAGCCCCGCTTATGTTTTTGCGGTATTATGAGAATGAAATGCAGTAGGCTGTTTTTGATCATCATAATTTTCTTTAATAAATAATGACCCCCGTTGCGCTGTACCACCACTAACGAAATACAATCACAATACTAAAATTATAGTAATACATATAGCCGTTTTTATTTGCATCAAATATAAGCAAAGTAAACGTATACTTGTGTCACGGCATGCGCCCAAATCAATATCGCTCCTCACTCCGAAGCTCACTAGGTAGACGGCCTAGGTGCACACTGCAGGTGTGTGAAGAAGCGGGACCGCCTAACTAGGCACAACTGGTGAGCTATCGGAGCTAATGATCCCGATCTTCTCTCTGCGTTATGAAACACAGCGGGGAGTGTATCTTGGGTTCTGTTGGGGAAATCGGACTTTAAAAAGCAGCACATGGTGGATTTTACTAAGGAGAATGGCATGTGAGCGGGACGAGGTGACCCGCCCCAGAGACTTTAAAAAGTAGAATGTCGCCCTTTGATCTCCGCTAGAGGACAGCGTGTGAACAAGCCTTTGTAAGACTCCGCTTTTATTTAAGTGCACTCACAATGATGAAAAACCCTTATGGTTTTTAAAATAATAAAAGTAAACAGGATGCGCTAACTTGAGTGCGTCAGAAAATGAACCGAAACTCTGTGTATACTCGCCTCACAGACGTGAAAAATATATACTTAAAAAAAGCAAAATGTCTGCTTTTATGTAAATTATAAATTTGTAAATTTTATGTATGTAGTGGTCTGCTTTCTGTGTGTTTTGGTATGTGTGTATGGGGGGACGGGGGGGGCGTCACCTGAGAGGTGTCAATAGGTCTTACATATTCATGAAAAGTCATGGATTATTCAGTGAAACAGAGGCTCTGCTGACAAAAGTTAAGCACATCAGTCAGTCAGCGTGAAAGAGATGGAAAGTTTCCTCATCATAACATGCCTTGTACTGTTTTTAACCACTCTATACACAACAAATGAAAATACAAATGGTCTATTATTTTGTTTATTTTCATTTTGTATTAAATTTTTATATTTTATTTAAAAAAAATACCAAAGAAAATTTTGTATAGAGTGATTAAAACAATACAATTCATGTTATGATAAGGAAAATCTCAATGTCTTCCATTCCAGGGATTAAAAACGGTAACAATGTCAATTTTAGAATCTGGAATCCAGACGATCAAATTTAAAAAGAGGCCTGAAGCACTTCTGGTCTTCAGAAGAGCCTCAGATCCAAGAGGGTCTTAAAGTGGGGAGGGGTGCATTTTAGTTTCTCTGAATGTTGTAATTGAAATATCACATTTTAATTATGTATTAATTTGTAATCGTGCTGTAGAGTATAGAAGCTTTAAACTTGTTTGCCGAAGCTTAGAAACACAAGGCTGAGAATAGTACAGAAACAACCTGATTGTAATTGTCCCTGAATAAATGATAAGGTATGGACATCTGGTCTGGGTCAGATAAAGAGTTGAGTTTGAATGTAGGAACTTCATGTACCGGGCGTTGATTATGTTAGCAGAGATGTTTGTGTATAAAATGGGACAGCTGAGAGAAAGAGATCACCTTTCTCCATGCTGCAACTGTTTGCTGTATGAGACTGGTCCTTCTGCAGAAGTTTAAAATAAAACCTTTGTGACTTTGCTCTTACCCAGTGTATGAATTACTTGTCTTTATAATATTTACAGAATTTTCACCATAATGTATAGGTGAGAACCTGGGGAGGGGTAAACTATTTGCATTTGAATGTTGTCTGACATTATAAAGCGCACACAGTAACCGTAAAACATGATTATCTTCATCTCACTACACTGTAAACCCTAATGCTCAATGTAATTAAACACATTAAGTACTGTTAACTAAAATAATTGAATGAGTAATAATTTGAGTGTTCAGAACTTTTTGGTATTTATGAGTTTGTAGAACTGACACTTTCCAAATTAGCTGAACAAATTCAACAAACTTAAAAATTATGATGTAACTGATTACCTCAAATATTTTGAGTTTTGCCAACTTAATCGGGTTTTCTGTTCTGAGTGAAACAGACCCCGAGCTACACTCCCCGCTGTATTTTACTGCATGAAAATACAGGATCAGAAGCCCAGGATCATTAGCGCCGATAGCTCACTAGCAGGTGCCTAATTCCGTGGCCCTGTTCCTTCGCGCACCAGCAGAAGGAAAGCCCGCCTAGCTAGTGAGAGAGGAGCGATATTGATTTGGCCGAATAGCCTGAGAGGTCGCCTAGCTAGTGAGCGAGGAGTGATATTGATTTGGCCGCACTAGCCTGAGAGGCCGCCTAGCTAGTGAGCGAGGAGCGATATTGATTTGGGCGCATGCCCATCACAGGCGCACGCAGTGACAACTTGTAACACAATAACAATAATATTTCGAACATTTTGTAGACTCGTTTGGAGGAAATAGATAATAAAGAATAAACCATTTGTTGGGTCAAAATAACCCAACCAGGTGTTCATTTGTAAATGACGCACTACATCTCATTTGACCCAACATGAGCAACCCAACAAAGTGTTTAAAGTACCCGAAATAACCCAGAATTTTGACCCACCATAAACAACCCAACAATGTGTTTACAGAAACAACACAGCATTTTTAGAGTATTTTTTAACTGCTACACTGTAAACCTGATTAAGTTGACAAAACTCTAAATATTTGAGGTAATCAGTTACATCACATTTTTTAAATTAATGATGTTTCCAATTTTAAGTAAACAGAACTATCAATTTTTGAGTTTGTTGAACAAATTTTAAAAAAGTGTTGCAGACCATTCAGCACAGGAATCGAACCCGGGTTTTCCGCATGGCAGGCAAAAAACTTACCACTGCACCACGAGTGCTCTATAGATTTTACATTGGTGGAAGTTTTACTTAAGTTATTGTTACTTACATACTCAAAATTATTACTCATTCAATTATTTAGGTTAACAGTACTCAGTGTGTTCAATTATTTTGAGAATTTGGGTTTACAGTGTAGTGTACTTGTTTTAATGTTCAACTTCAATGTTTTTTTTTTTTTACTCATTATTGTACAGCAAATATCAATAGCTCTGATTCAGATTTTTCACGTTTGTTTCTATAAAATATACAGATGTGGAAATTACCATTACTGTAGTATTTGTTCGATACAGCATATTGTTTTGACTATTTTATGACTTAATTATTTTTTAAAACCCGAGATGACGGAAAATGTCACTTTGCACCACCTGGCGGTCATTTCACGAATTACTTTGAAATGCGACTGAATGATTTTGGCTGCTGTCGTTTTGTCAAGGCGGTGAGTGCGGCGGTAATAGACATTCCCCTCTTCACACCTCTGTAATTATTGACCTTAATTACAGTTAGGGTCAATGAGATTAATTTTGTCAGCTTGATTGCATTAGATTATATTATTTTAACTATTATTATTTTATTATTGCATAATTATTATAATTATTTTCCCTTATTTAAAAGACTGATCAATAAAATTTTCATTTTTAAAATAATCTATTTTTAAATCACAATTTGATTATTAATTTATATTATTTTAAACTTTGACATTTAATAATATACATATAAATTATGGATTAGTAATTATAGTTATATGAATTCACAATTTATTTATTAATTTTCAAATATTACAACCTTCATTGATGAATTTTGGTTGTGTAGTGTAATATAGAGTGTAGTAAGGGATAGTAATGAACTTGATTATTAACTATTGATCCCTTTGTTTTTTATCTTTAAAAACGGGAAGTCTGGCCATCAGTGCTCTGTGTCCAGAAAAACGGAACTGAAAGTTATTTCTTTTAACTTTTCCTAAGCGTTTCTGTTAATCTTATCACCACAATCATTGCCTTATCAGACCACACATTCCTCTAAGGAGGGTACTGCTGAGGAATAGTGATTAATTTAGTTTTTAATAAACGTATATTATATGTTGTTTTTATTACTTTATTCGCTCCTAAAAGCGGAAGTCTAGCTCTTTGCGTAATGTCCCAATCAACGCAGAACAGAAATTTCATTTTTATTTTTTGGATCTCTGCCTGCATTTTCTATGTTTTTCCCCTTCATTAAAGTTCCTCAATTTCTTGCACTCTGTGTGTATGGGTCGTTCTTAGATCACAGCTCGCATACTTTTTCCTTGATTATTGTCAGTTATAAGTATCTAACTATAAAATATAATAAAAGGAGTAAATATTATTAGTATATTGCTCTGCTAGCTATTATTTTTTGTTAGTATCATTATTTTACTGATTGCTTTGCTCCCTATACCTGCCTTCTCCATGCATGTTCCTCAATTCCGCTATTTGCCATGCAGGCACCTTTTCTTTTGCAATGAGTGAATCAAGGCCTCTCGAACAGAGGCCTTCTGGGTATTTAGTGCCTTGCTCTTGAACACAATTATAAATCAATAAAACTTTTCCACATGGTACACATCACTAGACACAGAGATTATTGTGACCAGTTTTGTCTGTGACACAAACTGTGATGCGCTACCAGACATAGAACTTACTGTGACATAAGCTTCTTCTGTGACACAAGAGCGGTACAGGTGCTGAATGTGCCAGCATAGTAGTAGTTGTAGCTGTACATTTGCGCAGCATTAATTTCATATTAGTTATTGAAGTTAAGCTTAAGTAAGATATAAAATGTACCTTTACGTGTTGACTAGACGACGACACAATACTAATAATAAAAGTGCATAAAGTAATAAATGCACCTAGGATACACATAAAATAAATATTAAATATATACTAGATAAAAACAAATGATAAGCGGATTTAGCCTGATTAACTGGAATAAGCAGATAAGTGAAGGAGGAGTTTATAATTTCGGAATCAGATCAGAGTGAAACAAATAGATGATTGTTGAATAACCCAGGGAAGGACTTACTTCTAAAAAAAGGAGTGTGACAATGGAGAGTGGATGCTTAGGCTTTCACTAATACCTGACATATTAGACCTCAACTGTAACACACACACTTTAATACTTGCATTATATTTTAGAATGAAAAAATTAGCTCTTTCCTAGGGTTAATTCCAAGAAAGATTCGTAATAAATAGTGCGCTAGGAGGAATAGAAGGGTTTAACTCCTCTCGTTTCACTACTGCGCAAATACTCAGCTTTTGCTATATTGCATGTAGAGGAAGGCGCAGGAGGACAGAAAGAAAAACAGTATAGACTAATTGATCACGAGAGCGGTCTGGTAGTGCTGTATCGTGAGTGGTTGATAAATAATAATAGTGAATTTACGCTGATACCTATAGGCCCAGATGGGAGAATAATCTTCCAGACCCTTGACAAAATAGTCACGCCTCTGATATCACCAGAAACTTAATGCTTAAGAAACATAGATAAAGAAAACAGCTGTTAAAGATCGACAGCAGTCGTAAAACACACATTAAAAGAGCTTCAGGAAACAAGCGAGAGAAGAAGCACAAGAAATTGCGATATAAATTGGGACAAAAGTGTGTGATGGGGAAGCTATTCTGCCATGGAAAAAATGCCTGGCCAAAGCCTGCAACACCTCTAGATATAATCATAGCTAAACACAACGAGGATGAAAAGTATATTAGAAAATGCATGATAAAATGGCATGACAGAACAAGAAAGAATTATAATGGTCTAAAGAGGGAACCTTTTAAAGAGGAATATTGTAAAGAAGTAAAAGAAATGCTCAGACACACCACTATAGAGAAGGGTAGTAAGGGAAGGATTAAATTAGGACAAAAGCTAGAAACTGTAGAATGGTTTGAAAATGAAGGAAAACTTAAGGCAAAACTTCAATGTAACACCAAAGGACTGTATGTGACAATAGGACAGTTCTTACAGATTACTAAAAAAAAAACAATAACTTGGATACAGTATATTGCCTGTTGTGCACAGGACAAGGAGCTCAACATGCACAGAACTTATGGGAAGAATGGATTCTACAATGATGACCAGATTGTAAAAGAGCTTGCCATTGCACTGTACCATGCACTATGACCAAGGAAGTCAAGATGGAGAATATGCACAATTATGGTCAGATGTGATGGAGAATAAAGTCTCTGATGTGATACTAGGAGATATAATTTTAGGTGCTCCAGGAGCAGCCACCAGTGTACAACTGACTGAACAAATAGAACACTGGCATCAAGTACCAAACACATCTCCTTATTGGTGGGAGAAAAGGCACAATCCAAAGAGTTAGGACTAATGGTCAAACAAGCAGCTGAAGTGACTAAATGGGAACAAACCTCTAATCCTTCTGTATATATTTCACAAGATCAAAGGTTTTTGAAAATCATCTTTTCAGGAATAGAATGAGTGAGGGCAACACAGAGAAAGATGGGAACATGATGTTGTCAACACACCCTCAGAGGGGGATGTGTGACACTCTGTTGTCATCGCACACACAAATGTCTGTTAAGATGATAGATGTAGGGTTGAGCAGACCCCCAACTAAGAGCAAACACTCGATCACATTCCAGAACCTCTTCTCCAGACATCATGGTGCCATCCCGATAATCTTATCTCATTTGAGAACATAAAGGAGAGGTTGTAAAACTAAGATGCTGGTTCTTAACCAGGCATGGGACAGGAAGTTTGCTGGGCTTGAAGCTACATTAAAGCCAGATGCCTCAAACTAGTTTTACAGCTTCACTCCGAGTTGGGGGGGGGGGGAGGGGTTAGGGGGGGGGAAACCACCAAGTCACACATCTCAGTGACCCCAGGACACATGCGTTCTCCAAATGGCTTTCAAACAACAAAGAAAGATATACAGATACACTATTTAAGCAATCTTTAATGGTGCCAGTAGGATAAAAATGCTAGAAACATATATTCAGTATGTTTTATATCTGTGTGTTATGTTTGTTTATTCTACATAACTTTAAAGGTATCATTAGCATTCACAAACCCTGTTTATTGAACAAAGCTATAAATGAGTGTGTAAGATAGGGGATGTGTGGTATCGATTGAAAGCTTATTTTATTCAAACAACAGTAGTGTAAACGGAAAATTGGTTGCATGAACAAGAGATCATGTAAAATTGCTTTATAAAGGTAATTAAAAGTGTAATCAACTTGGCCCCACGTGACAGCCGTAAACTCGCACAAATGTATGCACAAAAGGGGGAACTAATGTATGCACAAAAGGGGGAATTAAGTGAGGCGTGGCTAAGCCCCGCAACCACATCCGATTGGACCAATCGTCCGTGGGACGGACTGACACACAGGGACCAAACTCACTGTCCGGACTCGTCCAAACACATTCTTTCGATGTTCTTTCGTCACGTCGTCATCATGACCATCTGAAGGAAACAAGCTCACCGCTCAGGCTTCCACCCCCTTGCGAGCGCTACGCCGACTTCGCTGACGTCATCAGCTCTTCGAGAACTCTCAATGAGACTTCGTGCCAGAACTGCAACGAAGAAACCCACTGAAGAAGTTCCAGAGCGCGCCATCGGTAACCAGGCAACCAAGCCTCACCGAAGGGCTTTCCTGAAAGACGTCATTTCAACCACAGCACCAACCAATCAGCAATGCGTGATTCCCTTCACCGGAGGCGAACCATGAGAACGAAACGTAACGCAAGTATACAAACAAAGCTGCATACCTTGCTGAAAATGGTGCTCGTTTCATACCAAAACCGTAAGATTAATCCCAAGACTCTGCTCTTGTGACTTTCTTTGGTCTAGTAAACAGTACTAGATGAACTTCCTTAACTTTCACCCTGCAAACTGTTCGTATGTTTGTGTGTGTGTGTGTGTGTGTGTGTGTGTGTGTGTGTGTGTGTGTGTGTGTGTGTGTGTGCGTGCGTGTGTTCAAGTAGCATAGCTTCATGTATCGTAGATTAGTTCAAATAAATTCTTGTTTCTTTATAAAGAACTGTTGTCTTGGTCATGTATTTTAAAGTTTAAACATTTGCCCAGATCTTACGTTACCTTGCTCATAATTAGGTAAATACCAGATTTTGTATTATTGTCATCGGGCGCGGGATAAACAGAATTGGTAAGTTACATTAAATCATACTAAACGCTGGTCGGGTAGTTGATAAAGTGTACGCTATAAATTTTAATTAAGTTTAACAAAATTAACTTGAATCCTTAAAGATTCGATTCACCTCTGAACCAGAGCTGAAACCCTACATAAATGGCGGACAATGCGTTGAGTATTGTCTCCCCATTTAAAATACTACATAGAGCAGATTAAAAGGAATCAGCATTAGAGGAGGAACTGCTGAAAACAATTCCAGAGAAACTATGGACAAGACATTCAACAGATGTAGGATTAGTCAAGTCTGGAGGACAAGCCTTAATAAAAATAAGACCAAATGCAACATTCCCTTACCAAAGACAATACCCATTGACACCTCAAGCTATAGCAGGGATTAAACCTACTATAGATGGTTTTTGGAAGCTGGAGTATTAACACCTACTAAAAGTCCTTGTTATACTCCTATATTTCCTGTCAGGAAGCCCAACTCAGATAAATGGAGACTTGTGCATGATTTACGAGCTATAAATCAAATTGTAGAAGCAGAACTGCCTATAGTGCCTATAGATTTATGTTCAGCATTCTTTAGTATTCCACTACACCCAGGCATCACAATACATGTTTGCTTTTACATACGAGGGACAACAGCTGACTTACAATTGCTTACCGCAGGGATACTATGAAAGTCAGTCAATATTTAATCGAGTGCTAACTCAAGATCTGGCCTTGCTAAATATCAAAAGTATGATCATTCAAGACTGTGACGACTGGCTGATTTGTAGTCCAACAAAAGAGCAATGTGAAACATATTTGTTAATAGTCTTGACAGTGTTAGCTGAAAATGGACATAAAGTTAGCAGAGAAAAGTTGCAATTCTGTAAACAGAAGGTAGAATATCTAGGCAGAGTGTTGGAAGGAACATCTAGGCATATATCTCCTGAACACATAGAAGCAATAATAAGAGCTCCTAAACCATGAACTGTAAAAGAGATGCTATATTTTCTGGTCATGGTATGATTTAGTAGGGACTGGATTTGTGACTTTGCATTAAAAACAGCACCTTTGAGAGCAATAGTTAAAGTAGCTGGACAAACAAAAAATAGTGCAGTGTTAGAATGGACACCTGAAGCACTGGAAGCGCTGTAAGCGATTGAACAGCTAAAAAAGAGAACTCTGTACAGCACCAGCACTTGCTAGTCCAGAGTTCAATAAGCCATTCCACTTGTATGTCTCGGAGTGTGGAGGTTTTGCCACAGGTGTTCTGACTCAACAACAAGGGCCTAGTAAGCAACACATTGCTTATTATAGTACAGCGCTCGATAATATTGAAAAAGGCATGCCACCCTGCTACCAAGGTATGGCAGCAGCAGCCTTTACTTATTAGAAAGCCTCATCAATAACTATGGAACATCCTGAGGTTCTGTACACCACCCACGCATTGCATGCACCCCTGACCAGCCCATTGTTTGTAATTACAAATGCTAGAAGAACAGGATATGATGTAATACTCTCTGCACCAGAATTGACTATATGAAAGTGTCAGATGGTAAATCCAGCAGATTGCATGATGACCCTAGCAGACGGAAATCCCCACGATTGTCAGTTAGTGTCAACAAAACATCTAAAGACACTCCAAGATTTAGAGAATCAACCTCTGTCACATCCAGATTACATATTCTTTGTAGATGGGTCATGTTTTAGAGATGGGGATAGCAATAAAGCAGGCTATGCTATAGTAACACCAGACCTAGATGGAAAGGCGTTCAGAGTAGTACCAGCTGAACATGTGCTACAACCCTGTTCAGCCCATTTGGCAGAGTTGGTCGCCTTGACAGGCGCCTGTAAGCTAGCATAATACACTGACTCAGTGTATGCATATGGAATATGCCATTTGTATGGCCCCCATATAGGCACAAAGAGGTTACAAAAGAGCAGATGGAACACCAGTATTACATGGAGAAGCAATCTCAGAATTGCTAGATGCAATTAAACTACCTTCCAGATTAGCTATAGTAAAATGTGCAGCACATAAGAAAGATGAAACATTCATTAGTGATGTACATGAAGCAGCAGATTAAGCTGCCAAGAAAGCAGCAGTAAATCAAGCAAACATGATGCCAGAATCAGCAGCACAAACAGAACCTAGTCCACAAACAGATAATGAAACAAGTTCACCAGAGTCCAGTGTTGACCCTGATGAAGGACCAAACTCAAGTTCAAGTCCAGAGTCAGAAGAAAGGTTAGTACTTGTACCTGAAGATTACACACCCCAAGCACCAGATTTATCTTCACTAGCAGACATGCAGGCAGCAGCATCAGGTGAAGAGATCCATAAATGGTTAACAAGAGGAGCAACAAAAGATAATGATACGAATGTATGGCGAAGTGCAGATGGTCATTTTGTAGCTCCACAAAGCTTTCTCATAAACTTGATAAAGCAAGCTCATGGTAATGATCATGTGGCAAGAGTGGAAGTGATAAAAAGAATTCAAAAGGCATGGTGGTTGCCTTATCTAGGTCCTATGGTTCATTGAACACTGTCACAGTTTTGTGACATTTGTGCTATATATAACAACAGAAAGCACTTCACGTCACCAATAGAACATATCCCAGAGCCAGATGGGCCGTTTAGGCATATAATGTTTGACTATGTAGACATGGGGGAACCTAGAATACAAGGAAAATGAAATGATACATCTTAGTGTAGATTCCTTAATTCCTGTGTAGAGAAGTGATACCAAGATTTGGAATTCCAGACACAATCAGTTCAGACAATGGGAAACACTTCACAAACAAGATAGTACTAAAAGTGACTCAGTGGCTAAACATCAAGCACAGGTTTGGATGTGTGTACCACCCCCAATCTCAGGGGATGGCAGAAAGAGTGAACGGAACTCTAAAAATGAAATTGGCTAAAATATGCGCAGACACAGGTATGAATTGGTTTCAAGCCTTGCCGTTAGCCTTAATGGGCAAGAGATCGCAAACTAACTGCGACACATATCTAACATCGCACGAAATGCTTACTGGCAGACCCATGCTTACATCATTTGTTCGAGGGCCCTATAAAAAAGTCAGTGATAAAACACTTGCACCATGGTACAACAGTCATACTCGCGCCCTAAAGAGAGCAACCCATAACCTCGAGCGAAAATGGAGAAAACTAAATTAGAAGTTTTTAGAATCGTGTATAAAGGTAGTATGTGCAGCTATAGATGGGCTCTAAAAGTGGCTAGGGCCGAGCATCTGAGCCACCTCATAGCAAGAAACCAAAACAATCCCAGGTTCCTATTTAGTACAGTGGCTCGCCTAACAAACCCTAAGATGCCTGCAGGGAGTATCCCATCACAGCTTAGAAGTGAAGACTTCATGAACTTCTTCAATGAAAAGATTGATCAACCTCTAACAACATCTCATGATCCAGTCCAGTCTTAAGCTTCACAATTAGATTTTCAGTGCTTTACAGGTGTAGGACAGGAAGAGCTGTATAAACTTATCACCTTGGCTAAATCAACAACATGCTTGCTGGATCCAATCCCAACCAGGCTTTTAAAAGAAGTGATAAATATAGCTGGAGCGCCCCTTCTAAACATTATCAACTCTTCATTATATCTAGGTCATGTCCCTAAACCTTTCAAGTTGGCAGTTATTAAGCCTCTTCTTTAAAAATCTAATTTAGACCCAAATTATATAACAAATTACAGACCAATTTCAAACCTTTCGTTTATATCAAAGATATTAGAAAAGATAGTATCAGCCCAAAAATGCACATTCTTGCTGGAAAACGATATCCTCCAAGAATTTCAGTCAGGTTTCAGGCCCCATCATAGTACAGAAACTACACTAGTTAAAATTGCAAATGACTTGCTTTTAGCTTCAGACCAAGGCTGCATCTCAATTCTTGTCTTACTTGATCTTAGTGCGGCATTTGACACTATAGATCATGATATTCTCATAGATCACTTACAAAATCACATTGGTATTCAGGGACAGGCGTTAAAATGGTTTAGATCCTACCTGTCTGATCAATTCCATTTTGTAGATCTGAATGGAGAACAATCTGGTGTAATACCAGTGAAATATGGGGTGCCACAAGGGTCAGTTTTAGGACCTCTGCTGTTCTCAATATACATGCTTCCCTTAGGTAACATCATTAGAAGACATGGGATTAGTTTCCATTGTTATGCTGATGATACCCAGTTATACATATCCACGAAACCAGATGAAATACCCAAATTGTCTAGACTAACTGAGTGTATTCAAGATATAAAAGATTGGATGACCGATAATTTTCTTTTACTAAATTCAGATAAGACAGAGATATTACTTATTGGCCCAAAAACCAGTACACACCAGCTCTCACATTTCAGCCTGGTTCCTCTCAAGGTTTCTTCCTATTGCCATCTCAGGGAGAATTTTCCTTGCCACTGTCGCCGTCACCTTTCGCTTGCTCATCAGGAACAATCTCATTATCTAGTGTGGGAGATTTTTCTCCTACACTAGTTACAGTTGCCTTAATTACAAATGTTACACAAAAACTTTAACTTTAAAAAGAACCAAAGAAAAGACTCCGGACTCCTTGTAGATCTGGATGAAGTAAGGCAGGATTTATTGCAGCAATAAAACCAAGTGAGCCAGCTCGGCAATGCCTAGGAGGTAGTCCCATGCATGTCCAAAATCTGACTGAAGTACTGTGACATGGACACTTCTTTTATACAGTTTTCAAGGGGAGGAGCGCTCACCTAGCCCCCTCCTCTGTACATTTTTTCTTATTTCTTATCGAATTATTAACCCATTATAATCCAACTTTTTCCCAGTATTGTCACCCATTGTAATTACACTTTCTCTTATCTTGTTTGCTTACGTCATATACCTCGTCATCTGACTCCATATCTTTTCCCCATTATCGTCTATTTTTCTTTCAAATAATTTTCCATTATCTTTACACCAAGTTTGTTTATTATTTAAAAAAATATAGGGGCGGCGCTTATTTTACTATATATTCTTAGTTCTTCCGGGTTACTCTACAGTTCTCAACAGACAGGCCATGGGTAAGCATCTCTCTCGCACTCATTTTAATTATTTGTCCTTATTTCCTAATTTGTTGTATTTACATATTTTATTTTATTGTTATAGCTAAGCGCAACTGCCCAAGCACTGAATACATCCCTTTGGACGATTCGGACAGCCAGGACAGTCCAGAGCACAACTCCTTTGAGGATTACACTCCTACTGAACCTGTTGCTGACCGAGCCTCAGTGAGTTTTTGCCAAAATGAGTCTGATGGATCATTGACACAATTTCTTCATAAGAACGGTTTTACTTATGTCAGGAAGGATGACTCCGGGCCTGGTCCTTCTAAGAGACCACGTCCGGAGGCACATAGCTCTCCGTTACTTTCCTTCAGGCCTGTGAGACCAGAGTCTAGTACTCCAGCCCAGTCTCTCTTAAGGCCTGTTGGTCTAAGAAGTGTCAGTACTCACACTGATTTTAAAATGTCTGTTGGTACCCAAACTGACTTTCCTGAAGCGCCTACGCCACTTTTGAATCGTGGTATTTCTGTTTTTATTCCTCACACTGATCTTCTGACGCAGAATCCCATCAATGTGGTTCTGGGTCAGAGAAGGCTTGATATTTAATTTCTTATGCCTTTTGTTATTTGATGCTTACCCAGGCCCCCTATTTTACTGTACTTTTATATGTTGGGCCTTATACTTATTTTTATTTTATTCACTATGTAGGTGCACATGCCATTTTATTTTGTGCCTACTCTTATTAAACTTATTATTCATTAAGCTGAGTGTGTGTCATTTTGGTTATTTGTCTGTGTCCCTTTAAATTTGACATGTCTGCACATGTATCCAGCCCCTGTTACATCACAGTTAAGATCACCCCATGTCTGAGGAGACTGGGGCTATTGGCATTACATAATGTCTAGGGCTAATATCAGCTGACATTACATCATGTCTAGGGACATCAGGTACTTTTGGATGCTCAGGGTACAAAGATTACATCATCCCTAGGGTCTGTTTGGTACACACTGTCCCCTAAGCATCTCACATCCAAGATGGCTACCTGTCTAGAGTTCGTTTGAGTTCATGCTGCCTGTTCTTGCTACTGTGACATCACACTGTCCTTAGCTCACCTCTGTCTCTTTACCTCTATGTTCTTTTACTAAGGTTAATAGTTTCTATCATATTGTTGCATGCACAAGTATATTTATTTAAAATATGCTCACACTAGACACATTTTTCTTACACATATATACACTTCCATAAATTTTCTTTTCATTTCCTTTCATTTATGTGAAGCTGCTTTGAGACAATGACCATTGTTAAAAGCCCTATAGAAATAAAATTGAATTGAATTGAATTGAATAAAGCTTCACTCTGTATCACAATATGAAACACTTATCTGAAATACACAAAGTTATCTTCCAACAGGTTAAGGGAGCCATAATACATGACAACACCAGACATAGGGTAGCTGATCAAGCTGATGACGCTGAGGAAGAAGTCATAGAGGAGAGAACTGTGCTACCTGGTGACTGGGTGTTTATCCGAGTGTTCAAAAGAAGGTGGAACCAAGCTAGAAGGGAAGGACCATACAAGGTGATATTGGCAAATCCAACTGCAGTGAAAGTTCAAGGTAAAGATGTATGGTACCATTTAAATCATTGCTGCAAGGCACCAAACCCAGATCAGGTAAGAGACAGGGAACCCCAGGAAGACGCTGAAGATTCTCCATGTGCAGGACCAGGTTTGCAAACAGGTTATCAGGAGAGTGACACAAGGCCCAGACAACAAGCAACAAATTCTTATGGGTACACTGAAGGGTTACCGTGGGTAGAAGAACAAGAAGAACAAGAAGGAGAACAAGGCTACTGGCTGGAGTGGCCCCAAGAAGATATACAAAAGTGGGAAGCAGAGCTCGAAAAAGAGGAAGCCGAAGCAGAATAAGGAGGACCGTCTCTCAGAACAAGAGCCCAAGTTAGACAGCAAGAGCACAGATGTACCAGAAATGAAACAGAGTGTAGACAGTCAGAAGAAGAACCCACTGGACTGCAGAAGAGAGACAAATATGTTGTGCTACAATAACTAGAGCTAGAAAGGTAGCTGGATTGAATAGTAAGGAAAGAACAAGATTTTGGGAAGGAACCTTACAAATAGAGGTAGACAATATGCAACCCCCAGAAGAAAAAGTGCGCATTTACGTAGAAATGAGAAAAAAGGCATATATGCACAATGCACAGATGACAGCACTACATGGGGTAATAGAGGCTGTACCAAAATCCAACGGTTGGTGCGCATTCAAGAATTCAGTAGAGGGCAAAATAAGGGGAGTATGTTTTTCACTACCAAGTTGGGAGGGATGCTATGTAAAAGCACCCGACCAACCCAAAATATCAGATATCGAATCAACAGCATATGTAACAATACTTCCACAGATAACAAAGAAACCACCCAAAAATCAAGCAGAATCTGACCTGACATGGAAAAATGACATGTTTTTCCAATGGTTTAAATTTACAGCTGAGTCCGTAACCACACGAGACTGCATCGTGTGTCATGATAGAAGCAATAGTCCCCCACCTGTGGTAATAACACAAGAAACAAGGGAATGTATAGACAATCCAACATATAGTGAACAATTGTGCCCCATTAGCTGTCTTTTATATTCAGCTGCTATACATTATGGCCCCAATTGGATGCAAAATATAAGCAAATGTTCATATCGACCGGTATAAATATTAGATGCCATACAACGAGAAATATCACTTACACAGCAAAGCTATCCTTTATGCATCTGCTGAAATGGAAGCAATGAAATAGGAGATCTATCATCAATTTGCAATGAAACACAGCCAGCAGCAGTATTTTTCATAGAAATGCACCAGATATGCGACAATAAAACAGACAGTGTGTCATGTGGTGAGATAGTAAAAGTACGACAACCAGATTTGAGTTCTGGTACGACACCGTTAGCAGACATATTCTGGTACTGTGGTGGACCTACTATTAGACAAACTTTGCCGAATGACTGGAGTGGGTGTTGTGCGCCAATATTATTAGAGGGAGACTTAATCATAATAGTAGTCTATGGCAAGAAACATAGACGGAATAAACGTGAAGACAAGTTTGTGAAAAAGATTTGAGAAGAAATATCGGCATGGATAGAGTTTGATAGAGATGGAGGACTGTCAATGACCTGGGATGGTATTCCAGTTGATGTACCTACTGAACATGAGGCTATAAACAGGGTAGGAGGAGCATTTACGACAATCTTCTTGTCATGGGTTCAAATTACATGTAATTAAATGTAATTACTTTATTACAATCAACAAAGATTTTGGAATCATACTTTAGGAGTTTTAGGACTGGTACAAGAACAATTAGATAAAAATACATTAATGACTACACAAAATAGATTCGTCCTGGATACAATGTTGGCACCTCAACGAGGAGTGTATATATCATATACATATATATACATATATATATATGTATTAATTACATGTATACTAAAATTATTAACATGTTATGCTAAATAAAATATGTTTAATCTTTGTTTTGAAGTAACTATATAAGAGAGAAAATTGTATTAAGCAGAAGAAGTATGTTTTGTGTGTTTTTGTTGTATTTCTGTCTTGTCTCTGTTATTTATTACAGGATGGAACCGTTACCTGACCCAAGGTGGGTAGTTTCCTGTACAGTCTGCCGTGATGCATGGAAGGAGGTTCTGTAAGAGACCCCAACTAGAAGATGAGCAGATCTGAGACACGATCTGGTTGACTGGTTTCCACACCACCCAATGGGGACTAAGAAGTTCATCGCAATGGCCAATGTCTTCAAATGTCTACAAAAGACTTCAAATGGATCAAGTCAATGACACAAGAAACGTCCGACCTGGACATGAGCAGAGGACTTCGTCTGGTAATAACTTCAAATCAGCTTGGAAGACATCCGAAGCTTTATAGTGGTATTAGGATTGAAGAGAATTGGGTTGGATATGATATATGTGGGGTAATTGAATTTGACGATGTCTACATGGCAGCAGATAAGACCATAACTAAAGTAATGTTGGGACATTTTGTGGACAGATACACAGATATCTTTGCAACATGCGCTGGTGAAATCTGGCTAGGAGACGCCTGGAGACTGGCAGGTTAAACCGAATTCCACTATCACAGCTGATGAACTGTAAGGACGTAATCGAATTTACGGACGAGGATCGCAAGGCATAGACTGAAGAAGGGACTGAAAGTCTTGACATGCTCTACTTGATATACAGGGACCCTAACGGACTGCTTAAATGGCTTTAATGGTTTCAAAGTTCTTTGTCATATATGTATTGTATAGAAGGTGAGTCCTGGTGGTGAATGCACTGTTGAGCACAAGAAAGCTGGCAAGGTAGGAATTTTTCTTTTTTCTGTTTATTTCTCTTTCTGTAGTAACATGTAAGGCTAATGTTCATAGGTTAGTATTGAGTATAAGGTGTAAGCTCATAAGTAAGCATTATTTTCTTTTCTCCTTACTTTATTTTTCTTTATGTGACTTAAAGTCACAGAGGGGGAAATATGTAAGGATATTTTAATTAAATGTACTTCTGCATGCAACAATATGATAGAAAACATTAATCTTAGCAAAAGAACATAGAGGTAAGGTGAGGAGACAGAGGTGAGCCAAGGACAGTGTGATGTCACAGTAGGAAGAAAATCATGTGGTGATGTTCAGAATGTAGCATGAACTCAAATGAACTCTGGATAGGTGGTCATCTTAGATGTGAGATGCTTAGTGGACGGTATGTACCAAACAGACCCTAGACATAAGAGTACAATAGCTAAGCATGAGATGATGTAATTATCAGTGTACAGAGCCCATTAGCATCCAAAAGTACCTGATGTCCCATAGACATAATGTAATGTCAGCTGATATAATGTAGCCAAAAACATGAGGTAATCTCAAACATGGGGTGATCTTAACTGTGATGTCAAATTAAAGGAACACAGACAAAATATAGTTGCAAGCAATGATGATGGGCCCAAGCACCCTGTGCCATCACCACCACAGGTGCACCGCACAACCTGTGTTATTTGAGTGTGTCAAAAAGGGTTGCACCGCACAACCTGCACACGTCACACACTATACAGGGCTAATGTGTGTGTGTGTGTGTGTGTGTGTGTGTGTGTGTGTGTGTGTGTGTGTGTGTGTGTGCGTGCATCATGAGAGAGGTGTGTGTGTGTGCTTAGTGAAAGGTGTGTATTTGTGTGTGTGAGTGTAAACAATTGTAATATGGGTGTACGTATGTGTGCATGTGTGTGATGTGTGAGTGTGTTTGTGTGCATGCATGCCTGCATGCATGTGTGTGTGTGTGTGTGTGTGCGCGCATTAGTGTGTGATGGTTAATGTGTGTGAGAGTGAGGGAGAGAGGTGTGTAGAGGTGTGTGACATGTGGATGTGTCAGTCTGTGTGTGACGAGTACATGTGCGTGTGTTTGTGCTTGTTTGTGTGTATGGTGTGCGAGTCTGTGTGTATTAACAGTGATGTGTGTGTGTGTGTGTGTGTGTGTGTGTGTGTGTGTGTGTGTGTGTGTGTGTGTGTGTTAACATTTGTGATGTGTGTGCAATAGGCTGCAGGTGCTGGAAGAAAAGCATCACTCTATGATGTTCCTGAATGTGATGTCACTGAATGTGATCTCACAGAAAGTGTCACTGAATATAATGTCACTCAATATAATGCCACACAAAGTTATTAATCATTTTTCGGCGTACGTTTAAGACATTATCACGGCTGACCCATTTGAGATATCAAAAATCCCTCCACAATTTTGCATCCTCAATGTCTTTAGATCTCTTTGGCCCGGTTTGGTAGCGATTGTATAATTTCCCTAGGAGGACTATATCAAAATCCATCGAGTGCGTTTTTTCAAACGGCCCAAAATAACCGGCCTCCTATTGAGTTGAGCCCAGGACGAAAGTTGTTCGGCTCGATGAGCTCTAAATCTGTACCGAGTTTTGTGTGCCTATGTGAAAGTGGGTGTGAGCTATCCAGCAAAATCTTGTGTGGGCCACGTGACTCTCAGATATCTTGATGGCATCAGATTCCAACCAGTCTGCCAAGTTTCATGAGTTTTTGAGCATGATAAGCCCCGCAAAAAGCCCAAAAGCATGGAAACAAAAATCCTATATATCCTAAAAAGTATATATAAAGTACTTATAAAATAAGGGGTAGCATCAAATAACAGAATAAATCAATTATCAGACATTCTCTGAAGAAGAACACCAATGCAACAATTGTTAAACCTTCCTTGAGGCAGAACAACACCAAAAGTAAGATCAGTAAGAGGAATAAAAATAGAAGAGCTGCGATTTAGAGTTGGCTCAGGCGTTGGAGGAAAATCCGTTTGGGTACCAACAGACACTTTAGAATAAGTCTGAGCACCAACACTTCTTTGACCAACAGGCCTTGAGATAAACTGGGCTGCAGTAGTAGACTCTGGTCGCACAGGCCTAAAAGCATGTGAAGGAGGGCTATTTGCCTCCACATACAGTCTCTTAGAAGGACCGGGCCTGGAGTCATCCTTCCTAACATAAGTTAGACCGTTCTTATGTAGAAATTGTGTCAATGATCCATCAGACTCATTTTCGTAAAAACTCAGTCCATGAATGGTCCATGATAGGTTCGGTAGGGGTGTAATCCTCAAAGATGTTATGTTCCAGACTGTCCTGCCTGTCTAAGTCGTCCAAAGGGATGTGGTCAGCACTTGAGCAGTTGTGCTTAGCTATAACCTTAAAATAAAATATGTAAATACAACAAATAAGGAAAATAAGACAAATAATTAAAATAAGTGCGACAGAAATGGCCTGTCTCTTGAAAACTATAAAGTAAACCGGGAGAGCTAGAAATGTATGAGAAAAATAAGTGCCACCCCTATATTTAAAAAAAATAAATAAAATTAAGTTTAAAGATAATGTAAAATATAAAAATTAATTATAATGGGAAAAAATATAGAGTCAGATAACGAGGTATACTTGGGTAGAAAAAAACCCAAGCACCGGGGAGTGCCGGATCCTTGTGGCTGGGCGGCGGAGGCAGCAATGCATCATGGTCTGCAGAGCTTCAGATGCAGCGCTGGGTTCAGATGTAGCAGGACAGCTGATGCAACGCTGAGTCCTCTTCACAGCCAGAGCTTCCAGTGAGGCGCTCCCTGAAGAATTGGAGCCTTTGTGGTGGTTCTCGGACGAGGGTAGTGGGGGGGGGGGGGGTTGGGTTGGCGTAACGTGCAGGCATAGGTGCAGAGGGGTGGTTTTTAAACATAAAAGTCTTTAATTTACAAACAAAGAATGAACAAAATATACACATATGCTCTGGTCAAACACACACACACACACACATACACAGTCTCTCGAATCGTTTACAATCTCTTTTAGCATTTACCAGCACTTTTACCATATACAAGACCTATTAAGCATTTCAGACCATTTAAGCATTTCAGCCCTTGTAGGACTGACAGTAAGGCTTGAGGACTGACATGAGAGCTTAGAGACTGAACGGGACAGGGATACTAGAGACTAGACGGGACACGAGAGGCGGGAAGGGGAACTCACTAGAAGCAAGTGGAACTCACTAGAAGCTAGGGGAACTCACTAGAAGCTAGGGGAACTCACTAGAGATTAGGGGAAACATACGGGAGGCTAAGGGGACTTACGGGAACCTAACGGCAACACACTGGAGGCTAAGGAAACATACTGGAGGCTACAGGACACACACTGGAGGCTACAGGACACACACTGTGCACACAGCAACCTTTGGTGGTAGGCCCTTACAATGTCACAGTCAAATCAGTCTGATTTTGGTGATGCTTCGGTTCACAACCTAGGCATTGCAAAGCTGGCTCACTTGGTTTTATTGCTGCAATAAATCCTGCCTTACTTCATCCAGATCTGCATGGAGTGTGAAGTCTTTCTTTGATTCTTTTTTAAAGTTAAAGTATTTGTGTTATATTTGTAATTAAGGCAACAACCGAACAAATGGTGCGCACTGAATACTAAATCTAAACCATGTGGATTAATAAACCGAGATGCGTGTTTCTTAGTCCCATCCCCGTGAACACAGCGTATTCAGAGAAGAGAGAGGTTGTGCTCGGACCACTGACCTTCTGCGGATTCTAAAATTGACATTCTTACCATTTTTTAAAAACTGGAATGGAAGAGATGTTTCCTCATCATAACATGCCTTGTATTGTTTTTAATCACTCTGTACACAATCAGTGATTTTTTTATATTATTTTACAAATGAAAAATACAAATGGTATATTCTTTTTGTTTTGTTTTTTATTTACATTTTTTTATATAAAATTTTAATAGTTTATAAAAAATACCAAAGAAAATTGTGTATAGAGTGATTAAAACAAAACAATTCGTGTTATGATAAGGAAGATCTCAATTTTACTGAGCCCCTAAAGGGACATGGCTGGAAAAAAAGAAACTTTGGAGGAAAAAAAAAAATTCCACCTTGAAAAAAAAAAAATGCAAAGCAAAAAAAAAAAATTCAGAGGCAAAAAAAAAATGTGAGGCAAAAAAAATGCTAACATGATATAGGTGAAAAAAATTTGCCTTGCATTTTTTTTTTTGCCTCGCAATTTTTTTTTTCCAAAGGTTCGCAAGATCTCGAAAAAGTTCAGCGTTAGTTCAGCTGGTGGCAGCAATCCTCCTAAAAGCTTGATCCTTGTCTGTGCAATACCGATCCAGTCCAGCAAGGGTCAGTAATGCGCCTAAAAGCTGGCTGCCAACCGCTAAAAAATAAAGGAAGAAGAAGCATTCTGAGATCGCTAATACACGAGCGTTGTTAAACAGGCATGGAGAGAATTACTGAGTAGAATTCTGAGTAGCTGAGTTTTACTTTCAGCTTGGCCTAAAATATGAAAAGCACGTGTCACATGTCCTGCTTTTTTTGGTCACCATTTTTATTTGCGTTCCATGTCCTGTTTTTTACATCCCATGTCCCGTTTTTTTTCCTTCCTCAGATTTTTTTCCGTCGCCAATTTTTTTTGGCGTTCCATGTCCTGTTTTTTTTTTTTTGTCGCATGTCCCGTTTTATTTATTTTTTTATGTCCATGTTTTTTTCCTTCCTTAGATTTTTTTGTGGATATATCCAAGAGCGCAGGGTCAGGCATGGTACAGCACCCCTGGAGCAGTTAGGGTTAAGTGCCTTGCTCAAGGGCCCAACAATGGCAACCTGGCTGAGCTGGGAATTGAACCGCCGATCTTCCGATCAGTAACTCAGTGCCTTAGCCCTCTGAGCCACCACTGCCCCACTGGACTACCTAGAGAAGTCCAGTCTCCCAACAGACCCCAAGCTACACTCATTGCTGTATTTTATAGCATGGGGAGAAGCCCATGGGGATCATTAGCGGCGATAGCTTACCAGCTGTGCAACCCAACAATGTGTTTAAAGTACGCGAAATAACCCAGAATTTTGACCCAGCATAAACCCAACAGTGTGTTTACAGAAACAACACGTCATTTTTAGAGAGTCTTTTTTGAGTTATGTTAATGTTTTATTCTGAAAGACTCGTTTTCCAGTTTTTTCTATATTTAAAGTTAATGTCTTAAATATATCTTAATGTCTAAGCTCTGGTTCAGATTTTTCATGTTTGTTGTATAAAATACATAGATTACCATCACTGTAGTATTTCTTTGATACGACATATTGTTTTGACTTTTTATGACTGAAATGACTTAATTATATTTTAAAACCGAGACGATGGAAAATGTCTTTTCCACGGATTACTTTGAAATGCGACTCATTTATTTTGGCCATTGTCGTTTTGTCGCGGCGGTGAGCATGGCGATAATAGACATTCCCCTCGTCTAACTACTGTATGTAAGCATTTATTTGTCCTTTCTTTTATTTTTCCAGCATACATCATGCACTGTGGTACCCTGGATGGATGGACACCAGCGGAAAAAAGTAAAGCCAAAAAAGCTTTGATAAACAAATGTCGCACGAGGGCCTCAAAGACTTCATAATTTTATGAATGTGGCACACTGGAGGGATGTACAAAAAAAAAAAAAAACCCTCATTCAAATGCTGCTTGCTGTTCAAGACTTAGTTGTTGGATGTTATGTCTTAGTATACAGCTGTGCTGAATACTGTTACATACAGTATGCTGTCCTAAAAGTTGAAATTGGGTAACAAACTCAATCTTGTTCGGTCAGTTAAAGTACAACATTTTATTTTTGTTGAATATATATATATACACACACACACACACACACACACACATACACAATTTTGTTATGCTGCTAAATGGGGCCATTTCAAATAAAGCAAACTTGTTTGACGTAAATAAATAAAGGGAGTGACGTAGCTTCCTGTTTTTCGTATTGTTCCCGCGAAAGTTCCTCGTCTGTTTGAAACAGCGTTTTATATTATATTTTGTTTAGTTTTTTATAATTATATATTTTTCCTGTTTTTACGCTTTAATACTACTGGACTTTATCCGATTTTTTGCGCTTTTTGGGAGAACGCGCGTATCATCTGACCAACAACAAGCGAATCCATCAACAAATAATCACAACTCCGGCACAAAGGTACGTTATCATGTCTACCATTCAGCTCGCTCAGTGTGTGGAGTGCAGGATGTTTAGACATTCTTCCTCCGTCATTAGTGATAATTTTATTTGTGATAGCTGTGTGTTAGTTAGCACCCTGACGGAGAAGATAGTAGCATTAGAGGAGCGCATCCAGACTTTAGAGAGGGTTAGAGAGCGCGAGAGCAGCGTTATTCCCATAGCGGAAAGTCTGGGTGCCACAGGTGGAGATAATCATCCCCCGACTCCGGCAGTAGAGCCCTCACAGCGGGGCGAGTGGGTGACGACTCGGCGGCATACTCGTTCAGCCAGAGCTAACGCTAAGGTTAGCCCACCGGAGCACACCTCTTCTGCGCTTCACGTGTCCAACAGGTTCGCTCTCCTCAGTGATGCACCCGCTGAGAAACCTGAAAGAGCTCTGGTTATAGGAGACTCTATACTGAGACATGTGAAATTAGCTAGGCCTTTAGGGGCGCCAGCGGCAGTGGTCAGGTGTATCCCGGGAGCCAGAGCACCGGACATAGCAGGTAATCTTAGGGCTCTATGTCAGCATAGGTTCTCTAAGATAGTGGTACATGCTGGAGCTAACGATATACGCCTTCGTCAGTCAGAGGTTAGTAAGAGTAACTTTACAGAGGTGTTTAAAATAGCGAAGGCGATGTCCGAAGAAGTAGTTTGCTCTGGTCCCATCCCAATGAGACATGGCGACATAGCTTACAGCAGGTTATGGTCGCTGAACCGCTGGATGTCCAGGTGGTGCTCCGAAAACAACGTGGGCTTCATTGACAATTGTAAGACTTTTGAGGGCAAAACTGGCCTGTTAGGGCGGGACGGTGTCCATCCCACTCGGGAAGGTGCTGCTCTCATTTCTTGTAGTATAGCACATAGTCTCAGAAGAGGCCTAGTTAATCGGTGACAATCCAGAGCCAAGGCCAGGGAGCAGACAGACAGGCTAAACCAACCGTCTGCTAGCTGCATAGAGTCGTCACTCAGGGTTCATCAGATTGAGACTGTGTCTGTTCCCCGAGATAAACATAAACATACATTTAGAAAGACTCAGAAAGTCTGTTTTAGTAATTTAATTAACATAGGCGCCACAAACTCAGATCACACTGAATGCGCAGCCGGCACCTCTGATCTGAAGCTAGGACTGTTAAATATTAGATCTCTCGCATCTAAAGCAGTTATTGTTAATGAAACTATCACAGATCAGGAGCTTGATATATTATGTTTAACAGAAACCTGGATTAAACAGGACGAGTATGTGGCTCTAAATGAAGCTAGTCCTCCTGGATACAGCTACATACACCAGCCTCGGTTAACTTTTAGAGGAGGAGGAGTCGCAGTTATTTGTAACGATAATCTGTCTCTCGTACAAAAACACAGTTTTAAATCTAATGCATTTGAAGTTTTTTATAGTAACATAAAGTCAGCTCAGTCAATCCCGCTAATCATCATTTACAGACCCCCTGGGCCGTACTCGGAGTTTCTCTGCGAATTTGCAGATTTCCTTTCAAACCTTCTTGTTTCTGTAGATAAAGCGTTAATTGCTGGAGACTTTAATATTCATTTTGAGAATCCAGAAGACCCTCTGAGAACAGCATTCTTGTCCATACTGGACTCAGTAGGAGTAAATCAGTGTGTAGTAGGACCCACTCATAAAGCAGGTCACACTTTGGATTTAATATTATCCTTCGGATTAAGTATAGGAAATATAACCACAATTCCACAGTCTGAAGTTATCTCGGATCACTACCTTATCTCGATTAAAGCGTGTTATAGTAATAATGTACGCACAGCACCGCGCTTCCACCTTAAACGTACATTTACATCAAATACCGCACAGAGCTTTATCAATAATCTTCCAGAATTATCTACTTTGATTGGATCGCCATCTGACTTCACAGAACTCGAACAGGCGAATGAATATCTAGAGTCAGCACTTCGTTATAGCTTAGATAATGTCGCTCCAGTTAAAAGGAAAATGATTAGAGATAAGAAACTCGCTCCTTGGTATAATGACCACACACGTGCTTTAAAACAAACCGCTCGCAAATTTGAACGTAAATGGCGCCAAACTAAATTGATAGTATTCAAAATAGCTTGGAAGGAGAGCATCCTGAACTATAAAAAAGCTCTCAGTGATGCTAGATCAACGTATCTCTCCACTCTTATAGAAAATAACAAAAACAACCCGAGATTTTTATTTAATACCGTAGCTAAATTAACTAAAAACAAGACCACTGCAGAAATCTCCACAACAACATCATGCAGTAGTGAAGATTTCATGAACTTTTTCAATAATAAAATCATAAATATTAGGCAAAAAATTCAGGCTTTGAAACCAGACAATTTAAATAATTCAGATGATCTAACCACATCACATCAGAACTTAGAACACTTTACTCCCCTTGAAGCGAGGGAACTAATTTCACTCATCTCTTCTTCAAAATCGTCAACCTGTATATTAGATCCTATACCGACACATTTTCTCAAGCAGATAGTACCAGCAATAATAGAACCCCTGTTGAAAGTAATTAACTGTTCACTCAGTAGTGGGTATGTCCCCAAATCCTTTAAATTAGCCGTTATTAAACCGCTAATCAAGAAACCTGACCTTGACTCCTGTCTGCTTTCTAATTACAGGCCGATATCAAACCTTCCGTTTATCTCCAAGATTTTGGAAAAGGTAGTATCACAGCAGCTATGTTCACATCTACACAGAAATAGCATAAATGAAGTGTATCAGTCAGGATTTAGGCCTCATCACAGCACAGAGACAGCACTTGTTAAAGTAGTAAACGACCTCCTATGGGCCTCTGATCAGGGTTGCGTCACTATACTTGTGTTACTGGACCTCAGTGCAGCTTTTGACACCATTGATCATAGTATTCTCCTTCACAGATTAGAAAAGGTAGTAGGAATTAAGGGAACTGCCCTCTTGTGGCTCAGATCCTACTTGACTGATCGTTATCAGTTTGTAGGTTTAGATGGTGACCATTCCTCATGTTCTCAAGTGGAGTTTGGTGTTCCACAGGGCTCAGTTTTAGGCCCACTGCTTTTTTCCCTTTACATGCTTCCTCTGGGCAACATAATTCGTAAACATGGTATTAGTTTTCATTGTTATGCTGATGACACACAATTATATGTCTCAGCAAAACCAGATGAGAAAAACCAGTTTGCTAAAATTGAGCAGTGTGTGCAGGACATACGAGATTGGATGTTAATTAATTTTCTTCTGCTTAATCCTGATAAGACAGAAGTTCTAGTCATAGGACCACAAGTAGCTAGAAGTAAGCTTTCTGATCACACTGTAACTTTAGATGGCCTTTCTGTTCCATCAAGTGCAACAGTTAAAGACCTCGGTGTGATTATAGATTCCAGCCTTTCGTTTGAAGCTCATGTAGATAATATCACCAGGATAGCTTTCTTTCACCTTAGAAATATTGCCAAGATAAGAAACATATTGTCACTAAATGATGCAGAAAAACTAGTTCATGCTTTTATCACCTCTAGGTTGGACTATTGTAACGCCTTACTGTCTGGTTGTTCAACTAGGTGTATAAACAAGCTTCAGTTAGTACAGAATGCAGCAGCGAGAGTCCTCACTAGAACCAGAAGATACGAGCACATCACCCCTATCTTATCTACACTGCATTGGCTCCCTGTGAAATTTCGCATCGATTTCAAGATACTACTTTTGACATTTAAAGCACTAAATGGTCTCGCGCCACAGTATTTGAGTGAACTGTTAGTGTCTTACGATCCGCCACGCCTACTTCGATCAAAGGATGCAGGCTGCCTGTCAGTACCACGTATTATTAAAACTACAGCAGGGGGCAGAGCTTTTTCTTACAAAGCCCCAAAGTTATGGAATAGTCTTCCTGTTAATGTTCGGGACTCAGACACAGTCTCAGTGTTTAAGTCTAGGCTAAAAACTTATTTATTTAGCCAAGCATTTTTGTAAATAGATTAACCTTAGGTAAAGGAGCAGATCTGGGGGACTCATGGACGTAGAGTATTCTGGTGAACTGGTATGTTTAGATGCTGTCCTCCCCACTCTCATTGTTCACTCAGGTTTGTTGACGGTGAGGTGATTGGTTGCTTTACATCTCAGGGAGCCCTCATGTTTGTGTTTCCTTCTGGCTCTCCCTTTTAGTTATGCTGTTATAGTTAGTCCTGCCGGAGTCCCTGCTTGCACTCTGCACTAATATACATTCACCTTATACATGTTGACTGTGACCATACCTAACTGCCATCTCTCCTTATTTTCTGTTCTCTCCTTTTCTGCTCTCTCTTTCTCTCCCTCTCTCCGTCTCTCTGTCGAGCTATGCATGTTCGCTCCTGAGTTGCCAGTGATCCAGACCCCTCTGCCCTCTGGAGCCGTCTAACCCGTCCTGGAGTCCTGCTTCTGGTTGGAGATCCCGTCGCATGGATGCCCCGTATGGTCTGCCTGGATGCGCTTGGTGGCTGGGGATGGTTTCCATGAAGACTGTCCTATCATCGATTGATGCTCTGGGGACCTGTGACTTCAGTTGTTCGATAGCTCAGGACTGGAATCTCCTACAGTCTACCTGAGCCTCCAGGAACAAACTGGACTCCTTTTAATTTAAATTTTAACACATCTCCTGTTACACTGAACTTCCAGTACACATTATTATGCTGATCATTCTCTTCTATCCGTTATCACCCAGATGAGGATGGGTTCCCTGTGGAGTCTGGTTCCTCTCAAGGTTTCTTCCTATTACCATCTTAGGGAGTTTTTCCTTGCCACCGTCGCCCTCGGCTTGGGACAATCTTATCATTTTGATTCATACACATTGCATAAAAACTTACTTCTTTTTATTGTGTAAAGCTGCTTTGCGACAATGTCAATTGTTAAAAGCGCTATATAAATAAAATTGAATTGAATTGAATTGAATTTGTTTAAGTATTTGTAAAAGACCTTTTGATTTATTTATTTTTAATGAATTCATTAGGTACACTGGAATACAAAAACTAATGTCTGTCATTTGAAATATATATTTTTGAAACCTGTTAGTGCTGATTTATTTGTTAGTTTTGTAGACTGCAATTCTTGTTCAACTTTACTGGGTCACATTGAAAGGTTTCCTCATATTTTGTCAACTAAGTTTTCTATAAATTGAAATAAATTATTTGGAACACCTATCGAAATGATCCATTACAGTTCAACAGAACCAACCACACTGTAATAAAATGCATTACTTATACAAAGAGGTACTTAATTTTTTTTGTGTGTGTATCGCCACATACACACTAATTTTATATATCACACCTTTCTCCAAAGGAGAAAAAAAGGAGCCATTAATAACAGTAAGGTTATTTCCTTTTCATCTCAAGGATGACTCCTGTCACTAAATGTCTTGTCTCACCTAGTGAATTTTAGGAGAAACAGATCAGAAATGTATGAAACTAAATAGAAACTAAACTTATAGAAAAGCAAGCTTTGAGCAGTAAAATTTTCCTCTGGTTTGGTACGGGCGCTGTCGAACGATTGAGCTGGGCAGTGTTTTTACATTGTTATGTATTAGATGAATGATCCCCAGTTGGGTGGAGAACACATCAAGTTATTCCACTAGCTCACTCAGCTTCCAATTCTGAGTGGGCATCAGTTCCTCTCCATACTTGTACTAACTCGCAACCCTGCTCAGCCAACGAATGAGAGGCTAGAGCTGAGAGTCTTTTCATTACTGCAAAATTTACAGGTGGCACTGGGGAGCAGCAGGAGCACTTGGTTACCAGGCTGAAACTCCCGTAGGTGTGCATTTTTGCTATGTTTGAGCCTTCTGCATGTTCTGTCTTACAATCAGGAGTACATGGTTAATGTTATTTTGCATATCTTTATCATACTCAACCACTGATCTGAAGGGTGAAAGCTGCTCCTCCCATGCTTCTTTTGCCACATCAAGCAGACCACGGGGCCTTCCTCCAAACAGCACATGTGGGATCAGCTGGTCCCAGCCGCCCCCCTCAGCATTCTCTTTATCATATGAATAAAACATTCAACAAGGCCATCTGTGTGCTGGTGGTAAACTGACATGCAGATCTGCTTTTTCTACAAAGGCTGACACACATTATAAACAAATTTAGACATAAAGGGGCATGTCTTTGTCAGTTAGGATCTCCTTTGGCAGTTTGACATGGCTGTAGAGCTGTACCAGCTCTGTGGTGATGTTCTTGGATGTAGCCTTCCACAGCAGCCCTGTTTTTGCAGTGTGTCGCATAGCCAACTACGACTGGGATGAATCCATGCCCTTTTGCTGATTTAAGGAAAGGGATTATGATGCCCATTCTTATTCTCTCAAATGGCACGATAAGTATCAGCAGAGGAATCAGCAGGGCAGGGGCAGGCTTCGCAGGTGCCTTCTTCTGACAACCCGGGCAGTATTGCCAGAAGTTTTCACCTTGGCATTCAGGTGGAAGCGATCTCGGATTTTCAGATTAGTACTGTCCCCCGAACAGTGTGGAATGGGCCAGGTGCAAGACCAGGCAATCGTATGGCTCACATTGCCTCAGCAATGTTATAGTACAGCAGGCCACACCATACCATATAGTAGTAGATGGGGTTGGTCTGCAGGGGTGCATCTACTTTACACTCAATCTCAAGCCCATATTCTCTGTAGAGTTTAAGGTGGGGATCTTCCTTCCCCTGCTGTGCAAAACTATTATCATGCTTCACCTGATGAGACAGCAAGTGAAATGGATTAGAAGGATCATTAGCCTCACTTTATGCCTCTGCAACAACGTCGCTGGGTTTGTACCAGCCACTGTTGCACCAGCCACGCTGGTTTTGTAGACGCCACTGTTTTCTACCTGGGCTGGCATGTTGTGTGCTTTCTCAACAGATTCTCTTCCTCTTGGGAGTAAACCGGGCCAGTCATGACCTAAGAATGAAGAGATTGGCAAGTCAGGAATGATATCGGATTTAAATTGTGTTTATCCCTGTGGTCTATGACAATGATGTGTGCTGCTGGAACCTTCTGCTGATCACCATGCATGAATGTTTTTGTTCACATACAGAATTTACATCTTAGATTACTGTAAAAAAATATACAACATGCACTAAGTTCACAGTGACAATTTCAGTAAGGTGTGGGTAAAATGCATAAAACTGTAAATCTGTCAATAAATTATGTCTTTGTACAAAACAGAGTTTGTACAAAACAGTTTCTTAGTATAGCTTTATGTGCTTTAAATACTTTTAACTGAAGGTAATTACTCTGCACATTTCCAATCAGCACACTACTGATTAGGAAGCAGATGGAGCATGTTACATTTAGAAACACATCTAAGAGATGACTGTTCTCCCAAAGCCATGAGAAGCCACTTAGATATTTATCACTACCGGATTATTCAACCAGAACCTTCTTAACTGTACAAACAAAGCGCTACGGAGGACCAGTTGGAAGAAGTCTTGTCTGTCTGGCAAACAGTAACTGCATTGTTACAGCACTGTCAAAGATAACAGTGGATTAAATATGGAACAAACCCACAAAAAACAAGCATAATGAACAATTAATTAGCATAGATGACTCATTGGCTGCTTGGGTTTAATCAAACATCTTTCCACAATGGGGGAATAACTATTCTTGGAAAAAAAACAGTTAAACTCCATGAGAAGAGGGAAGAGAGAAAAACTAAGTAAAGAATCATATAAAACAGAAAGAAAGATGAAGACAGACATGTCTTCACTGGATATGGTTTCAGAATAATTAATTAAAAGTAATTTGGATTTTAAAGAAAAGGGTGATGGAAGTTATATGTGTGAACAGAGAAGCAGGCATTTTCACATACACTACCAATTTGCCTAATTACACACACACTGTCACGGAGGCTTTGCAATGTCGCGTCACCGACCCTACTTGGGGATCTTTCTTTACTGCCAATCTTAGCAAAAAGTCCAGTGATGGTTCAACTACAATAGCACTTTGGTGCTGACAGGTGTTTAAAAAAAGGTGATCAAGTGGTCCAAACAGTGTACAAAAAAGTGAGCCGATAATAGCCTTATATGTAGCCTTATCTGCTGCTTGCAGTTCACTAATATTGTCAGGTACATCCCAATTCACACATTCTAGCCCACTTACATCATCTGTTTTTATGGGTGTCCCCAGGTACTTAGCTAGCCGTCATTGCTGCCTCATCTTCCTAGGCCCCTTGCTCCCCCCTTCACATAAACTGTCCAACATTTCTGGCAAAGGCTGCAGACAAGCTTTGGCCTGAGCTCTAGTCACAACAGGACATGACAGCTGTTCTGCTGTAGTTGCTTTAAAATTACCATTAGGTTCACCATCACCCTTTTTAGCACACTCTATTAAAATAGGCATGTCCCTCCCTAAAACCATGTCAGCTGGCAGTTTTTCTACCACCCCCACCTTTAGCAAAAACCGAGCATTATTCACTGCTACTGTTACCTCAACCACTGGGTAAGAATGTTCATCACCATGTACACATTGAATCACAGTTGATGCAGTATAATCAATATTAGAGTCCAGAACATGACATTTCTTGATTAGAGAAACAGCACTACCGGTATCTATCAAAGCATGTAACTCCTTACCATTAACCAATACATTGCATACCATTCGGTCCTCCATCTTGTTTATATCAGTGTCCAAGTTCCTAGGCACATAGCATACTCCACATAGCAAAATCCTTAGTCTTGAATGAACACCCAGAGTGTTGATTTAACACTTTGAGAGTACATGCGTGACCATTAGGTCATATATAAAGACTTGGGGTGTTAAATCAACACTGCCAATTTTGCAGTGCAGCTAACTTGCGCTCTGTAAGGTTTCCCGTAAACCCTGAAGTTCCTGTAGCAGCCCCTCCTCTCTGGACTGCTGTGCCACCAGGAAACTCCTTAGTAGCGCCACCATCTCTGCTTCAGGTGCCCTTCCTCTGGTCTCACTCGCCTCTAAGTTTTCCTTCTTTTCAACTGTGTCCGATGCTGCATCCTCTTCCTGCAGGGCAGACTTTAATTGGAACCTCATTCCTGTACAGTGCTTGATCACTGACCTCCCACCGCTGCCACCACTTGTCACAGAGGCTTTGCAATGTTGCATCACCGACCCTACTTGGGGTTCTTTCTTTACTGCCAATCTTGGCAAAAAGTCCAGTGATGGCTCAACCACAATAGCACTTTGGTGCTGACAGGGTTTATTGTGAAAAAAGGTGATCAAGTGGTCCAAACAGTGTACAAAAAAAAGTGAGGAAAAAGAAAATAATAAATAAAGAAACAAAACAATAATTTACAAAACATACAAAAATTTACACTCCAACTCAGCTCTCTCAATTATCAAACATTCTACCTCTACTCCCATCTACTCCAATCAACAACCCTCAAATTGGCCTCAGCCGATGATAGCCTTATATGTAGGAGGCTCCGCCTCCTGGAATATACCATCTCCAAATTTTCCCCTTGTCCCTTTTTACCCACACACATTTCAGAGACAGTTAAACAGAAACAGCATTTCTACAAAATCATACTCCTCCTCAATATATACACATATAAATATATTATTCATATGCAGACAATGCCTAAATATATAATCATGTACATACAACCCCTCTGGGTAAACACTGAATGGTTTTTCCCCCGATTCATCAGTATGCTCAGGGTGGGAAATCCGTGTGCATCAACCCGAGAACACTCAGGACTCAGTTTCCCCTAATGCCTTGGTGATGACACATGCTGACGCAATCAATTGCAGTACCCGGAAGACTCCGGTAAGGAAACTGAAATCATGCCGCGACAAACAATAAACAATCAATCTCTTTTTAACCGAGACAGCGTTTGTGTTGTGTGTGTATCAACTGCAATAGGTATGATATATAACTGATATATAACTGATGTATAAACATGTTTGTGTATGTGTGTGTGTGCGTGTGTATGCAGCTGTAAATTCGTAGCGCAGCTGTGTGCACCCATCCACGCTAGCTTCTTGCCTAAAATTAGTTGTGTATGTGTGCTGTAGCTGACCGTGGCGAGCTCCTCGTCACACACACATACATATTATTATTATTATTATTATTATTGTTACATATAATAAAACTGCAAAGTGTAATGAACTGGTAGTACAGACTAGCAGTTCTGGTGGATGTAGTCGCCACGGGCAGGCATAGGTGCAGAGGGGTTGTTGTTTGAACAGAAAAAGTCTTTTACTCATACTCAGACTCTTTTGGCATACTCAGACTCTTTTGGCAAACACAAAGCCTAAGAGCTGACATGAAGGCTAAGAGGTGGGCAGATACTAGAGACAGGAACGGAGATAGAGACAGGCCCAACCCAAGAGACTCGAAGCAAAGGGAAGACCCTAGAGGCTATGGGGAAGACCCTAGTGGCTAAGGGGAAGACCCTAGAGGCTAACGGGAAGACCCTAGAGGCTAAAGGGAGACCCTAGAGGCTAGGGGGAGAAACTAGAGGCTAGGGGAGACACTAGAGGCTAGGGTGAGACACTAACGGCTAGAGAGAGACACTAGAAGCTAGCGGGAATGTAAACAGAGGGGGGGGGTACCTAGAAACAGGGGAGAAACACTAAAGACAAAAGACAAGGGGAGACACTAGAAACATACAGCACAGTATTTACTTAAATCAAAGAATAAACTAAAAGGTACACTTAAACAGACACCATCACACAGATAACATACTTATTCAGAGCCCATATAAACGAAAAACAAACTAGAATAAAGTAAAAAAACAAAACAAATGCCCACTTGATCTTATTAATGCTCGACCCAGTTTCCCAAAACAACCAGCTATTTATAACAATTCTAATGAGCTACCTTGGTTCAGGTGAGCTCCGTCATCACCTAACTGAGGTGCCTTCTGCGAAACTGAGTCGACTAACAAAACTACACAGACAGAAAACAAACATGCACACAGCGCCCTCTAGATATTTAGTTATATCTTTTCATGGGAGAAAACTGCATAAATGACTCTTTAACACAATGAAAAGTAGACAGTATAAAGTTTGTATAGCAGTGTAAATTTATTGTCCCCTCAAAATATAAAATACAGCCAATAATAGCTGAACCCCTGGCAACAAAAGTGAGTACACACACACACACACACACACACACACACACACACACACACACACACAGATGCAATATGTTTCTCTACTGACTGAACCCTGATCCCCTGCTCGTTCATGTTCCTTACACCCATAAAATGTGCATCCATTTCCTGTGAGTAATAGTAGATAGTGCAGCAAAATATTTTTTTTCTGGTTATACCTATGCACCCCTGCACATCTCCATCCATAAGCAGGTTATTGTTTAAACAAAAGTGGTCTAACTTTACAATATTGCTCTGAGGCAACAAATAAAAAAACTACCATTTTAGTACAGTGGAACCTCGGATTGCGAGTAACCTGGTTTGCGAGCATTCCACAAGACAAACAAAAACTTTTAATACATTTTGACTTGAAAAACGAACAAGTCTTTTTTTTATGAGTACCGAGTATCATGAAACACGCACAAGCTCACAACTGAGCCAATGTTTTTTCCTCTTCCTTGCACTGCGGAGTGTGTGTGTGTGTGTGTGTGTGTGTGTGTGTGTGTGTGTGTACAGCGTGCATGTACTCTTTATTATAAATGATTTATTATTAATTATTGATTAAGGAAAGCAAGTCTCATTAGAGAGGTTACAGATCCATTTTCTCTCTCTCTCTGTCAGCCTGCACTGCACTTAGTGTGTGTACGTGCGTCATTTGACAGCATGCCCCTTCCCTCCTCCTCTAGCCTTCATAAACACACACAAACACTCTAACTGAAACTCTGCTCTGTCATTCTTTTCAAAGGTAAAGTGCTGCTTGATTTGTTTTATTTTTACTTTACAGTAGTCACAGACACATACACATACAAACACACACACATAGACAGTACATGCACAAATACTAATGGAAACACATGATTTATTTGTACTTTTTTCAAAGATAAAGAGAAGGTTAATTTTTTTATTTTTACTTTATATTTTGTATTAATTATATTTATGTATAAATCTATTTGGGGTTGTGGGATGAATAATTAGATTTTTCATTATTTCTTAAGGGGAAACTCACTTTGATTCACGAGTGTTTTGGTATATGAGCACACTTCCGTAACAAATTATGCTCACAATCCAAGGTTCCACTGTATACAAATAAAGTTAAAAAAGCATCTTTATTCAATCAAATATACTTCTTCACATATTTATGCACACCATATATATTATTTATACCAAGTTATTTTAAATTAAGAAGCACTGGAATGGTGACAGGCCGGTTGATGATGAGATCTGGGAGTTGAATACTCCACCCAAGGCAGAAACTTACTTCATGAAGTAGCATCCCGGGAGGTCATGCACCTCAGGGCAACCTCGAGGGACTGGTTCTTTTTCTCTGTCTGACCTTTTGATTAGGGGTGAAACCCTGAGGACAGACTGGGAGTGGCCCCAATCAGCTTACAAAAGGCCTTCCAGAATCGTGAGGCGAACTGTGAACCCCGATCTGAGACAATGTCTTTTGGGAGACCATGGAGCTTGAAGACGTGATTGATCATGAGTTCGGCGGTTTCCTTGGCGGAAGGCAGACTTGGCAGCGGAACAAAGTGAGCGGCTTTCAAAAATCGATCCACCACCGTCATGATGCAGGTGTGGCCATTTGACGCGGGTAACCCTGTAACAAAGTCCACAGCAATGTTGGACCAGGGGTGGAGTGGAATCGGCAGGGGCCTGAGGAGCCCTGCGGGGGCCATGTTGGGGTGTTCAGATCTCACACAGATGTCACATGCTGCCACAAAGCTGGAGACATCCTCCTTGAGTGTGGGCCACCAAAATCGCTGTTGGGTTTGTGCCAGGGTGCGGATTGCGCCAGGATGGCAGGAGAGTTTGGAGCTGTGGGCCCACTCCAGGACCTGGGAATGCAGGGAGAGAGGAACGAAGAGACATTTAGGGGGAACATTCCTAGGCACTGGCTCGTGGATTAGGGCTTGCTTAACCTTGGTTTTGATGTCGAGTTCCGCGGCGGCGAGCAAGGAGGGAGGAGGAAGGATTGTGTCATTGGCGTGGGTGTCGTGGGAGGCTGTAAATTGTCTTGAGAGTGTGTCAGGCTTGGAGTTCTTGGATCCTGGATGATAGGAGAGGGTGAAATTGAATCTGCCGAAAAACAGGGACCATCTAGCCTGGCGGGCATTGAGTCTCTTGGCGCCCCGTAGATATTCAAGATTTTTATGATCAGTCCAGACCAGAAAGGGAGTCTCCATCCCCTCTAGGGCTAACTTGATAGCCAGGAGCTCGCGATGCCATAGTTCTTTTTGGCAGGGCTTAGACGGTGGGAGAAGAAGGAACAGGGGTGCAGCTTGTTATCATGTGAAGCTCTCTGGGACAGGACGCCCCCTACCCCGGTGCTGGAGGCGTCGACTTCCACAATGAACTGTCTTGACAGGTCCGGGATGGTTAGAATGGGGGCGGATGTGAATCGGCCCTTGAGTTCAGCAAAGGCCCTCTCAGCCTCCAAGTTCCAGTGAAAGTCGTTTTTGGGGGACGTGAGAGTCGTTAAGGGGGCAGCTATAGAGCTGTAACCCCGAATGAAGCGGCGGTAAAAGTTGTCAAAGCCCAGAAATCTCTGAAGTTCTTGTCGTGAGGTGGGAGTGGGCCAGCTTGCAACAGCTTGAAGCTTGGTGGGTTCCATCTTGATGCCCTTGGGGCCAATGATGAACCCGAGGAACGTGGTAGACATGACGTGGAACTCACATTTCTCTGCCTTGATGAACAGACTGTTCTCCAGCAGTCTCTGCAGTACCTGCCGAAGGTGGTGTTGGTGTTCCTCCAAGTCCCGGGAAAAGCCCAAGATGTCGTCGAGGTAAACGAATACTGAGTAGTTGAGGAAATCCCTGAGAACATCGTTAATAAGGGCCTGGAAGACGGCGGGGGCATTAGTCAGGCCAAAGGGGACCACCAGGTATTCGTAGTGTCCTGTGGGTGTGTTGAAGGCCATCTTCCATTCGTCTCCTTCTCGGATACGGACAAGGTGATATGCGTTGCGAAAATCTAGCTTGGTGAAAATCTTGGCCCCTTGGAGGAGTTCAAAGGCAGTAGCCATTAATGGAAGAGGATATCGGTTCTTGACTGTGATGACATTTAAGCCCCTGTAATCAATGCACGGACGAAGGGACCCATCTTTTTTTGCCCCCCCAAAAAATCTGGCCCCTGCTGGAGAGGAGGAGGGGCGAATAATGCCTGCTGTGGGGGACTCAGTGATGTATTAATTCATAGTCTCACATTCCTTGGGAGATAGTGAGTACAGCGGCCCTTGGGTGGTGTGGTGCCCAGGAGCAGGTTGATGGCACAGTCGTATGGGCGGTGGGGAAACAAGGAGGTGGCGCTGGATTTACTGAAAACCTCCTTGAGGTTGTGGTATTCTGTGGGAACGTGGGTGAGGTCTGGTGGTTCCCCTGCGGTGGCAGGATCGGGGCATGATGTGGTGGCAGCTCATAGGCAGGTCATGGAACATGATGAGCTCCAGGTCGAAATTGAGTTCCTGGCCCAATCGATCTGTGGGTTGTGGCGGATTAACCAAGGCAGTCCCAGGACAATCGTGGCATGGGATCCCTCCATGATGAACAATGATGTCTGCTCAGAGTGATTGCCTGTGACCCTGAGGCCGATGAGGGGGGTTCTGTGAGTGATAGATGGGAGCGAACTCCCGTCTAAGGCCTGAACCTTGAGGTGAGTCTCCAAGGACAGTGCGGGGATCCCCAGAGCCCTGGCTGAAGCCGCATTGATGAGGTTGCGGTCCAAACCTGAGTCAACTAGCGCCTGCACCACGTGTGCACGCTGCTCATGGATGAGGGGGACAGGGAGCAGACGACGTTGGTCTGGGAGCCTTCTTTTTGCCACACCCTCTAGTGCTCCCACCTGAACTAGAGGGTGCCTCCTTTTACTGGACAGTCTTTAAGTCGGTGACCTGATTTCCCACAGTAAAAACAGGCCCCATCCACTCGACGTCGTCGTCTCTCCTCTGGGGAGATGCGGGTTCTGTCCAGTTGCATGGGCTTGTCCTGAGAGGCGGTTTGTGGAGAGGAGGGTTGAGGAAGAGCCCTGGGTGGAGAAAACCGGGCAGGTCTGCGAAGGCGGAGATGCGAGTCCACTTGGCCAGCTAAATCAATTAGCCCTTGGAGTGATGAGGGGAGTTATGAGAGACTAGTTCATCCTTGAGTGTCTCGGTTAAGCCTTCGAGGAACACAACGCACAGGGCTCTGTCGTTCCATCCACTGGAAAGTGCCAGGGTCTGGAATTCGATGGCGTAGTCATAGGCTGAGCATGCGCCTTGTCGGAGTCTCAGTAGTTTACGTCCAGCCTCCCGGCCATGACATGAACGGTCGAACACCCTCTTCATTTCCTTGGCAAAACTCTCATAATTGGAGCAGCAGAGGTCGTGGGCATCCCAGAGTGTGGTGCTCCATTCCCGGGCTCGTCCTGTGAGAAGTGTGATGACATATGCCACTTTATAACGTTCTGTGGTGAAGGTGGCGGACTGGAGTTCAAAGATGAGCAAGCACTGGGAGAGAAAGGAGCGGCATGTTCCTGGGTCTCCTTCATAGGTGGGGGGAGTGGGGAGGTGTGGCTGTCGTTGCTCACCAGAAGTCCCACTTGATGCTGGAGATACACTGAGCCTTTGGAGCTGGGAAGTGACATCTGCCAGTGACTGCTTGGTGGAAAGCAGCTCCTGTTGATGTGCTCCGAACAAGGCGCTTTGGCTCTCTAGGGCCATTCTCATGCGGTTAAACTCCGCGGGATCCATATCACGGCTGGATTATTCTGTCACGGCTCGACACGGGGCGAGATGGATCCAAATGCGGAAGAGAAACCGCAGGCTTGGAAGGGGGCGTGGTCTAGGAGCGAAAGCCAGGGTCGGAAACCAGGAAGTCAGTCGGCGAAGCGTCAGAGCCAAAACGCGAGATGCGAAATCAAAAAGACGAGCGGAGTTTCAGTAACCGTAAGATCAAATAGCGAGGTGAAATATCCGAAAACGTGAACGAGAAGCCGAAAACCAGAAGAGGATGCACAAGGTCAAAAACCCAGAGATCAAAGAGCGGGGCAAACAAAATCCGAGACGAGAGGCAGAAAGCAGAAACGAGAAACAAAGCAAACTTGGCAACGTGATGGCAATCAAAGAAAATGCGAGAAAATTGAGGTAAGAACGCACAATAATCCAGCTATTTAAGCCGCGTTCAGCGCATGCTTAAATGCTGAAGAAATCAGCTGGTGATTTGAGACAGGTGTGCAGACGAGGCAGAAGCGGGGGCGTGGAAGGACACAGACAGGGTAGTGTAAACATGAGCACATGGAGGGAAAGTGACAGCGTGAGAAAAACGGAGCAGATAGAGCATACATCATGACAGTTGTAGTAATTAGAAAATGCCATGAAATAGAATGCGTACATAATCAAGGAATTTGTGGGGAACGAGAGCTTCATTCACTTGAGAGTTGTGGGAGAAATTTGTCGTATCGAATATTTATTGTCTCCAGACACACTGGAGTCTGGATGGTCTCAGGACACTGATGTCTGAAATTTTGTTAGCTGAAAATGGAAGGTTTTCAGTCACTCGAATTAATTCAGGTGAGTTTATTGCACTTTGTCAAACAAGATTTAACGTTGGATATTAATAAGCTGCATAGTAACTATGGAAAAGGAATAACAGACGTTACGGAACACTAAGTTCGCGTGTAGTTTTTTTTTTTTTTAATGTGAACAAAGTATATATACATATATTAAAATTGACCCAAACAAATGAGAATGTGGATGTAGAAGAACTTGATTTAAAAAAATATCAGCTATGAACTCTACATAAACTCATTTGTACATGAAAGCAGTGGCGGAATGATAAATGCAAAGATGAAGTATAAGAGGCTGTTGTGGATCAAAGGCAGACCATCGGGAGCACCACGAGGATTCCCAGTGGCCTGGCAACTGATTTGGACTGCTGCTAGGCAGCATAATAATTAATAAGTATTATTGCCGGTTAATTGTTAATTAAATAACAATAAGAATATTAATCTGTTCTTTAATCTGATTCTGTTAGTCTTGACTGGGACCATTACGTTATGTTCTCTCCGCGTCTCTCCAGAACGGCAAAGCATTTAAACAGACATGTTAGGATGGAGAGAAAGCCGCCAGATGGAGCAGAAAGGAAAAGGGCACGCAGTAAGAAAGAACTTCAAGAAGAAGCAGCGAAATGTTGCACAATTTCAGATTTATTCAGGGCTTCAAGTGCAGTCAGTTTTATCTGTACACTGTAACAAATTGAAGTAAATTTACAGTATTTTTTTTACAGTTTCCGACCTTTTTTTTCTTCGAAATACTGATTAATACACTACTGTTTAATACACTTTGGGATTTTCAATTAGGATATGGAATGCTATGCTGCTTTGTTCATCATCTATTTTTTGTGGAATCCACAATCATCAGGTATTGTAAACATTCTATTCATGCAGTGTTCGCCTTTTCAGATGTAAATTACATAATCAACACACTTTTGAAAACAATTACTCACGCATTTTAAAACCATTCTGTCGCACTTTATTGTGGTTGATTAAAAAAACGTGATTAACTGCAAATTGCAAAGGATTTTGGGACTTCAGTGACGTGGGGACTCCATGCTGCCAGGATCTTATCATCCATCATAATCGTGGAATTTTTGTGGAATCCATAATCATCAGGTATCGTAACCATTTTTTTTGTCTAAAATTCTCGTACTCAGAATGTAAATTAGATAGGGCACACACTTTTGAAAATTATTATGCATTTTAGAAACTTTCACCACACGTGTCAATGCAAGCTGTTTCATTTTATTAGTACAGCTAACAACCAAACCGAACTCCAGAAGCACATTATACGTGCTATATTGATGGATTCAGCTGTCGCAATCATGACTTTGAATTGATTTGACGGGAGCATTACGTTCTAGAAGCTGTTAGTAAGCATGTTCCGGTGCCAATATTGTGAGCACGTTTCCTTAACCAAACTAGCGTTCGTCAGACATGTGAAAATACATTCAAGTCTCCCAAATGTTTTGTTTAGATGTGCTTTCTCTGACTGCAGTCGTGCTTTCAGAAAAATAACGGCCTTAAAATGGCAGATGTACAGGGATCACCCTCGAGACAGACGTAGAAAGCAGGGATTTTCTTCTGAGTCTGTGCCATGTAATGTAGAGCTCTGCAGTGTTAGATGCAATGATGTATCTGACTTAGTAGCTCATTTGAAATTACATATCAGAGAGGGTAAGGTGGTTTCTTGTCCTTTTCAGCAGTGTTGTAAAAGTTTTACAGTTATCTCCTCATTTACTTCTCATTTGTCAAGAACACACAAAGGATGTGCAGTTTCTTCCCTTAAAACACATGTGATGGCAGTGGAAGGGACAGAATTAAATAAAATGGCTGAGAATGTTTCCATGCAAGAGGAAGAGCTGACAGAGGCCCACCTGGCTCATATGGAGGGAGAGCTGGCAGAAGTTTTACCAGAGAGAGTTGATGAGTCACTTTTCTTTATTTCTTTATTTTCTTTATTATTATGCAGTTTTATTTAAAATTGCAGGCTAAAATGTTGCTTCCATCATCAGTCATTCAGTCTATTATTGAAGACTTTCAGTCAGTGCATGACATTAGTCAGTCTCATTCACTTCATAGTCTGGATGAAAAGCTGACACTGTTGGGTATTTCAGAAGATGAGAGAAAGAATGTTTTGGATGTTCTAAAATCAAATGACTTGTTTCATGCTTGCAACACTGGCACTTTAAAAACTGACCAAAGAGGAAAAACTGTGTTTAAAAGTCAGTTTAGATATGTTGAGCCACTTCCTATTTTTCTTGGAAGGAATGAATCAGGAAAAGCATGTTTTCTTCAGTACATTCCAGTGAAAGAGACACTGAAGTCACTCTTTCAAAGTCAGTTGGTCATGCAACAGTCATGTTGCTATAAACAGCAAATGAAATCCTCATCTAGGCCAAAAGACGTCTTGGAAGACATATGGCATGGGAGCAACATTGCATCAAATGCAATTTTTCAGTCAGATGACACATTGGCTCTTGTTTTGTACCAGGATGCATTTGAAGTGGTAAATCCTTTAGGATCTGGAAGGAAAAAACATAAAGTGCTGGCAGTTTACTTAACTTTGGCAGACATACCACCTCATAACAGATCAAGTGTGGATCAAATGCAGCTGGTAATGCTTTGTCGAGAACAAGATTATAAATATTTTGGATCAGAGACAGTCTTTGGGTCACTTATCTCTGACTTGAAGGACCTAGAAGAAGCTTGCATACCTTTACCAGATGGACACACACACCGAGCCACATTGTGTGATATTGCCGGGGATAATCTTGGCTCACACAATATAGGGGGCTTTAATGAAAACTTCAGTAAGTGCAAGTACTTTTGCCGATTTTGTACTATAGATCGTGCAACATTTCTGTCCTCTCCGTTTACAAGAGGTGAAAAGAGAACTGTAGCATCTTATAGCAACAGTGTAGAGCACATTGCTGTAACTGGTTCTGATTCATCAGTGGGAATTAAATACTACTCGAAGTTTAACAAACTCTCCCACTATCATGTGTGCAAACCAGGTCTGCCTCCCTGTTTGGGCCATGACCTTTTTGAGGGTGTTGTTGCATGTGACCTAGCTTTATACATTGAAGATTTTGTCACAAACCAAAAACTTGTCAGGTTACCATCTAGCCAGGTAACCTACTTGAACATCCTTATTGAGGAGTACATACAAGGTCGACATGAAGCTTTTCCTAATAATCAACTAAAGCCTAAACATCATTACATCCAGAACTAATTCTTTGCTTTGGTCCTCTTATTCGCTTATGGACACAGGTTTGAAAACAAGCACACTTATTTTAAGCAGTGTGTTCGCAAACTACACAACTTTAAGAACATAACTGCCACACTAGCAGAGAGACATCAGCTTTTACAAGCATATCTCTGTGCTGGTGATATCTTTCCACCAAATATTGTTGTTGGTGGAAAAAAGGAACAGATTTCTATCCAGATGACTATAGCGAAAGCATTAAACATGCTGTTGCTCATCTAGGCTTTCAGACACACAACACTGTTGCTGTACATGAAGTCACAGTTAAAGGTACAAGCTACAAGAAAGGGATGTGTGTTGTTTTAGGGAAAGATGATGATAGGTTGGTCTTTGGTAAGATTAAACTGATTCTTGTTTGTGACACTTCAGTTTATTTTGTCACAGAGAAATACCTATCTGACGTCCTTGTTGATATGGGAATTTATTTCCTGAATGCGGACCATCAACACACATTTTTTTATTATGTCTGTGTAAAATGGTCTGATCTACCAGACTATTATCCTTTGCCAGTTTACAGTGTTTTTGGCCTATCTGTAATTGCCCTTCACCACTCATTTCCTTCCCTAGAATAATGTCTGATGTGACCAGATGCATCAAGGAGGAGGTCACTTCTGTCCTGCCAAGTTTACCAGAGGATACACTTAATTTGCTTGTAGAAAAAGTTTTAAACCAGGGAGTTGAAAGCAAAGAAGACTTGCAGTATGTGAAAGAAGAGGACATCGTAGAATTAATTCGGCCGATACAGTGTAGAAAACTTCTGAAAGCATGGAGTGCTCATGGTATTTGTCTGAATTTTATTACCAAATGCTTGTAAATGTATGCAGAAGTTTTAATTGACTATATTTTTTTTGTTTTGCCAGGGACAGAAATTTGCTCTGCACCTCAATCCACAGTATGCAATTCACCTCTCCCAAGTTCAAGTTCCAGTAGTTCCTCGCCTTCTCCCTTATGTTCACCAAATCTAACAGTAAAGAAGAACTGGCCTGCAACTTTTGAAAAAAACGTTATTTTTGCCTAGTCAAAACTCTATATTCAAGATATCTGTAATTACAATTTGACTAGGCAGAATGAAAGTTAAAAAATATCTCTAATTTTACCTTAAAGTATTTTTAATAATAAAAACATAATTCTCAAATTACAACAGGACCTCTGCATTTATGGAAGCGTGACAGATTGCAAGACCTTACAAGAGGCATAGCGGAGGAGCCCCCCCCGGGAGATTCTTTTGGGGGGGGGGGCTATGATCCGACGATGACGAGCTCCTTTTTCTGCCGCACAACAGCGGTGACGACAGCAAGATCTTTATCTTGCCTCGTGGCTGCTTCGTCAATGACGGCTGCACAGCACCGAAGAGGAAGGCAAGTTGCCGCCGCTGCACAGCGCCATAGAGGACAGCGTGCTTCCTCTGCCACCATGGCCCTACAGCAAGCTGCCGCCGCTGCACAGCGCCGCTGAGGACAGCAAGTTTCCTCCACCGCCGCCTTCCTACAGCGAGCTGCCGCTGCTGCACAGCGCCGCAGAGGACAACGAGTTTCCTCCACTGCCACCGTGATGCAGCGAGGAGGACAGCATGCTGCCACCGCTGCACATCGCCAAAGAGGAAGGCGAGCTGCCGTCGCAGCACAGCACCGCAGAGGACAGCGGGCTTCCTCTTTCTCCGCCGCATTGCAACGAGGAGGATGGCGAGCTTCCTCTGCCTCCGCCGCCCTGCAACGACAAGGACGGCGAGCTTCTTCTGCCTTCGCCGCCCTGCAGCAGAGAAGACGGCGAGCTTCCTCCGCCTCTGCCACCCTGCTTCGACGGGGGCATTGTGCCAGCTATCCCGTCCTGCTCATTTACGCCAGCACACGCTAAGCCGTTCGGGCTCTGGAAGCTAACCCCAGTCCCGTTTCCAGGGCAGCATAGAATTTGGCCTGCCTCGCGTGCATTGCCACCCTGCCCAGAGGACAAAAGAGTAAGCCTCTTTTGTGGTTCGAATTTAGACCGTGGGGGGGATGCCCTGGACCTCCTGTGGCGCCCTTTGAGGGGGGGTTCTGTCAGGGATAACCCCTAGAGGGCGCCAAAGCACCCAAAGACGTTTCCGTTTGTAGTTTTCTTAAGTTTCGTTTTGTTACTTCATTTCCTAGTTTACATCTTGGTCAGGTGACGTGGGCGCTCACGTGAACCAAGTTGGTTATTAGTTTCATTATAAATAGATTGTGTCTGTTCTGTTACGTGTCTTGCAACTGTTAATTTACCTCGTTAAGGTCTTGCCAGTTTAGTTCGTGTTTTCCCTGTACTACTTCATGTTTTGGTTTCTTTTACCTTAAAGTATTCTGTTTGTTTGATTTCCCTGTTTTCCCTTGATTTATAATAATAAAAACATCATTCTCAATTTACAACGGGACCCATGCATTTATGCCTCGCCAAAAGAAACGTGACAAAGGGGAGTTGATGATATATTGAATTGGAAATGTGACTAGTCAGAATGAAATTGTAGATATAGCTAACAGGAATTATGAATAATTATAATTTACTTGTAGATTTCCATGTTTCACAATGTGGATATCTACAACTGAGTTAAAGATGTCTGTAAAGGCAAACTTCATAGATATGAATGAGAAAAGTGACATCATTCATCCAAGGAAGAACTGAATTACGGATATCTCTAATACATATCCAGACTTGCCATTAAATGTTAAAACGGCTTGCCATACGATAGAGAGAGAGCGAGAGAGAGAGAGAGAGAAGAACCATTGGCTCAGATCATTGACTCGGCAGAAAAAGCATATTGCTCATAGTACAAAAAAATCGCTCATTTATCTAGTTAAAAGTTATTCATATTTTTTGCTTGTCCTGCAAACCAAGTTTCAAACTAAGTTACTCGCAAGATTTTACTTGTATGTGAAATGTAACAGTGTTATCTCGGATGCCATTTTGTCTCAGAACTGTTTTCCACTGTATTGAACTGTATACTGTTTTGTTAAGGATTTTTCCAAATTAGGATTATTCACCATTAGGACAGCCATTTTCTATCATTGTGCTTCTGGACTGATTCATTGAAACTGGTCAGACTCACTCATTTTTCCCGCACCTCCAATCACGCACATACAATATACCTGATTTTAGACATTTTATACATTCACTTACACACTGAAAATATTGTATATAATTGTAAATATTGATATCTGGTGCACTGCAGTGTCTATTTTTTTGTACAACAGATGTGAGCTACTTCCATGATTTGTTATATTTCTACATACAAATTTATAAAATTTGTAAATTTATATCTGTGGAAATTCAGTTAATTCAGATTATGTTCATAAGTGGGACTATCTGTAACTTTTTGTTTTGTAGGAGTTTTTATGTTGACAGTGTTGCTCAGGGGGTCTGTTGGTTCAGAGTTGTTCAGTATTGTCTTGGTTAGTGGTATTATTTCATCTCTATGTTTTGACTGTGTATTTGCCTTGCATCTTTTTGTCAACTAATCATATGTCATTGCTTTCATCCCTGTGTGGTTTCCAGATCCTTGTTTCATTCCTGTTGACTGAATGACTGAACCAGATGACAGCACCATCATCTGCCTGGGTTTTGACTCTAGTCCCTGGAGGTCGTTTGGTGTTCATTGGTAATTGATACATTCTTCCATGTATGACAATTTGGTTGTTTCGACAGCGTTTTGGATTTGCTCATTTTAAAAATAAATATTTTTTATATATATATTTTTGTATATAATTCTGTATATAGTGGCTTTGTAGGAAGTTGATTCATACTTTGTTTTCTCCTGGTTGTGGATAGTAAGGTAGGAAGGGTAGTGGTTTCTGTTTCTTTTCTTTTGGTGCAGCTTAGGTATTTCACTTTGGTACTAGCTAGCAGGAATTTTTGTTTATTGTTTTGGCCTTGCCGACTTCTGAAACATTTAGCCACTTTTGAGAATTGAATAATTCACCTTTGTTGTAAATAAACAACAAGAAAACAGCCCCCGATTTATTTTAACCCTTTTTTTCTTCTTTTCTTTCTCGTTACGTCCCGACCTAGACAAAAACGTCTAGAATTGGGTGCTCATCCGGTGCTTTCCCTCGCTCTGTCCTGTTTGTTGCAGTGCACTTGTTTATCTGTCTGGCAACATATCTTTTATGGTAGGGGAGTGTTTAGTTTTTTTCTTACAAATGGCTATGGAAATTTTAATCTGAGTCAGTTCGCAATTTTCTCCAAGGTACAGCAATTTGAATGCTGCCATAATTACTTACTGATTTTTACCAGATGTTAGTGCTACTAATTGTGATATTAAATTGCTGCTGTATGCTGAGCTGCTTGAACGGCGTATTATTGAGCATTCTGAGGAAGGTGATGCACCACACTCAGGTGATCCAGATGATTTGGGTGCAGGGGAGGCTGGTGCCAGGGCAAAGGATCCCGCACGCATAGATCCCATAGCCCATGCTCACGCTAGAGTTAAAACAACTGGGCTTGGAGTTAAGTCGGTTATTCATTACTGTTATTGCAGTGCAAGTTTGTGAGTAAAGCTCAAGAAGTATGCTCTGCCTTAACATATGAACAAGGTACAGATTATGAAACAGTTAAGTCAGCTGTGTTACGGGCATATGAACTTATTGTGGTTTGCAGCCAACGTCATTACCTTTGAACAGTCAAAAGAACTGATTTTATTCAAAGAATTTAAAGACTGCATTTTGAACATAATTGTGGTTTAATAAAATGAACAAACGGTCTCATCGTTTCCTGATGCTGCCGTTTTGGCTGATGAATTTGTGCTCATGCACATAACTGTCTTTTCACCTCTGTGTTGTGATATTACGTCAACCCAGAGTTTCTGTCAGCATGAGTAAAAATGGTATAGAGTCTCATGAATGTTTTTATTGTTACAAATATGGACATTTAATTTCAACTTGTTCCACATCAATGTGTAAGAACCGACTTAATGCATAGAACACTAAGAATGTGGCTTTAGTACACTTCCACTCAACAATTACTGGTGCTTTTGACCCTTTCATTCTGAATGGAGAGGTTTTACTTTTTGAAACAGATTCTAAGCCACTGTGTATTCTGAGAGACACCTGAGCCCCTCAGTCATTTATATTGGAAGGTGTCTTGCCTTTATCGTACTAGTTGTGATGCAGATTTTTTAGTTCAGAGAATTGAACTTGGTGTGATGAAAACTCTGTTACAAAAATTTGTGCTCCAGGCCACATATTTTACCAGAGAGTAAGCCCACCTCATTAAGCTCCCATTAAGGATGGTAAGCCTCCCATTAAGGATGGGAAATTCCCAAATTGTGCAATGGGGAAATTAATATTTTTGACACTTCCACTCAGATTTGCTTGTCTGATGACATTAAGCTGTAAGTAAAATTCAAGTGCTGATGTTGATAAGAGATTATCAGCCCCCGATTTTTGTTTTTTTAATGTTATTCTAATACACTGGCTTCCCACAGATTGCTCAGACATTAATTTTGATGTTCCTAGTTCTTGTGGACCAGTAAATTGTGAGGAAGCTGAAGGCATTTGTGTAGAACACATTTTACCAAGGTTGTGAAGTTTGCATTCCTCAAGTACATCTATATATACTACTAACTGCTCACCCAACTACATATGAAATATGTACACACACACCTATGAGATGAGCGCACCTATACACAAACTCTCCGCACACAGACACCTACGAGATGCGTGCACATATACAGTAATTATGTGAATGTCCTGATTCGTGAATATTTCAACATGTCTTCGTTAAAACAAAATGTGTAGAGCACCATCAGAAGACATGAATGAACAAATATAAACATGTTCTTCAGGCTTTTTATAAAAATAATCATCTGGCTTTTTTGCTGTTTGTGGTTAGCATTAAATAATTATTTCATCCATTATTTGACCACGGCTGGAAATAATAGCTGGAATGTGATTGTGGATTTATGACTGAAATAAAGCTGTTCATCGGCATGCATGAACCCGCGGTTTGTACTTTCACTTTACAAAAGGTGAAATACTCACATAGAAAGTCATCGCCTCTTGCAATAATGCAGATCAAACATACATCACCTGTCCATGAATTAAAAGGAATATTTAAACATATGCGCAAAATGTATTTATCTTAAATATTACAGATTAAAACAAGCTTCAGTTCATTGTCATGCGGACAAAAGGTCCAGGAAGGAACTGGGTTTGGTTATCTTACAAAATCTGAATATATTCAGTAAATTTATGAACTCAAAATATCAAATCCAACTATGAAATCTGATTTAATTGATCCCATTAAACATTTTATTTGTTTCTATGTATGTTTATGTTTTGCTTGCGAAATACATTTTAGGCAGAGACGTCTGCTCGGTCTTGTTCATTCTTTTTAAATTCTGCCAATTCCCCCATAAGCGAAACTGGTTTGATAACTTCACACCTATCATGAATGAGTGAGAAGAGGGATTACAGTAACTGGGAGTCTGCATGTATGTTGTATTGATCGAATAGACTAAAACAAAAACAAAATCATGTTTGCTTCAGCTTTGGAGAGAATATTGTTTTAGCCTAACTTTATTAAAGATTATATACTTTTGTATTCTTTGTTGTACTTCGTCTTTTTGCACACGCATGTGCATCTTTAAATATGAACAGAAAATAATAGTGGGCTGGTAGGCATGTTATTTTTTCATGTAATTTAAACGGCTGAATGAAGTTAAATATACACAATAAATTAATAATTCCATTTGCTTTACATTTGCGCATTCATATGTAAATAGCTTTTTCCTTGTATATACTACCATATCATATATTTGTGTCTAATACTGTTTTATTCATATTTTACATTACATGCAGTTTGTAATTTACTTGCAATTGTACTTTTAAAATATAACCTACGTATCTACAGTATAAGCATATTTAACTACTTCAGCTGTGAATGAGAAATTTCGTCTGGCTTTTAGGTAAAGTCCTTATTTGATATAATTTTATTATTTAATTAATTATCTTATTATAAATACAATTTTTATTCTCCATATTCTTGTCGAATATAGTCCTTCAGAGCAAGCACGGTGTCAGAAGATTCTGCTGAATCTCTTCTCACTTTTCATTCACGAACGGTGTGAATTTATCCAACTGGATGCGCTGTTGGTAAATACCGTAGGGGGTTTTAGATGAATTAACAAGACAGAGCGGATGTCTCAAATTCAAATTCTCTGCTCAAATTTTATTTCCCCAGCAAATTAAATCAGACTTCATAGTTGGAGTTGATACTTTGAGTGTAATTCACAAATTTACTGAATATTTTCAAATGCACATTGACCTGTATATCAACTTGATAACTAGCGAATGCTTTAGTAAAGGGCTCTAAAACACCGGCAATATGAATGACAATGGAATATTACAGAACGTGCGAGTTGACGCCAATGCACCGATCACAAACCATTAAAATGCCACATATATAAATACATTTCACACACACACACACACACACACACACACACACACACACACACACACATATATTACAGCTATTTATTTAATTATAATAAATCACCTTTTGATCAAAACGCTGCCTTTTGTAAAGTGAAAGGCTCCCCTGCGAGAGGTTTTGTGCGGACCACTGAGCTTCTACGGATTCTAAAATTGACAGTTACTGTTTTTTAATACCTGCAGTGGAAGAGTCTGAGAATTTATTTACCATAAGCTTTGTTGTATTGTTTTTAATCACTCTATACACAACCTATGATTTCACCTATGCTATTTTACAAATGGAATATTTTTTATGTAACACTGCTGGGTTAAATGTTAAAGTGCTGGGCGATCTGCTTGGCGTTTGAAGAGGGCTACCGAGTCGCGGAGCCTGGTACTAGCCCACAGCCAGGTCCTCTTGCAGCATCGAATGAAGGCCTGGGCTGAGGAGACTGCGACTTCTTTCTCTTGGGCTGGAAGAAAAATGGGGGGGTTGATAACCCAGACTGCACCGAAATGGTGAGAGACCCATGGAAGCCGTAGGTAGTGAGTTGTGAGCATATTCGATCCACGGCACCATTTGGCTCCAGGAGAGTAGATCATGGGAGGTCATGCAACGGATGTCTGCCTCGAGGTCTTGGTTGGCTCTCTCGGTCTGGCCATTGGTTTGGTGGTGGTAGCCAGATGAAAGGCTGGGAGTGGCTCCAATCAGTTTGCAGAATGCTGTCCAGAACTGGGCGAAGAACTGGTTCCCACGATCTGAGACGATATCCATCAGCAGGCCGTGGAGCCAAAAACAAGTTGGATGAGTAACTCAGCCGTCTCCTTGGCAGAAGGGAGCTTAAAGAGAGGAACAAAGTGAGCTGCCTTGGAGAAACGGTCAACGATGGTCAGGACGCAGGTGTGGCTTGGATTCAGGGAGTCCTGTGATGAAGTCCAACGCAATATGGGACCAAGGTCTGTGAGGAACCGGGAGTGGTCGGAGAAGACCTGAGGGTGGTTTGTTGCTAGTCTTGTTACGGGTGCAGACGTCACAAGCGCTGACAAACTTCTGTGTGTCTTCTCTAATGGAGGGCCACCAGAAACGTTGCTGAATAAGTGCCAGAGTACGGGCCCTGCCGGGATGACAGGCTAATCGTGAGTTGTGGCCCCAATATAAGACAGCAGATGGTATGAACAGCAGACTGGGTGGTGTCGCTGGTGGACTGGGGTTCTGATTTAATGCCTGCTTGACTATGGTCTCAATGTTGAGGAAGGCTGCACCCACGAGACAGTGGGGTGGTAGAATGGTTGCTACCAGAGAGTCATCTGTAAACGGGGTGAACTGATGTGTGAGGGCATGGGGTTTGGCGTTCTTGTTACCCGGATGATAGAATAGGGAAAAGTTGAAGCATGAGAAGAATAGTGACCACCTGGCTTGACGGGCGTTCAGTTGTTTTGCTGACTTGAGGTACTTGAGATTTCTGTGGTCAGTACATACCAGGAATGGAACATCGGCCCCCTCCAACCAGTGTCTCCACTTCTCCAGCGCCAATTTCAGGGCCAGGAGCTCCTGGTCACCAATCCCATAGTTCTTCTCAGGAGCAGAGAGGCGACGGGAAAAGAAACAGCAAGGATGTACCTTATCATCAGTTGGTGACCTATAGGAGAGTACAGCCCCTACTCCTGAGGCATCAACCTCCACTATGAACTAGAGAGCAGGGTCCGGTTGCCTGAGGATGGGTGCCGAGGTGAATCGGGTCTTGAGCTTGGAAAATGTCTCTTCTGCCTGACTAGACCACTGGAAGGGGTTCTTAGAAGAAGTAAGAGAGGTGAGAGGGGCTGCCACTGAGCTGTAGTTCCGCACGAACCTGCGGTAAAAATAGCGAACCCGAGAAAGTGTTAGAGATCCTTTCGGGTCGTTGGTGTTGGCCAATTTGTTACCGCCTCTACTTTCACTGGATCCATTTGGATCTTAGACGGTGCAATGATAAACCCAAGGAAGGTGGTTGAACGGCAGTGGAATTCAAACTTCTCTGCTTTAACATACAACTGGTTCTCTAGGAGTCTTTGAAGAACTTAGCGGACGTGCGATTTATGTTCCTCCAGCGACGGGAGAAGATTAATATGTCATCCAGATAGACAAACACAAAGATGTTTAGAAAATGTCTGAGCACATCGTTGACCAGTGATTGGAACACGGCTGGAGCGTTAGCTAGACCAAACGGCACTACCAGGTATTTGTAATGCCCCGATAGAGTGTTGAATGCTGTCTTCCACTCATCCCCCTCCTTGATTCTGACTAGGTGATAAGCATGACGTAGGTCAAGCTTCATAAAAACATTAGCCCCTTGCAGAAGGTCGAAAGCCGTTGACATCGGAGGAAGTGGATATCGATTCTTAATAGTGATTTCATTCAAACCACAATAATCAATACATGGCCGGAGCGTCTTGTCTTTCTTAGCCACGAAGAAAAATCCAGCCCCAGCAGGGGAAGATGAAGGGCAGATGATTCCAGCAGCAAGGGACTCGGAGATATATTTATCCATAGCCTCCCTCTCCTTGGAAGATAGCGAGTATAATCTCCCCCTGGGAGGCGTCGTGCCCGGGAGAAGGTCAATGGCACAGTCATAAGGTCTGTGAGGTGGTAGCGAGAGGGCTCGTGACTTATTGAACACCTGTTTCAGATCTGTATAGTCGAGAGGAACAGCTGAAAGGTCGGGGAAGTCCTCGTTGGTGGAAGGTGTAACAGGCGGATGAGCTGACTTCAGACAGGACAGCAAACAGGAGGGACTCCACTCCTGAACAGTGTTCTTATTCCAATCTATGCGAGGATTGTGACGAATCAGCCAGGGACGTCCAAGAACCAGTGGTGGGTGCATGACTAGGAAAGTGAGGTCCTCAGTGGGGTTGCCAGATACCTGTAGGGTAACCGGGGCCGAGCAATGGTTGATGACGGATAGATGGGTACCATCGAGGGCCCGAACAGCCAGCGGGCTGTCAAGGGGATAAGTCGGGATGTTGAGGTCCTTCACCTTAGACACAGAGATGAGATTCTGGTTGTAACCGGAGTCGATTAGAGCGAAGACCTTGTGAGATTTACCATGTAATGCTAGGATGGCCAGCAGAAGTGGACATTGGCTAGGGGAGAGATTATGGGTTGGCCCCTCCAGGGTCCCTAGTCTCACTGGAGTGGTTTGGAGCAGGTGGTCCTTGACTTCCTCGGAAAGACCATGAAGGAAGACATCATAGAGAGCTTGGGGGTCCCAATTGGTTTATACAGCCAATGTCCGGAACTCGATAGTGTAATCGTACGCTGAATGGGAACCTTGGCGGAGCTCCAGTAACTGCCTGGCAGCGTCCAGCGACTAGAGTGGGAGCAGTCGAAAACCCTTCTCAGTTCCTCTGTGAATGACTTGAAAGAAGAGCAACATGTATTGTTGGCGTCCCATACGGCGGTTCCCCACTCATGTGCCCATTCAGTGAGAAGCGTGATTACAAACGCCACTTTGGAGCGTTCCGTGGGGAACTCCAATAACAGAGAACATTGGGAGACAAAGGAGTGACAGGTTCCCGGTGCGCCATCATATGGTTGTGGATGAGGAAGACGAGGTTCTTGGCACATAGTGGCTGACGTATTTGGGAGAGGTACAGCTAGGAGCTGTTGCTGTTGTGAGGAGATGGAGGAGAGTGTTTGAGTAACCTGTCGGATGCTCTGTTGATGGGAGCCCAGCAGGGCTTCTTGCTGGGAAAGAGCCTGTCTGAGCTGTTCCAAGTCCGCTGGATTCATCATGGCCAATGTATACTGTCGTGAGGGAGATTGGGCAATCCCGGAAGTGAAGCGCCAGAGAGGACCTCCGACAGGGTGCGTGAGCCCGCATAGAGCAGTGAGTGCACGATCGCGATGGCTGCTATTTGGAAAGACAATCTGGCAGAAGGTGAAAGTCTGAGTCTGCTGGTTAAACCTCCATTTTGATGTTCACGAACAGGGAAGTACTCACAATCACATATTTCGGCAGAATTGCTGGTTAAACATTCCTGCTCGGTGCTCGCGAATGCGGAAGTACTCACAATCACATATTTCGGCAGAGAGTGAAAGTCCGAGTGTGCCGGTTAAACATTCCTGCTCGGTGCTCGCGAACGCGGAAGTACTCACAAGCACATTAATCATGCAGTTGGACATAGATGACGAAACTCATGGTCGAATGGGCAGGCAGGGTCGATAACAATAGCAGCGAGGGCAGACAAATCCGGAAGTGCGATACACAATCGAGAGGTGAGTAAACGGGCGAAGTCATACACACAGGGGAATCCGAACATGAGCAAAAGATCCAAAGGGCGAGACACAACACGAATTTCTTTTAAAGCCCTGAGTAGGTAGTCTGATTGGTGGCAGGTGCATTCAGGTGATTAGAGAAGCGGAAAGAAGGCATGGGAGGAGTTATGATCTGGATGTGCTAGGCTGATCGGGTTGGTTCATGACACATGTATTCCTGCTATAAATCATGATTTATTCAGGTATGGTGAGGCTATTTATGCCTTGTAAAGCACAATTATTCTCTCAACAGAAAAACAGCAGTTTGATACAGAACATAGAAATATTTATTACAAAGAATGGAAATGCAACTTTATACTTAGTTTTTTTCATAATGCACATTTTATACAAATTATAAAGAGCACAGCAGCAAAGTAAATGTATGATATTCATATTTATGTTACTACTGACATTATCTGTACTTACAATACTGATTTTAAAAAGGAGCTTCATGCAATTGCATAATTATGCTTCAATGTCCACCAACATTTTTTTGCATTATAGATTATGGCTAGAATAAGGTCCTCATATTGGACGCACAGGGGAGCAGAAGGGCATGCACCTTTGCATTCTCAGGCAGGTAGAAGCATGGCCGTTAACAGGTGACTTTTGTAATAACATTTTTAATTCCTAGTTAATAGAACCCTCTCAAGGCATTGAATAATGTACAATTACCTTCAATTAGGTGTGTCCATGTCCGGCAGACAAAAGAAAATTCCATGTGTAAGCTGAGAGTATAATGGCAAAAGGAGAAGATTGATGAGATGACCAAGGAGAGAGACTATTTAAAGAGCAACTGACATCAGGTAAGTCTCCCAACACACAACATCTATCCAAATTATATTACAGTTGTCTTACTATGTGAGTTTATCTTTGTGGACAGGGTGTGCCATGTGCTGCTATTTGTGAGCCTTTTGTATGTATTTGTAACATTTTACCAGCTCTTAAAAGAGAGGCCACAGGTTCCATCCAAGCAATATCCTTGACTTCAAATTCTTATAGTGACAGCTCAGTTTGAATCTGCCTCTGATATGATGTCTGACTCCTCCTCTAAGACATCCTAATCAGAGGTGGACCGGAGGAAAAAGAAGAAGACGAGGATGAAAAGAAAAATAAAGAAAAAATTTATATAGAAAAGTAAAAGAAAATGTAACCAAAGACATGTCAGAGAGTTTAGAATGCTAGTTTCTAATTCTAGTTTTGAGGTAATTGTATTTTTAAATTTACATTTATGTATTTATGTTCATTTGTATTTCATTATACATGTGAGCAGTTGAGTGTTAAGGGTCTTGCTCAAGGACCCAACAGGGACAACTTGGCAGTTGTGGGATTTGAACCTGGGACCTTCAGAACCTTGAACTTTCCGAATTTCGACACTGAAATATTATCATATTGTTGTGTCATAAGGATTTTATTCGTTGTATTTTGGCACTTTTGTGACTCAGTGTAGGAACTGTTATACTTTTCATTTACCAATGGTTACATTTTGCATAATTATATATTTTTATATCAGATTGCTAAGATTTATTCCAATTTTATTCTAGGGTTATGTTTTCTAGAGGTTTACAGTTTTGCACTCTTTGGGTTTACACTGAATTCTCACTCAGCTGTTACAAGAAAACCTTTTCTCCTATGATAAATGTCATATTTTTGATCATTTGTTTTTCTATCTCTGCTCAGTGTGAGTATTAAGTTTGAAATATAGAATTTATTTGGATTTTGCTGCACTGTAAAGTTTGATGTGAATTTCTTTGCAATTTTTGCTCAGCGATGTCTACCTTTACAAAAAATCCCTTACTATTTTAAAATATTTTATCTTCATAATTTTGTGGCTTATTCTGTTCATGTTATTTTTAGGTGGGACTGCAGAGCTTTATTTTTCTATATCAAGTATAAAGTTGCAGTTCCATCTTTGTAATACATATTTCTATGCTCTGTATCAATCTGTTTCCTTTTTCCTTTTTGATACAATACAATAACTCAGCCTATAAATCCTTTTAAATGCTTTACATGGTATAAATAGTCCTTTCTTTAGATGAGCTCTGAAAAATACAGATGTGTGACGAGCGGTTTTCTAGTTTTGTCGCCGTACCTCACGGCGACGGTATGCAGTTGCTTGCTTTTACCACTGAGTGGCGCTATATAACTATACACTGACGCGTCAGACCTTAGTTCATTCTCTCAAGGATTAATGAGCCGCAGCTCCTTTAGAGCTGCACGTAGTAGCGCATAAAATCAAGTGTAACATTGTACTTAAACGAATTCATAATCACAGTACTAAAATTACAGTTCAAATGTAGAATTAAATTTTATTAGTATCGAATTTAAGCAAAGTAAATGTAAAAAGTAAAAGTAAATTAGAAAGCCTACACGTGTACACTGTAAACCCTAATGTTCAAAGTAATTAAACACATTGAGTACTCACTCACTCTCACTCATCATCTGTACTGCTTAATCCTGTATTCAGGGTCACGGGGAGCCTGGAGCCTATCCCAGGAGACTTAGGGCACATGGCAGGGTACACCCTGGACAGGGTGCCAATCCATCACAGGGCACACAGACATAAACACATACACTCACTCATACACTACGGACAATTTGGGAATGTCAATTAGCCTAACCTACATGTCTCTGGACTGTGAGAGGAAACCCACCAAGCAAGGGGAGAACATGCAAACTCCATGCACACAGAGACGGGAATCGAGCCTGGCCGGGGATTGAACCCCGCTAACCACTACACCACCGTGCCGCCACATTGAGTATTGTTAACCTAAATAATTGAATGAGTAATAATTTTGAGTACGTAAGTAACAGTAACTTAAGTAAAACTTTCACTAAAGTAAAATCTATAGAGCACTTGTGGCGCAATGGTAAGTGTGTTGCCTGCCATGCGGAAAGCTTGGGTTTGATTCCCATGCTGGATGGTCTGTAACAATTTTTTTTATTTCTTCAACAAACTCAAAAATTGCTAGTTCTGTTTACTTAAAATTGGAATCATCATTAATTTAAAAAAAATTATGTAACTGATTACCTCAAATATTTTGAGTTTTGCCAACTTAATCAGGTTTACAGTGTAGGGTTTTGGGTCATCTTAAATTTTGTGTACTTTAAATTTGTAGTAGATAATACCGAAATAAATAAAACTAAATGACTATAAAATTAAAACATTGTCAGGACGTGCTACTACGTAAGCAGATGTCGCTGTCATTCAGCTTTGCTTGTGTTTTTGCGGTATTATGGGAATGAAATGCAGTGCGATGTTATGATCATCATAATTTTCTTTAATAAATAATGACCCCCGTTGCGCTGTACCACCGCTGGCAAAACCTTATAAAATACAATCACAGTACTAAAATTATAGTAATACATATAGCCGTCTCTTATTTGCATAAAATTTAAGCAAAGTAAATGTATACTTGTGTCACGGCGTGCGCCGGTGATGGGCGTGCACCCAAATCAATATCGCTCCTCACTCACTCCGAAGCTTACTAGGTAGGCAGCCTAGGCACACACTGCAGGTGTGTGAAGAAGCGGGGCCGCCTAACTAGGCACAACTGGTGAGCTATCGGCGCTAATGATCCCGAGCTTCTCTCCGCGCTATGAAACACAGAGGGGAGTGTATCTCAGATATGCCAAATATGCTCCACTTCTTCCATTCCAGGGATTAAAAACGGTAACAAGGTCAATTTTAGAATCTGGAATCCAGAAGATGAAATTTAAAAAGAGGCCTGAAGCACTGCTGGTCTTCAGAAGAGCCTCAGATCCAAGAGAGTCTTAAAGTGGAGAGGGGTGCATTTTATAATAAAGTTCTTAAATCCAATTATCATTTTAGTTATATTTTGTGATAATTAATAAAGCATTTATAACAACAATGTTAAAGTGGTTGCTAATGCCTATTAATGTAGAAGCAATGTTTTTTTAAATGATAAACTAAGTATTTACTCAGTATTTATACTCAACTAATGCTCTATAGTGTCTATTTGTTATGAACTGTTACGCTGAGGGATCCACTGTGACAAGAATAATTAAAAATGATAATTAAATGATAATAAACTGGCTAAATGAATACAGTAACTTAACCTTAATGCAAATATGAGCAAAGATTATTATGTTTATTTTCTATTCATGCTTCCTAATATTTTTAACACTATAATTCTGGTGTGATGTGGCCTTTTTCAAATTATAGAATAAAGTGCCCTTGTCTGATATTCTTGCTATCACTTTCCCTGGAGGGCCAAATATGCTCCACTTCTTCCTACACCACTTATTCTAAAAGGTTAAAATTTATCAAATGACAACGCAGAGGCTAATAATATTAGACAAGACTCCTGAGCAGAGGAATTCACTTCAAAAAGGTCAAATTTTGCATTCCCACTGCAACGCCTTGATGGAAAATTAGAGGACTTGAATAATTACATGTCGGATGAGTGAAGACTTGGTGTCACAGCTAGAAATTATCTGTCCTATCAGCTTTAAACAGGAGGAGACCTGGGTTAAATGTGTAATGCTAGCTTGTCCATCCTTTAAGATTAATGGACTGTGGAAGGGAAAGATAACGAAACACAATTAAAGATATAGAAAACGTCCTGACAGAAGGCATCATTTGGAAGGATCACTAGTAGTTCTCAAAGATATTTATTTAGTTGCTTAGTTTATACTGAACCTTCCCATTCTGTTCACTGATTATATTCTTCTGTATTGCCAGACAATTGTAAAATGTCTTTTAGAAAAATTACTATAATACTTACTGTATATTTATGGGTTTAAGCTAAATTATCTCTTTCTATGCTCAGCAACCCCACTGATATAACTACCACAAATGAAAAATGAAATATGAGAAGGAAGAAATTGTACACTGTTGAAAATGTATTTTGTAAATGCACATAATGGTTGAAGCATTGGCAATTGCTTTTTTTAAAAATAAGGTTTTAGGCAATTGCTGATGATGGACTTTTGAATTGATTGATTGATGATACTTTTTTAGGCAGTTGATACTTTTTAGGCAGTTAGGCAGTTAATGGTAATGCTGAAACTTTCATGATAATAAGTACAACTTTTGGCAGAGTGAAAATAGTAGTGTTTAAAGATAAAAATAAAGATTAAATATAAAATATAAAACATGTACACATTAATATATAAAATGTACACACACACACACACACAAACACATATATATAATTTGATATTTTCCATGTGTTGAGTGTTTAGATCATTCCACAAACATAAAGTCAAATCATCAAATCATATACAAAAGTCAAATCATATACAAAAACATGTATAACCTTAAGATAGGTCTAAGTACAATTAAACGTTCGTGGTATGAAGCTTGAAGAAAGCTTAGTGAATCTAGCTCTTTTTATTGTAGCTCATGTAGTGAATTACAATGATGCTTTTCAGTATGCTAACACACACACACACACACACACACACACACACACACACACACGTGCTCTGCTCAGTTTGCTTGATCACTCATACACAGATCAGTCTCTCATCGTCTTTCTCTCTCTCACCCATTCTCTGTGTGTCAACAAACACATTTGCATCTGTGGGTGGCAAACATTGGTACACATCAATTTATTGCCCAATAAACTATAAGTTTGCATAGTGCATGTGACATTGGTTTAGTGCCCTGGGTTATCAGTGTCTCTTTCAAGATTCCACCTCAAGTGCCTCCATAACACTGCATGCAGAAATGTTGTGAAGAGGCAGTGTTGAGGATGCACTCTCAGGTTTGATTGCTTTGTCTTGCTCAAGGCTCTCCAGTATTTTGGTGGAGTATAAGCAGAAGACTCTTTTAATTTTCTTTGCTCCCTGGTTTCAACACGGTATGACACTGCTGAGATTTTGGGGAATGTAGGGACAGGAACCAGACTTGGTGAGTCAAGTTCAGACACAGGTTGGTCTCTAACTCTACCAACAAAAAGAAGCACATAAAAAAAATGTATAATGAGACACATCCCTACTGCAGTAATGTTTTTTTTTATTATTTAACAAGTGACTAAACTAAAGGTATACTAAATGAGAATATCATTCAAAACATGGTGATTTCAGTATGTTAACATTTATTCTATGCAAAAATAAAATGCCTATTTAAAGCTCAAAGCCAGCCAGCATTTTCATTTAATGTTTAATTGAACCTCTTGAGACCTGGACACTACTGCTGTGTATTATTCTAACTGTGTGTCATGATTTGAGTAATGTAGGCAAGGCATATTTGTAGATGATAACATATTTAATTAAAAAACACAAACAAACAAAACCAAAGATAGCAGTGCAAAAAAAAAAAAAAAACAGAACAGGAAATACTTAACAGAACTGGTCAGCATAAACTTGGATCAGATCAGACAAACAGATGCAAGACAACTCAAACTCGTATCCAATCTCTTATCCAATGCATCTTTATACACCTATGGTTACACAAGCTACAGGTGATGAAAATAAGATACATATGACGGGGTGCATTCTGGTAAATGTACGTAGTACCTGACAATGTTCATAAACAAAAGCACAATCCATCCAAGTAACTCGGAAGTCATCACAAAAGATTTTGTGGGTTGTCCTGGACCACTGGTGGTGTTCCCAAATAGTTGGTTGGGGAAGGGGGCTTGGGTGGAGGATGTCAGGGGAAGCCCCTGGAAGTTGAATCCTACTGACTTTGAGGCTTTGGGATATGTTACTTGGATTGAGTGGGGGACTGACAGCGAGACAGAACCATGATTTGGATTTCTTGGCCCCAATGAGCAAAGCAGACATGAAAGCCTCAAACCCAGGAGGTGAGGCAGAAACAAAATCCTTAAACTCAGGTGGGGGGGCAGACACAAAATCCCCAAACCCGGATGGTGGGCATACTCAAAATATTCAAACACAGGAGGTTTGGAAAACTCTTCCTCAAACCCTGGCAGTGGGGCAGACACGAAATTCTCAAACCAGGGGGCAGGGCATACACAAAATCCTCAAACCAGGGTGGCAGGGTGAACACAAAGTCCTCAAAGTCAGGAGATGGCACAAGCAAGGTGCCTCTACAACCAGACAGTTAAGTGGCGCACCTTTCTCCAGTCTTGCCAACCATAACTGCATCATGTGCTCTGCACCAAAGTACGCTGCTATATTCAGCAATGAGTGTGCAGTATCTAGCTGAGACAGGGTCGAGTACGACTCAGAAGGCCCAGGCAGCGCAGGCCATGGCTTAGGTGAGGCTTTCCAGGCTGCCTGGAACTAAAATACTGTACTATTTATTTAAAAGTCCTCAAAGAATTCATGGTTTTCAGATTAGACTGGGCCTTCAGAACAAACAAGGTTATCAGAGTAAACAGGGAAAAAGTGGAATTTTAAAAACAGTGCTGAGACTTTAGCAATAAATAAAGTAATTAATTAATTAATTATCTCACGGTTTTGGATGCTCTTTAAATCAACATATTAAATGGCCACTACTGCATACCTGTAAACTAATGTAGGTGTTGAATGATGTGAATACATTCATGTTGTAAGGGACTACCGCTAGAGGTCACTGTGTGCACATGTTTGTTTCCCAGAAGGCACCTCGGTTCAGGTGAGCACCCACATCATTAGTATTGTTATAAATAGCTGGTTGTTCTGGGAAACTGGGTCGAACATTAATACTGTCAGTGGGCATTTGTTTTGATTTAGTTTTGTTTGTATTTTATGTTTGGTTTGTTTATAGGGGCTCTGTTTTGTGATGTTTGTGTTGTTTAAGTATTGTTTGAGTTTAAGTATTGTGCTGTGTTTGTATGTTCCTTTGTCTTGTAGCCTCCAGTGTGTACCCTTAGCTTCCAGTGTGCTCCCTTAGCCTCCAGTGTGCTCCCTTAGCCCCCAGTGTGCTCCCTTAGCTTCCTGTGTGCTCCCCTAGCTTTGTGTGCTCCCCTTCTCACCTCTATTGTTCCTGTCCCATCTAGCCTCTAGTATGTTCCGTTAGCCTCTAGTATGTTCCGTTAGCTTCCTGTGTGCTCCCCTTCTCGTCTATCCCTGTCTCGTCCAGTCTCTAGCCCCTGTGTCCCTGGTCCTTCCTGGTCTCATCCAGTCTCTAGCCCCTGTGTCCCTGGTCCTGTCTGGTCTCGTCCAGTCTCTAGCTGTCCTAAGCCTTCTTGTCAGTCCTAAGCCTTTGTGTCAGTCCTAAGCCATCGTGTCATTCCTTTAGGGGCTGAAATGCTTACTACAGTCTGAAATGCTTACTACGGTCCTGTACATGCTTCAAGAGACTGTGTTTGTGTGTGTGTGTGTATGTGTCCTGAGCCCCTGTGTGTATTTTGTTCATTTCTTTTTGTTAAGTAAAGACCTATATTTAAAAACAACCCCTCTGCGCCTATGCTTGTCTTCTCTGCCCACGGGAATAACATCCGCCCGAACTGCCTGTCATACCAGTTCGTGAATCATGTAGTACTATGGCAAGAGACACAGTTGCATAAGCACATCAGTGTGGAAATCTTTTTAAGAATGTTGAGTGGGATAAATCTTTGTGTAGTAGTTTGCCAGCAAAATGTGACATAAAATGTGACATGTTGTGGCTTTTTCTCGTCGATCCCCGATCGATCTGAATGCAAGTCGGTCCGTCTGCAACACACCTCTGGCCAGGAGACGAGTCAAAGAGCAACCAAACACACAGATGACTGCTCTTTTCACTAGTCTGAATTTTATTAGATAAGCACACACAGATATAGTAATTACACACCCTCCTGTGTGGGCAAAGCACAAGATGGGAGGCTTATCAAGGACAAACATGAGTAAATATTATGACAGTTTGCTATGCAGTTTACCAAAATAAAAAACTGAGAAGGCCGAAGAAAAAACCAAGAAGGCCGGAGAAATAGGAACAGAGTATGCATGCTCTTGACTTCTTGACGTTGTTTTTATCCTCCCACACAGCAAATATCCTTATCACATGAGGACAGAGACAGAGTGTCCCGTCTAAAAAAGAAATTTCACGAATAACCAAGAGATCATGGATGTCAGCAATTTTCCCTTACAGATGAGTAATAAGTGATTAAAATAATATTAAATGAAACAAGAGACAGTGTCGTAATTTAAGACATCTTTAAACAAATAATAATTCAAAAGGAGATTTAAGTGTATGACTACATCTGGTTTAGAGCACCATGCAGTGCAGTAAAGCATTGAATAGTATAGTATAGTATAGTATAGTATAGTATAGTATAGTATAGTATAGTATAGTATAGTATAGTATTTTTCCCTTACAATTATCTTTGGCACACAAGGTTAATAACTAAGCATTTAATTTGAAAACTGCTTTATAATTTTATATTACAAGTGGTACTCTTCTAGGTATGAGCATCATCAAGCACATCACATACTGTATACAGGTAGTCCCTGACTTACGAACATTTGCGTTACAAATGGACCTTAGTTTACCTCTAACATGATGTGAACAAGATGTGAACAAATCGCAGAAGTAGGTCACATGTATTGTCCAAAAATAGGTACGGCAGTGCACCAGATACGACTATTTACAATTACATGCAATATTTTCAATATCTAAGTGAATGTGTAGTCTGATATTTTGTATGTGTGTGCATGTAGGGGTGCTGGAGAAATTAATTCAATTAAATTCAATTCAATTTTATTTATATACGCTTTTAAGAATGTTCATTGTCTCAAAGCAGCTTAACAAAAAAAATAAAAATTTGTAAGAAAATTTAAGAAAGCCTGTATGTGTGAGAAAATGTGTCTAGATAATTATGAGATGAAAGAGTGAATAAAATGTCTGTAATGAGCAAGCCAAGGGTGACAGCGACCATGGCAAGGAAAAACTCCCTAAAATGGCAATAGGAAGAAACCTTGAGAGGAACCAGACTCAATCAGGGAACCCCTCCTCATTTGGGTGATAACGGATAGAAATTATATAACATCATGTGTGTTATGCAGCTGAAAGTTCCATATAACAGAAGTTCTTTAAATTAACATGGAGTCCAGTTCAGCCCAGGGATGAGTCAGCAGGTACAGAGGGCAGATGGGGTCTGGATCACTGGAAGCACAGGAGCAGCATATGTAGCTCCAACCATCATAAAGCAGAATCCAGCTGGAGCTGGTCCTTCACTGGATGCCTCAGGAAACTCGCAGGGTTGGCCTTTGTCTACTGAAGCTGGCACAATCTCCAGATGCCTCGGGATGGGTAGAAGAATACAGAACAGGTGTAGAGAATTAGCTTAGTTGCCATTCATGATAGATGTACTGGAGTATGAGGTTATGTCAAAATTAGTCAGCCTTACTGGTTTCAATGAATCATGCCGGAGCATGATGATAGAAAATGGCTGTCCTGTAAAGCTGTCCTGATGGTTAATAATCCCAATTTTCGGAAAATACTCAAGGAGTTCAGGACCCAGAAAAGTGGAAAACTTTGATGGAATGGTGTCTGGGACTCCCTCGCAAACGTAGTTTGCACTCTAAGTAAAGTTAAAATCTGTGCGTGCCAGTGCCCATGTGTGTGTGTGTGTGTGTGTGTGTGTGTGTGTGTGTGTGTGTGTGTGTGTGTGTGTGTAAGTTGACCTATTTGTCTGTTATTTTTTATGGGGAAATTCACTCTGAGACAAAATGGCGTCTGTGATTCCCCTTGTAATTTAAAGGCGCAGAGACAACATTTCACTGTGAGATTCATTTCATTATACGCGGTTATGGTTTTTGGCCACATGCTATCAGTGTTGGAAAAAAGGACAAATATTGTCAAGTGTATTGGTATGCTTTACAGATGTGGCCATTTAGAATGCACAGCTCTAGGAAAGGGATCCCACGACTTGCCGTGGTAGTATGTGGCAAGCTGTGAAGTTTTCAGGCACATGATGCACATTACCTATAGGGGGCAGTCGTGTTTCAATATCAGGTACTGAGTATCTACTGTGTCTTCTCTCCTTCTTATGTGTCAATCATGATTCTTCGACTGTGCTTTCTCCATTTATTATTATTTTATTAGATGTAGTACTAGTAGTGCTATGAATTTATTATTATTATTATTATTGTTATTATTATTATTACCTTTGCTTTTGCTATGAATACTAAAACTGCTACTGTGCATGATTAATGTTATTATGTTGATAACACGTCTTCAGTGCACATAAAGTATCTATGTTAGGAGCCATTTCAAACCCGCCGCCTGCTCCATGGCAGGAACCTCCGTCAATCCATGGCAGGAACCTCAGCAATCCATGGCGGATCCGTGACCTTTCTGTGCACGGACCCTGGTCCTGACGCAGTGAAGGAAACCCCACCCCATAAACGTCCTCTTGCGCTGTTCTAATAAGCTGGTTGCAATGCTTTATAGTCCCGCCAGGTGGAGCAGTGACTGCTTCAGTTAACTGCAGTTCTTGCTTTGTCTACGTCTTTTTATCATTATTACAAGGTAGTGCTCTGTCACTATCATACACTTTCAAAATAATAATATAAAATTTTTTAAATGTCATCCGAAATGTATTTTTATGTAGTAGTTGCTGCACCAGCATGTTTTACATGAATAAATAATAAATAAATAAATAAATAAATAAATAACTTAACTAAGTATGGGAGTATGGGCTATAATACGTTTGTGGTTATGAGAGGTCAAGAGTGTTTTTTCTTTAACATAATGTCTTACAATGTATAGAGACTTTTTAGTCAATTATTCTCATAGCTTCTTGTGTGGTGAAATAGTTAAAGCATCTTCACTGAAGGCATGTGATCCCCGGTTCATGTCTTGAGAATGCCAGTTTACTTTAATTCTTATATTGTTCTTATGTCACATAGTGCACCACATGTTACAGAAACCTGTTTATATCTTATATCACATAACACACATGTCGTTTATTGTAGGCTAATCGTGTCATAGAGGAGATCTCTCTCATACACACACACACACGCGCGCGCACGCAAAGAAGGAAACAAGAGGCCACGGCTCCCAGTTTCCCAGATTTGTTTTGTTTGTGCCACTTTCCTAAAAAAATGCACAAAGTCAGAGGGGTGAATCAATGCACTTTCCTCCAAACATTTCTCATTTTTATGGTTTTTTAAAGGAATATGCACAAAATACTTTTTCTATCACTTTTAAAATTATATTTTCTGCTTACTTTTTGTATACAGACATTGACTATGTATCATTAAATAGTTTGTCTTTGTCTACATGGGTGTGTGTCCATCAAGTTTATTGGTAATATCGTTGCTGATGGAATGCTTCTTGTTTAATCAGTCCTCAGTAACAGTTTGGTTGCAATTAACTGTAACATTCAATTCAGTTTTATTTATATAGCGCTTTTTACAATGGTTACTATCGCAAAACAGCTTTACAGAATTAAAAAAACAATTGATGCAGGAGCACAAAGGGGTGTTTTGTTCTGTGAGGCATGAGAGAGGTAACCAACTGATATTCTGATGTAATCAGTTGTTAAGTATAACCCCTGAATGATGCTCTACACCTATAGTATGTTTTGTGTTTGTCTTAAACTTTTATTTTGTTCATTGTTTCCTGCGTCACAGTTTTTCACAGTATCGTCTTGATTAGTTCTTTTATTTAAGAAGGAGTTAATTTTAGCATCTTTGTAATAATGCTTGACCCAGTTTCCCAGAACAAACTGCTATTTATAGGATGTTTAATGAGCTACCTCGGTTCAGGTGTCAGTTAAGTCTCGTCACCTGACCGAGGTGCATTCTGGGAAACTGAGTCTACAAACAAAACTACACAAACAAACTTAGAGGGCAATCAGTGCCCTCTAGTGGAGGACCCTCCCAGTAGCCTACTTTCTTCCAGTATTTGACTAGTATTTCATTAAAATTGGGCAGATGTATCTCAGTGGTTAAGGTATTGGACTACTGATTGTAATGTCCTAGGCTCAAAACTAAACACCTTCAAGTTTCCATTGTTGGGCCCCTTGAGCAAGGCCCAAACTCCTTAACTACTCATATCTAGAATGAGAAAAAATGTAAGTTGCTTTGAATAAGGGTGTCCGTCAATCAGTGGCGGTTTTAGGCATGGGCGAACTGGGCAGCCACCCAGGGCGGCATTTTTTCACGACTCCAGGGGGACGGCACTTGGGGGGGGATGCGCCGGCGTACCACTAAAGGTTTTTTTAAAATATATATATATGACTTTGGCGCGGCGCAGTCCACCCTGCTGATTTATGTACGAGACTACCATAGTGCTGTCCACCCGCACAAGGACATGGTAGCCTCTCAACTGCTGGAGGAAGTGTTTCAGGGCCAGAAACAGAGCCATCATTTCGAGGCAATTGATGTGCCACAGGAGAAGATGACCTTCCAAGACCGCACCCCAGCCCGTGAGGGAAGCGTCTGTCGTTAGCATCTTGCGACGACAAGACGGACCTAGAGTGGGACCCAACGTCAGAAACCGGGGTCTGAACCACATAGAAAGGGTACGAAGCCCCCGGCGCGTAACCCTTATTAGCCTCTGGGGATTGGCCCTTGAATGAAACCCCCTGGCTCTTAGCCACAGCTGAAATGCTCTCATGTCCAGAAGGCCCAAAGGTTTCACCGTGGACCCAGCTGCCATGAGGCCTAGAGATTTCTGAAAGTGATGAACAGTGACCTTCTGGCCTAGCTTGATTTCCTTCAGGGTGTTGAGAATGGATTCGACACAAGCAGGAGACAGTTGTGCCCGCATTGTGACCGAATCCCATGTGACACCCAAATATGTTGTCCTTTGAACAGGAAAGAGAACGCTTTTTTGTGGCGTTGAGTCTCAATCCTAAAGAATGAAGATGGGCTAGGACGACATCCCGATAGCTCCTGAGACTGGGCCAGAATTAGCAAGTCGTCTATGTAATTCAAAATATGGATGCCCTGGAGTCGTAAAGGAGCCAGAGCTGCATCCATGCATTTTGTATATGTGCGGGGTGACAGAGCTAGGCCAAATGGAAGGACCAGATACTGGTAAGCTTCGCCCCCAAAAACGAAACTCAGGAACTTCCTGTGCTGTGGCAATATTTCTATATGGAAATATGCGTCCTTGAGATCGATTGTCACACACCAATCCTCTCATTTTGACAGTCAACATTTTGAATCTGGATTTCCTGAGATAGCGGTTCAAGCCGCGAAGATCCGAGATCGGACGCAACCCCCCATCTCTCTTGGGCACCAAAAAGTACAGACTGTAGTAGCCTGGGAGGGGAACATGTTCTATGGCCCCTTTGCCCAGCAGTCTGTAACTCTTGGGCCAGCAGATGTGCTCGGTCCGGTTTCACGGAAGTGGAGACCACGCCGTTGAAACGCGGAGGACGATGTGCAAACTGAATCCTGTAGCCTGTGGCTACAGTCCTTTGTACCCAAGGAGATACGCCTGGCAGTAGTTTCCACGCTGCCAGCTTCTTCGAAAGGGACACGAGATTTGACACTTCGGCTGGATGGGGGGATGTTAGGTGTTGGGTGTCCTAAAGTGTGGCAGGAGATGCCCAAACACCCAACTTTTCATTGGAGACCGGCGCTCCCCGAAACACCAGTGGTGGCGGGGATTGAACACCGGCCTCCTGGGAGTGCCAGGGAGGAGGCCCTGTTTTGTGACAAAAATCCAGGCACCCCTCCCTGGGGGGAGACACCCCCATGGCCCCAGGCGCACGAGCCTCAGGGCTTCTTCTTTGAAGAGAGGAAGCTACTCAGATCCGTTTTTTTCGAGGCAGAATTTTTAGAAGAGCGGCGAACCCCACCCCAGTCTTTACGAGGGAGTGCGCGGCTGGTCACGCTCTCCTTCTGCACCTCACGCCTGATAGGGGCCAGACCTGGCCGGGGCCGGCTGGCCAACAGTCCCGGTTCTTGAGCACGGCGGGGAAGGAACCTCCCAAAGGCCTGTTCATGTAGCTTCGCCTCCCGAAACCTAGTGGCGACGGAATTAACAGTTTCGACAAAGAGGCCGGAAGGCGAGACAGGGGCATCAAGGAGGACAGCATGATCCTTATCCTTGATGTCCGTGAGGTTCAGCCACAGATGCCTCTCCATGGATACCATGGCAGCCATAGAATGGCCCACAGCACGGGCCGTCTGCTTGGTTGCACGGAGAGACAGGTCTGTGGCTCGGCGCAGCTCTGCAAACGCCCTGTCATCAATAACCCCGCTGATGCTCAGGTCCTTCATCAGGTCAGCCTGGTAGGCCTGCAAAACCGCCATGGTGTGCAGTGAAGCAGTAGCCTGACCTGCTGCCTGAAAAGCTTTCCCCACCAAAGCAGATGTCAATCTACACGGCTTGGAGGGGAGAGTAGGCTTTTTCAGGGAGAATTATGTCCCAGGAGAGAGATAGCCCACAAGCGTCTCTTCTATCTGGGGCATTATCATATAACCGCATGCTTTCGCATCAACGATATTTGAATAAGTCGAAGTTGATGGCACAAAAACACGCAATGAATACGGCTTGCTCCATGAAAGAGTTAATTCATCGTGGAGGTCACCAAAGAAGGAGAGAGAGACGTTGAGGCTCCTCCCCCCGGCCACCCGACAGAAACCTGTCCAATCTCGAGCGCTTGGGGGAATCTCGCTTCTGCGGCCAGTCGATATGCAATCGCTTGACCGCACGCGTTATAACCTCTAATAATTCCTCATAAGCTCTGTCAGCACTGGAGGAGCATTGTGAGGAGGCTACTTCCATGGAAGCGAGAGAAGAGGATTTCTAGAGAAGCTAAAATTTCCTGATCCGGAGAGAGCGAGAGAGAAATTGGAAATTCCGTCTCGTGCGCGTCTGCCAGAACAGCACACGAGCCCCAGGAATGCACCGCGGCTCGCGGTTTCTCTTTAAAGAAAGCGAGCTGCGCGCAAAGCACCTTAATAAGGAGAAGATCACAGTACTCACAGTCTCCCTGAAGCCCGAGGCGAGCGTGTTCTTCCCCCAAGCACTCAAGACAAAATTCATGAAGATTGCCCTCCGAAAGAGATCTATCGCACGGAGGCACACATCTCTTAAGCAACTCCGCCATATCGGTGAGTTAATGCTGTTATTTTCCTTTTTATTTTTGCTTTCGTTATGGCTTGCACATGCACACGCAAACACAAAGCGGTCCTGAAGGCAAAAAGATCTGAGGATGTTTCCGGTTCACTCCTATTTATAACCTGCAGGTGCACCTTATTCGGTGACGTCATGTCTGGCAGGGGTTATAAGCCGAGGTATTCGGCGGTTTTGACATGCACAGGCTTCACAACCGGACAACAATCACGTTCAGTGTTATAATTCTATTTTATAAATATAAAATATCTATTGTTATAATGAGTGTGGTGTGCTTTAGATCATTTATTTACACAATATTTAACTATAATTTATCAGTATTTTCTTCTTAATAAAAGTAATATGTAAAAGACAGTATATTTATTTATGTTCCAAGATTTTTTGTGATTTTGTAAGTTGAGTGATTTGTGAAATAAAACCTTGCTTCTGCAATATTATGATGTAGTGTAATTCTTTTTTTAATTGTGTGAGGTGAAGGGGGGGGGGGGGTGGCGCCTAGAGGCGGTCTCGCCCAGGGAGTAAATAAGTGTAGAACCACCACTGCTGTCAATTGCCGTAAATGTAAAATGTGCTGCATAATTTTGTTTCCAACTTGTGCCAGTAGTTGGTTATTTCTCAATAAGAATTCATTATCTTTTGGATTATTTATATTTTGTGACTGACGTTTTTATAGTGTCTGCACAAATTTAATCTTTTATAAGAATGCTCTGACTGAGAATTAACATATTTTTTTTATTTAAGAAAAAGGAGGAAAACAAATTCTATTGCATTTTTATGTGACATAGTGACCGTATTTGAAACACTACAAGAACAAATGGCCAGTATCTTAAAATAGCCAGTGTTGCAAGATTTGCTTGTCAGTTATTCTTGAAAACTGGGACAAAACATGTTCAGCACATAATAGTGTTTTTTTCTATAGAATTTATATTTCAAAATTCATATTTTGATTATGGTCATTTTTATAACGTGAATTTCCAGCATAAAATTATTTTTATTTTATTTGATGAAGTGTCCCCACTTGTCCAGAGCAAGGGTTCATGTTTTCAAATCACTAAAGATTTATTAAAATAATTGATTTATTAAAATAATTAAAATAATTAATTTGTGCACATTTTAAATAATAATAATAAAAACTTATTGCGTGCTAAGTAAAATAAGTCCATGTTAATTAATTAATGGCTATTTAAAATTTATTTTTTAAACAAAAAATTTTAATTTGCTAAAATTGTGTCTTGAGTTTCTGTCAACATAGTCAGACATTACTTAAAAATAAATAAAGTCATGCAGGGGTCAACTGAAATTCCTAGAACCCCTTCTGTTGTATAACTAGTTAATCTGCTAAAGTTTTTGGAAGTTTCATCTTTTTTTATATTTAAAAGATTTGACATTGATACTGCTGTGGTAAAAAAAAAAAAAAAATTTAAAAACGTAAATGATGCAAAAACAAACTGACCCCCACATATATTTTAGAAGTTATCTAGCATAACATGGAATTTTGCCAACAGTGTCAGGAAAGTCATCTGACGGTGATAATTTGAGTGACAGTGTACGTTTTATTTCACTACTTAATTTTTTCCCTTTTCTCCAGCAAAACATTAGTTCTTGTTAATTCCCGGTGTTTAATTAACAATTAAGATTAACAATAATTAACATCAATTTATTGTCTAGTTTAAAGCATGATTCATTGCTTTAAAAAAGTACACGCTCACTGATTGTTACAATTGAGAGGTTGTTCCAAAACAAGGTTTGATAACCCACACCCCACTATTCAACAATATATATTAAGCTTTTAGAAATAAAGGGTTTTTAGTTATTATTTATTATTTAAAATAATTTTTGTCCCTGTTCTCAAGAATGACTGTTGGTTTCCAGCACTAAAACTGTAAAAATTTTAAAACTGGCAAAATGTACACAAAACTGCCCAAAATATTTTATCAATATTCAGTTCAGCATTCCATCTCCCTAGGTTTTTGGTTTGTAACATTCCAACCACACATAAGAACAGTGCACATCAGCTAAGTCAAGTAAATACCACCAACACAACATAAAAATGCCATACGACCACTTACTGGACACAATTATTACTTAGAGAGACCAGTTACAACTGGCAAAACCCATAGCAAAATCAGAATATCACATACCTTATGCCTTTATAGTCCCTGCTGATGACTGTCATTTTGAAACATCTTAAACAATTCATGATAAGTTTTAATATTGATTTATATTTTTAACTTAATAGGCATTGCATATTGTCCAAAAATAAATAAAATAAAACATGGTTACTGTCAGTAATTTTACAATAAACTCTCTGGAAAAAAAAAAACTCTCTGGAAGAAAAACTTATTGCAAAACTTATTACTGTAACAAAGGCAGACTGACACAGAAGGGCAAGTTTCCACGATGAGCAACGTTTATTGAAATTAACAGAGAGCAAGTCAGATTCACGCTGATGCAGGGAGATACTGTTTGAATATAACACTTTACTGTCGCTGGAGCAGCGGTGCCGTCAGAGTTCTTTCCGTTGTTGCGTGGGGAATGAAATGGAGGAGAGAAGAGTTGAAGCTGGAGCTAATGCAGAATCGGCGCGGGAAGACACACCCACACACGCAGCCACGGAGATGCCGATAAGGAAGCTTTACTGGAATCACTTCTACGAAGCACAAGGAGATCAGGTAAGTAACAATAGACATATAATTCTTGTCTTACTTGGTATAGCGTTTCGGTCCACTTTCGCGCATACGAGCCCGGACGTTGACTGCTGTGTGGTGTGCGCTTTTGTGGATTTATCCTGATTGATATCAGGTGGTGCTAATCAGTATTCTGGAGATGGGGGTTGTGGTGTCTGCCTTGATTCGGAGCCTGGCCCGATTGTGACAATTACTGGCATTTGCTAAGACTACTACTGACTAAAAGCAATGAATCATTTACTGATTATCATAAAACCTCCCATTTGGGTTGTTAAGTGCTTTGGCATCTTGTTTTACTCTATTACTGAGTATTTTATTAGTGTCCATTCAATATAATATGACCCACCTTGATGTGCAGTAATTTCTAAGTAAATCTATTAGTGTAGAGAAATGGATATATGACTTACTAAAAATTCAGTGTACATCTTAAGGCAGTGGTGACTAAGCAATTGGTGACTATCGTCATCTTGTTGAGCTTTTTGGAAGGGGTGTCTGAGACTGCTTTGCTGCTTCAGGACCTGGATGACTTGTCATAATTGATGGAGCTTTGAATTCCGTGCTCTACCAGAATTTTCCTGAAAGAAAATGCCCCGCCATCAGTTCGTGACCTCAAGTTCAAAAACACTTGAATTATGCAGCAGGACAATGATCTGAAACACACCAGCAAGTCCGCCTTTGGAAAACAAAAATAAGGTTTTGAAATGGCCTAATCAAATTCCAGACTTAAGTCTAATTACGTGGAAGATTTATGACCTTAAACAGGCTATTCATGCTTGAAAACCTTCTAATGTGGGACTTGTCTCGAGGCATGCCTCTGCATCAATTGGCAAATTTGAGCTTTCATTCACAAAACAATCAGCGCATTGTATATGACAGAATAACCAGCGCTGTTTCCCTTACGCGCTCTGCGCTTGGATCCACCTCGCCTGCACAGATCGTGACAGTATAATCTGGCCACTTATAGATCCAGCAGATATCGCATGGCTAGAGCCAGTGCTAAAGAACCAAGGCGGGCTTTTAGGCTCTCATCAGCAGAATATTCACCACATCATGACTGCGCTTCATGTGACACATACACACTCAAAAGAATTGAGGCAACAAAGTGACACTTAAAACAATTAGTAGATTTTAAGTGACGAAAGTTTGAGTAAAATGCATTAAATAATTTTTTAAACTTTAATCAAAACTTTCAGTCAATTGTAATAGAAAGAAATTGCTAAACTGTGTTGCATTTACTAATAATATAGTAAATTTTGAGTTCATGTAATCAAATGCATTAAGTAAATATAAAGCAATTTAAACTAAAAAAAGGTCACACTTACTCATTATCTCGTCTAAAATTAGTTTCAATCTACTAATAATTTTATAAACATTTAATTGCTATATATTAAATATCTATCCTAAATAAATGTATATTTACTAAACATATACATAAAATTTATAAATATTTATGAAATATCCAAGTGTAAATGATTCATTTAGATGACTAAATAAATTAATATTGTAAAATCATATTTTTGCATTATGCTGCTTAATAGAATTTCTATTGCAATAACTACAATTTACTTAAATAAATTACAGTACCATGAAATTGACATTATGAATGTAAGTAAAGTCACAAGATATGTAACAATGTGAAATAATTTATTTTTGCAACTTACCTGAATATTCTAGGTCAGTTGTAAAGCAATAGTCATGTGCCTACATAAGCACTTAATCTTGTGCATACTGCTTGTTTCAAGGTCTGACAATCCACACACACACACACACACACACACACACACACACTCAGTGCATCTGTGAGAGAAAGGTACTTCCCCTACTCTCACTCTGCTTATATACACTGAAGATTACTGCATTCACACAAAATGTATATGTTGCTGGACATATGTTTCCTGTCCTTTTCTCTAAAGCTGGGGTGTTGAAACCTTGCTAACTTCCCCTCCAAGATGGGAACCTGTTGCTCTAGCAGTTCCCTTGCAAACCCTTCTGTCATCACCATACCTGCTAAGTAGCAACTTAAACCTGGACAATGTGACACATACACACAAGCATTTTCTTTACCATATAAGGTTATGCATTAAAATTTTCTACCACATATCCCTCCTTTTGTCCTTAAAGGACAACATAATTTCAAAATTTTAAGGATATTTACATAGTGATACTCCAACATACATCAAACATAACCTCTTCAAAAGGTTTCAGTTATGATCTCATACTGTTACGTGTATCATAATATATTATATTATAGGGAGAAACTCTCTACATCTAAGCAAAGAACATGAAAATTAGCAAAAAAAAAAAGTTGTTTAAAGATGCAGTCCTCAATATTTTCTAACTAAACTTCTGTGTCTGCTTCAAGTAACTTGCACAGGAATGATCTTGGTTTTACACTATGGTCTTTGCTTTTTAGGAAGAAATAGTCTCACTATTTCCTCCGGACTGCTCATTAACCAATTTTTATCTACCTGCACGGTGAACTGTCACCCTTCTTGACGCTTAGGTGCTCAGAGTGCGGACACGCCCAATCAGCACTCGTCCCACCTACACGATGCTTCACAACACCGCCAGGGACAGCTTTGCTGCCACTAGCCTACTCTGTTAAATCTGGCTCATGAACTTGCTTGCAATAACTGGCGTGCATCTAAGTAGCTCTCTCTTGTTGCGTCGTCAACAAGATCTGGAACTGTTCTTGCCACCTTTTTGCTCTTCCTCATGAAATATTTCACCACAATCCAATCCCCTGGCTTCAGGTCATGAAGATCAATCTGCTAAGGTTCTGGTAGGGCATCTTTCACCTGTTTGTGGACTACCGACAAAGCAGAGTACAGATTCATGCAATAATGAAGCATTTCACCTTCACGCTGTCCTGTGAAAACCCTTGGGGTGGGAGAAGGACCAATTCCCATATTAGGAGATCACTGCCAATTTTCTCTGGAATGCCAGAGAGGAATTCTAGGGATAATTTCAGGTACAAGTGCTTTTGCTACTGCACTTGCATCTTGTTGGAAATGACTCAATCCATTTTGAAAACTTGTCTACAATCACTAGACAATACTTTTCCAATCACAGGGTGTTACTTCAATGAAATCCATTTGAAATGGGCATTCAGGTGGAGGATGTGTGCTTTAAACTGTCTTGATACCACGTCCTACAGATGTAGCAACTCAAAACAGCCAGGGTCGGGCAACTGGCGTGTGAATGGCTTATGGCTGGCGGATGGCTGCCGTGTGGCTGTCGTGAATCCCCCCTCCTTCTCCTGCCAGAAGGCGTGTCCAGATTTCACAGTAAACACGCCCATTGAAGCCATATTTATTCATTTACCGTCCGCCACCACTAGATGGCACTTTGTTCTCAAGAAGACATTAACAGAAGCCAGCAATTTAGCTGCTGAGTAGCAATCACGTGATTTTAACCCTCCTCCCCCGGACTGACGCTAGCAAACTGCAATATGGAGATGAAGATGACAGTTTAATGAACTTCTTATTCAGGGTAAGTGGTGGCTTTTTTTAGTTCCCAGTTTAATAATTATTTTTAATGGGCCGATTTGAAAATCACTGTCAGCGCCTGCAACAGTCAGATGTAACTTTAGGTAACTTAATCATCTGTTTACCAAGTCTGGAGTTACACCATACTGTCATTGTCACAAAACTCACAACGTCACTCTCTCACTAAAAAAGACGCTAAAACTTCGGAAATACTATTAACTTCGGCTGCACTACCTAGACCGGCTGATGGTGTTGCCGTGGGCATGAAGGTAGGCATGAAGGCAGAGGGGTTCAACAGAAACTGGAGAATCCCAACAGGGAATTCTGGGTAAATGTAAAATTATGGTGGACGGGGTCTATTTCTATCAAAGTCACGCAGCGCTGTCCAGTGGGTCGCGCAGGATTGTGATTCGAGCAGCGCTGCGCGATCTATTTGGGCTGCGCAAATAAACCAGTTAATTTCTGCCCAATTTGAATATTAGTCTATGTAGTCTAACGATGAGCTATATGGATAATTAGATAAGCACGGTGTCAGAAGATTCTGCTCAATCTCTTCTCACCTTTCATTCAAGATGTGTGAATTTATCGAACTGGGTGCGCTGTTGGCAAATCCTGTATGGGGTTTTAGATGAATTAACAAGACAGAGCGGACGTCTCTGCCTACATTTTATTTCCCCAGCAAATGAAATCAGACATCATAGTTGGAGTGTCATGGGTCTAGCTGGTGGTTTGGCTAGACCGGCTGATGGTGTTGCCGTGGGCATGAAGGTAGGCATGAAGGCAGAGGGGTTCAACAGAGACTGGAGAGACAGGTCTAGGGGCACAGAGACTGGAGAGACAGGTCTAGGGGCACAGAGACTGGAGAGACAGGTCTAGGGGCACAGAGACTGGAGAGACAGGTCTAGGGGCACAGAGACTGGAGAGACAGGTCTAGGGGCACAGAGACTGGAGAGACAGGTCTAGGGGCACAGAGACTGGAGAGACAGGTCTAGGGGCACAGAGACTGGAGAGACAGGTCTAGGGGCACAGAGACTGGAGAGACAGGTCTAGGGGCACAGAGACTGGAGAGACAGGTCTAGGGGCACAGAGACTGGAGAGACAGGAGTAGACAGGAGACAGGGCTAGACAGGAACTAGACTGGCTGGGTTAGTGAGGTTAGTAGCTACATGTTGTACTGGGGACACTGGAGGCTGACCTAACCGGGTTAGTGGCTAATGGGGTTAGTATTGATCTAGGGGACTGGAAGACAAAAGGCAGGGCACACATGAGGCTATACCAAACTAGCGGCTAACCTACTAGTGACCAGAACCACTAGCAGTCACTCCCACTAGAGATTAGCCTACTGGAGGCTAACCCTACTGGAGGCTAACCCTACTGGAGGCTAACCCTACTGGAGGCTAACCCTACTGGGGGCTAACCCTACTAGGGGCTAACCCTACTAGCCATCAAGGCCTACTAGCAGCTAACCCTGCTAATGGCTAAGCCCTCATGTGGCTACACATACTAGGGAAAAGACCAGAAGACAAAACAGTACTTACACAGGACACAGGAGGAGACACAGCCTAACTACACAGTGAACAAAGCAGCTCCATGAATCCACAGACACAAGGAACATCAAGAAAACAAAACTAGAGCCCTCTGAAAATAAAGGTTACAAAACAGAAACCAAATATAAACTTAAAGTAACAAAAATGAATGCCCACATGATGGTAATACAAACAGACAATCACAAACAATGCTCAGAACAAACTGCTATTTATAGAAGGTTTTAATGAGCCACCTCAGTTCAGGTGAGCCTCATCACCTGACTGAGGTGCCTTCTGGGAAACTGAGTCAACCAACAAGAACTACACAGAAAGACAGACAGACATGAACAGTGACCTCTAGTGGAGGTTCCTAACATGGAGTTGATACTTTGAGTGTAATTCACGAATTTACTGATTATTTTCAAATGCAGATTGACCTGTATATCAACTAGTGAATGCTATTAAATGCCACATATGTTTATCCCATCAGTGGACATGACCAAATGGTACCTTTACTACCATTTAAAACAATTTATTATAATAAGTGGTGCAGAAGTGTATAATAAACCGAAAAGATAAACACAAAAAAGATGGACAGCTATTTATTTCATTATCATTTTAAATATTTATCAACAACATCCATGCATCAATGCAGTATGTCTGCATTTTAATTGATAAATCGCATGCGTTTATCACCTTTTGATCAAAACGCTGCTTTTTGTAAAGTGAAATTGCTATCTGCGGGTTTGAAATTAATTGTACATTAATTTTAAAGCACGATTTAGTGCATTTCATTATTATAAACATCATTTATGAATTACACTCGAATGGGCGGTAAAGCTCTGATTAGACTACGTACAGTAGGAAATAGGCTTAACATTCCGGAGCACCAAGCCTTATTTAAATAAAAAAATTAATTAACAAATATTGTAAGTAAACAACAGTAGCACAAGTTTAGAAAAAAAATATTTAGACTCTAAATAGATGGCAAATTATTTTTTAAGGTGTGCCAGTTGGCACTATTCTTATATTGCTCTTTGTCAGGGTAAATCATTCAGTGACAACACCGTAAAATTCCATGTACTGTAAATAGGTACTGTACAGCTGTATGAATAAACCGAGATGCCCACCCCAGTGAAAATGGTGAATTCAGGGAATGACTCCCCCGCGAGAGGTTTTGTCCGGACCACTGAGCTTCTACGGATTCTAAAATTTACATTGTTACCGTTTTTTAATACCTGCAGTGGAAGAGTCTGAGAATTTATTTACCATAAGCTTTGTTGTATTGTTTTTACACAACCTATGATTTCACCTATGCTATTTTACGAATGGAATATTTTTTATGTTACACTCTAAAAAAGTACTGGGTTATTTTATATATTTATTATTATTTAGTAGATCGCCTGTTAGAAATACCCCAAATGAAACAGGGATATTTTATCAGCAGTAGGTTTCACTACTACTACTAATGATAATACTGAATGGAGAAAGCGCAGTCAAAGAAGAATCATCATTGAGAAGAAAATGAAGAATAAATAAATATCAGTATTTAACGTTTGAGCTCGACACGTATATAAGCTCTGTCGCTTGTTATCAATGGGCGCATAGGTTAGGGTTAGAGAGAGAACGCATTTTTGGCTTCAGTAGACACACAATACTTCAGATTGAAACACAAATGTCCCCTACAGGTAATGAACAGCATTTTCACAGATTCCCGCGAGCTGCCGCAGAAGCGCGTGAGATCCCTTTTCAAGAAACGTGCATTCTTAATGGCCAGATCTACATCTGTATATTGGTGTAGAAGGCGTTGGGCATTGTAAACCCCTACAGATGTAGCAACTCAAAACAGCCAGGGTCGGGCAACTGGCGTGTGAATGGCTTATGGCTGGCGGATGGCCTCCTTCTCCTGCCAGAAGGCGTGTCCAGATTTCACAGTAAACACGCCCATTGAAGCCATATTTATTCATTTACTAACCGCCACCACTAGATGGCGCTTTGTTCTCAAGAAGACGTTAACAGGAGCCAGCAATTTAGCTGCTGAGTAGCAATCACGTGATTTTAACCCTCCACCGATCCCCCCCCGCCCCCTGCCGGACTGACGCAAGCAAACTGCAATATGGAGATGAAGATAACAGTTTAATGGACTTCTTATTCAGGGTAAATGGTGGCTTTTTTATATAAAATTTGGGTGTTGGTTTAGTTCCCAGTTTAATAATTATTTTTAATTGGCCGATTTGAAAATCACTGTCAGCGCCTGCAGCAGTCAAATGTAACTTTAGGTAACTTAATCATCTGTTTACCAAGTCTGGTGTTACAGCTTACTGTCAGTGTCACAAAACTCACAACGTCACTCTCTCACTCAAAAAAGACGCTAAAGCTTCGGAAATACTATTAACTTCGGCTGCACTACCCGAGAAACTGATTAATATAGTTTTGTGAGCTCAGTGTATTTTTATGAGAAGAGTGTTTGCGTCCTCTGAAAATTACTGAGAGAATCTGACTGAGTATTCTCTGGATTTAGAGAAATTCAACATTCTTTTGGGGAAGGGTGAGAGTTAATCTGCAGTTGGGATTAGGTGTACCGGAGCTAGCAAGCTAAACTCTCATAACCATGTTTGTCTTATTATGGCGTCATATTCCTGTCACAATTCTGAGCGCGTGGTTTGACATTTTGAGAGAAGACAAAGCACTCTATGCGCGTGCAGTGCCTCCACTGCGCGTTCAAAAGCTCAATTTTGCGCGTGCAGTGTCTCCCTTGCTCGCTCAACATGTTTTCAGCACACGTGCAACTTCTCGATTCTGTGCGCACTCGACTCTGCCTGTGCGCTTTCGTCAAAGTGGGATGAAACCGCGGGACCCAATTGAGGCGCCCTGGGCGTACCAAATATCTGCGCGGCCTAACGGACCGCACAGAGATGATCTGGTTTATTTGTGCAGCCCTGTGGACCAACTTGAGCAGCGCTGCTCGAATCACAATCCTGCGCGACCCACTGGACTCTGATAGAAATAGACCCGTCCACCATAACTTTACATTTACCCACAATTTCCCACTGCCATGCCTCTTTTATATTTGTGGATCCCAACAGGGAATTCTGGGTAAATGTAAAATTATGGTGGACGGGGTCTATTTCTATCAAAGTCGCGCAGCGCTGTCCAGTGGGTCCTGCAGGATTGTGATTCGAGCAGCGCTGCGCGATCCATTTGGGCTGCGCAAATAAACCAGTTAATTTCTGCCCAATTTGAATATTAGTCTATGTAGTCTAACGATGAGCTATATGGATAATTAGATAAGTAAATAAAAACACACAAAGGACAAACGAAACTAGTATATACTAATACTTCATTGAATAAAAAATAAATGCTATAATATTTGTTTATGATATTTATAAAGAAATACAACTTAATTTACAATGCTTCGCTTATATAATATCCTTTCATTTGTATATAATTATATATGATAATATAATTTTAATTTCTTATAATTTTCTTTTGATTTTGTAAAGCTACTTTGAGACAATGCCCATTTTAAATTCTCTTGTTCTCTTTAACCAGAGCTCTGCAGTGGAGGATTGGCTCAGAGGGGTGACGGCTGGCTTTTTGGAGCTACTGAAGAGGCATGAACGACCTTGAGTCTACACATCGGGGGAAACAAAGGAACTGTTTGAAAGTTTTTATAAATTGATACTTTAATAATAATAAAAAAAGCAGTTGGTGATACAACTTATATTCACCTGTTTTTATACAAATTATTGTTTTAACTTTGAAGAATAAAGTTTTTTTTTATTACATCATGTTTGTGCTTTTTAATTGTTGGGGTATTGTTATGCCAATTTGTTTTGATATATTTTTTACTTGAACCAACTACATCAATTGGCTAAAATATGAGACAACTTTGTTTTAAATAGTCAAAAAGTTGGGCTATAAAATAAATAAATAATAATAATAATGATTATTAACGACATACAGGGGTTGGACAATGAAACTGAAACACTGGCCAGTTTAGTGTTTCATGGCTAATTTTGCCCAGCCTGGTGGCCAATCTTCATTGATTGCACATTCCACCAGTAAGAGCGGACTGTGAAGGTTTCATTAGCAGAGTAACAGACAAATTGTTGGTGCGCGACTTGCTGGCGAATCTGTGACCAAGACAGCACGTATTTATGATGCTTCAAGAATCTCTGTGTTTTTTTTTTTAGATCTTTTGACTCGCCGGCGCGCAAATGCGTTTGTGTTAAAGCCAACTGATAAATCCAGGAGCACACACACACACCTCTCCATTAACAAACATAGCTACAGTGTACAGTACAAACGTAGTGTGTGGGGATTGAAAGATTTCCCACTGTGCCTCCTCATTGTTTTTCACTATCATTCTTAGTACGTTATGAAGTCCGGTGATTAAAATGGTGTGTGTGTGTGTGTGTGTGTAACCCCCTAGCCTAAGCAAAGAATACCTCATTTACAAGACAAAAGACGGTCAGAGGTGTGAATGCACTTCTCTGCTTTCCTCTGCAGTGTGTGTGTGTGTTTAGGTTGTTTGGTGTGCTTTCCTAAATTCAATCTGACTGAATCCGTATAAACGCCAGGTTGGGAAAATCATGTTTGAGAAAACGACACATTCTGTATCTGCAAAGTTAGGCTTGGAAGTGAAACTCAGGGTCACTCTGATCACTCTGGTCCCTCTGATTCATGCTTATTTCCTCACACATTTCATTCTCATTCATTTCATTGTCTTTTAATTCTGTAAAGCTGCTTTGCGATAGTAACCGCTGTTAAAAGCGATATATAAATAAATCCGATATTACTAAACAAATCCTGGAGCCTGTGCGCGGTGTGTGTGAGAGAGAGAGAGAGAGAGATCTCCTCTACGACGTGTGCGTTATGTGATTAATACAACTGATCAGTTTCTGTAACATGCGGTGTAAGAGCATAGGACCATAGGTTACAGTATATTAATAAAACTGAGCTATATTATATTTGTTTTTTTATATATATATATTTACATGTTCAAACACAACGTGATTTTTAGAGTATATAATTTGTTGTATCATCTGATTACAGCATTGGCTGATTTTGTGATTGAGACCCATGGGTTACATGGAAACATTTTTTATTAGTAGTAGTAAGCCAGGCTTTAGTAACCTAGGACAAATCACGATATAAGCCCTCTCTCTCCCTCGTGCAAACACATACACGCACACGCAAACACCACATGAAATCGCGTAAAACCAAATGAAAGTAGGGCAAATAATAAGTGTACTGTAGACATTGGCTGATTTAGTGATGGTTGAGATCCATGGGTTTAATTTACATTACAACTATTATTATTATTATTATTATTATTATTATTAGTAGTAGTAGTAGTAGTAGTAGTAGTAGTAGTAATCCACAATATAAGCTCACACACAGCACGTGAAACTGCGTAAAACCAAATTAAACGGGATCGCCTTGCAATACAACGGCTTTAAGCATTTCACCACATGAGAAGTTGTGGGGTTCGCTGACTGTGAATGTGCGCCTCTTTGTCCACAGGTGTGAAGTTGCATCGTGTTACTACGCGTCGCTATACATTGTAACACACTATGTTCAAGAAAAAAAAAACACTATTAATTACTCATGACCTCTTGTAAGAATGAAATGACTATAGCCCATACTTAGCTGAGTTATTTATTTATGTAAAACAGACTGGTGCAGCATTAAAATACATTTCGGCTGACATTATAATGTTTTTATATTATTATTTTGAAAGTATATGAGAGTGGCAGTGGCCCGATGTCTTGTGCATGAAAGGTCTGAACATTAAAGCATCGTTAGGGACCGGTACTCTTTACTGTATACTGTATATCTCCAAAATGACACGCTTGATTTAATCATAAAAATGTGTGGACAATGCAAGCACTGCATTTAACTGAATCAGTCACTGCACCACCTGGCGGAATTATACAGCATTGCAACCATCTTATTAGAACAACGCAAAGGGGCGTTTATGGGGCGTGGCTTTGTTCACTGCGTCATCGCAGGGGATCATGTTCCATTCACGGACCCTTAATGGAATCCTAACGGATAGTTAAGGGTCCTTTCACGGACCAGCCGGCTGTTTGAAACTGCTTCATCTGTATATTGTGCATTGCGCAGATGACAAACTTCTCACAAAATTTTTGGGAGTAAATAATGAAACCCTTTGTAAACCAATATCTTGAAATACTATTATACATCCCTCCTTTTGACACATGGTCTAGACCATGGATCAATATTGCATAGTATGGAAACAGCTTCTTAGGCAGACATGGTTTCTGATTGTGGTCGTACCATAACCCATCCTTCAAGTGTAGCCGATGTCTGCAATTCCCTAATATCAGCTGTTGGAGTAAGACTATTGGACATGAACATAGTGTGGTTATATGAAACATGAAGTGTTGCAGCCGCTCTTGCAGTTGCATCCACTTTAGCGTTTCCCTGTGAAACAGGATCAGTTTTGTTAATATGTCCTTCATATTTACATACTGCAATAGCTTTAGGCAAAAGAATACCATCAAGTAATGCAGATATCAGGACATGGTGTGTGATAGGTTTTCCTGAGGATGTCAAAAATCCTCTGTGTTTCCAAAGAGTCCCAAAATCAAATACTACTAACTGGATATCTATTGTCAGTTTGTGCTATGACACTTCAGTAAGTGCTACGAGCTCTACTGCTCATGCAGAGAAAGTAGATGGCAGAGGTTGTACTATTAAGAAATAATGCTGCGTTACTACTGCAAAAACCCCACATGGTTCTGTCTTGTTTCTGCATCCCTGGATGCTGACCACAAACAATTACAGATTTGGATTTTGAAGCGATGTTTCCTGTAGATTCTGGTCTAGGGCTACAAATTTCATTAATCACATCAAAACAGTTATGTGGATCCTCATCAGCTTCTGTAGGAAGAAGAACAGCAGAATTTAATACTGTACACTGTTTCGCAGTAATATTAGGCATTTCAAGCAATGTTGCGTTGTATCGTAACCACCTTACTGTGGTCATGTGTGCTGTTTTTCTCCTCCATAAGCAATTGAGATACGTACAGTGTGTGAAACCAAGAGTGTGTGCTCACTATATTTCACTGTCTTATGTACTGCATTTTACTGCTTTTTCTGAAGCCCAATAGATCTTAAACACATGGGCAGCCCTGCAACTTTTCTTATTTGGCAGAAAAACAGACTACTGGTCTTAGCTTTCCCCCATGATCTTGGAGGAGAATAGAGGATATGCAAACAGTTTTTCATCTAAAGCCTGGGTAAATGGTCTGTTTGGATCTGGTATACCTAGTGTGGGGGTGGTTTGTAAGCCTCTTTTAAAATCCACGAATGGGTGTTTTGCTTCTGCACTGTGGGCCAGTAGACCCTTCCCATGAGCTATTGCACTCAGAGGAGCCTCGAGGATAGCATAATCAGGTATAACCGTCCTACAGTATGAACACACATGGTACACAATGGGCACTTCTGTGAGCCATGGAATCACCTCCACAACCCCCCGCACCTCAGCCACCCAGTTAAGTCACATGCTGTAAGCGTCTGCCCTAAGGCTATAGCTCATTATGTCAGTGTTTGGGACCCAGTCCCTTTGCTTCACAAAATTTAGCACCCAAGGACCAATGTTCTTCCACTCAGACTGCCATGGTTTTGATAGGGAGATGTGTGGACATGATTGCCACATGGTGTATGAGTATGGCTTGTCTGCATTAACCATTATCCTAGACTAGTTTGCCTCTACTCCGCAAAAATGTGCATCCCATACTAATTTATTCAGCAATAATAGTTCCTGTTTCCTGTGTTCTCTAAACCATTCTGACTCATAATCATTGTCTGGCCCTCCTTTGTGAACATGTGCTGTGCTGTTAAATGCCTCAGGCATCATATAGGTTGTGTTCAGAGGGTTAGTGAGAGAATGTGCCTCATCCATGAGTATCTGATCTGAGCTTCCACTCATATTCATAAGTTATACTGCTTTGGTCATATTTCACACAGAGGAAATCAGCACTATATGGGTAGAATACTGATAAACCTATGTGGTCACTACTAATTGAGACATTTAGTTTACACATTATAGAGTATCTCTTCCCAGGAGATTCATTGGACAACAGTCAGAGAAAAAGAAAATTTAAATGGCATCTGGCCCTTTAATTCACACTTCAGTGGTATCGAGAACTGCTCGATGACCAGGACCTCTGACGCCCCTATAGATGCAGGAATCATCCACCAACTTAGGAGGTGTTGCAAACTCAGTAGACTTAATAACTGATCTACCTGTCCCTGAATCTACAAAGAATGATATGGCGTTGCCCCCAACTGTGAGAACTAATGTTGGCATTTTAGCAAACACTTTATTATTTATAACACTTTATTTATATTTATAATTATAAAGCATTTATGTACTCTTTGGCTCATATTTATGCTTTAGATAGGATATAGCATTCTTAACTGTATCTATATCAGTTAGGAGTTAGGAGATGGTTGGGTTAGCTTAAGCTCATCTTCTTCGCAAGGCATAGGAAATTTTGACTTATCCAACCTTTCTGGAGCGCCCTCCTCCGCTCCCCTCAGCTCCTTTCAGTCTCCAAGGTTCGTACAGATCTGGCTATTAAGAACGCACGTTTCTTGAAAAGGGATCTTGCGCGCTTTCGTGGTAGCTTGCAGGAAGCTGTGAAAATGCCATTCATTACGTGTAGGGGGCAGTCGTGTTTCAATCTGAAGTATTGTGTGTCTACTGAAGCCAAACATGCGTTCTCTCTCTAACCCTAACCTATGCGCCCATTGATAACAAGCGACAGAGCTCATAAACTTGTCGAGCTCAAACTTTAAATACTGATATGTATTTATTCTTCACTTTATTCTCAATGATGATTCTTCTTTGACTGCGCTTTCTCCATTCAGTATTATTAGTATTAGTAGTAGTAGTAAAAATTACCGCTGATTAACTACCTCTGCAGTAGCTAACAGGCAATCTACTAAATAATAATAAATAGATAAAATAACCCAACACTTTAACATTTAATCCAGCAGTTTTAAGAGCGTAACATAAAAAATATTCCCTTTGTAAAATAGCATAGGTGAAATCATAGATTGTGTAAAAACAATACAACAAAGCTTATGGTAAATAAATTCTCAGACTACCTATTTACAGTACATGGAATTTTACGGGGTTTACCCTGGCAAAGAGCAATATAAGAATTGTGCCAGCTGGCACACCTTAAAAAATAATTCGGCATCTATTTAGAGTCTAAATATTTTTTTCTAAACTTGTGCTACTGTTGTTTACTTACAATATTTGTTAATTAATTTTTTATTTAAATGAGGCTTTCCTACTGTACGTAGTCTAATCAGAGCTCTACCGCCCGTTTATTTTGTATTTTTATTTTGTTTTTAGTTTCCTTTTGTTTCCGTTTAAATTCTTAATTAATAATCTCATGCCATCTCCAAACGGAAAGGTCTTCCCGTGCGTATCACAAGCACTCGCACATACTCCTATTTCATTTACCCATCTAAATTTTAAAAGTTCAATTGTAAGTAAATTACAAACTGCATGTAATGTAAAATACAGTGGAACCTTGGATTACAAGCATAACTTGTTCCGGAAGTGGGCTCGTATTCCAAAACACTCGTAAACCAAATCATAATTTCCCATAAGAAATAATGAAAACTCAAATTATTCGTTTCACAGCCCCAAAAAATAGATTAATACAATCTATAAAATGAAAATAAAACAAATTAATCTGCACTTTACCTTTAAAAAAAAGTACAAATAAATCCTGACAGATAAGTGTTTCCGTTGGTGCGCGCAGTGTGTGCCTCTTCCCTCGCCTCGTTTTACACAGTAACACTCCTCCTCCCTTTCCCCACCTCGCTTTTTAAGATTCACAACAAACACACACACACACACACAACGTAAACACCGTTTTAACAGTAAAAAAAGAAATCTCTGAGACTGGTATGAGCGTATATTAACAGACTCACTTTTTAAGTTTCACAACAAACGCATAAACACAGTGGAAACACCGTTTTAAAGGAAAAAAGCGAGACTGGCATGAGCGCATACTAACAGAATCACTTAAGTTTCACAACAAATGGACACACACAAACACGGAAAGACAGTTTTAACAGGGAAAAAAGAAATCTCTCTGACCTGGTGTGAGCGCATACTAAAGCAATCACTTTTTTAAATTTCACAACAAACACACACACACACACACACACACAACAGAAACACTGTTGTAACAGGGAAAAAAGAAATCTCTCTGACCTGGCGTGAGTGCATATTAAGGGAATCACTGCTGTAAAGTAAAAAAATAAATAAATAAACGAACCAGCACCTTACCTTTGAAAAGAATCGTGAAAGAGCAGAGTTTCTGTGTGTTTGTAAAGCCGGGGAGGGGGTGAAAAGGCGAGAGAGCATCTGTGCATGTGTGTGTCAGTGTCAAATTGCGCACGCACACTCATAAGAGACGAGCAGAGTTTCTGTGTGTTTGCGAAGCCATGGGGGGGAGGGGGGAGGTGAGAGAGTGACGCTCGGTGTCAAAATAAGAGTCGCATGTGTGATACATGATACTCGGCGCTCGTAAACTAATACTTGCTCGGTTTCCGAATAAAGAATTATTAAAAATCTTTGCTCGGTTTGCGGAACACTCGTAAACCACGTTGCTCGCAATCCGAGGTTCCACTGTATGAATAAAACAGTATTAAACACACATATATCATATGAGAATTTATACAATGAGGATGAGTGCTCAAATGTAAAGCAAACGCAATTATTTATTCATTCTGTATATTTAACTTCATTCAATCGTTTAAGTTACATGAAAAAAATAACGTGCCTACCCGCCCATTATTATTTTCTGTTCAAATTTAAAGATGCACACGCGTGTGCAAAAAATCGAAGTTCAACAAAGAATACGAATGTATAATCTTTAATAAAGTTAGCCTAAAACTATATTGTCTCCAATGCTGAAGCAAACATGATTTTGTTTTTGTTTTAGTCTATTTGTTGAATACAATGTGACTGCGCGCTGCGAGGTGAACACATGCAGACCCCCAGTTACTGTAATCCCTCTTCTCACCTTTCATTCATGATAGGTGTGAACTTATCAAACCGGTTTCACTGATGGGAGAATTGGCAGAATTGAGGAGTTTAAAAAGAATGAACAAGACCGAGCAGACGTCTCTGCCTAAAATGTTTTTCACCAGCAAACCATAAACATCATTAAACATTTTATTTGTTTATATTTATATCAATTAAATCAGACTTCATAGTTGGATTTGACACTTTGAGGGTAATTCATACATTTACTGAATATATTCACATTTTGTAAAATAACGAAACCCGTTTCCTTCTTGGACCGCATGTCTACTTTCCTTGTTTTAATCTGTAATATTTAAGTGAAATACATTTTGCGTATATGCTTAAATATTCCTTTTTATTTATGGACTGGTGTAGTAAGTTTGATCTGCATTATTGCAAGAACCGATGAATTTCTGGGGGGGTATGTCTGAACCTTTTGTAAAGTGAAAGTACGAGCCGCGGGTTCACGCAAGCAGACGAACAGCTTTATTTCAGTCATAAATCCACAATCACATTCCTGCTATTATTTCCAGCCGTGGTCAAATAATGGATGAAATAATTATTCAATGCTGGACACAAATAGCAAAAAAGCCAGATGATTATTTTTTTATAAAAAGCCCGAAGTACTTCATGTTTATATTTGTTCCTTCATGTCTTCTGATGGTGCTTGACACATTTTTACCTTTTAACGAAGACATGTTGACATATTCACGAATCAGGACATTCGCATAATTACTGTATATGTGCGCGCGTCTAGGTGTATGTGCACGGAGAGTTTGTGTATATGTGCGCGCTTCTCATAGGCGTGTGTGCGCGCATTTCATATATAGTTGTGTGAGCAGTTAGAAGTATACAGTATATATAGATGTGTTTCATATATGTGTATGCAAGTGTTTCACATGTGTGTGTGTGTGTGTGTGTGTGTGTGTGTGTGTGCATGAGTGAAGTTTGATTTAAGCCCTATATGGCGCCTCATAATTTAGGGCATCTCTTTTCATCATTATGAACATAATATGAAGCACATATACACAGATTCATCATAAAATATTATTATTGTAAAAAAAAAATAAAATTCATGTTTGCTTCAGCATTGGAAACAATATTTCTTTAGGCTAAATAATTATACACAATTCTTCTGTGTACTTGTCTGGCTTTTAGATAAAGTTTTTCCATGCACCATCTGGCGGATATTCAGTGAAGCACAGCACATTTATTTAAATACCCGAATGTTGTTTAAGGGATCTCGCGGCATGTCGCGCACCAAATTGCGGGATCTCGTGGGAAAAAGCGCGCATTCTTAATGGCCAGATCTGTATGCCTCTGCTGAGGCCGCTTTTTTGGGCAATCCCTTATCCAATGATCATTGATTCCACAAACAAAATATCAAGTGCCCTCTGGTGCTCCCCTTCGCCCATGACCTCGACCTTGTCCTCTTCCTTCTGCACTATTTCCTTGCTGTGTCTTTACAGTGACCATCTGGAGAAGAGCTTTTTGTGCTTCATTTGTCTTATCTTCTCGCTTTCTTTGTCATGTCCATCCTTACTCAGAAGACCTTCTCTGCTGCATCAGCAACATCTTTCCATGCCGGTGATCTCATAGCTGAGGGTTAGCGGGCCAGGAAATTTTAAATCTGGACACATCTAACCCCAGCTTCCGCCCGAGCAGTCTTCTCAGCTCGTTTGAGTTTGGCTTAAATCCTTTGCAGAAGTGGGTTAATTCATCACCAAATTTCCTCCCTCCCACTGCTCTTGGGAGTTGTTTGTGGACTTCCTCTGTGGTCTCCGTCTGACCCAGCCATCGGTAGTTGGAAATGACCATGTCTATGGTCTCGTCATCATATTCCTCAAGAGTAGAGTCCTCTGTTTCTCATTTCCTGGTCTTGAGTTTAATTTTGCCTCTGGTATGAATAGCCACTGGACTGTGCAGCTTGATCAGGATGTTTGGGTTTTAGAGCTTCCACCAGCTCTGTCATACCTCTCCTCCGGTCACTGATTTCAGCACGCAGTTCATCCTCTAGTCGTGAATGTGCTGGTGGGGATGGTGACAGGTCCATGAGTGGCTGTACCTCATACGCTGGTGGTTGCTGCTGGGGAGGGCAAGCGGGCAGTTGATGTAACTGGGGTTTAGGATCTCCCCCTTCATGGAGCTGTGGTGCCTATGGGAGCAAAGGCTGCGGTCCATCCAGGTCGGAATCTATAACAGACTTTGGACACTGCAATACTACATTATGTGCAAGTCTATGTTCATTCTTATTTTTAGGTTGGATTTTTTTTTCTTTTCAATGTTTAACCTTTTTTATTTATTTTAAAATTGGCTCCTTCTTTCTAAAGAGAAGCTTACCTTAGAGCCTTTAATTGTCTTAGACTAAACCTTCCTTCATCCAGGAAGCCACATTCATCGCCCTACAGCACATACTCTTTCAAAACCATATAAGGTTATGCACAAATCACTTACCCACATCATAAAATTAATGTTAATAACCACCACCACCCGAGCAGGTCCATAACTGAGTGAGTCCATTTCAAAGAGTTTACAAAAATATAACATTTCTTAAAGAGAAGCTCCAGGGACTCCAGTCTTTGGGATAGGCAAGATCCACTGCATATGTCAGGCCAACCATCATGCAACAAGCACTCTTAATGTCCAGATCAGTCATAACTTTTACCCCCTCAATTATGATCCCAGTGTCCACTGGCTCTTCTGACACAATGTTCTTGGTCACACAGATTTTCATCATTTGTGTTGCAAGGTTCTGCAACACCCTCTCCATCAGCATTCTGGAAAAGCAAAAAAATATGTATCAAGATTGGAAACCTAGCTGTAAATAGCTGTAAACTGAATCTATTAAAAATATCAATTCATGTAGACATAACCCAAATTCCCTTGGTGTTACTCCTTCTGTACTGATGAATAGTTTATCATACCTTACTTTATGTCTCATCACTTTAGACCTCCTGAGTAAATTATTTATGAAACATGATCTCTATCATAATCAATATGCATCTTGTCTCAGTTGTATGCTCAGTGTAAAATCTCATACAAATATGTCAAATTGGCAAGTAATAAAATATGTTTATAAATATAAAGTTGTTTGTAACAACGTATGAACAGAAATAGTAAGAGAAATATCACTTTCCAAAGGAAAAAAAAAAAAAAAATTTTGCACGTAACATATTACTGCAGTCGTCCTTAACATCCCTTAATGAAAATGCCAAACAGCCTTAACTTTTGACACAATTGAATGATTACATGCTAAAACACAATAATTTTCCATTTATTTTAATAGAAATTTAGATATGGCTTAAGTCAATAAAAATCTGTATGCCCTTTTCAAGAGCCAGCAAGAGTGAGAAAGCACTTTTTACTGATTTCACATTTGTATTTCACTTACTTCATACTCTTTGATGAGATGTTCTAGTTCCCCTATGTACTCCATCAAGCAGCACATCATAAGATCCCTTGTCATGTTGATGCTTGGGTTGTTTGGGGCCTGAAATAGCAGAAAAAAAAAGAAAAAAATAAACTCCAATATTATCTTACTGTAAGTGATACTGTAGTTACTGTAATACCTTTCTCTCCAAGAAAATAGATTTCAAAATGATCTTTACCCTAAACTAATAAGTACAGATAGGACCAGAAGTATTCAGACAGTAACAATTTTCATCATTTTGGCTCTTTACACCACCATAGTGGATTTGAAATAAAATGATGAAGAGAAGTGGAGATTGTTGGCTTTAATTTAAGGGCTTAGTGGGAAAAAATGGATGAACCGTGTAGGCATTACAGACATTTACATAGCCACCTATTTTTGGTGGCCCAAAAATATTGGGACAGCTTGCTCCTCAGCTGTTCCATGGCCAGGTGTGTATTTCCTCTTGAGTTCATTAACAAGTCAGCAGATAAAAGGTCTAGAGTTTAATTGTTGTATTTGGATCCTGTTGCTGTCAACTGGCAAAGTGAAGTCTAAAGACCTGTTACTGCAGGGGAACAAGCATCATTAGGCTAAAAAACTAGAACGAATCCATCAATAAAAAGTCCATTTTTATTGAGATAATAAAAACATTAGGTGTGGGCAAATTAACCATTTGGTGCATTCTTAAAAAGACAAAAGGAACTGGTGAGCTCAGGAACATAAACATTCTGGAAGACCATGGAAAACAACTGTGATGGATTACAGAAGAATTCTCCTCTTCTGAAGAAAAACCCCTTTAGAACAGCCGTCAAGAACAAGAACACCTTCTCGGATGTAGGGGTATCAGTAACCAGAGTGTATTCACCAGAGTGAATACAGTGGTTTTGTCACAGGATGCCAACCTCAAAAATAGGAAGGCCAAGTCCTAAAATGAAAGCTATTGTGTTTAAAGCTATTACACTTTAAGCACAATTTTTCATTCCATATCCATTGTTGTGTTGCCCAGAGCCAAAATTATTTTCTGTCCAAAAACGTCTGGTCCTAACTGTCATACTAACATCATACAGTCCTGTTTGATGACAAAATCCCTGACACATTGTATGTATGGTGTATATAAATACCTGTTGATAAATTTCAGTCAGTTGACTGAACATTTGACTGGTTCTGTATGTCATGTAGATATTTTAGAAAGCTTGTCATGTTAGCAAATGTCAGTCAGATAAGTACCCACTTGTGGTATCCAACACACAACACAGGAATAGCACCTATGCTAATTACTACCGAGAGGTCTGCAGTGGCTAATATTACCTGTAACTAACGTTAACTTACGACACCCGGGTACACAGAGTGATAGACCCACTCTGGGGTGATTATCACTGGTTTCAATGGTGAAGCAGTCACGAAAACACAATAACATTTACCCTAACGTTATACAAACACCCAGATCATCTCTACTGTTTCTTCCCACCTGACAAGCAGCTGGCGAAGTTGAGGCTGCCATGTGGCTCACCATTTTGTCTGACTTTAAGTTAACATCTTTGACTCAGTTAGCACGCTAACATGTACCCGGTGTAGGATTACAAATTTATAAAATGTTAAATCTAGGTTCCAACAAAATAGTATATAAACTGAAAAGTTATGTACATTGGGTTTTACATTTTGAGGTAAAGATTATGACATTCTAAGGACATCAAGTCTGGTAACCCAGGTGTCTGAGACCTTTGTCTTTATGTACTTCCTGACCACTGGGTAGGGTCCCAAGGTAAATGTGAATGCTAATCTCAAGGCCAGGCTGTGCCTTTGTCTCTATGATAATGTGAAGGTCTGGGCGATACTGTTAGGCTGATTAGATTAGCACCTATGCATTTGAAAGGCACTGTTATGCTGATGAGATCAGGGCTGGGGAACTTTCGGTACCAGGCTGATTCCTGTACTACGCTATGCTTTGTTTAGATTGTCTCCACCTCTTTGTATCCCTCCCCCTTGTAAAGTGTAAACTCTCCAGAACGGAGTTATAAGTTTAGACTTTGATGACTGCAGCGACGCGCGGTGAGTTTCTCAATAAAGAGTAACTTCTGCTGGAAAGGTATCCCAACGTTTCCTGGTCTCTGATTCAACAAAGGAAGAAAAGTTCACAACACCGGGTTAAGAAGACCTGACTTGCTGGAGAGATTCTCGTCCAAAAAGAGAGAGGATTTGCATGTTCAAACGGACACATGCAAATTATTGATTGAAAAAGAAAAACTTGAGCGCGTTGAAATGTAAATAACAAAAGTTTTTTTTTATTATTATTAACATTGTTAAAATTTAGTCATTAAATAAAATATCAAAATCGCCAAAAATTAACCCTGACTTAGTACGTTTATTTGACCTGAATTGTGCATTTTGTAGTCTCTCATGTGGCAATTTTGCTAATCATACTTTGACAAGTGGTAGGGGAAAGAGATACAAGGCTGCCACTACAGAATTGGTAAAAATATAGAAGGGGACATTAGTGTCACGCTTTATAATTTTAAATTACAAGGGTATAAGTTCTTAACAGATTTATATAGTTAGACAGCCTTCCTCAGTCCTAACCATGGCCTGAATCAAATCAAGATGTCTGTCACACTCCTTTGTTACAACACACAAACAGAATGCAATTACTTTGTTTTCCGCAAATTCAGCACCAATAAGTTAACATAACTTTAGCGTTAACATGACTTCAGTTACTTAAAGACTTTAAGCACTTGTTAACTATAGTAGCTTTTAATTTTGGTAGCTCATGTGCAATGAATTTAACTAATGTTAATCTGTCAAATTTCATTACACCAACATTGCTACTAGAAATGTATTCATTAAAAATAAGGGCAAAACATCTTACCTTGAGGTCTTTACTTGAAATGTAGGCAATTCAACAAGCTCCTATGGCCAATGTCCATGTGATGCAGGAGGAAGTGGAAGTTAATTAAAATCAGAGTATCTTTTGAGTTAAATCCATCCTTTTATTTGTGACTAATTTTCCTCACTTAATTTCTACTCAATATATTTTGTCTAAGAATTTTCAACAAAAATTGAGTAAAATAAATTAAATGTTTATTCAAATTTGCTGAATTAAGCTTAATGTTGTTTAAAACTACCTGCACTCTTTTTATTTGTGTAAATGTTAAACATATTTTCTATAAAATATTACTTCACCCCAATCTCAGTTTTTACAGTGTAGGGGGGTTCAACGAAATTAAAGTCAAGAATTGCTACCCACTTCCCTTGATGTCTACAGCTTTTGAATTACTCCAAGATGCTCATGTGTTCACCAAACTTGATCTCAGAAATGCTTACCACCTATTCAGGATCCGGTATTGGACTACTGATTGTAATGTCCTAGGCTCAAAACTAAACACCTCCAAGTTTGACGAATGGAAAACAACCTTTAACACCCCCATGGGGCACTATGAATACCTGGTGGTCCCATTTAGCATAATGTCTCGGGTTACTTGACTGTAACCCTGTTCCCTGATAAAGCGGGAATGAGATGCTGCGTGAAAACGCTATGGGAACATCTCTTTGTTGCCCGGTTGTGAAGCCTGTGCATGTCAAACCCGCCGAATACCTTCGGCTTATAACCTGTGCCAGGCATGACATCACCGAGTAAGGTGCACCTGCAGGTTATAAATAGGAGTGAACCGGAAACATCCTCAGGTCAATTTTGTCTGAAGGACGTCCAGGCACGCCAGCAGTGCGGCATCGGAACGCAGTATCTCGTTCCCGCTTTATCAGGGAACAGGGTTACAGTCAAGTAACCAGAGACGTTCCCTTTCAAAAGCTACACTCAATGCTGCGTGAAAACGATATGGGAACGAGAATACCAACGCCGCCACACTGCAAGTGTCTGGACCCCCAGGTTGTGTAGCGTGTGCGCACAAGCCGAGGAGGTCTCAGACCTAGCTCTGGGATGCTGACTGAAGGATCTGTGAACCCGGAGTAGCATTGACATCCAGACTATAACATCTAACAAACGTGTGTGGAGAGGACCAGCCCGCCGCATCACACACCTGCTGCAGGGGGACGCCTCTTGCCAAGGCAATCAATGAGGCAATCCCTCTGGTTGAGTGAGCCCTGATTCCCAGAGGCGAAGTGTGACCACGCGCCTCATAGGCTAGGGCAATGGCATCTCTCACCCAGTGTGACAGAGTCTGTCTAGTGGCAGACCCCCATAGCAAATAAAGAACTGCTCTGACTTACGCCACTGGCTAGTGCGGTGGACGTAGATCCTAAGAGCACGTACTGGACACCTTCTGGCCTAGCTTGATTTCCTTCAGGGTGTTGAGAATGGATTCGACACGAGCAGGAGACAACTGTGCCCGCATTGTGACCGAATCCCATGTAACACCCAAATATGTTGTCCTCTGAACAGGAAGGAGAGCGCTTTTTGTGGCGTTGAGTCTCAATCCTAAAGAATGAAGATGGGCTAGGACGACATCCCGATGTCGAAGCGCTAGCTCCTAAGACTGGGCCAGAATCAGCCAGTCGTTTATGTAATTCAAAATACGGATGCCCTGGAGTCATAAAGGAGCCAGAGTTGCATCCATGCATTTTGTATATGTGCGGGGTGACAGAGCTAGGCCAAATGGAAGGACCCAATACTGGTAAGCTTTGCCCCCAAAAGCAAACCTCAGGAACTTCCTGTGCTGTGGCAATATTTCTATATAGAAATATGCATCCTTGAGATCGATTGTCACAACCAATCCTCTAGTTGGATTTGAGAAACAATCATTTTGACAGTCAACATTTTGAATCTGGATTTCTGAGATAGCGGTTCAAGCCGTGAAGATCCAAGATCGGACGCAACCCTCCCCCTCTCTTGGGCACCAAAAGGTACCGACTGTAGTAGCCCGACTCTCTGTCTGGGAGGGGAACATGTTCTATGGCCCCTTTGCCCAGCAGAGTCTGTAACTGAGGAGGCCCTGTTTTGTGATGAAAATCCAGGCGCCCCTCCCCGGGGGAGACACCCCCACGGCCCCAGGCGCACGAACTCAGGGCTTCTTTTTTGAAGAGAGGAAGCTACTCAGATCCGGTCCTTTCGAAGCAGGTTTTTGAGAAGAGCGGCGAGCCCCACCCCAGTCTTTACGGGGGGGTGAGCGGCTGGTCACGCTCTCCTTCTGCACCTCACGCCTGATAGGGGCCAGACCTGGCCGGGGCCGGGTGGCCGACGGTCCCGGTTCTTGAGCACGGCGGGGAAGGAACCTCCCAAAGGCCTGTTCATATAGCTTTGCCTCCCGAAACCTACAGCAATCCTATAAAAAAAAACAGAAAGACAGCACGATCCTTATCCTTGATGCCCGAGAGGTTCAGCCACAGATGCCTCTTCGTGGATACCATGTCAGCCATGGAACGGCCCACAGCACGGGCCATCTGCTTGGTTGCACGGAGAGACAGGTCTGTGACTCGGCGCAGCTCTTCAAACGCCCTGTCATCAATAGCCCCGCCGCTGCTCAGGTCCTTCAGCAGGTCAGCCTGGTAAACCTGCAAAACCACCATGGTGTGCAGTGAAGCACCAGCCTGTCTTGCTGCCTGAAAAGCTTTACCCACCAAAGCAGGTGTTAATCTGCACGGCTTGGAGGGGAGAATATGCTTTTTCAGGGAGGAGATAGCCCGCAAGTGTCTCTTCTATCTGGGCATCATCATATAACCGCGTGCCTTCGTATCAATAATATCATTCGAATAAGTCGAAGGCACAAAAACACGCGATGAATACGGCTTGCTCCATGAAAGAGTTAATTCATCATGGATGTCACCAAAGAAGGGGAGGGAGAGACGTTGAGGCTCCTCCCCCTGGCCACCCGACAGACACCTGTCGTTCAATCTCGAACGCTTGGGGGAAGTTTGCTATGTGGCCAGTCGATATGCAATCGCTCGACCGCACGCGTTATAACCTCTAATAATTTCTCAAAAGCTCTGTCAGCACTGGAGGAGCGTTGTGAGGAGGCTACTTCCATGGAAGCGAGAGAGGAAGATTCTTCCGCTCCTTCACAAGAAGCGCCGGAGCGCGCTTGCGAAGCGGAAGCTAAAACTTCTTGATCCGGAGAGAGCGAGAGAGAAATCGGAAATTCCATCTCGTGCGCGTCTGCCAGATCAGCACGCGAGCCCCAGGAATGCGCCGCGGCTCCTCTTTAAAGAAAGCGAGTCGCGCGCGAAGCACCTTAATAGGGAGAAGATCACAGTACTCACATTCTCCCTGAAGCCCGAGGCGAGCGTGTTCTTCCCCCAAGCACTCGAAGAAGATCGCCCTCCGAAAGAGATCTATCGCACGGAGGCACGCATCTCTTAAGCAACTCCGCCATATCGGTGAGTTAAAGCTGTTATTTTTATTTCGCTTTCGCTACGGCTTGTACATGCACACGCAAACACAAAGCGGTCCTCAAGACAAAAAGATCTGAGGATGTTTCCGGTTCACTCCTATTTATAACCTGTAGGTGCACCTTACTCGGTGACGTCATGCCTGGCACAGGTTATAAGCCGAAGGTATTCGGCGGGTTTGACATGCACAGGCTTTACAATTGGGCAACAAAGAGATGTTCCCATAGCATTTTCACGCAGCATTGAGTGTAGCTTATGAAAGGGAACTAATGCCCCAGCTGTGTTCCAGGACCTCATAAATGAGTTCTCTGCAACTTCCTCAACACCTTTGTATTTGCCTATCTTAACGATCTTCTGATCTTTTCTCACTCAGTGAAGGACACAATCCACGTACGTCAGGTGATGTAATGCTTAATGGAGAACAAGCTTTATTTTAAAGCAGAGAAATGCCAGTTCCACCAGGAATCCACCTTTTTTCTGGGCTACCTCATCTCCCTGTCAGGAATTCAGATGGACCCAGCCAAGATCAAAGCTGTCACTCAATGGCCCATCCCATCTTTTGGATGCGAGCTTCAACGCTTCCTGGAATTTGCTAACTTCTACCGGCGCTTCATCAGAAACTACAGCCTCATGGCCATACCCCTCACCACTCTCACCTCCATTAAGATTCCATTTCAGTGGAACTCTCAAGCCCAGGAAGCATTCAACCCTCTCAAGTGTATATTCACCAAGGCATCTTGTCTTTCCCGACACCGCACTTCAGTTCATCGTTGAGGTTGATGCCTCCGAAACAGGAGTTGGAGCTGTTCTCTCTCAGAGATCTCCTCGAGATAACAACTACGCAATTACGACATTGGGGATAGTGAGCTTTTAGCTGTGAAGCTCACCCTAGAAGAGTGGAGACACTGGCTGGGGGGGAGCTGAACACCCCTTTCTTGTCTGGGCCGACCATAGAAACCATAAGTATCTCAAGGCAGCTAAAAGTTTGAATTCACGTCAGGCATGCTGGTCCCTGTTTTTCTCCAGATTTTAACGCTGTCTTACTGCCCAGGTTTCAAAAACACTAAGCTCAATGCTCTGTGTCGTCAATTTCACAGCCCTCAGGCCACGCCCATCATAGAAATTATCTTACCACCCCAATGTCTGGTGGCAGCCACTCAGCTCAAAGTAGAAAATCAAGCTAGGTTCTAGCAATGTTGCCCCCGGGAGTCTATCATCCCAGCCACAGTCTGCCGCATAGAACTCGAGTGGGGCCACACCTCAAAGCTAATATGTCATCCAGGAGCCACCCGCACTCTTGCCCTACTACAGTAATGTTTCTGGTGGGTGGCCATCCGTCACAGATGATGTTAAGAACTTCATGGCAACATGCGACATATGCACCAAGAACAAGACACCCAACCGCCCGCCCAAGGGTCTACTCAAACCCCTCCCTATTCCCCACTGCCATGGTCCCATATTGCCCTTGATTTTGTCACTGGGTTACCCCCCCTCCAACAATAACACATGCATACTTACCATAGTCAACCATTTTTCCAAAGCTGCGCACTTTGTCCCCCTTTCCCTGTCTGCCAAAGAAACGGCCGAGCTCATGATCAACCAAGTATTTAATCTCCAGGGCCTCTGTGTAGACATAGTCTCAGACAGGAGTCCCCAGTTCTCGGCTCAGTTCTGGAAGCCTTTTTGTAGCCTCATCGGCGCAACAACTAGCCACAGAGCAACAACCAGATGGAACATAATAATTCAGAGCTTAAGGAAACCCTGAGATCTCACGGGATGCAGCTTCGTAGAGCCATTTCGTCCCCGGGTGGAGTATGCACACATCTCACTCCCCACCTCTGCCACTGCTATGTCTCCATTCCAAAGCTGTTTAGGCTTCCAGTCACCGTTATTTCCTACCCAGGAGGAGAAAACCGCCGTCCCATCAGCCCAAGCCTTTTTCCGCTGCTACCAGAACACATGGTGACTGGTCCGTGTTCAGCTAATGTGCACCGTGAGCATCTTACAATGTTAGGCCAACTGGCACCGCTCTACAGCCTTAAAGTACCATGTTGGCCAAAGAGTCATGCTCTCTACTCGCGGCCTGCCACTCAAGACTACATCCAGAAAACTCTCTCCTAGATTCATAGGCCCCTTTACGATTTCACGCATCATCAACCCCACCTCCATCACACTGGCTCTCCCTCTTTCTTTGCGCCAAGTTCACTCCATATTCCATGTCTCCCAGATCCGCAGGTTCTGTGCCCTCTGGTTCCACCACCTCACCCTCCTTCACCACCTCGACTCATAGATGAGGGTAAAGCCTTCACTGTTCATAAACTGCTCAAGTCTTATTGCCGAGGATGTGGCCTACAGTATCTCATGGACTGGAAAGGCTACGGACCTGAAGAGAGGAGCTGGGTGCCAGCCAGATTTATCCTGGATCGCATTTTGATCTCGGACTTCCACCAACGTCATCCCGTGGCCCCCTCAAGAATGCCAGGAAGCATTCATAGGGTGAGGGATACCATCACCGCATGCCAGGTAATGCCCCCTCTGAAACCAGACCATGGTCATCTGCGACTGCACTCCACACTTGTGCTCTCATGCCCAGTTATCCAAAGTTTACGAATCATGACAAAGGCAGTTTTGGACAGCTTTTTTTCCTCATTAATAAATGAAATCATCATTAAAACTTGCACTTTTATTTTGTTAAATTATCTTTCTGTAATAGTAGGATTCCTTTAATAACGTAAATAATTTAGAGTGACAAGCAAAAAAAAGTCCTCACCTTTATTACAATAAATACTATCTATTTACTAAATAAACAAACAGAGACAACTTGGTGGGACAACCCCTGATCCTGTTATAAATAAGTAAGTTGTAATAAAAATAAATAATAAGTTGGGGGGAGTATAAGATGAGTAATAGAACCCATCACAATGTTTTTTGGATTTTGTGTTCTGTCTGTTTGTTTATGCAATGTTTTGTTGTTGATTTTTGTTGTTAGAACAAAAATATAAATGCAACACTTTTGTTTTTGCTCCCATTTTTTATGAGATGAACCTAAAGATCTGAAACATTGCAGCCATCATTGTGTTGTATAAAAATGGCTTCACAGGCAAGGATATTGTGGCTACTAAGATTGCACCTAAATCAACAATTTATAACAATTTAATTTATCATCAAGAACTTCAAGAAAAGAGGTTAAATTTTGTTAAGAAGTCTTCAGGGCATCCAAGATAGTCCAGCAAATGCCAGGATCATCTCCTAAAGAGGATTCAGCCACGTGATCGGCGTGCCACCAGTGCAGAGCTTGCTCAGTAATGGCAGCAGGCAGGTGTGAGCGCATCTGCACGCACAGTGAGGCGAAGACTTTGGAACATGGCCTGGAGTCAAGAAGGGCAGCAAAGAAGCCACTTCTCTCCAAAATAAAAACATCAGAGACAGATTGATCTTCTGCGAAAAAAGTATGGTGAATGAACTGCCGAGGACTGGGGCAAAGTCATATTCTTGGATGAAGCCTCTTTCCAATTGTTTGGGGCATCTGGAAAAAAAGCTTGTCTGGAGAAGAAAAGGTGAGTGCTACCATCAGTCCTGTGTCATGCCAACAGTAAAGCATCCTGAGACCATTCATGTGTGGGGTTGTTTCTCATCCAAGGGAGTGGGCTCACTCACAATTTTGCCCAAAAACACAGCCATGAATAAAGAATGGTACTGGAAACTCCCCAGATCGTAATCCCATTGAGAACTTGTGGTCAATCCTCAAGAGGCAGGTGGACAAACAAAAACCCACTAATTCTGACAAACTCCAGGAAGTGATTATGAAGGAATGGGTTGCTATCAGTCAGCATTTGGCCCACAAGTTGATTGAGAGCATGCCCAGTCGAATTGCAGAGGTCCTGAAAAAGGACCAACACTGCAAATACTGACTCTTTGAATAAATGTCATGTAATTGTCGATAAAAGTCTTTGAAACCTATGAAGTGCTTGTAATTATATTTCAAAACTAATATTTGTGTCATTCTCAAAAACTTTTGGCCACGACTGTAGACCTGCACAACAATAGAATGTGCTACAAGACCAGCAGCAAGAAGCTTGGTGAGAAGGAAAGAATAGAGTGATTAATTGCAAATTGAAGGTATACAAAATATTATAATATAATATAAAAGATTAGGTCTGGACTTAAATTCAATCAGCATGTCCTTAAACAGGTTGTTCTTGCTTGAAAACCCTATTACCCTACTAAAATCTACTTAATCTATGCAATCTCACACCTTCATTTCCCGCATTTCATGGTAAAACATAAAATCTTTTCAAATTTTTAAAATGTGCTTATGAGTGTGCAATTAAATTCCACACGAACAAGATCAATCGTATATAATCTGTTTCCATCCATTGACCATCTGTATGATATCTGTACTGAAACTGTATGGCCTTTGGGAAGAAAAAGGTTAAAAAGGCTGTAGCAGTGCGGGAGATCAATGTCGTGCAATGTCCTATTTCTACGAAATCCTCAAAAGGAGGCAAAAGCAAGTGTTATTAGTGATGTTCTTTGTTAAAGTCATTTAGAAAAAAGAAGATCCCAGTAATAAGACAAAAGAACAGTCTTCCATTAGCTCGTTTGTGTGTGTTGTGTGTGTGTGTTTGTGTGTGTGTGCATTAAAGATGTCCTAATCAGTCCCAGAATCAATCATCAGAGTTTCCATTATTTCTTATGGAGAAATTGGATTTGATATAGGGGTGCTTTGATAAACCAGCATGCTTCCGGAACAAATTATGCTCGCAATTCAAAGTTTAACTGTACATGCAATTGGTATATACACACGTGGACAAAATTGTTGGTACCCTTCGGTCAATGAAAGAAAAACTCACAATGGTCACAGAAATAACTTTAATCTGACAAAAGTAATAATAAATAAGAATTCTATGAATGTTAACCAATGAAAGTCAGACATTGCTTTTCAACCATGCTTCAACGGAATTATTAAAAAAATGAATGCATGGAACAGGCCTGGACAAAAATGATGGTACCCCTAACTTAATGGTTTGTTGCACAACTTTTTGAGGCAATCACTGCAATCAAACGATTCCTGTAACTCCTCTCTGCAGGTATTTTGGCCCACTCCTCATGAGCAAGCTGCTCCAGTTGTTTCCGGTTTGAAGGGTGTCTTTTCCAGACAGCATGTTTCAGCTCCTTCCAAAGATGCTCAATACAATTGAGGTCAGGGCTCATAGAAGGCCACTTTAGAATAGTCCAATGTTTTCCTCTTAGCCATTCTTGGGTGTTTTTAGCTGTGTGTTTTGGGTCATTGTCCTGTTGCAAGACCCATGACCTGCGACTGAGACCCAGCTTTCTGACACTGGCCAGCACATTTCTCTCTAGAATCCCTTGATAGTCTTGAGATTTCATTGTACCCTGCACAGATTCAAGACACCCTGTGCCAGATGCAGCAAAGCAGCCCCAGACCATAACAGAGCCTCCTCTATGTTTCACAGTAGGGACAGTGTTATTTTCTTGATTTTGCTTAATTTTTCCGTCTGTGAACATAGAGCTGATGTGCCTTGGCAAAAAGTTCCATTTTTGTCCATAGGACATTCTCCCAGAAGCTTTGTGGCTTGTCAACATGTAGTTTGGCATATTCCAGTCTGTCTTTTTTATGATTTGTTTTCAACAATGGTGTCCTCCTTGGTCTTCTCCCATGTAGTCCACTTTGGCTCAAACAACGACGGATGGTGCAATCTGACACTGATGTTCCTTGAGCATGAAGTTCACCTTGGATCTCTTTAGAAGTCTTTCTGGGCTCTTTTGTTACCATTCGGATTATCCGTCTCTTTGATTTGTCATGAATTTTCCCCCCTTGGCCACGTCCAGGGAGGTTGGCTACAGTCCCATGGATCTTAAATTTCTGAATAATATGTGCAACTGTAGTCACAGGAACATCTAGCTGCTTGGAAATGGTCTTATAGCCTTTAGTAGAGTTGCTACTCCTTTGCGTAGAAAGGAGTCAGTTGAGGTGGTTCGGGACGCCTTACTAGGGAGGTGTTCTTAGCACGTCCAGCTGGGAGGAGACCACAGGGCAGACCAAGGACTAGATGGAGAGATTATATCTCCATTGTCACGGCTGGTTCGTGTGAGGCAGGCTTGGAGGACCCAAAGGCAGACACAACAGGTTGGATTCAATATAACTGAGTTTAATGCAAATTGAGAAGATGAAACAGAGAGAGAGAGACTTGTAGAAACCAGTACTTGGGGTGCTGTCTGAAAAGAGCTGTGGTGTGGCTTGGTTGTGGCTGTGGATGAGAGACAGAGCGCAGAATGCGCATGTTGAGCAAGCGCAGCAGAGGAGTGAGTGTGGCTGTGTGGAGAGGTGAGGGCTGTGGTGCAGTTCGAGGGAGAGATTGGAGATGTAGCGATCCTGAGGATAAACGCAGAGCCGGAGTCAAAAACAGAAGCAAAGGTTCAAAGCCAGGTTATCAATCAACGTAGTAAACAGTTCCAACTCGTGAAGCTAAGGACGTAACCAGAAGAGAAAAAAGGGTCAATAACATGAAAGGCAAAAGGTATTATTTTCAAAAAACACTGGACACGTGGCACGCAATAATTCGGCACCGGATGGTTGTTTGTGGCTGGGTTAAATAGGGAGAAAGTGACGAATGAAATGCAGAGCAGGTGGGCTCAGGCCGGTGAATGAGGCGGCAAAACAGAAGCCGTGGGATGGAATGTGGAGAGGAGTTGCAGTTGATCATGGTTTGGTTTGAGCGGAAAGCGTGACATGGCGTACTGTTACATCCATACAGGCCTGGGAACGCCTCTGGATTCCCCAGTCACAGTTAGCTGATGTGGCTGGGGAAAGGGAAGTTTGGGGTTCCCTGCTGGAACTGCTACCCCCGTGACCCGATTTTGGATAAGCGGTTGAAGATGGATGGGTGGAATATTCTCATTTGGTTACATTCTCCTGACTATATTTCAAAGAGAAATGTTTTACTACACTTATTCCACAGCTTTAGACTGACTTATGGCAGATGCACATTTTTATGAGATAAAAATACCTGAACAAATAAAGTCTGATGTATTATTATGGACGAAGCAGATGTTAGCACAGCAAAGTGTATAAAATCTCCACCTTTACCAGCTGCTGTTTTTGCTACAAACCAAGTCTCTATAGTAACACATTGACCTTTATCCTTATTTTTTAATTAAATTCCTAGACTTGTCTGCCATATTTTTCAACTTGGAAAGTCAAACAATCATGGACTAGCACAATTACTAAAGCAAATAAAAAAATTTTTCTTTGTGTAGTACTTTTGTACTTTAAGTAAAATTTAGACCAATGTGTAACTTGAGTAAAAAGTTTTAAGCAGTATTGGGGTAGTCCTTTTTTAAAAAAAAAACAAAGCTATACAGCATTATCTTGCTAATTAAACTCAGACTAGCGCCATGCTGTCTTTAAACTGCCTCTAATGTTGTAAGACATCACTGGAGATATACTGTGCTGATGTATTTACTTCTTTTGAACTGTCAACTACTCCTGCGTCCTCCATGTTTCACAATGTTAAAAATACAGCTCCTTACCAACAAACTAAAAATAATGTTGACAAATATTCCACTTATTTTCATTTTTTTGGGAGGCACTATGAGAAAAGGTATACTAAAGTGGGTTTGTGGGGTTTGATTTACTATTGAAGGAATTCTTTGCCATAAAAGATTTAAGAACCTGGAATTAATGTATTAAAAAGATATATTATGCACTATGTTGTTCAAATTGAAAAAGAGCTATCACTAATATCACCAATAAAGTATAAGTAGACTCAACTGTAAATTGCATTAAACACTTGATCTACAATTAATAAAATACCTGTATAAATGTGTAGTTTATTTGGTCTTACTCTTACACCTAAAAGTAGGATCACTTTTAGAATTTTTGGCCACTTAGGAGCAATTTCCTACTCTGAGACAATTAGTCAACACATGCCATTTATTTGATTTAGATTATATTAAGAATATATTTTATATTTTAGTACAAAGCAGGTACATTTAGCTTTAATGACAGCTTTACACACACCTGGCATTCTCAGCCAATTCATTAAAGTAGTCATCAGGAATTGTATTCCGTTCATAGGTGTGCCTTGCTAAGAATTTATTTGTGACATTTCTTGCATTTCTGTTGCCCTTTAGACCATCAATTGTCTTGTGAACAAAAAGGGTGGGTACAGGGTCAGTAGCTTTTTTAGTGCTAGTACTGCTCATGTACAAATCCATAATATAAAAAAAAAAACATTTAAGTGTTAAACTGTATTTTCTCGTTACTTATCATTACTTTAATAAACGAAGGTCAGTGAATCCAAAAAATTTTAAGAACGTTGGCTGGTAATTACCGCTGAGTGGCACTATATAACTATAACTATCAGTAGACCGACGCCTCACTCCTTAGTTCATTCTCTCAGGAATTAATGAGCTGCAGCTCCTTTAGAGCTGCACATAGTAGCAGATAAAATCAAGTGAAACATTGTAGTTAAACAATTTCATGACCACAGTACTGAAATTACAGTACAAATTTAGAATTTCTATTAGATTAAATCTTATTAGGATCGAATTTAAGCAAAGTAAATGGTTACACAGTGAGCCGTTAGATTTTATCATGTATCAAGTAGAAAAGCTACGCGTGTAGTTTTTTTTTTCTTTGTCATCTGATATTTTGTGTTCTTTGAATTTATAGCAGATTTATTACCTGAAATGAATATAAAATACAATTGAAATATTAAACGAATTTACAATCACAGTACTAAAATTAGAGTATGAATTTAGAATTTATATTAAATATAGGCATTTCTTATTTGCATCGAATTTAAGTGTGCCACAGGTGTTGTCAGATTAATGTGCAAAAACTATATGATAAAACTATATAAAAGATACATAGCCTTTATAGACTCTACTTTTATTTAAATGCACTCACAATGATGACAAAATGTTATGATTTTGTAAAATAATAAAAGCAAACAGCGCTATTCTCTATCGGTGAACTTAAGCGCCCCAGAAAATTAACCGAAGCTCCATGTGTGCTTGCCTCACAGATGTGAAAAATATATACTTATAGAAAGTGAAATGTCTGTTTTATATTCACTAATGGAAAACAAATTGCAGATTATGTAATTCGTATGAAATGTGAATTATTGACGCATACACTGCTGCGGAGATGATGAGATGACGAGATGACATGATCACCTTCATAGCCCTTTCACTTCACTTCACTTTCTTAGCCCCATCCCCATTAAAATGTCATATTCAGAAGGCTCACCCATGAGAGGCTGTGCACGGTCCCCTATACAGCAAAAATATGTTAGTATATTATGAGTGAAATAAAGCAGCTCACATCGGCGTGCATTTTACACAGTGCCTTATAAATTTAATTTGTGTTTGTTGTATTTCTGGGGATGAATGGCGGCGCGTGTTCATCTGCCTTTTGATCAAAACGCCGCAAAGTGAAAGAGCGGGTTCATGTGTTTACATTCCCTAAAAAGCTTATTCAAAACATTTCAGGCATTCATAGACATGCATTGTGCTATGTCGTTGTTTGTAATCAGAGTATTTTATGAATGAAATGTAACTGCTGTTTTTGGCTTTCATTTTGCACTTTTCATTTCGCTGGTGATATGAGCCAATACGAGCAGCTTTATTTCAGCCATTCCAGCCATTCGTAGTCAAATAATTATTCGATGCTGGACACAAACAGCAAAAAAAGCATGATTATTATTATTATGCTTTTTTCTGTTTGTGTTCAGTGTTGAATGATTATTTGAAACTGAAGCGCTTCGTGTGGATTCATGAGTCATTTTATCATACAAAGCTTATTACATTGTGCTCTGACCACTGAGCGTCTGCAGATTCCAAAATTGACATTGTAAGTATTTTTTAATCACTGGAATGGAAGAGATGCAAAGTTGTTTCCTTATCATGACATGCCTTGTATTGTTTTTAATCGCTTGATACAGAACCCATGATTTTTATGCTATTTTATAAATGGAAAATACAAAGGGAATCATTTTATTTGGTTTATTTATTATTACTTTATAAAATCTACAACTAAAACATTTTATAAAAATACCAAAGAAAATTATTGAGTAGAGTGATTAAAAGATACAATGTATGTTATGATAAGGAAAATCACAATTTCTTCCATTCTATGGATTAAAAACATTAACAATGTCAATTTTAGAATCTAGAATCCAGAAGATTTGAAATGTACACAAATTTAAGAAGGGGCCTGAAGCACTGCAGTTCCCTTTCAAAAGCTACACTCAATGCTGCGCGAAAACACTATGGGAACATCTTTGTTCAGCCTGTTGTGAAGCATGTGTGTATCAAACATGCAAAATCTTGATTTATATATCCTCGGTCAGGTGACGTCATCTGATGAGATGCACCTGCAGGTTATAAATAATAGTGAACTGGAAACATTTTCAGGTCATTTTGTCTTCAAGGACCGCATTGTGTTAGCGTGTGTATGTGTGTGTGTGTGTGTGTGTGTGTGTGTGTGTGTGTGTGTGTGCAAGCGAATATACAAACAAAAGAAAAAGAAAAGTGTTAACTCACTGATATGGCAGAGTTTACTAAGAGATGCGTGCCTCCGTGTGATAGATCTCTTTCTAAGGGCGATCTCCATGATTTTTGTGTTGGGTGTCTGGGGGAAGAGCACGCTCTCCTTGGGCTCCAGGGAGAGTGTGAGCACTGTGATCTCCTCTCTATTAAGGTGCTGTGTGCGCTGCTCGCCTTCTTTAAAGAGAAACCTCGGGCCGCAGGGCATTCGTGGGGTCCACATGCCGATCTGGCAAACGCGCGTGTGACGGAATTTCCCCTTTTTCTCGCGCTCTCCCTGGAGCAGGAAGTTTTAGCGTCCACTTCTCAAGCGTGCTCCGGCGCTTCTTGTGAAGGAGCAGAAGAGACTTTCTCTCTCACTTCCATGGAAATAGCCACCTCAGAACGCTAGTGATGACAGAGTGTATGAGGAATTACTTGATGTAATAACACAGGCGGTCGAACGGTTGCATATCGACTGGCCGCAGAAGCGACATTCCCTGGATGGCTGGGGGAGGGGCCTCAACGACTCTCTCTCTTTCTTTGGTGATCTTCATGATGAGTTAACTTTTTCATGGAATAAGTCTTATTCATCCTGTGTTTTCATGCCATTGACTTCAATTTATTAGAATATCGTTAGCTAGGGAAAGCTTTTCAGGCAGTGGGTCAGGCTGGTGCTATGCTGCACACCATGGTGGTTTTGCAGGCGTACAGGCTGACCTGCTGAAAGACTTTGGGAGGTTTCTTCCACGCCATGGTCAAGAGTCGTGACCAGTCCCGACCAGGTCTGGCCCTCACAAGGGTGAGGCGCAGAGGGAGACTCCGGGCACCCCCTCGTAGAGACTGGGGTGGGGCTCGCTGCTCTTCTCAATCTACCTCAAAGAGACCGGACCTGAGGAGCTTCCTCTCTGCAAAAAAGAAGTCCTGAGGCTCATGCGTCCAGGGCTGTGGGGGTGGCTCCCCTGGGGAGGGACGCCTGGAATTCCTTCACAGAATAAAGTCTTCTCCCTGGCACCCCAAGGAGGCGTGTGTTCAAGCCCCGCCACTACTGGTGTTTCGGGGAGCACCGGTTGCCAACAAAATGTTGGGTGTTCGGTCACTTCTTGTGTATGGTATGAAGGACTGTGGAGACAGGCTACAGGATTCAGTTTGCACATCGTCCTGCGCGTTTCAATGGCGTGGTCTCCACTTCCATGAAACTGGAATGAGCACATCTGTTATTTTTGCTGGGAAAAGGGGCCATAGAACATGTGACCCACCCAGACAGAGAGTCAGGTTACTACAGTCGGTATTTCTTGATTCCCAAGAAAGACAGGGGGCTGCGTCCAATTTTTGATCTTTGCAGGTTGAACCGTTATCTCAGGAAATCATTATTTTTTATCTCACAGGTTCAAAATGTTGACTGTCAAAATGATTGTCACAAACCAATCTTCTGGTTGGATTTGAGAAACAATCGACCTGAAGGACGCATATTTTCATATAGATATATTGCCACAACACAGGAAGTTCCTGAGAGTCACTTTCAGGGTCAAAGCTTACCAGTATTGGGTCCTTCCATTTGGCCTAGCTCTGTCACCCCGTACATATACAAAATTCATGGATGCAGTTCTGGCTCCTTTACTACGCCAGAGCATCCGTATTTTGAATTACATAGGCGACTGGCTGATTCTGGCTCAGTCTCAGGAGCTAGCGCTTCGACATCTGGATGTCGTCCTAGCTCATCTCCATTCTTTAGGATTGAGACTCAACACCACGAAAGCGTTCTCTTTCCTGTTCAGAGGACAACGTATTTGGGTGTCACATGAGATTCGCTCACAATGCGGGCACAGCTGTCTCCTGCTTGTATCGAATCAATCCTCAACACCCTGAAGGAAATCAAGCTAGGCCAGAAAGTGACTGTTCATCACTTTAAGAGATCTTTAGGTCTCATGGCAGCTGCAACCACGGTGATTCCTTTGGGCCTTCTGCACATGAGAGCATTTCAGTCGTGGTTAAGAGCCAGGGGATTTCACTCAAGGGCCAATCCCCAGAGGCAAATAAGGGTTACACGCCTGGGGCTTCTGCTGATTGATTTATTACTTCTGACATTGCTGGCTGTGTCTCTGTTTTCATGCTGCGTTTCGCACGCAAAAAAAAAAGAAAAAAAAATCCAAACACGTCTTTTATTAGCTAGTGTCACTCAGTATTACTAAATTGTCTCTCCTCCATGCTTTTCTCTACCTGACCACCATTTCCTCACTACTCCTAAGCAGTTGACACTTCCAGAGCTCTCCTACATTTTGGGGGAGATAGGAGTGATTTCTTATTTCAAGAATCTTAGTAATGAACTCTTACTCCTGAAAGTAGGACCAACATTGCATCACTCTGCAAATTTCTACTCTTAGATGCTTAGTTAATATAGACCCTGATCTTATGCACCAATTTAGTAAGTATTTTCTGTGTACTTAAATAATTGATACCGCTAAATGAATTTTTAACCTTTAACAGACATTATGCAAACATAAATAAAACACATACTGCTAAAAAATTTGGCAAACGCCCATATCCTGAGTCCAAAATCGGTCAATTTCATACACATTTACACAAAACCCTGTCGTCATGTTGGATTGTTTTTTTCTCTCAATATGGTAATCATGTGCAAGCAACCACGAATACCTCAGTGTAGTCCAAATCTGCAGTTCTGGTTTCATTAGAGCACCATATGGAACAGTAATTCGTGTGAGAGCATACATAACACGTGCTTTTTCTTAAGGCATCATTAGACAAAGCAGAAATATACTGGGACTAAAATAATACTGAAAATGTATAATTTGGATTTGAAAAAAATATTTTTTAAAACTTCAGTTCATAACTTTGGCTTCAGTGCTGTTCAAACTGAAATGCATCTATTTTCTGGTTCGTCTTCTTCTTTGCCTTTTGACTGTTCCTTTTCAGGGGTTGCCAACGAATTCTCTGCCTCCATTTGACCCTATCCTCTGCAGCCACTTCTCTCACACAAACTAACTTCATGTCCTCTTTCACTGCATTTATAAATCTCTTCCTTGGTCTTCCTCTACCTCCAAACATCAGCATCCTTATACCAATATATTCACATTTTCTCCTCTGAACATGTCCAACCAACATCAATCTGGCCTCTCTAACTCTATCTCTAAAACATCTAACATGGGTCGTACCTCTGACTCCCAAAGAGAACCTCAACATCTTCATCTCTGCTACAACCAGCTCTGCCTCCTGTCTTTTCTTCAGTGCCACTGTCTTTAAGTCATAGAGCATCGATGGTCTCACCACTGTCACCACCTTTCATTTCATTCTCGCTCATACTCTTTTATCACACCTGACACTTTTCTCCACCCGGTTCAACCTGCCTGTACATGCCTTTCCCTCTTTTCCACACTCTCCCTTGCTCTGGACTGTTGAACCTAAGTAATTAAAGTCCTGCACCTTCTTTCCCTCTGCTCCCTGTAGCCTCACCATTCCACTTGGGTCCTTCTGATTCACACACATGTATTCTGTCCTGCTGTAGCTAACCTTCACAACTCTGCTTTCCAGAGCAAACCTCCACCTCTCTAAATTTTCATGCACTAGTTTCCTGCTCTTGCTACAAAGAACAATGCCATCTGCAAACATCATAGTCCATGGAAATTCCTGGAAATCTTTCATCTGGCCCATAACCAGAGGAAACAAGAAGGTTGTACACAATGGACCTTGTTTACACAAACATCACATCAGGCAGAGCCCCTCCCACCTTGGCTACCCCATTCCTTCTCTGCATCATGACAACCAACTCTCTTGTCTTTCAAAATACAAATACTGTATTTTGTTCTTATGAATTGTCATAATTGATGAATCATGAATTCTGTACTGTACAAGAGAATCCTGAAGGAGAATGTCTGGTCAACAGTTTGTGACCTCGAGATCAAGCACACTTGGGTTATGCAGAACGACAATGATCGATAAACATACCAGCAAGTCCACCTCTGAATGGCTCACAAAAATAAATAAAGATTTTGCAGTGTCTAGTCAACTATGAACTTAAATCCTGATGTATGACCTGAAATAGGCCATTCATGGTCAAAACCCTCCAACGTGTTTGAATTAAAACAGTTCTGCAAGGAAGAGTGGGCCAAACTTCTCATCTCAAGACTCAAAACCAAAAGTGGCACAATCACTTATTAGGTTTAGGGGGCAATTACATTTTCACATAGGACCAGGCAGTTAAATTATTATTATTATTATTTTTATAAATGTTTTATAAACTATTTATTCATCAGTTATCATCAGTATCATTAAATAAAATCATCATTTAAAACTGCATTTTGCAGTTAGGGTTATCTTTGTGTAATATTACATTTTATTTAATCATAACAAATATACAAAAGAAAAACAGGAAGTGGACTCAGTATTCTGCTCAGCATGAGCAGAAAATGGGGGTTGTAATGATACCTCTAAAATACCCCGAGCACTTGGATTATCATAAAATCTCTCCTCCACTAACTTATTGTTAGTTTAGGATATGCTCATTGGCATTTTTTATTTTCAAGTAAATGAGAATCACAAGCTGAATTTAGAAACCCTGTCATAAGCTGATGAGTCACAAGCTGATGAGCGTTTGTTTTAATCATGGTAGGATCATCTTTGTGATTCATCAAAACCATTATTAATATGCTACCTCATGATATCTGACTTGTAAATCCTGTAGATAGTAAGTGCAAGATTACATTAAATTTCCTAGTGTTCCAATTTTGTCTGGACAGGCTCATAAGCCATTTAGACTGTGCATTCCTGGCTGTCAATGCTGTGCTCCATAATTAACACTCTGGCTCTACCTCACTTCCTATATTAGCAATGTTCTCTGGAGCCCCACTAGTCCTTGTCACTCTTGAAAAGCTCATGGATGATAATTGTCACTTGTCTCAGCCAAGGCAGCTCTTGTTAATGGAGTGGGGAGGTCTGAATTGATGAAGTACTAACCAGACCCTGGTCTGCTTACCCACTCTGTAAAATATAATTAAACTGGATTTTATCTGATAGATAATTTTCTTCTCTCAATATATCTTGCTTTCTGTATATTTTTCATTACGTAGGGATTTTTAATGGTTTATTAAATAATCTTTTCACTGGGTATCATTCTTCTCCCATCTGCAGAAAGCCTATCCTTCTGTTACAGTAGCTTATCCATATGTTATAATTTATGTCAAGTAAGACAACAATGTGCTAGTTAGGCTAGATTTTGTGACCCTCATATCTACCCTATGTGATACCATTTTGCTCTTTCATTTAGTTGTGATGTGATATAAAAAAAAAAAAGTGTTCTTAAAACATTATAGAAGACGAAGCAGAAAAAAATTATTTTCGCTCTCTCTCCCTCTTTTGTCTTGGTCAAATCAACATGGTTGTGAACAGAATCATGAATTATAGAGAGTTTTTTTTTTACTTTCAGTTTCTAATTTTCTATTGTGAGAGTTTTGAGCATTTCAGTTCCCTATCAAAAGCTACACTCGATGCTGCGTGAAAACGCTATGGGAAGATCTCTTTGTTCTCCGGTTGTGAAGCCTGTGCATGTCAAAACCGCCGACTACCTCGGCTTATAACCTCTGCCAGACATGACGTCACCGAATAAGGTGCACCTGCAGGTTATAAATAGGAGTGAACCGAAAACATCCTCAGATCTTTTTGTCCCTGTGCGTGTGCATGTGCAAGCCGTAACGAAAGCAAAAATAAAAAGGAAAATAACAGCATTAACTCACCGATATGGCAGAGTTGCTTAAGAGATGCGTGCCTCTGTGCGATAGATCTCTTTCGGAGAGCAATCTTCATGAATTTTGTCTCGAGTGCTTGGGGGAAGAACACGCTCGCCTCAGGCTTCAGGGAGACTGTGAGTACTGTGATCTTCTCCCTATTAAGGTGCTGCGCACGGCGCGCTTTCTTTAAAGAGAAACCGCGAGTCGCAGCGCATTCCTGAGGCTCGCATGCTGATCTGGCAGACGCGCATGAGACGGAATTCCCCCTTTCTCTCGCGCTCTCTCCGGATCAGGAAATTTTAGCTTCCGCTTCGCAAGTGCGCTCCGGCACTTCTTGTGAAGAAGCGGAAGAATCCTCCTCTCTCGCTTCCATGGAAGTAGCCTCCTCACAACGCTCTTCCAGTGCTGACAGAGCTTATGAGGAATTATTAGAGGTTATAAAGTGTGCGGTCGAGCAATTGCATATCGACTGGCCGCAGAAGCGAGATTCCCCCAAGCGCTAGAGATTAGACGACATTAGACGACTCGTGCGCCCGGGGCCATGGGGGTGTCTCCCCCCAGGGAGAGGTGCCTGGATTTCCGTCACAAAACAGGGCCTCCTCCCAGGCACTCCCAGTGTTCAATCTCCGCTACTACTGGTGTTTCGGGGAGCGCCGGTCTCCAACGAAAAGTTGGGTGTTCGGGCATCTCCTGCCACACTTCACGATACCCAACACCTAACACCCCCCCATCCAGCCGAAGTGTCAAAGCTCGTGCCCCTTTCAGAGAAGCTGGCAGCATGGAAACTGCTTCCAGGCGTATCTCCTTGGGTACAAAGGATTGTAGCCACAGGCTACAGGATTCAGTTTGCACATCGTCCTCCGCGTTTCAACGGCGTGGTCTCCACTTCCGTGAAATCGGACCGAGCACATCTGCTGGCCCAGGAGTTACAGACGCTGCTGGGCAAAGGGGCCATAGAACATGTTCCCCTCCCAGACAGAGAGTCGGGCTACTACAGTCGGTACTTTTTGGTGCCCAAGAGAGATGGGGGGTTGCCTCCGATCTTGGATCTTGAACCGCTATCTCAGGAAATCCAGATTCAAAATGTTGACTGTCAAAATGATTGTTTCTCAAATCCAACCAGAGGATTGGTTTGTGACAATCAATCTCAAGGACACATATTTCCATATAGAAATATTGCCACAGCACAGGAAGTTCCTGAGGTTCGCTTTCGGGGGCGAAGCTTACCAGTATTGGGTCCTTGCATTTGGCCTAGCTCTGTCACCCCGCACATATACAAGATGCATGGATGCGGCTCTGGCTCCTTTACGACTCCAGGGCATCCGTATTTTGAATTACATAGACGGCTGGCTAATTCTGGGCCAGTCTCAGGAGCTAGCGCTTCGACATCGGGATGTCGTCCTAGCCCATCTTCATTCTTTAGGATTGAGACTCAACGCCACAAAAAAGCGTTCTCCTTCCTGTTCAAAGAACAACATATTTGGGTGTCACATGGGATTCGGTCACAATGCGGGCACAGCTGTCTCCTGCTCGTGTCGAATCCATTCTCAACACCCTGAAGGAAATCAAGCTAGGCCAGAAATCTCTAGGCCTCATGGCAGCTGCGTCCACGGTGATACCTTTGGGCCTTCTGCACATGAGAGCGTTTCAGCTGTGGCTAAGAGCCAGGGGGTTTCATTCAAGGGCCAATCCCCAGAGGCTAATAAGGGTTACGCGCCGGGGGCTTCGTACCCTTTCTTTGTGGTTCAGACCCAGGTTTCTGACTTTGGGTCCCACTTTAGGTCTGTCTTGTCGTCGCAAGATGCTAACGACAGACGCTTCTGTCACGGGCTGGGGTGCGGTCTTGGATGGCTGTCCAGCACAAGGGAGCTGAGAGGTCATCTTCTCACGTGGAACATCAATTGCCTCAAAATGATGGCTCTGTTTCTGGCCCTGAAACACTTCCTCCAGTAGTTGAGAGGTTACCATGTCCTAGTGCGGGTGGACAGCACTGCGGTAGTCTCGTACATAAATCGTTCTGAGGGGGACCAACTAAGACATGCTGGTCTTCCAGCTAGCGTAATTGAAACCATTTTAAGTGCCAGAGCTCCGTCCACTAGAAGAACATATGCCCTCAAATGGAGTGTATTTGAAAATTGGTGCATGACAAGACATGTAGACCCAGTTCACTGCCAGATTGTTTCAGTGCTGGAGTTCCTGCAAGAAAAGTTGTCCTCGGGCTTATGCCCTAGTACTCTGAGAACGTACGTGGCCACTATTTCGGCTTGTCACGCTCTGACCGATGGGGTTTCTGTGGGGAAGCACCATTCAGTTGCCCGTTTTATTCGTGGAGCTAAACGGTTGAAGCCACTCACTAGAGTGACGGTCCCTTCATGGGACTTAGCTATTGTAATCGAAGGCCTGGCTGACACCCCTTTCGAACCACTAGAGTCAGCACCTGTCAGGCTTCTGTCTCTTTAAGATGTTTTTTCTTATGGCCATTACCTCTTTGACGAGGATTGGGGATCTGCAGGCTCTATCAGTCTCCCCATCCTGCCAAGACTTTGCCCCTGAGCTAGTCAAAGCTATTCTGCATCCTCACCTGAACTATCTTCCCAAGGTTCCATTCTCGACCATGCACCCAGTTGTTCTCGAAGCCTTCTGTCCTCCGCCTTTCACAGCTCCGGAGCAGGAAAGACTTCACTTACTGTGTCCAGTACATGCTTTTCGGATTTACATCTACCGCACTAGCCAGTGGCGTATGGGGGTCGCAACTGGGGGGTGGCTGCCACTAGACAGACTCTGTCACACTGGGTGAGAGATGCTATTGCCCTAGCCTATGAGGCGCATGGTCACACTTTGCCTCTGGGAATCAGGGCTCATTCAACCAGGGGGATTGCCTCATCGATTGCCTTAGCAAGAGGCGTCCCCCAGCAGCAGGTGTGTGATGCGACGGGCTGGTCCTCTCCACACATGTTTGTTAGATTTTATAGTCTGGATGTCAATGCTACTCCAGGTTCGCGGATCCTTGAGTCAGCATCCCAGAGCTAGGTCTGAGACCTCCTCGGCTTTGTGCGCACACGCTACACAACCTGGGGGTCCAGACACTTGTAGTGCGGCGGCGTTGGTATTCTCATTCCCATAGCGTTTTCACGCAGCATCGAGTGTAGCTTTTGAAAGGGAACGTCTCGTGTTACTTGGCTGTAACCCTGTTCCCTAATAAAGCGGGAACGAGATGCTGCGTTCCGATGCCGCACTGCTGGCGTGCCTGGATGTCCTTCAGACAAAATTGACCTGAGGATGTTTCCAGTTCACTCCTATTTATAACCTGCAGGTGCACCTAATTCGGTGACATCATGCCTGGCAGAGGTTATAAGCCGAGGTATTCAGCGGTTTTGACATGCACAGGCTTCACAACTGGAGAACAAAGAGATGTTCCCATAGCGTTTATACGCAGCATCTCGTTCCCGTTTTATCAGGGAACAGGGTTACAGCCAAGTAACCTGAGACATTTCTGTGTGTCATAGAAGTATGTTTTGTCCTGTCTGTATTTTTTTGTGTTTCACCAGTTGGCAGTAGTTGTATTTTTTACTCTTGCAGGTGTGTATCTGCAAACATCATGTTAGGGACAGGGTTACTGTTGGTGGTGGTGTCTGTAGGGATACAGGTTTTATACTCTTGGTATCTGTGTTTTGTTCATTGGCACTGGGTGCAGTGTATCCCTCTGTGGTACCGGTGTTTGGAACTAACCTGTTTAAGCAGTGACTGCGGTGCTCTTGGTGGTGCTGAAGCCCACTCAAGGCTTGGGCTCCCCGATGTTTTCATGCTGGCTGTCCCCACATGGCTGCTGCTAACTGATTCATTATGGGACATGTTATATGCTGCCTCTGCAGGTGACTGATACTGTATGTTTTTAGTAACAGCAAAGATGCATCTTTGAAACAGTAACACAGTGTCAGGGATAACCCCTAGAGGACGCCAAAGCACCCTTTGTTTTGGTTTGTAGTTCCTTTTGTTTAAACTTCTGTTCCCATGGGGCAACTCGGTCAGGTGACCAGGGGGCGCTCACCTGAGCCGAGTTGGTGATTAGTTTTATTATAAATAGGTTGATGTCTTTGAGTTTCTTGTCTTGCGTCTGTTGATTTATCTCCGTAAAAGTCTGTATGTTTAGTTCATGGTTCCCGTCATTTTCTATACATGTTTTAGTTTCAGTTTTCATTTATAAAGTATCTTTGTTTTGTGTTTTCCCTGATTTTATGTTAAATAAACATCGTTTCCTTTAAAACCTGGATTCTCGTGCAATTATGCCTCGCACTCAGAAACGTGACAGAACGGAAGACCTTGAAAGAGGCATAGCAGAGGGGCCCCCCCCGGAGATTCTTTTGGGGGGGGCAACGATGTTTGAAGTTTGGGGAACCGACGCGGAAAGCAGGAGGAGAACCAAACGGCATAGCGGCAGAAGAGCGGAGTGTGAGTGGGACGTGCAGCTGGGAGCAGCCTCCCAGAGTCTTTGGAGCAGCTTTCGGCAGTGCGCTCTGAGCAACAAAGAGCGCATTCGTGACCTGCGGGAGCAGGTGGCCAAGCTCCAAGGGCTGCTAGCACAGCTGCACCGCGCCGCTGAGCACAGCAAGCTGCCGCCGCTGCACCGCGGCGAAGAGGAGGGCGAGCTTCCGACGCAGCACTGTGTCTTCGTGGACGGCGAGCTTCCGTCACTGCACTGTGCCTTCGTGGACGGCGAGCTTCCGTCGCTGCACAGTGCCTTCGTGGACGGCGAGCTTCCGACGCAGCACAGTGCTTTCGTGATCAGTGAACCTCCTCTTCCTCCGCCGCCGCCATCATGCGCCGCCGAGGACAGCGAGCTTCCTCTTCCTCTGCCACCGCCTTCATGCGCCGCCGAGGACAGCGAGCTTCCTCTTCCTCTGCCGCCGCCTTCATGCGCCGCCGAAAATCACGAGCTCCATCCTCTTCCTCCGCCGTCGCCTTCATGCGCCGCCGAGGACAGCGAGCTTCCTCTTCCTCCGCCGCCGCCTTCATGCGCCGCCGAGGTCAGCGAGCTCCATCCTCTTCCTCCGCCGCCACCTTCATGCGCCGCCGAGGTCAGTGAGCTCCATCCTCTTCCTCCGCCATCGTCTTCATGCGCCGCCGAGGACAGGGAGCTTCATCCTCTTCCTCCGCCGCCGCCTTCATGCGCCGCCGAGGATAGCGAGCTTCCTCTTCTTCCTCCGCCGCCGCCTTCATGTGCCGCCGAGGTCAGTGAGCTCCATCCTCTTCCTCCGCCGCCGCCTTCATGCGGCGCCGAGGTCAGCGAGCTTCCTCTTCCTCCGCCGCCGCCTTCATGTGCCGCCGAGGATCACGAGCTCCATCCTCTTCCTCCGCCGTCGCCTTCATGCGCCGCCGAGGACAGCGAGCTTCCTCTTCCTCCGCCGCCGCCTTCATACGTCAACGAGGACAGCGAGCTTCCTCATCCTCCGCCACCGCCTTCATGCGCCGCCGAGGATCACGAGCTCCATCCTCTTCCTCTGCCGTCGCCTTCATGTGCCGCCGAGGACAGCGAGTTTCATCCTCTTCCTCCGCCGCCTTCAGCACTGCCGAGGACAGCGAGCTTCCTCTTTCTCCGCCGCCGCCTTCATGCACCGCCGAGGACAGCGAGCTTCCTCTTCCTCCGCCGTCATGTGCCGCCGAGGACGTCGAGCTTCCTCCGCCGCCGCCGTCATGCGCCGCCGAGGACGTCGGGCTTCTTCTGCCGCCCTGCGTCAATGAGGACGGCGATCCTCTTCTGCCTCCACCGCCGTTCGTCAATGAGGACGGCGAGCCTCTTCTGCCTCCGCCGCCCTGCGTCACCGAGGACGGCGAGCTTCCTCCGTCTCCGCCGCCCTACATCAACGAGGATGGCCAGATTCTTCCGTCTCCGCCGCCCTGCTTCAACGGGGGCATGAAGCCACCTGGCCCACAGGACATGGGTGCCAGCCTCTGGGTGAGAGGGGCAGACATTGGACCCTGGGGGGGATGCCCTGGACCTCCTGTGGCGCCCCGGAGTTGCGCCCTTTGAGGGGGGGTTATGTCAGGGATAACCCCTAGAGGGCGCCAAAGCGCCCTTTGTTTTGGTTTGTAGTTCCTTTTGTTTAAACTTCTGTTCCCATGGGGCAACACGGTCAGGTGACCAGGGGGCGCTCACCTGAGCCGAGTTGGTGATTAGTTTTATTATAAATAGGTTGATGTCTTGCGTCTGTTGATTTATCTCCATAAAAGTCTGCATGTTTAGTTCATGGTTTCCGTCATTTTCTATACGTGTTTTAGTTTCAGTTTTCATTTATAAAGTATCTTTGTTTTGTGTTTTCCCTGATTTTATGTTAAATAAACATCGTTTCCTTTAAAACCTGGATTCTCGTGCAATTATGCCTCGCACTCAGAAACGTGACACACAGCTGACAGTCTGAAATAATAAATTAAACTTCGCTCTTACAGAACCACAGATCATTCCCAGATTCATACATTTCCCCATCATGCAGCATGAAATCAATGACAAGCAGCAAGCCATCAAGCAATACCATCAGAAAGGTATCTGTTGGCCCCAAATTTATTCTGCAGCATACCAATAACCCCAAACATACAGCCAATGTCACTAAGAACTATGTTCAGCATACAGTAGATAAGAACAGGATGTCCTGGACATCATAGTTTAGTCCCGTATTCTGAGTGCCTAAGAATCACTCCTAGGAACTTAGTAAACCTAGTGCCTACTGTACATGCCTTTGGGGGCATGGTTAGGTTCTGCCTTAGGTTATTTGCTGTTTCTGTTGGTCAGGTTTAGGTTCAGCAATGTTATCTCAAAAAAGAGGTCAGCTGACTACCTGAATATATTAAATGACCAACTACTCACAATAAGTTAGGGATATTGTGAGAGACTCAGTGGATGTCATACATACAGTGTTTGTTTCATTTCAGAGCTTTTTGGGATAGGCAGGCCATTGTATTGGGGTGATAGACACACCTCATTTTGTGTTTTCCATGTAATGGTCTCATTGTGTACAGGTGTGACTTACATTGGGACAATACCAAAAGACAACCCTTTTCAATGTGGGATCAATTTCAACATTCTGTGGGTATAAAAAGCTGGTATTGTCAGTAAGACATTCCAAGTTCATCATTTGAACAGCCATGAACACACAAAGTCACTTAACGGATGAGCAGCACCACCTGGCCATGGTGCGCCATCGGGTCAGTGGCAGATGTTGCTCGTGAACTTGGTGTATCTCAAAGTGTCATAAGCAGACTTGCATCAAGACACAGAACTACTGGCAGAGTTCATGAAAGACCCAGGAGTGGAGCCCCACGAGTGACAGACCGCAACGATGACCAGTACCTAAGCACCTATGCACTCGGACATCGTTATGCAACTGCCGCACAGCTGCAGGCCTGTTTACAAGATGTGAGAGGTACTAGGGTTTCCAGAAAAATCATTCGCAACCGACTCCACCGCTTTGGCTTGAATGCCAGACAACAATTGCAGGTGACCTCAGTGACACCAAGACCCCGTCGTGAACACTGTCAACATGGTCCCCGGGGTTTGCTTTGGTGGAGGAGGTGGAACAGTCTGGGAAGGCATCACCAGTCAGCGCAAAACAGATTTGGTTATTGTAGATGGCTCAGTCACTGCATGTTCTTACCTCAGAGACATCATAGAACCCATCATCACCCACCAATTCCACCAGCACACCCCCAACTTTCTGTTCATGGACGATAATGCTCCACCACATCGTGGCAGAATTGTCACAGCTCAACTTCAGGAAGTTGGAGTGCCTCATATGGTATGGCTATCAATGTCCCCTGACCTGAACCCCATAGAGCACGTCTGGGACCAGATGAAGCAGAGACAGTATGATCGTACCCCACCCCCACGTGACCTGGCAGAACTGCATGTAGCACTTGTGGAAGAGTGGAATGCATTGCCTCAGAACAGCATCATGAGGCTAATGAGGAGCATGAGACATTGTTGTCAAGTTGTCATTGCGGCAAATGGTGGAAACACCCGCTACTGACATTGTCAATTTTTGTTATTTGGTGCTATCCTTGTTATTGTCTAAATTTTTGGGGTAATAAATATTAAACTTATGAAAATGGTGGTTCTTCTCATTCATTATTAGTAATATCAAAGGGAACTTTTACTTACTTTATTAAAATTCGGAGCAAATAAGAAAACCTGAATGTAAATAACAATATCCCTAACTTATTGTGAGTAGTGTATTTCATCAATGAGTGTGTTCTTCCCTAATGGCACAGACATACAGATATTACTCAACCAGAATTGGACTCCTACTGTTGCGGCACCAGGTGGCGGCATAAGGATTTTGTGTTTGCCGGCTTTATGCCGGTAAGTGGAGCTATGACCATAGACTGAGCTTATCGACAACTGCACATGATATCATAGCATATAAATTCAGGCCAAACATTGTAGTTGAACAAATGCATAATCACAGTACTAAAATTACCATATAAATTTAGAATTGAAATTAAATATAGTCATTGCTTATTTACATCACATTTAACAAAAATAAACGTTAACACAGTGGGACTTTAGATTTTATCATGTATAATTAGAAAATACACAAAAGGGTTTTGTTTCATCTTATACTTTGTGTTTTTGTTTTTATTTACAGATGTGTGAAGAGGAGAATGCCTATTACCGTCGCGCTCACCGCCGCGACAAAACGACAGCGGGCAAAATAAATCAGTTGCATTTCAAGGCAATTTGTGAAATGACCGCCAGGTGGCGCAAAGTGACATTTTCCATCATCTCAGTTTTTAAAAAATAATTAAGTCATAAAAAAGTCAAAACAATATGCTGTATCGAAGAAATACTACAGTAATGGTAATTTCCACATCTGTATATTTTATACAACAAGCATGAAAAATCTTAATCAGAGCTATTGATATTTGCTGTACAATAGTGTAATGAGTAAAAAAAAACATTGAAGTTGAACATTAAAACAAGTACACTACACTGTAAACCCTAATGCTCGAAGTAATTAAACACATTGAATACAGTAAACCTAAATAATTGAATGAATAATAATTTTGAGTACGTAAGTAACAGTAACTTTATGTGTAATTAGTACTGTGATTATGCATTTGTGCATTTGATTATGCAACGTATTTGAGCTTGGCCGCTCTCACACAGTGCTGTGTGGAATGATTTATCGTCCACCTAAGCATAATAAGAACTTTTTAACTGACTTGTCTGACTTTTTGGCGGAAATTATGCCTAAATATGATCGTGTCCTTCTTGTGGGTGATTTTAATGTTCATGTTTGTTGCCCTGAAAATCTGCTGGCCAAAGATTTTTTAAGATTAATTGATTCGTTTGGTTTTGTGCAGTCAGTGTCTGGCCCCACACAGGGGCACACCCTTGATCTTGTTTTATCTCATGGATTATCTATTTCTAAGATTGAAGTCTGTGATGCAGTATTTTCTGATCACATGCCTGTTTTGTTTGATTCTGTTTTACCGAATAATGATGTTAAACCTTGCGCGTGTGTACGGCGCTGTTGCGTGTTTAACTCCTCCACCGCCGCTGAGTTCTCTGATGCGTTTAACCGGAGCTGTGATGATGACATCTTGAAGTACGCCTCTGTTGCTGGCTTTGACACTGAGGCACTAGCATAATGGTTCCATTCCACCTATTAAAAACCAGGCGCCCCAAAGTTAAATCCGAACCCTGGTTAAACGATAAGACTCGTGCTGTCAAACGCGTGTGTCGTAAAATGGAACGAAAATGGAAAAAGGACAAGTTGTCAGTATCTTTTATTTCATTGAGAGACAGTTGGCGTCTTTATCAGAAAACTGTAAAAGCTGCAAAAACCAAACATTTCTCTGAGTTAATTTTAGCTAATTGTCATAAGCCTCGCATTTTATTTCAATCATTTAATGTTATTCTTAATGGCCCCCAAATTGTCAGTTTCGAAAGCTCTTATGCAGTGTGTGAAAACTTTCTCCAGTTTTTTATTGATAAGGTTTCTTCTACAAGGGCTCTTATTACATCTCCTGCATGTGACCCATCTATCTCTACTTCTGTCTCTAGCTCAGCTGTTTTTAACCAGTTTGAGCCTATCTCTCTTTCCTTTCTGTTAAAGATTATAAATGTTATGAAGCCTGCAGGATCTCCTGCTGATCCCATTCCTCCGCATCTTTTCAAAGAATTGGTTCCCATTCTAGGTCCTATAGTTTTAAATATTATAAATAGCAGCTTGGGATCTGGGGTGGTACCCAGAAATTTTAAACATGCAGTTGTGCAGCCTTTGTTAAAGAAACCTAATCTTCATCCGTCTGTGTTTTCTAATTACAGACCAATCTCCAAGCTACAATTTCTGTCTAAGATTTTGGAGAAAGTAGTTTATACACAACTAATAAGTATTGTTAGAGAGCATGGAATTCTTGAGGTTTTTCAGTCTGGTTTCAAGGCTCTTCACAGTACTGAAACAGCTCTGTTAAGGGTCTTAAATGACATTTATCGTATTACGGATTCTGGTGATTCTGTGATTCTTCTGCTGCTTGATTTAACAGCTGCCTTTGACACAGTAGACCATGACATCCTTCTGTCATGCCTAGAACACTGGGTGGGAATTACGGGGGCAGCTCTAGACTGGTTTAGGTCCTATCTTACTGATAGAACATTTTTGGTTAGCCTTGGAGATCTGGAATCCTCATCAGCTCCTCTGACATATGGAGTCTCACAGAGTTCTATCCTTGGACCCCTTCTTTTCTCGTTATATTTGTTGCCGCTCGGTTATATCCTGAGAAAACATGGCATCTCCTTTCATTGCTATGCAGATGACAGTCAAATCTATCTCCCATTAAAGCAGAAGGAAGGCTACTCTGTAAAGGCTCTGTCAACATGTCTAGATGACATAAAGGCATGGTTAGCCCAAAATTTTTTACATTTTAATGATAAAAAGACAGAGGTTTTGGTATTTGGTCCTGGTGCCAAATGTGTTCCTGTGTTCCAACACTAGATTTAGGAGCTTTGGAGCAGTATGTTAAACCCACAGCATCAAATTTAGGTGTTATTTTTGACCATGGCCTTAAATTTGATAAACAGATCAGTGCTGTGGTTCGGTCCAGTTTCGCCAGAAATAGCCATTCACGCCTTCATCACCACTCGTATTGATTACTGCAATGCCCTTTATTTTGGGGGTTCTCAAGCAGCATTACATCGGCTACAGCTGATCCAAAATTCCGCTGCTTGACTATTAACGTCTACACGTAAAAGAGAACATATCTCTCCAGTTCTGGCCCGGTACAGTACCGAGTTAATTTAAAAATTCTTTTGGTCACGTTTAAATGTTTACATGGCCTTGCCCCGCCCTACCTCTCGGATCTGCTTAAGCCATATGCTCCATCACGGACTCTCAGATCATCAGATAAACTTCTGCTGATGGTACCCAAGACCAAGTGCAAGCTCAGGGATGATTGGGCGTTCTCTGTGGCGGCACCCAAACTGTGGAACGACCTACCCTTGACCATTTGTGAGGCCACATCACTGAGGGTGTTTAAGTCCCAAAACTCACATGTTTTCTTTGGCATTTAAACCAACATGAGATTGTGTGTGATGTGATTTTAATTATGTTCCTTTTTAATAATTTATTATTATTATTATTATTTTTATTATTATTATTATTTTAAATTTCTTAACTTAGTTCCTTATTTTATTTTATAATATTACTATATTATTTTATTATTTATGTGAAGCACTTTGGGGCATTCTTGTTTTTTAAAGTGCTATACAAATAAAGATGAGTTGAGAGTTGAGTTGAGAAAACTTCCACCAGTGGAAACTCTATAGATCTCTTGCAGCATAGTGGTTAAGTGTCTTGCCTGCTGTGCGGAAAACCCCCAGTTTGATTCCTGTGTTGGATAGTTTGCAATATTTTTTTTATTTGTTCAACAATCTAAAAAATTTATAGTTCTGTTTACTTAAAATAAAAAAAAATCATTAAATAAAAAAAAAATTTAACTGATTACCTCAAATATTTGCCGTTTTGCCAACTTAATTGGGTTTACAGTGTAGGGTTTTGGGTCATCTTAAATGTTGTGTTCTTTAAATTTGTAGTAGATAATACCAAAATAAATTAAACTAAATGACTCTAAAATTAAAGCCGTGCCAGAACGTGCTACTGCGTAAGCAGATGTCGTTGTCATTCAGCCCCGCTTGTGTTAGTATGGGAAAGAAATGCAGTACAATGTTATGATAATAATTTTCTTTAATAAATAATGAACCCCGTTGCGCTGTACCACCGCTGGCAAAACTTTATAAAATATAATCACAGTACTAAAATTATAGTAATACATATAGCCGTTTATACTTGTCACGGCGCGCGCCTGTGATGGGCGTGCGCCCAAATCAATATTGCTCCTCATTCATTCCGAAGCTCACTAGGTAGGCGGCCTAGGTGCACACTGCAGGTATGCAAAGAAGCGGGGCCGCCTAACTAGGCACAACTAGTGAGCTATCGGTGCTAATGATCCCAAGCTTCTCTCCGCTATCAAACAGCAGGGAGTGTTTCTCGGGGTCTGTTGGGGGAAACTGGACTTTAAAAAGCATCTCGCTGTTTACTTACAATGTAACTGATTATCTCAACTATTTGGAGTTTTGCCAACTTAATTGGGTTTACAGTGTAGCAGTCAAAAAATACTCTAAAAATGCAGTGTTGTTTTTGTAAACACATTGTTGGGTTGTTTATGCTGGGTCAAAATTCTGGGTTATTTCGGGTACTTTAAACACATTGTTGGGTTGCTCATGTTGGGTCAAATGAGATGTAGTGAGTCATTTACAAATTAACACCTGGGTGGGTTATTTTGACCCAACAATTGGTTTATTCTTTATTATCTGTTTTCTCCAAACGGCAGCCTGCAAAATGTTCGAAATATGATTGTTATTGTGTTACAAGTTGTCACGTCATGCGCCTGTGATGGGCTGCACCCAAATCAATATCGCTCCTCGCTCAAACTTAAATGCACCCCTCCCCACTTTAAGAACCTCTTGGATCTGAGGCTCTTCTGAAGACCTGCAGTGCTTCAGGCCTCTTTTTAAACTTCATCTTCTGGATTCCAAATTCTAAAATTGAAATTGTTACCATTTTTTAATCCCTGGAATGGAAGACATTAAGATTTTCGTTATTATAACATGAATTGTATTGTTGTAATCACTCTATACACAATTTTCTTGGTTATTTATTTTTAAATAAAATATAAAATTGAATACAAAATGAAAATAAAAAACAAAATAGACCATTTGTATTTTCATTTGTTGTGTATAGAGTGATTAAAAACAGTACAAGGCATGTTATGGTGAGGAAACTTTCCATCTCTTCCACACTGACTGATGTGCCTAATTTTTGTCAGCAGAGCCTCTGTTACACTGAATAATGCACGACTTTTCATGAATATGTAAGACCTATTGACACCTCTCAGTTGACCCCCCACACACACACCAAAACACACAGAAAGCAGACCACTACATACATAAAATTTACAAATTTATAATTTACATTAAAGCACACATTTCGCTTTTTATAAGTATATATTTTTCCACGTCTGTGAGGCAAGTATACACGGAGTTTCGGGTCATTTTCTGACGCGCTCAAGTTAGCGCGCCCTGTTTACTTTCATCATATAAAAAATCATAAGGGTTTCAAGTCATTGTGAGTGCTTATAAGGCTTATAATAAGTCTTATAAGGCTTGTTCACACGCTGTCCTCTCACGGAGATCAAAGGGAGGCATTCCCCTTTTTAAAGTCTCTGGGGCGCGTCACATCACCCCGCTCGCATGCCACTCTCCTTAGTAAACTCCACAGCAAGATGCTTTTTAAAGTCCAATTTCCCCCAACAGACCCCGAGAAACACTCCCGCTGTGTTTGATAGCGCGGAGAGAAGCTCGGGATCATTAGCGCCGATAGTTCACCAGTTGTGCCTAGTTAGGCAGCCCCGCTTCTTCGCATACCTGCAGTGTGCACCTAGGCCGCCTACCTAGTGAGCTTCGGAATGAGTGAGGAGCGATATTGATTTGGGCGCACGCCCATCACAGGCGCACGCCGTGACAAGTATACATTTACTTTGCTTAAATTTGATGCAAATAAGAAACGGCTATATGTATTACTATAATTTTAGTACTGTGATTATATTTTATAAGGTTTTGCCAGCAGTGGCACAGCGCAACGGGGGTCATTATTTATTTAAAAAAATTATGATCATAACATCGTACTGCATTTCATTCCCATACTACCGCAAAAACACAAGCGGGGCTGGATGACAACGACATCTGCTTACACAGTAGCACGTCCTGACAATGTTTAAATTTTATAGTCATTTAGTTTAATTTATTTCGGTAATATCTACTACAAATCTAAAGAACACAACATTTAAGATGACCCAAAACCCTACACTGTAAACCCGATTAAGTTGGCAAAACGCCAAATGTTTGAGGTAATCAGTTACATATATTTTTTTTTAATTAATGATAGTTCTGTTTATTTAAAATTGGAAAAATAAATTTTTGAGTTTGTTGAACAAATAAAAAAATATATATTGCAGCGCATCCTGCGCGGGAATCCAACCAGGGGTCTTCCACATGGAAGGCGAGACACTTAACCACTGCGCCACGAGAGCTCTGTAGAAATTACACTGGTGGAAGTTTTACTTAAGTTATTGTTACTTAGGTACTCAAACAATTATTTAGGTAAACAGTACTTAATGTGTTTAATTACTTTGAGCATTAGGGTTTACAGTGTACATGCGTAGGCTTTCTAATTACACATGATAAAATCTAAAGGCTCACTGTGTTAATATTTACTTTGCTTAAATTCGATACTAATAAAATTTAATTCTACATTTGTACTGTAATTTTAGTACTGTTATTATGAATTCGTTTAAGTACAGTGTTACACTTGATTTTATCTGCTACTACGTGCAGCTCTAAAGGAGCTGCGGCTCATTAATCCTTGAGAGAATGAAATAAGGTCGGTCTATAGTTATATAGCTCCACTCAGTGGTCAAAGCCAGCAACTGCATACCGTCGCCGTGAGGTGCGACGGCAAAACTAGAAAACTGGTCTTCACACATCTGTATAGTAGATTTATTAACTGAAATAAATTAAACTAAATGACCATAAAATTCAAACATAAACCGATGTCAATCAGCAGCGCTGGTGTTTTTGCATTCTTAAGATAAGAATGAAATGCAGTATGTTGTTATGATCATCATAATTGTCTTTAATAAATAATGAAAACATTTTTAAAATATACATTTCTACATTCCAGTAGCACATGGTGCATTGCACACAGTTTTAGTCAAAGCACAAGATTTGAACTTGAATAAATAAACAGACAGGATGAGCCATTAATTTCAATCAACTTTTTTGTGGTGAAATTAATGAGTCTTTTTTTCCCCAAAAAGTTTATTGCCAAATAAATGTTGTTTTTTTTAATTAAGGTTAATAAATAAATAAATAAATAAATAAATAACAGACATATGTCAGATTATCGTCTCCTCATGCGCCACAGCCCCACCCCCGTGCTTAGCACTCCATTCACATGCAAGTTTTAAGTGAACGACTGGAATTGCTGCAGACCTCAGTGTCCCGAGGTCTTGACAATGAATCTTTCTGATCTTGGTAATTTAGAAATGCCTTTACTGTACATGTGGATGGACTGTATTTATCTAATGCTATGTATGTCATGGTAAGTGAGAATGTGGAAAGTATAAATATATAAATTTAACTAAGGTAAATTAAGGATGTCTTAAAAACATAATGCAATAATGCAGATCAAATATAATACACCTGTCCATGAATAAAAAGGAATATATTTCACTTAAATATCACAGATTAAAACAAGGAAAGAATATGTGCTGAGCTTCAGTTCATTGTGATGCGGACAAAAGGTCTAGGAAGGAAACGGAGACATAATCTTTTGTTACTTTACAAAATCTAAATATATTCAGTAAATTTATGAATTACATTCAAAAAGTATCAAATCCAACTATGAAGTCTGATTTAATTGCTACCATTAAACATTTTTATTTTTATTTATTTTATGTTTTGCCGTGACAAGTATACATTTACTTTGCTTAAATTTGATGCAAATAAGAAACGGCTATATGTATTACTATAATTTTAGTACTGTGATTATATTTTATAAGGTTTTGCCAGCAGTGGCACAGCGCAACGGGGGTCATTATTTATTTAAAAAAATTATGATCATAACATCGTACTGCATTTCATTCCCATACTACCGCAAAAACACAAGCGGGGCTGGATGACAACGACATCTGCTTACACAGTAGCACGTCCTGACAATGTTTAAATTTTATAGTCATTTAGTTTAATTTATTTCGGTAATATCTACTACAAATCTAAAGAACACAACATTTAAGATGACCCAAAACCCTACACTGTAAACCCGATTAAGTTGGCAAAACGCCAAATGTTTGAGGTAATCAGTTACATATATTTTTTTTTAATTAATGATAGTTCTGTTTATTTAAAATTGGAAAAATAAATTTTTGAGTTTGTTGAACAAATAAAAAAATATATATTGCAGCGCATCCTGCGCGGGAATCCAACCAGGGGTCTTCCACATGGAAGGCGAGACACTTAACCACTGCGCCACGAGAGCTCTGTAGAAATTACACTGGTGGAAGTTTTACTTAAGTTATTGTTACTTAGGTACTCAAACAATTATTTAGGTAAACAGTACTTAATGTGTTTAATTACTTTGAGCATTAGGGTTTACAGTGTACATGCGTAGGCTTTCTAATTACACATGATAAAATCTAAAGGCTCACTGTGTTAATATTTACTTTGCTTAAATTCGATACTAATAAAATTTAATTCTACATTTGTACTGTAATTTTAGTACTGTTATTATGAATTCGTTTAAGTACAGTGTTACACTTGATTTTATCTGCTACTACGTGCAGCTCTAAAGGAGCTGCGGCTCATTAATCCTTGAGAGAATGAAATAAGGTCGGTCTATAGTTATATAGCTCCACTCAGTGGTCAAAGCCAGCAACTGCATACCGTCGCCGTGAGGTGCGACGGCAAAACTAGAAAACTGGTCTTCACACATCTGTATAGTAGATTTATTAACTGAAATAAATTAAACTAAATGACCATAAAATTCAAACATAAACCGATGTCAATCAGCAGCGCTGGTGTTTTTGCATTCTTAAGATAAGAATGAAATGCAGTATGTTGTTATGATCATCATAATTGTCTTTAATAAATAATGAAAACATTTTTAAAATATACATTTCTACATTCCAGTAGCACATGGTGCATTGCACACAGTTTTAGTCAAAGCACAAGATTTGAACTTGAATAAATAAACAGACAGGATGAGCCATTAATTTCAATCAACTTTTTTGTGGTGAAATTAATGAGTCTTTTTTTCCCCAAAAAGTTTATTGCCAAATAAATGTTGTTTTTTTTAATTAAGGTTAATAAATAAATAAATAAATAAATAAATAAATAACAGACATATGTCAGATTATCGTCTCCTCATGCGCCACAGCCCCACCCCCGTGCTTAGCACTCCATTCACATGCAAGTTTTAAGTGAACGACTGGAATTGCTGCAGACCTCAGTGTCCCGAGGTCTTGACAATGAATCTTTCTGATCTTGGTAATTTAGAAATGCCTTTACTGTACATGTGGATGGACTGTATTTATCTAATGCTATGTATGTCATGGTAAGTGAGAATGTGGAAAGTATAAATATATAAATTTAACTAAGGTAAATTAAGGATGTCTTAAAAACATAATGCAATAATGCAGATCAAATATAATACACCTGTCCATGAATAAAAAGGAATATATTTCACTTAAATATCACAGATTAAAACAAGGAAAGAATATGTGCTGAGCTTCAGTTCATTGTGATGCGGACAAAAGGTCTAGGAAGGAAACGGAGACATAATCTTTTGTTACTTTACAAAATCTAAATATATTCAGTAAATTTATGAATTACATTCAAAAAGTATCAAATCCAACTATGAAGTCTGATTTAATTGCTACCATTAAACATTTTTATTTTTATTTATTTTATGTTTTGCTAGCAATTTTTTTCTTTCTTGTTTCGATCTTGTTAATTTGTTTGAAAACCCAAAATTCTGCCAATTTCCCCCACCAGCGAAACCGGTTCGAAAAATTAGGACCTATCATGAATGAAAGGCAAGAAGAGCGCTTACAGTATTTGTGGCTTTCAGGTTTTTTCGGAACGCGCTGTTGTGTTGTATTCAGCGAGTAGCTTATATATTTGTTTGTTGCATTTCTGGGGGGGTATGTCTGCAGTTATTGATAAATCTGCTCATATCTGTTCGCACGTTTATCAGGCTTTTGATCAACAGCACTCACTTTCACTTTTTTGCAAAAAGAAGTGTTTAGTGTATATTTAAAGCACATACACTCACATTCATCATCAAGATTTATTGTACAACAACATTAAATTCACATTTGCTTCAGCATTCGAAACAATATTGTTTTAGGCTAACTTATTATATACTTTTGTACAGTTTGTTGTACTTTTCTTTTTGCACATGCACGGGCATCTTTAAATTTGAACAGGAAATAAAAGTGAGCCAGTAGGCACATTATTTTTCATATAACTTAAACAGCTGAATGAAGTTTAATGTACACAATAAATTAATAATTGTATTTGCTTTAGACTTTGTGCACTCGTGTGTAAATAGTTTTTTCAATGTCTATACTACCATATCATACAGTAGACAGTCACGGGGAATGTCTATTATTGCCGCGCTCTCTGTTGCGGCAAAACGGCAACAGCCAAAATGAATCAGTCTCATTTCGTGTCAATTATGAAACGACCACCAGGTGGCGCAAAGTGGCATTTTAATTCTATGCAGTTTTCAAATATGATTTGAGCTTAAGTCATAAAGAAGTCATATGTTGTATCGAAGAAATACTACACTCTAAAAACTGCTGGGTTAAAAAACAACCCAACCATAACCCAGCCGCTGGGTCACTATTGGACAGAAAGCACGCTGGGTTGTTTTGACCCAAGTGCTGGGTTGTACTATTTAACCCAGAATTCTGGGTTGTTCATCTGACCCAACCAGTGGGTTAAATTGACACTCTAGCTCGGTTAAATGTTAAAGTGCTGGGTTATTTTATTTGACCCAACCAGTGGGTAAAATTAACACTCTTGCTGGGTTGACACATTCCATTTGATTTTTTTATTTTCCAAAAAGACACAAAATGTACACAACTTCACATAATGTAAATAGATTGTCACAGAATAAGAAAATGTGAACAACTTAATTTTGACAAAAATGTCAGACAAAACCATATAATCTCAAGGTGACCATTTGTTAAATATAAAATAAATGTACTGTAACAAACACTCTGTAAAACAAAAACAAGAGGCCCCTGTATGTCCGATTTGAATGGCATTTTTTGCATGTGCAATGTTTAAAAACTTTTTACTGTATATAGAACTTTTCAATATAAATCTTATAATGCCCACATGACACAAACATTTCCGGTCTTAATATTTTAACTAGCTGTTATTTAACTATTACGATTTAATTTCCTTCAAAAATTACATTTTAAAAAAAATTCTTGAATAAATAATTAATAAATAAAACTTTTACAAATATTATTGATTAAATGTGGGCTGAAAAAACTGTTGTCCTCAAAGATTTAATGACAAGATGAGTGCTCGTGTCCATCAATCTGATCTACAGTATGCTCGAGAAACTCCCAGGTGAGAAGACACTTCTTAACATCAAACCAAGATCAATAGCCTTCACCAAAGAGTCTGTATCAATAGCATTGCCTCCAACAATGGAAAATGTCTGTGAGGTCCCACTTGTCTCATCCCCAAGGAACAAAACATGGAACAATGCTCCAGTCATCTCCATATTTTGCAGATATCATACTCATCATGTTGGTCCATCTTTGGATTATACAGCATCACTTAGTGTTGCAATATAACTAGCATTTACGTTGAGCATTTTTGTTAAGGACATACAGCTACATATGCATTTAATGCAAAACATTTTTTCTCTTATCAATACACAAAAATACATAACGTGAACCTGAATTTTGTGTATATTTCTGACTAATTTACCTCACTATTTAACATGTGAGCGATAACAGGATACAGCGCTCCATCTGGATTTAATATAAAACATTCACCCCTCTTCAAATTCTCAACAAACACTAGATGAATATGATATTTAATGGTGAATTTACAACTTATAATAAATATTATATAATTATATGAAAAATATTTATATATACTTACTGTAGGACTTCAGCTCTGGTTCAGAGGTGAATCGAATCTTTAAGGATCCGGGTCAATTTTATTAAAACTAAATTAAAATTTATAGCGTACACTTTATCAACTACCCGACCAGCGTTTAGTATGATTTAGTGTAACTTTACCAGTTCTGCTTATCACGTGGCCACCGATGATAACCAAAATCTAGTATTTGACAATTATGAGCAAGGTAACTTAGGATCTGGGCAAATGTTTAAACTTAAAATTACTGGACCAGGACAACAGATCTTTATCAAGAAACAAGAATTTATTTGACTATACTACGATACATGAAACTAAGCTATTAAACACACACACGCGCGCACACATACACACCCACACACCCACACACAATGCAGTTCAAAGGATGAAGTTGACGTAATTTTCTAGTAATGTTCACTAGACCTGAAAGTCACAAGAGCAGAGCCTTGGGTTTAATCTTACGGTTTGTTATGACGTGAGCACCAATTTCAGCAAGGTATGAAGCTTTTGTTTGTTTACTTGCGTTGCGCTGCGCTGCGGTCTTCCTATGTGATTCGTGTTCGGTGATAGGGAATCACGGCGTTGCTGATTGGTGCTCTAGCGCTGTGATGAAGTCTCTCTGGGAAGCCATTCGCTGATGCGCTGGTTGCTCGGTTACTGACGGTGGAGCTCTGACGCTTCTTCTAGCGGAGCCTTTGTGGCGTGTTTGAAGTTCTGGCGCAAAGTTTCGTGCCGCCGTGGAGAGCAGATCAGCTGTTAGCTTGCTGGTCAGAAGCAAGGCGAGAGTCGGTGGACGAGCGACGAGAGAGAGAGCTTGCTTCAGATGTGCGGATGGTCAGTCATTGGATGACGTGACGTTGGAAGACGTGACGTTGGAAGACGTCGTAGCGCTCACAAGGGCCGAAGCCCGAGTGGCGAGCTTGCTTTCTTCAGATGGTCAGTCGCTGGATGATGTTGGAAGACGCTGGAAGACCCCGATGTGCTCGGACCGTTTGTTCGGACCTTTAACCCTTTGTTATCGGTCCATCACACGAGTGATTGCTCCAATCAGAGGGGGTGGCGGGATTATCCCCGCCTCACGTGTTTCCTCCCCTTGTGCATACATTAGGCCAGGTTATATGGCCATCACATGGTACTTATCCAGTTGGAAACTTTTAATACCTTTATGAATTAACTTTACACATGCTCTGTTCATGTTACTGGTAATTCATGTACATAAGCATTCCTTGAATAGGATAAGCTTTCTGTAGATACCACACATCGCATATCTCACACATTCATTCATGCCTTAATCTAGTTAAAAAGACTTTATAACTGCTGGTTACATGTTCTATGACAAGTAGAGTCGACAGAGATACATATAGATATTAACATGATAATACAGATGATATGATATAATATGATACCTATTTATAGGAGTCAGTTTGTCCCATTGGTGTACTTTAGAGTTGATCGGCAGCAGTGTCTCTGCCATGTGTCCCTTTGTTCACAAAAAGGCCTCTCTGGAGGTCAAAGGGGGTATCAGTAAACTTAGGTTAGGGAGGGTGTTTCCCCCCACTCAGAGGTGTAAAGATGTCTCCCTTGTTTACCAGATGGCCAATTTACAGGTTGGAGGTCGAGGTCTTTGGGCTTTTACAGCTTCCAGGTGTGGCAGGCCCTCTTCTCCAGGGCCTCTTACGAGTCCTGCTTCCAGATAAGAGAGGGACTTTATTGTTGAAGAAGACAGATAAAAGGAGGAGCTGGAGTCATGTAGTTTACTAAAAGGGGAACCCTGGGGTGCAATAAAGTGATAGCCCACTCTGCGTTCTGTTCATTCCTACATCTCCCCCTTTTGCTCGATGAGGTTTCTGTTGCAAATTTCATCGGGCACTGGAAAAATAAGCAGAGAGGAAGAGAACAGACACACGCAAAACACAAACAACAACTCCATTGCCAGCTGAATCATGGTGCCTAACCTTGTTATTTCGTATTGTCAGGCTCGAAACACTTACTACAACGTACGGGCGCTTTGTCTAGGATTGGGTTGTGTTTTATTTATTGACAACGGTTTTATGATCATTCATATTCACTTTTGGTGGAGGGAGTCAACCTAATTTCGGGAGCCGGATTCAAGCTTGGTTAAGGTAGTTCCCTGATGAAAGAGAGAGAGAAAAGAAGAATGCAAAGAGACAGAAAAACACAAATGGAAAGGGGTCACAGGGATACTGCAAGAGGTTAAGACAGCAAACCCCATGTCGTATGTATGGAGCAACTCCTCCCTACTAGAAGTTCGACCTAGCAGTGCGGTAGAGGAGATTGTGTTAAAAGTGGTGTTAAAGAGAGGATATGTGTAATCCTAATTCTCTAGCAGGGTAGTAATCATGTCAGTGTGGTTCGCTAGTGAGGCTGTTGGTCTGTGTCAGGGGGGTTCGTTTTTCTCCCTTTTTCTTTCTTCTCAGGATCAGCATGTCTCTTTATTTGATTTCGATGTACCCATCGAAGGGCTGGTTCGTTGCGCCCTTGTTTGATCCTGATTCGGTAGGCGACAGGTGAGAGTTTGTCTATGATCTCGTGGGGTCCGTTCCAGTGAGGAAGAAATTTCTTGGACAGACTATGGGTGGCGTTCTGCCTTGGTTGGACAAAGCTGTAGTACCACACTTTGTCTCCGACGTCGAATTCCTGGCGAGAGGCCTTTTGGTTGTAGTATGCTCGTTGGCCTTCTGCACTTTTCTGAAGTTGTTGTTGTGCAAAGGCGAACGTCGTTCTTAAGTGCCGATACAACTTTTCCAGGTCCTGGTGGACAGTGTAGGCCATGACGAGGTTTGCGTCGCCAGGTTGGTAGAGCAGGTGCAGTGGCAGTGTCATTTGCCGTCCCATCATTAGTCCAAACGGGGATACTCCGGTAGACCGGTGAGGGGTAGCCCTGATGGCCATCCATACCAGGGGAAGCTTCATGTCCCAATCGTTCTGATTGACGGCCACATACTTTTTCAGCATGCCGGTCACTGTTCGGTTAACCCGTTCGACTTGTCTCGATGAGATGGGATGATGACTTATGTGCAGCTTAGCTTGTATGCCCAGGAGTTTCCACACTTCCTGCATGATCTCAGCAGTGAAATGGGTTCCTCGGTCAGAATTCACCTTTAAAGGTAGTCTGAATCTCGAGAAGATGTGGTTCATCAATAAGCAAGCAGTGGTCTCTGCTGTGTCGTTGGGAGCTGGAAGGCACTCTACCCACTTAGTGAACTCACAAACCACAGTGAGGAAGTACTTGTTGCCGCGTGTTGTTCGCGGTAGGGGTCCCACCCAAACGATTTGTAGGTCTGACCATGGAAAGCTCAGTCCCTTTCGTTGCAGTGGTGCCCGGTGGTTGGGGCTTGCTGGTTGGAATTGGCAGCACACCAAGCAACCCTTTACATACTCTGCGACATCTTGCTGTATACCAGGCCAGTATACGACCTGTTTCAGCACTTCGTAGGTGGCTTTGGCACCATGATGGCCGGCGCATGGTGCATCGTGAGCGTATGTCAGCATTACCCCCCTTTGGCCTTGAGGGACCACAAGCTTCGGCGAAGTGTGGGGCTCAGGGACATATGTGAGGAAGCCATCCATGTAATGAGATGCAACATGTGCTTGATGTCGAGAAGTCGGTGGAGGTTGGGAAAACTGGCCAGGTCAGCTGCGGAGACTGGATGGGCCGCCGGGTCAGAGATGTGGGCAGCCACGGTTCGGAGCACAGTATCTGATGCCTGTAAGGTGAGTAAGTCGGCCCCAGTGACGTGGACTGACGGAGCCATGTGGGAGGTGGCAGGGGAGTGCCTGCCGGAGGCGTGCTGTTGGCGGGTTATAGCTGCCACGGATGGGTTAACAGGGAGTTTGTCGAATGTCCAGGGCTCTCCGTGCAATGCACCAGCTTTAGCGAGGGCGTTGGTTTGGTTGTTGAGATTCTTGTCCTGCCCTGGCTGACATGACTGTGCCCGGACCTTCTTCCAATAGAGGATCAGGTTATGTTTGTTGACGATGGCGTCACATGCTTGGAAGAGTTCCCGGTGCTTGACAGGCTTGTTGTTAGCTGTCTTGAACCCATTTAGTTTCCATCCCGGTAGGTGGCACGTGAAGTTCAGCTGGGCATAGTTTGAGTCCGTACAGATCAGGAGTTCTTTGATGCCATGGGATGCGGCCAGTTGAAGGGTAATGAGAATGGCTGCTATTTCGGCATATTGTGAGGAGTGAGCTCCTAACTTGAACTGCTGCGGTGGGCAGGGGTCGTCGTTGAGCCAGACCACGCCCGCCCCGGCTTTAAGGTTGCCTTGGTGATTGTACGAGCAGCCGTCAACATATGTCGTGGGCATCCCGTCGCACACATTTTCATCAAAGTACTTGTGGTTAGTTGGCTGTGGCTGGGCTGTATCGTCGACTTCTGTCAGTGGGGCTGATGCGTCCGTCGAGCAGTTCTGGCAGGCAGCTAGCCCATTCCCAGAGCTGATTTATGGTTTTGGGCGTATCTTGCTTCCACCTCTTGTTCTTGGAGTGCCATCAGCCATGTAGCTATACGGGCATTGGTCACTATGCCATCCCTGATTCTCTGACTATTGAGGAAGGTGACCGGGTGGTGACATGTCTCGATGATGACCTTCTGTGTGCAGATGTAGTTTGAAAAAGGCTGGATCGCCCATACTGTGCAGAGAAGGGCCTTCTCACAGTCCGAGTATTTGTATTCTGGAGGAAACAGCGTTTTGCTGACGTAGGCAATCACCTGTTTATCTTTGTCATAAAGCTGGGCAGTGGTTAGAAAATCCAGCATCCAGGTAGAATTCCTTCTCTGGGTCTGGGTATGCCAGGCATGGGGCAGAACACAAACGCTGCTTGAGTTCCCTCATAGCTGTGTCTTGCGCTTCTGTCCACACGAAGGGTTCATCCTTTTTTTAGAAGGGTGGTCAGTGGTCGGGCGAGATCTGCGTAGTTCTCCACGAATTGTTGTGAATAGTTACACACTCCCAGGAAGCTCCGCAGTTCGGAGACGTTAGTGGGTGTTTTGATGTTTTGGATGGCCTGGGTACGGCTGGACTGGGGTTCGAGGCCCTCTCGTCCCACGAGTAGGCCCACATAGTTCACCTTGGTCTTGCACCACTGACCCTTGTGAAGGGCGATCTTTGCTCCTGCTTCTGTCAGCTGACTTAGCACATGATCGATTTCTGCCAGGTGGTCTGCTACATTGGAGCTCTTGAGCAGCCCGTCATCCACGCAGATCAGGTTACCTCGGGCTCGGGCGTCAGGGCATGCTTTATTTAGGAAAATGTTGAACTCTGCCGGTGAATTGGCGTAGCCAAAGGGGCACCGCGTGAAGGTATACTGTCGGCTGCCGAAGGTAAATGCCAGCTTGTGTTGGTCATCAGGGTGGACCGGAATTGTCCAGAATCCAGAGGCAACATCCAGTGTTGCGAGGATCGTCGCGCCCTTGATTTTGGGGAGCTCTTGGTCCAGCTGAGTCAGGGGCCAACATGACAGAGGTGTCTGCTGATTTAATTTTCAGTAATCGACAGTAGGACGCCATTTGCCATTAGGCTTTAGGACTGGAAATATCGGGGCGGAGTATGTGCTGTTGCACGAGCGGATGACCCCCTTTTCTAACACTGAGTCGATGATTTCTTGCACCGGCTCATATGACGCTATGGGAAGCTTGTATTGTCGTACAAACGTGGGTGGCGCATTTGGATAGGTTGGGATACGCACCGTATGGATGTTGGTCAGGCCGCAATCCAGGGTATCCTTTGCAAAGGAGTTCTTATATTTGCACAACACCTCTTTGAGTCCTTGGCGATCCGCTTCACTGTGGAGGGCGTTGCATCGTTCAGGATTTGTTTTATCTCTGCGTTGAATCCGACATATGGTTCTTCCGCTGCGGTGTCTCCGTTTCAAGGCCCAGAAGAGGTTCTGACTGATGGCCGAGTTTTCTGCCCACAGGGCTAGTACTATGTCGGGTACAGGTATACCTTGGACATTGATCTCGGTCGTGATTTGACGGGGACCAGAGAGTGGGTCGTGCACCTGTAGTGAACAGAGGAAGGGGTCTGGGCCACTGTGGCTCGAACATACGTCTGGTTCGGAGCTCTGTGTGGATGTCTGGTCGTTTGCCCATGACTCTGTGGCGGTGTCAGTGCTTTGGCACTGCGACTCGCCGGAGCCTACTGCTTGATGGGGCAAAGGTTCGTGGACTTGGGTTCGTGGATTTTCAGCTGCTTAAAGTCTATGAGTGGTACCAAACGGTTAAGCAGGTCTTTGCCAATGAGGAGCGGGTATGTGTTGAGGGGTGAAATGTATACCGGGTGCACAAGGTCCATTGGTCCCACAGTCAGGTGGATGGGAGCCACGTGTTTTAGTTGTAGGCTGGCATGGGAGTATGCCTGAAGGTTCAGCTCACACCTTTGCAGTCAGAAAGCTCCTCGGGTCCCACTTTTCCATTCAGTAATTTTGCTGAGTAGTTCCGTGGACATTAGGGTAATGTCAGCTCCGGTGTCTAGGAGGGCTTCGATGTGGATGTGGCGTTTGAGGATGATGGAGAGGTAGAATTTCCTCGCTACCCCTCTTTCAACAAGATCACTCAGGAGTTGAAGGACAGTAGTTTGTGCCAGGACAGGTAAGGTGTCACGGCTGGGTTTGGGTTCTTCTGAAATATGGCAGAGGAGCAGTACTGCGCTTTCTGGGACGTGAGGATTCTCATTGACAGCTGTGAGGTCGGTGCGGTGTTGCTCTGGCCCATCAGATGTCGCGACGCTCTCCTTCTCGGTCGTAGGTTGTTCGGGTAGCTCAGGTGGAGCTCCCTTTGTGCTTGGGGTTATTGTGGTTAAGTGCACTGGGAGAGTCGTGCTGCAACACTGTTTTCGGTAATTTGCTGGGTATTTCTTTCGGTACGGTGGTCATTGCCTTTATTCTGGCTTGTCTTTCTTTTTCCACTTCCGCTCTTCCTTTTCTCATTGGAAAAATTCTTTCATCATCATTTCCATCAGTTCCCGAGTACTGGGGCGTAGAGCGTACAGCTTAGGGGTCTTGTTGTTTTTTGGATGAGGACTGGTTCCACTCTTTGGGTGGTGGTTTGGCTTAGTCTTGGCCTCGGGCTCCTTCTAGTGCTAACCTGGGACTCTGAGTGCTGAAGTCGAGAACCGCGGGTGATTTAGCATGTTTTTCGGAAGCCGCCTTCTGTTTGCTGTAGGCCTTTTGTGCCAGATCTCGCAGCTGCTGGACGTCCATTGTTCGTGGACAGGCGAGAACACCGAGGTGGTGATTAACTCCTGGATGGAGATTTCTTAAGAAGAGAGTCTTAAAGTTAAAGTCATCTTACATGTCAGGTTCATTTCAGGTGCCAAAGTGTGCTTATATGAATCGGCTGTAGTGGGCTTGTGAAGGTTCGCGACGACCTTGTCTCATTTTCAGAGCAGCCACTAGGAGGCTAACTCGGAGTCAGCAACTTCTGTGATGAGCGCTTCTCGGAGCAGGTAATAGTCAGTCTTCGTGTGAGCAGGCTGCCAGTGTAGGAAGCCGCGCACTTCAGAGCTGGATGTTGTTCGGCACAGATAGAATCTACCTTAGTCAGTGATTTGGAGTCTCAGTTCTAGAAAGAGATCGATGTCTCATAGATAAACGTGGATGTCTTGGCTGCCTGGCATATGTGGCGTGAATATGTCTACGCCGTGTGATGTCCTGTGGCTGGAGAGAGCAGGTTCTCAGTGTTTGGCCGTGAGGTAGGGTTCTTTGGAGGGTGCTGGGGGATGCGTCGACCCCGCCCCGTCTCTTCTTCCACTACGTGTCGGTCCAAGAATAGGGGACCTGGTCTTGCTCAGCAGGAATGCAATGGGTGCACATCGTTTCCTCATGGCACCATTCGCAGGCGGGCTTGAGTTCCTCTGTGACGCTGTAGGACTCTTCTTTACTATGGTCCAGCTGTCGCATGGAGGTAGCTGATCTCGTTACTTGCCTTGTCCAGGTGAGTTTTGAGGGCTTTAATTCTGCCGTTTTTCTCCCTGGGGGCAGCCCTGGCATTTCTAGCAGCGTTCTGCGTACCATAGCCTTTCGGAGAGATCAGCGTAGTCTGCCTTGCCTTGTTCCCCTACATGCATAGTAGTTGCCAGGGTTTCTTGCAGCCTGATGATTTCCACTTTGTCTTGCTCTACCTCGTCACCCCCTTTCTGTCGCTCCTGGGCTTCCAGTTCCAGCTGCTTGATGCGTTGTAGTACACGTGTGAGCTTCTGGTGGAAGGCGGCGGCATGTCCGTTGCTCAGTTTGAGGGACGATGAGTGTGGAGACGTAAGGAGCTGGTGATTTTGGACAGTTCATTGGGATTTTAGCACTGACTTGGGGACTTGCCTTATAGAGCTCGTTAAGTTGTCATCCAGCTGGTTCTGTGTCTGGTGCTTTAGTGTTTTGGCGGCCTTAGGCAGGAAGCTGTCGGTTGCAACACTTAGCGATGTCTTCAGATCTTCGCCGTGACTGACATGGTCTGCGGTGTGAGACATGTTTTGACGGGGTTCTAGAACCACTACTGACACAGATATTATAATTGAGGAATAAGAAACAAACAAAACAAAACAAAATAGGGCGAACAGATGTGTGAGTGAGGCTAAGTGTGGTTCTCTGTGACTGTAGTCCTCTGGCGGGCATGCTATTAACTGGGAGTCTCTGTGGGAAGAGCTAGAACACAGTTAGCACAGTTAGAGAACAGAGGCAGAAAAGAAGAACGCACAGAGCAAGGGATAGAGTGGTACCGATAAGCTTCCATTTTCCTATAAGAGGAGGTTCTCTTTTTTTGTAGGGAAAGGTTACAACTGATGTTAATCAGAGAAAAAAAAAAAAAAAAAAAACGAATCTGCATTTCTGACAACAGATGCTGATGACAGTACTGGTTTACTCAGCTAGTAGGGTTGACAACCATACACAAACAAACGCTTCTCGATGCGCCTTCAATTTTATGGATGGTTTCCTAATTGACCTGCTTTAGCCGTGGATTGGTAGGATCTCGGCATGACAAGGGAATGTACAGGAAGAGTCGAAGACTTTGAACCTAAGAATTCACATTTCAAAATATGTTTCGTTTCTAAAGTTCTCTGCTTTGTGACTTTCACAGGTACAATCCTATAATAGCAGAAATAGTCAAGCTAGAAGAGGAAACTGAGAAAAAGAGAAGAAGATAGTGTGGGTTTTCTCCCCGAGTTAGGATACTTACTAGGGTTGACCGAGTGGTGGTATTACGGTATTACTGGTTCAATACATCTAGGTACTTGGGTTTGCTGTTTTAGGGGAAAACAACTGACCTAAGTATTGAGAAGACCCTAAGTTCCCTTTGGGGTTTCGCTAACTGGATGGGCTGATACGCTTATCCACTAGCCTCAGTGATGAGCTGGGTTGATTCAGTCGGAGCTCAGTGGTGGGGTCCTCCGTCTGAGCACACCAGGTGAGCTCCTGTAAGGTCTTACCGAACACTCCATCCCACCGTATTGCTGTGAACCGCTCAAACAGCCTGTGGCTTTTAGCACAATCATGCAGGTTTTGGGGAAGGCATGTCAACGACTAACTGGACAGACGAGCAAATGGGCTAAACCTAGGGGCTACCCATCAATAGCCACCAGGTGGTGCACCCAAGCCATCGCCCAGTTAGTTTTGTTGACTCCTTCTCCACTGCACGATTGCTGATGCCTGCTGCGTGCTCACAGTGCAATACTAGGACAAAGATATTCGGTTTTCCCCAGCCGGCAACAGTCTACGCCAGAACGGGTGACTCATGCACTGTAACTCACCGTGAGGACAACCATCACTGCACCAGTCAAGCACTAGGGAAACGTCATCAACTCACCAGACTTTAGAAATTAAACCTATGCAGTTTGGGCTCAGTTAAGTGAACTGAGTGAGGACAAGTAAGTCCTAGTTGATAGGGAGAAAACATTTTGAAATTTGAATTTCAAATCATGAATTCTAGCTAATTATGGAGCTTTAATTAGCGCTAAAATTGGGAGCAGATTATTTTAATTAACTTAATCAATCATCCATCATTGAATTAGAGATCCAACTCTAATTGATTACTTAATAAAATATTTAAATTTCAAAGTAATAATGCTGGTTGGCGATCAAGCCTGAATTATGTTTAAATCAAAATCATATAAGTATTTACAGTTAAGTTAATCCACCAGTGTTTGTACGATGAATGCTAAAACTGTAATAATGTATGAAATTAAATTGAAAATTTTCATTAAAACGATTAGAAAATTATCAACATTTTGGTCATAAAAATTTCTAAAAGTAGTTTTAATTAACCCAATAAGTATCTGTGAAGTAATAAGGAGTGGGTCAGAAAAGAAAAAAGGAAAAGACCCACTGAGGTGAGTTAAAATTGAATGTAAAGAGGTTAGGTCACTTTAACGACTTTCAAACAGGGCATTCACAACTGAAAGATGCTACTAGCATGGATACTACATGCACATAGGCTATAGTGTAAAGAAGTTCTTCGTGTTTGAAGTTCTGGCGCGAAGTTTCGTGCCGCCGTGGAGAGCAGATTAGCTGTTAGCTTGCCGGTCAGACGCAAGGCGAGAGTCGGTGGACGAGCGACGAGAGAGAGAGCTTGCTTCAGATGTGCGGATGGTCAGTCATTGGATGACGTGACGTTGGAAGACGTGACGTTGGAAGACGTCGTAGCTCTCACAAGGGCCGAAGCCCGAGTGGCGAGCTTGCTTCCTTCAGATGGTCAGTCGCTGGATGATGTTGGAAGACGCTGGAAGACCCCGATGTGCTCGGACCGTGGCGTTTTAACCCTTTGATATCGGTCCATCCCACGAGTGATTGCTCCAATCAGAGGGGGTGGCGGGATTATCCCCGCCTCACGTGGTTCCTCCCCTTGTGCATACATTAGGCCAGGTTATATGGCCATCACGTGGTACTTATCCAGTTGGAAACTTTTAATACCTTTATGAATTAACTTTACACATGCTCTGTTCACGTTACTGGTAATTCATGTACATAAGCATTTCTTGAATAGGATAAGCTTTCTGTAGATACCGCACATCGCATATCTCACACATTCATTCATGCCTTAATCTAGTTAAAAAGACTTTATAACTGCTGGTTACATGTTCTATGACAAGTAGAGTCAACAGAGATACATATAGATATTAACATGATAATACAGATGATATGATATAATATGATACCTATGTCAGTTTGTCCCATTGGTGTACTTTAGAGTTGATCGGCAGCAGTGTCTCTGCCATTTGTCCCTTTGTTCACGAAAAGGCCTCTCTGGAGGTCAAAGGGGGTATCAGTAAACTTAGGTATCAGTAACCCCCCCCCCCCCCGATTTTCTCCCTAATTTAGTCATGTCCAATTCCTCCCCATCTCACATTAAGGCTACTACTACCACTCAGCTGGGAGGGCCGAAGACTATCAAATGTTTCCTCCGAATCACATGACGCCAGCTAGTTGGGGGTGGAGTAACACACTTGGAGGACAGCGCTATCCGCTCCTTCCGCTTGCGAGAGCTCACAGACGCCCTTGATTGGCTGTGAAGCCGTGATTAATTTTGGAGCACTAAGTACCTCTCATCCCTCCCCTCTGAGGGAGCTTGGCCAATCAGCTCTCTGTAGACCTCTGGCTGCGATAGGTTACAGCATCATCCGGGATCTCCGGATGATAGGGCAAGAACTTTACCACTTCGCCACTCGGAGGCATACTGCCAGCTTTAAGTGGCGTGCCCCTCGCTTCAGAAGTGAAGAATCCAGAAAGTTCGTCATGCTGTGTCTCAATTCCAAGACCGCAAAGAAAGGACTTGACTTGGAAGTGCACACTCGAGGGTTTGGGGCCACCGGGGTATAGTGCAAATAGAATGCAGCGTACAGGAAGCTTCTCACAGCCGCAATATTATTATACCATAACCGTATTATCCCAAAGATTACCTGTTAGAAATACATAAAGTGAAATAAATTTGCTGTTTTAACCACTGCAGAGACACCACAACCAGCAGTAGTTTTCCTGCCGTTCCTGCCAAGATGAGGCTATGTTGGGCGGCTACATGAACGCGGAGCACCGTAGGATTGCCTGGAGCTCAAATCTCCGAAATCGTTCAAACATTTTTTAAAATAGACTCAATCTTTAATAACCAATTGATGTTAAACAACTCTTAAAACTACACTTTGTGACACAATAACAGTAATATTTCAAACATTTTGCAGGCTGCCGTTTGGAGAAATAAAGAATAAACAAGTTGTTGGGTCAAAATAACCCAACCAGGTGTTAATTTGTAAATGACCCACAGCATTACCCAACCCAACAATGTGTTTAAAGTACCCGAAATAACCCAGAATTTTTACCTAGCATAAACAACCCAACAATGTGTTTGCAGAAACAACCCAGCATTTTTTGAATGTAGTGATGGTACACTCTAAAAAATGCTGGGTTAAAAACAACCCAAACTGGGTTGTTTTTAACCCAGCTGCTGGATAAATATTGGACCAACTACATGCTGGGTTAATTTAACCCAGCAAGATGGGTAAAATATTCAATCCAAATGCTAGGTCATATTTAACTATAATGCTGAGTTAATTCTACCTCACAAATAGGTTATTATTATTTTTATGTTTTACATGTCTATGGGTAAAACAGTTTAAACAGTTGAATTACTTTGATATACTGGTACAAAAGAAAACACTAAGTTTTGCAAACCATACATATACGCAATAAACAACACCCAATTAATTGTACAAATTATTTTTCAAAAGCACAAGATCAGATAATACAAAACAAGTTCAACAGCGTCATCATTACAATACTATTACTGAGAAGCACTAATGCCTGAGATCAGTGCTGGTCATTATCTCCTAACATCAGCATGTAGGTGTACGGCCTCGACTGACAGATATTCCACGGTGTTGGTTTCAACCTTAGAAAGAAAGAAAGTAAAAGTTTATGGAAAAATTTGAGAGGGTTGGCTAGTATGCATATTTGTAAGATGATTTGTGTTTTGTAACACGTCAGCTATTTTATATGTTTGCTAATGCTAGCAACCTAGCTAAATGCTAGCGTCATGCTAGCACTACAGTTAACAGTTTAGCTTTCATTCATCACTTCACCACCTTCATACACCCTGCAAGCATTCTACAAAGAAAGCTAAAAAGCTCAGACATTTTTGCTGTTTCTTTCATGCACAGGTGGGGTTCTTTGGTTTGGCTAGCTAGCAGCCATTGTCAGATAAACTAGCATGTTATAGCACAGACCAGGTTGAAAGTTTGAGTGTAACATGGTAATAGTAATAAATGTTACATACAGTGAACAAATTCAGTCATAGGTGAGTGAAAGTGTGTATACAGACCTTATATTGAACGTTTACATTTCCTCTTAAATGCGTGAGGAGGAAGAAAAAAAGACACGAAGCTGACACAGCCACTGAATACACCGGTGAACTTCGGGGGAGGGGCGGTCTGATCTGTGATGTTAGCTGTCGCTAGCTAACCCAACTCCAATCCAGCAAGCTGGGTTAAACAAAAAGTACCCAACTCCCTGTAAATAACCCAGAAAAATAACCCAACAGAGGCAACCCCGCGTTTGGGTAGTAAAAACAACCCAGCATTTTTTAGTGTGTAATTTCCACATCAGAGTACTTTATACAACAAACATGAAAAAACAGTACCAGAGCTATTACCAGAGAGACATTTACTGTACAATAAGGAGTTTTTTTTTTTTTTTTAATGACTAAATGTTGTTTAGACAGACGATCAAGTAATTTTTTTTTTATTTTATTTGTACAAAGAATGAACAATTATATAGCATATGTTTGTATCAGTTTATTGTTATTATCTAAAAAAAATACATTTAAAGACATCAAACTTTGATTCAAAGCTGAAGCACAAAAATATAGAAATAGCTACAAAAATAGACTAGAATAGAACAACATTAGAATACCTAAAAAAATACACAAAAAAATGCTGGGTTGTTTCTTTAAACACCTGGCTGGGTTATTTTGACCCAACAACTAGTTTATTCTTTATTCTCTGGTTTCTCCAAACGGCCTGCAAAATATTTGAAATATTACTGTTATTGTGGCACAAAGTGTAGTTTTAAGAGTTGTTTAGGTGAGATATTGTGTAATATTGAAGCGTCTATTTAAGAAATTTCCCCAATGATTTCGGAGATTTGCCAATGCCCATGCTTCATGTGCACTGCCCAACGCAGCCTCACTTTGTAAAGAATTTTGAGACTGTGATGTCTCTGTAATTGTTAAAACAGATATTTTATTTTGGGTATTTCTAATATTCCTTGAATATAGTTATATAGTATAATATATCATGGCTGTTGATGTTTATTTTAAAGTTTTTTTTTTTTGTCTTTGATGTTAACTACACAAAGCAGTGTCTTCCCACCTGGGAGTTTCTCCAGCATACTGTATATCAGATTGATAGACACGAGTCCTCCATTTTTTTTTTTCATTTTTGAGGACAACAGTCTTTTCAGCCCACATTTAATCAATACTATTAAAACAGTTTGATTTTGAAGTAAATTAAATAATAGTTAAAATAGTAAAATAAATAGTTTAATGGTTTAAATTGTTAAAATTTTAAGATGGGGAACGTTTGATGTCATGTGGACATAAGATTTATAGTGAAAACTTCTAAATAAAAAGTGGAAGATGGCACGCCTAAAAAATTATGCAGGATTATATTTATAGTCTAAATAAAAATGCTTTATTAATTGTGGGCTATTGTTGTTTAATTGCAATATTTGTTAATGTTACTTGCTTGATGTTAAATTGACGTTAAACAGACAAAGAAATACAAAATAAACCCGAAATCTTCAGCGTATGCGACGCTCTAACTGACTTCCTTAAAATAATAAACAAAAGTACATGAGTGGCATGACACTCAACCTAAACTAACAATTGATTATTTAGTAGTAGAAATAACACAAAGCACCAACATGCTTCCTAACAATGGGGTTGCACTTGCCATGTAGTAGGCGAGACCAAACTCCAACGCATCCACTGTAAGCAAAGTTCAGTAGAAGTCTACATTTGAATCACACAACAAAGCAATTAGCAGCATAATCAAATACCACAAACAAACCAGAAACTACCAAGTCAAACATGTGGGATTTACACACACAGAAGCACAGGGTATGCTGACAATGGCGCACACACACACCGAATTCAAGGCCTCAAATACACCAGCATGTCAGCGGATGGGCAGAGCGCCCTGATCTCATAACGATGATTGACAGCTTAGTCAGCCACTACCCTAGAAGGGTAGTGAGAAAATACAACAAAACATAAGGGGTAAGGAAAGAAAAAGAATAAATAAACAGAATTCACTGTCATGCGCACTCTCGCCGCGACCAGCAATAGGACCCGGAAGTAATAGGGTCACGAGTCAGGAAGCATAAAAGGAAGCAAGATGCGCTTCACATAGCTCAGTCATTGAGTTCGCCCATGCCTTTTCCGACGCTTCGCCGGATTCTAAGGGAGTACTCACTCCTCGGGTTGCCTTTCTGATTGAGTGTGTGTTGCTAGAACGCGGATTTATTTGTGTAGATCCTAGCTCTTTGCATAAGAGAGTGCTTAGACTAAACGCATGGTTATTCTGCCTACTCGCGCTCCTTCCGCGTTTGGGTTTACCATCTACGCTACATCTTCTGTTTCACCCTCCGGTTGCTCACGGTCCTCCGGTTTGGTCACAGACCGGTCAGAAGTACTGCGTTCATCGACTTCGGTGCCGCAGGTAACTTTATTGAAATATATATATACTTTATTTATACTCTTCTTTTGCCAAAGAACTAGGAGTGGAACTTAAGGCATTATCCCAGCCCGTTCGAATCACATTTGTCGATGGTCGGCCCCTTTCCTCCAGCCCCATCACCACTCAGACTCAGCCCCTCACCCTTGTCATCGGCCAACATCACCCGAGTCCAGATGTCGACACCAATGCCATCACCGTTGCCTACTGAGACCTGGCTGAAGTTCTGCAAGAGACGAGCCACACATCTAGGCATTTGGCAGACGCCCTTATCCAGAGCAACTTGCATTTTTTATCTCATTACATCTGAGGGTTAAGGGCCCTGCTCAAGGGCCCAACAGTGGCAACTTGGTGGTTGTGAGGTTTGAACCTGGGATCTTCTGAATCATAGTCCAATGCCTGAATCATAGTCCAATGCCTTAACCACTGAGCTACCCTTGCCCTTTCACACCTTCCTCCTCATCGCCACTATGACCTGGCGATTGACCTTCAGTCATTTTGCTTCCTCTCCGCCACCGAGACGCAGGTGATGGAGAGATATGTTTCTGACGACCTTCGCCAGGCACCATCTGGCCCTCCTCCTTGCCTGCCACCGCGGGGTTCTTCTTCATGAACAAAAAAGGCGGCGACTTACGCTCCTGTGTCGATTATCAGGGGCTTAATGACATCACCATCAAGAACAGACACCCATTGCCTCCTACCAACTCAGCCCTAGATGCCCCCTCTGGCGCCACCATCTTCACAAAGTTGGACCTCCGTATGGCTGGCATGTGGCTGTCAAGATCCCCCCCTCCCTCTCCTGCCAGAAAGGCGTGTCAAGATTTCACAATAAACACGACTCATTGAAGCCTTATTTATTAATTTACCGGGTGCCAACACTAGCTGGCGATTTGTTCTCAAGAAGACGTTAACCGAAGCGATCAATTTAGCTGCTGAGTAGTGATCATGCGATTTTAACCCTCCTCACCCCTGCCGGACTCATGCTAGCAAACTGCAATATGGAGATGAAGATGACAGTTTAATGGACTTTTTATTCATGGTAAGTGGTGATTTTTTTTTTAATATAAAATTAGTTTGGGTTAGTTCGGTAGTTTGGTTCCAAATTTATTTATTTATTTATTTTTTATCAGCCGTTTTGTAAATCACTGGCAGCACCAGCAGCGGTCAGGTGTGACTTTAGGCAACTTAATCATCTGTTTACCAAGTGTGGCATTACAGCTTACTGTCAGTGTCACAAACTTACAATGTCACTCTTCCCCTCAAAAAGACGCTAAAGCTTCGGAAATACTATTAACTTTTCACAGAGGCTGCACTACCCAAGAAACTGATTAATATAGAGTTTTGTGAGCTCAAGGTATTTTTATAAGAAGAGTGTCCTGTGAGAATCTGACTGAGTGTTTTCTGGATTTAGATAAATTCAGCATTTTTGGGTAAGAGTTAATCTGCAGGTTATTTCTGTGACTGGAATATAATGTCAGACAGTCCACAAGGGATACAAGCTGGAGTTAGGTGTACCAGAGCTAGCAAGATAAACACTCATAACAATGTTTGTCTTTTCCCCACTCCGGCTGTGACTTGTACACGGTAGCGCGAGCGCTTAGTTAACCAAAGTTGGATAAAAACCCTGAAACATTTAAAAGTTAGTAGGAGTACGTAAGCAGTAGGGCTGCTTCAATACTCTGTAAGTTTGGCTTCAGAATTACACTAATGCTCATATAGGAATGTTATATCGCTTAATTATTTGTATGAAACTGCATTAAGTAAATTCCCATTAATTTAATGCAGACAGACAATGGCTAACGCTAACAGAGTTCAATGGTTTATTTACATTCAGCACAGGCAGTTTATTTACATTCCAGAATTCTTAAAATTTTACACACTCTGGTGGTATATACGTTTATTAATGTCTTTTTTTTTTTTCAAAAATAGATATTCTGTCAAGTTTATTTATCTTTGTCTTTAGTAAATTCAACTGTTCTCTTTAACCAGTGCTCTGCAGTGGAGGATTGGGTCATAGGGGTGACAGCTGGCGTTTTGGAGCTACTGGAGGAGCATGTAGAACCTGGAATCCTTGAGGGCCTGGGTGACTGTGCACCAGTTTTAGGATGATGTTTGGTCAGGTCTACACATTGGGGGAAACAAATACTTAAACTGTTCCCATCTTTTTAAAAATGGATACTTAAAAAAAAAAACAGAGACTGATAAACAGCTGGTGTTAACAGGGAATTTTACTGACCTTTATGCAAAATACAACTTCTATTCACATGTTTTATACAAATTACTGTTTTAACTTTGGCTAGTTTTGGAAGAATAAAGTTTTTTACGTCATATTTGTGTGTTTTAATTGTTTAGGTATTGTTAGGCCAATTTGTTTTGATTAAAAAATATATATAATAACATTTACTTTGACCAGCTACATCAATAGACTAAAATAGCAGACAACTTTGGTTTAAATAGTCAGAGAGTTGGGCTATAAAATAAATAATTATTATTATTATTATTTTTGGTCATAGAAACAAACAAAATCAACCACTGAACACTTGATCATAAGTATCTATGCTGATTTGTACTATGCTGATATTTATTTTTTCTCAGTATAAATAAATGCTTTGGGTTTTAAGAACTACATCAGAAGAAGAAAGACGAAGGAGAAGTGGAAAATGAGAAACCTCAACAGAGAATGTTGCGGGGGGGGGGGGTAGGGTGAACTGCAGTACAGCTGGAATGCAGTACAATGCAGTTGGATTTGAATATTATTCTGTAATTCTGTAATGTCCATTACAAAAAATAACTGCAGTTTCTGGGATAAAAAGTGCAGTTTTACGGCACTGCCTGAAATCAAAGTGGTTGCTTAAATATGGCGTGACGCTTTGTGCCGGATAGCCGAAGGGGAAAAAAGAGCTCAGAGCCAAGAATAACATTCAGCACAAAACCTTTTCCGGCCTCTTTCAGTGTCATCTCTCGGGCACAAATGCGTTTGTGTTAAAGCCAACTGATAAATCCAGGAGCTCGCACAGACATACCTCCATCCAAAAACACACACTCACATGTGGCACTTTAACCATTTTTGTCGGTATTTTTTGTCCTTATAGATATCATATAAATATATCAATATGATAATAATTTAGTGTCTCTGTTACACCAAGACTTTGATATGTTCACAGTAAATTGGCCATAGACATCATTTATTTTGCTGAACAGGTCGTAGTTGATGAACATCGTACATGCTTTTTAAAAAATGCAGTGTTTATTCAGCAAGTGTGCATTTGTGCTCTGTTGTTTTTCTGGGGTACTGATTTTACATTTTGTCTGCTTTGCAAAAGTCGCCCCTCTTAGTTAGATAAATATTATGTCTGGAAGAAAGCTGCTTGTATCGGCTCATATCGACAACGTTTTGATCAACGGGGAGATGAACGCAATGAGATATGAGATATTTATAAGAGATTTCTTTTCCCCCGAAATACAACAAACACAAATTTATACTCGCTGAATAAGCACTGTCTTTGCTGTGCTGTGCGAAACGCATGCCGATCTGAGCTGCTTTATTTCAGTCATAACATACTAGCATATTTTTGCTGTGTAGTGGACCAGGCACAACCTCTCGTGGGCAACCCCGTCTTGTTTTAACGGGGGTGGGACTAAGAAACACACATCTCGGTTTATTAATCTATGCGTTCAGTTTAGGTTTAGTATTCAGTGCTTACCGTTTGTTCGGTTTGTATATCTGTTTTTGTACATTAATCTGACAACAGCTGTGGCGCACACACTTTTTCTGATGTACACCCAGAGTATTCTGGCTACGAGAGTGTTACACATTATAAAATATAAAAGCTCACTATGTTAACATTTACTTTGCTTAAATTTGATGCAAATAAAAAATGCCTATATTTAATTTAAATTCTGAATTTGCACTGTAATTTAGTACTGTGATTGTAAATTTGTTTAATGTTTCAATTATATTTTATAAGGTTTTACCGCCAGTGGTACAGAGCAACGGGGGTGCTACTGGGATGTAAGATGTAATTTGTTAAAATGTTTTCATTATTTATTAAAGAACATTATGATGCTCATAACAGCCGACTGCATTTAATTCTTATAATAACGCAAAAAAAAAAAAACACATAGACATCTGCTGACAGAGTAGCACGTACTGACAATGTTTTATGGTAATTTAGTTTCATTTATTTCAGTTAATAAATCTACTACAAATTTAAAGAACACAAAATATAAAATGACACAAAACCCTACATGCATAGCTTTTCTAATTACACATGATAAAAGGCTCACTGTGTTAACATTTACTTTGCTTATTCGATCCTAATAAGATTTAGTCGAATTTAAATTCTACATTTGTATTGTAATTTTAGTACTGTGATTATGAATTCGTTTAATTACAATGTTTCACTTGATTTTGTCCGCTACTACATGCAGATCTAAAGGAGCTGCAGCTCATTAATCCTTGACAGAATGAACTAACGCCTGAGAGATCGGTCTATAATTATATAGCGCCACTCAGGGGTAAAAGCCAGCAAACGCACAAACCCAAATGCTGTCACTGTGAGGCGTGGCGGTAAAACTAGAATACCGCTTGAGAACCATCTGTACATTTGTGTTTAATACTGTTTTATTACAGTTTGCAATTTGTCAGTAGCCAGTGTAAGGACCTGAGGACAGGTGTGATGTGTTCAGATTTTCTGGTTCTAGTCAGAATTCTGGCAGCAGCGTTCTGGATGAGCTGCAGCTGTCTAATGGTTTTCTTGGGGAGGCTGGTGAGGAGACCATTGCAATAATCCACCCTGTTGGTGATAAAGGCATGGACAAGTTTCTCCAAGTCGTGACTGCAAGAATTAAATGTTTTGTTTCCAATGTTTTTGAGATGATAGTATGCTTATTTAGTTACTGCTTTGACATGAATACTGAAACTAAGGTCTGCCTCCAGAATCACCCCAAGACTCTTAACTTGATTTTTGGTTGTTTGTCCCCTAGAGTGACATCAATGCATTGGCAGAGAGAGTCTATGGGGCTATAATTATTTGGAGATAAGGCTAGATAAAGCTGGGTATCATCAGCATTGCTGTGATAGACAATTTGGTTCTTTCTCATTGTCTGACTTAGTGGGAGCATATACAGGCTAAACAGGAGAGGTGCAAGAATTGAGCCTTGTGAGACTCCGCATGTCATGTACGCCCACTTAGACTTATGCTCTCCTATACTAACATAATAACCTCTCCCTTCTAAGTATGACATGAACCACTTGAGTACCATCCCAGAATGTCTGACCCAGTTTTCCAGTCTTTCTATTAGTATGTTATGATTGACAGTCAAACGCAGCACTAAGATCTAGCAGTACCAACACTGATATTTTTGCCAGAATCAGAATTTAAATGAATATCATTTATTATCATTATGAGAGCTGTCTCTGAACTGTGATGCACTTTGAAGCCCGATTGAAAACAGTCCAGGTATCCATTTGAGTTTAAGTGTTTGTTTACCTGTAGTATTTTAAATGTAGACAGAATGCTCAATGCATTCTCCACAATTAATATGTAGGGTTTCAACTCTGGGTCAGAGGTGAATCGAATCTTTAACGATTCGGGTTAATTTGATTAAATTGAATAAAATTGATACAGTTATAAATTCATACACCTAATCATCTATCCGTCCAGCGTTTAGCACGATTTGGCGTATCTTACCAATTCTGTTTATCCCGCAGCCGACGATAATAATACAAAATCAGGTATTTACCAATTTATGAATAAGGTACTGTAAGATCTGGGTAAATGTTTAAACTTTTAAAATACATGACCAAGACAAGTTCTTTGTAAAGAAACAAGAATTTATTGAATTCATAACTAATCTACGATACATGAAACTACGCTACTTAAACACACACACACATATACACACGATTGGTTGGTACGCTGGGTTGAGGTGACGTCTTTTGGGAAAGTCCTCGGTGGCGTGTTGGTTGCCTGGTTACCGATGACGACGCTCTGAGACTTCTTTTGCAGGCCTCTTCGTTGCATGAAGTTTCTTTGCGTGTCGAGGAGAGCGGAGTCTTCGAATGCTGGGTGGCGAAGGTCAGAAGTTAAAGTTCATGCGTCGTTTGAGAGTGGAGCAAGAGAGGCGTCCGCTTGCTTCCTTCAGACGGCGTGACGTTCAAAAACATGCCAAGGCTGCTCCGACCTTAGGTTTTTAATCTCACGGTGCAGGTCTGTCCCACAGCCGTTTGTTCTAATCAAAAATGGTTGTCACGCCCCGCATGGTTCCTCTTTTTCGTGCATACATTTAACCTGTGGTTTGCTCTGTCACGTGGGAGGCCATCTCTGTGGAGTTTTAGTAATTTAGGTAAAGAGTCTGGTTCATATGACTAGGATTTCATGCACATCAACGTTCATTGAATATACAGAGCTTTCATTTGATACCAAACATCCCATGTCTTGCATACCCATTCATACCTCTATCTATAGCAAGGGCTGTACAGGTTGATTACATTCCATAAGTTTATGATACACATGTTGAACATAACAGAGAGACATTCTACATTCTATATGCACACACATATAATTTTATATCTGCCCTAATGGCATACTTTAACTGATTAACATGGTACGTGTCCCTAAAGCTTTGTATGTTCTCTGTTCTGGGGCCCAGAGGAAACGCATTCCGGGGGGTCAGCAACTTCCCTATTAAAGACTCCTGTGCTGCTCTACACCGTTTTGAGTGGAGATGTGAGATGCTGTTTTCTGGTGCAAGGAAGTTGTTTTTTTTGCAGATCTGCACCATCTGAGTTGGGAAAGCGTAATTTCGCTTCCTCTTCCAGTGGCCCTCTTTGAGGTGGCCTGCGAGTCCCTACACACCTGATATAAAACATCCTTTTCAATAATCTCGCCAATAAAAGTAAGGTTTATATTGGCCTGTAGTTATTTAATATGGAATTATCAAGATTATTATTTTTCGGGAGTGGCTTAACAACTGCAGTTATCAGAGTGTCTGGAAAAGTCCCAGAAAGAAGAAGTGAGGTGTTCACCACTTCTAAAAGATCTGTTTCCAAACAGTCAAACACTTTTGAAAAAAGATGTGGTAAGTGTGTCAAGGTCGCAGGTTGACGATTTGGGGTGCTGTACTATTTCTTCAAAGATTTTGCTGTCAATTGCTTAAAAGGCAGACATAGTAACTGTTTTTTGAGGTTGTGTTTGCGTTTTTCTGATCTCTGCAGAACTTGATGTGTTAATAGCCCTTCTAATATTACTGATTTTCTCAGAGAAGAAGGAAGCAAACTCACTGCATTTGCTGTCGGAGAGCATTTCAATGGGAAACTGACTTGGTGGGATTGTCAGTCTCTCAACAGTAGCAAAAAGAGTGTGAGTGTTGTTTAAGTTGTTTAAAGCTGTTTATAATGTTTGAGAAGATGGTCTGTCTAGCTGTGGCTAGTTCCACATTGAAAGCATGAAGGCTGTCTTTATAGATGCTATAGTGAATTTCAAGTTTAGTCTTCCGCCACATCTGCTCAGCTTTTCGCCATTGTCTTTTCATATTTTGAACTGCAATTGATTTTCTCCATGGTGATTTCTGTCTGCCCGTCTTTCAGAACTTTTCCGGAGCAATATCATCAATAACACTCTTCACTTTTGAGTTAAGGGAATTGTCTTTTCCTATTCTTCTGCTTGGTGACTTCAATATTCATGTTGATACAGTTTGCCCCAACACTACCAAATTTCTGTCTGTATTTGAATGTTTTAATCTGACACAGCATGTTCACATTCCTACCCATACTTGTGGCCATACCCTTGATCTAATATGTACTTCAAGGGGGGATATCACTTCTATCTCTGCTTCTGTCACCGGTATTTCTGACCATAAACCTCTTACTTTAAGGACTTTAGCCTTAATTTGCCTATTCATTCTAAATGCCCTAAGACTTTTATTTCATACCGTAATTTGAAAGCTATTAATACTGTATCATTTTGTACTTCTATTGTGTCTTTGAATCTTTCTGATGTTATTGATATTTTTTCTCAGTCTATGATGCTATCTAATTACCACTCTATAATTTCTGATATCCTACAGCAGTATGCTCCTATCAGGACCAGAAATGTCCCCACCACTCATTCTTCTCGCTGGTATACCCCTGAGCTCCGTATTCTTAAGACTACTGGCAGACTGCTCAAACGTCTTTACAGGAAAACCGGTCTTGCTGTTCATTATTTGGCTTTTCTTGAACATCTCAAATGTTATAAATCCGCTCTCTTCTCAGCTCGCTCTAAGTTTGTCTCTGCCACAATTAACAAATTGAGTAACAGGCCAAAAGCATTATTTAATTAGATAAATAAACTTACTAACCGCCCACCTCAGGATGCTCTAGTATCTAATGAGTTTTTCTGATCTTTTTTGGATTATTTGCTTGAGAAGACTAATGCTGTCCACCAATGTTTCCCTACTGATACAGAGCTCAGCCATCCAACTAATCTATCCTGTCAGTCTCTATCTTGTTTTTCTCTGACGACCCCAGATTCTGTCTCTAAGCTAATCCTGAAATCTTCATCTTGTCACCTTGATCCTGCTCCTACTTCTCCCCTGAAACTTTGTCACTCTGTTATTTCTGCACCTATTTCTCATTTCTCATTCGGGATCTCAGCTCTGCCTTCGATACTGTCTCCGATTATGTACTTATTTCTCGTCTCTCTGGTCTGGGCATCTGTGGTACTGCTCTCTCTTGGTTTTCCTCCTATCTCTCAGTTAGATAATTCTATATTTCTGTGAAGGATTTTCGATCACCGACCATCCCCCGGAAGAGAGGTGTTCCCCAGGGATCTGTTCTTGGCCCACTATTACACAATTCACAATTTACATAATCCCACACGGTCTGATCCTTCAACGTCATGGTCTTAACTATCACTTTTTTTGCCAACGACATTCAACTTTATTCTATTTGTAGACCTACTCCATCTGCCCAAATTGACAAAATTTCTGCTTGTGTTAAGGACATTAGAGATTGGCTTAACTTACATTTTCTGAAACTTAATATGGACAAAACTGAGAAACTTTTCATTGGAACCCCAGTACTCACCAACAATATTTTCTATATTATTTTCGACTCCACACTATTGTCAGGGATTACCCCTAGAGGGCGACAAAGCGCCCAGAGAGTTCCTTGTGTTTTTCATGTTTTCTTTGTGTTCTTTGTGTGAAGGACTCTAATCCCCAGAATGCACCTCAGTCAGGTGATGTGGCGCTCACCTGAACTGAGTTTGCTAATTAGTGTGATTATAAATGTTCCTGAGTTCTGTGTTGTCCTTGTCTTGCATCTGTTCGTCTAGGGTTACTGTTTGTGTGGTATGTTCATTCTAGCTCTGTGTTCTCCTTGTTCTCAGTGTGCTCCTTGTTGTCAGTGTTCTCCTTGTTGTCAGTGTTCTTCCTGGTTCTGTGTTCTTCCTGGTTCTCTGTTCTTCCTGGTTCTGTGTTCTCCTTGGTTTTATGTTCCTGGCTCTATGTTCCTAGCTCCGTGTTCTCCTAGGCTCTGTGTTATCCTGGTTTAAGTTCATGTTCTGTTCTGTTTGTTCCCTGTTTTTGTTATCATTAAAATCCTTTGATCACTTCCACCTCTGCTATCATGTCTCTCTTTCGTCCGGCAAGCAGTAACCATGACAGAATGCAAGACCTAAAAAGTAATATAACAGAGGAGCCTCCCTTGGGAAATTTTTGGGCGGGGGCTATGACAGTGACGCCAGGGCAAGCTACATTCGAGGGGAGTCGGCTTGCCCTCCGGCGGAACAACTGGGGGCGCGCCAGAGCGACTGCCGGTGGAGCACCTCAGCAAGAAGCTGGAGAGGGCGAACATGTGTCTGCTGGCGTTCAAAGGGCAGATCACGTAGAGCTTCAACAGCGGAGGCTGGGGCTCCACCAACTAGCCGGGTTGCTCATCCAGCAGTTAAACATTTGTCGCTCGACGGGAGATCGGGGGCAAATGCAAACCCTGCTGGAGCTGGGGGCAGTGGTGCAGGAACAGCTGGCCGAGGCCAACCAAGAGGCAGCTGACGTCAAGGCCAGCACCCAGTCTCCAGCCAGCCTCAGTGGAGGCCCTGACCCTCCAGCCAGCCTCAGTGGAGGCCCTGACCCTCCAGCCAGCCTCAGTGGAGGCCCTGACCCTCCAGGGTTCCCCGAGATGGACAGCGAGCTGCCTCCGCTGCTGCCGTCCTGTATCGAGGTGGATAGCGAGCTTCCTCCGCCGCCGCCGTCATGCGCCGCCGAGGACGACGAGCCGCCTCTTCCTCCGCCGCCGCCGTCATGCGCCGCCGAGGACGACGAGCCGCCTCTTCCTCCGCCGCCGCCGTCATGCGCCGCCGAGGACGACGAGCCGCCTCTTCCTCCGCCGCCGCCGTCATGCGCCGCCGAGGACGACGAGCCGCCTCTTCCTCCGCCGCCGCCGTCATGCGCCGCCCGAGGACGACGAGCCGCCTCTTCCTCCGCCGCCGCCGTCATGCGCCGCCGAGGACGACGAGCCGCCTCTTCCTCCGCCGCCGCCGTCATGCGCCGCCGAGGACGACGAGCCGCCTCTTCCTCCGCACGGGTTCGTGGACGCCGTGCTCCTGCCTCCGCACGGGTTCGTGGACGCCGTGCTCCTGCCTCCGCACGGGTTCGTGGACGCCGTGCTCCTGCCTCCGCACGGGTTCGTGGACGCCGTGCTCCTGCCTCCGCACGGGTTCGTGGATGCCGTGCTCCTGCCTCCGCACGGGTTCGTGGACGCCGTGCTCCTGCCTCCGCACGGGTTCCAGGATGGCGTGCTCCTGCCTCCGCACGGGTTCGTGGACGCCGTGCTCCTGCCTCCGCACGGGTTCGTGGACGCCGTGCTCCTGCCTCCGCACGGGTTCCAGGACGCCGTGCTCCTGCCTCCGCACGGGTTCCAGGACGCCGTGCTCTTGACTCCATCGCCCCTCTTCAAGGATTCCGTGACCGCTCTGCCGTCCGACCTCGGCACCAAACTTGGAATAAGCTCCTTTCCACTCCAAGGGGAGATCCCTTGCAGCCTCGCTGTAGGGAGGACGGTACTGGGACCTTGGGGAGGGTGTCCGGGTCCTCCTTTGGCGCCCCGGTGGTGCGCCTTTTGGGGGGGGGTAATGTCAGGGATTACCCCTAGAGGGCGACAAAGCGCCCAGAGAGTTCCTTGTGTTTTTCATGTTTTCTTTGTGTTCTTTGTGTGAAGGACTCTAATCCCCAGAATGCACCTCAGTCAGGTGATGTGGCGCTCACCTGAACTGAGTTTGCTAATTAGTGTGATTATAAATGTTCCTGAGTTCTGTGTTGTCCTTGTCTTGCATCTGTTCGTCTAGGGTTACTGTTTGTGTGGTATGTTCATTCTAGCTCTGTGTTCTCCTTGTTCTCAGTGTGCTCCTTGTTGTCAGTGTGCTCCTTGTTGTCAGTGTTCTCCTTGTTGTCAGTGTGCTCCTTGTTGTCAGTGTGCTCCCTGGTTGTCAGTGTTCTCCCTGGTTGTCAGTGTTCTTCCTGGTTCTCTGTTCTTCCTGGTTCTGTGTTCTCCTTGGTTTTATGTTCCTGGCTCTATGTTCCTAGCTCCGTGTTCTCCTAGGCTCTGTGTTATCCTGGTTTAAGTTCATGTTCTGTTCTGTTTGTTCCCTGTTTTTGTTATCATTAAAATCCTTTGATCACTTCCACCTCTGCTATCATGTCTCTCTTTCGTCCGGCAAGCAGTAACCGTGACAACTATCTTTTCAGTCTCACATTAAATCCGTCACCAAATCTGCATTCTACCATTTATGTCATATTGCCCAACTGCATCTTCATCAGTACCAAAGATGCTGAAACCGTCATCCATGCATTCGTCTCATCACGCATTGATTTCTGTAATGCCCTTTTCATTGGTCTACCTGCCAGTTCGATCTCCAGATTACAATATATTCAAAACTCTGCAGCTAGAATACTCACTCATACCAAACGCTCTGCCCATATAACCCCAATCTCCCAATAGCTCCCAGTTGCCTACCGTATTAAATTCTAAATTCTTCTCCTTGTCTTTAAATCTTTAAATGGCTTAGCTCCCTCCTTATCTTTTCAATTTGCTTGTCCCCTACATCCCGACTCGCTCACTATGTTCTTCTGATTCTGGCTTTTTTGTGGTCCCTCGGTATTGCCTCTCTTCAATGGGAGGCAGATCATTTAGTGTTATTGCACCGAAACTTTGGAATTCTCTACCACACTGTCTCCATTCTGTTAATAACTTCTCAGTATTTAAATCTTTACTCAAAACTCACTTGTTTTCTGAATGGTATACCTTCGATTCATTAAACTGAACTCCTCTGGCTTAATCCACCTGTCCTCTGCATGTCTGTCTTTTAGGTCTTGCCTTTTATTTCCATTGTTACATTCATTGTAAAGTGTTCTTGAGCTCTGGAAAGGCGCTTTGCCCCAGTTCTCAGCAGTCCATTCGCCATACTTTTTGCAGAAGATCAATCTGTCCCTGATGTTTTTTGTGAAGTGGCTTCTTTGCTGCCCTTCTTAGCACCAGGCCATCTTCCAAAAGTCTTTGCCTCACTGTGCATGCAGATGCGCTCACACCTGCCTGCTGCCATTACTGAGCAAGTTCTGCACTGGTGGCACTCCGATCCCGCAGCTGAATCCTCTTTAGAAGATGATCCTGGCACTTGCTGGACTTTCTTGGATGCCTTGAAGCCTTCTTAACAAGAATTAAACCTCTTTCCTTGAAGTTCTTGATGATCATATAAATTGTTGATTTAGGTGCAATCTTAGTAGCCACAATATCCTTGCCTGTGAAGCCATTTTTATGCAACGCAATGATGGCTGCACGCGTTTCTTTGCAGGTCACCATGGTCAACAATGAAAGAGCAATGATTTCAAGCATCACCCTCCTTTTAACATGTCAAGTCTGCCATTCTAACCCAATCAGCCTGATATAATGATCTCCAGCCTTGTGCTCGTCAACATTCTCACCTGAGTTAACAAGACAATTACTGAAATGATCTCAGCGGGTCCTTTAATGACAGCAATGAAATGCAGTGGAAAGTTTTTTGGGGGGATTAAGTTAATTTTCATGGCAAAGAAAGGACTATGCAATTCATCTGATCACTCTTCATAACATTCTGGAGTATATGCAAATTGCTATTATAAAAACTTAAGAAGCAACTTTTCCAATTTACAATATTTATGTAATTCTCAAAACTTTTGGCCAGACTGTACTCATTAATGCATCTTTTTCTGACAGAGACAAATCTAGATTCAGTGGTAACAGAGATCAATATATCAAATAAAATACAGAAGTGATCAGACAGTGCTACATCCTTTATAACAATGGATAAGATGTTTAGACCCTTACTGATGAGTAAGTCTAGAGTGTGTCCACATTTATGTGTGGACATGCATGAACATGCTGAATCAGGTCAAAAGTGCCTTGGTGGTAGCGGAGCCCACTGTTTTTTAGTTGGCATCTGGGGTCTTGCAGCAAAAGAGTGGGAGAGTTTGGTCCCAGTATACACCAGTTCATCCATTTTTTGTGAGAAGCTTAGAAGTAGAGATGCTGAAGAGATGGATAATGTGTCTGGTGAGATGGGCTCTGGCTCTGGCATTTCTGGTGGTTTTAGTATGTCTTGAATTCCCTGGCTATTTTCCAGAATGTTATCTTGAAGCTGTTGTAGTATGTCAGTCTGTCGGGATGTCCATGAGCAGTGGTTGTTTTGACTGTGTGGTGTTATCAGTGTCCTTGTGGGATTCCTTAGCCACATGATTACTCAAACTGTCTCACTCATACTTTGTCCAGGCGTGCATGAGCCATTCAGGTTGAGAGGCAGAAGGATGATGGAGGGAGAAATAGATATTTTCCTTTAGCACCCTTGCACCAAGTTTGTTTGGGTGGAGACCATCCAGTTTGAACAGTTGTCTATGGCCCCAGAAAAGATTGAAGTTGTCAATGAAGTTGACTCCTTTTGAACTGCAGGTTCTTTGTAGCCATATGTTCAGCCCAAGCAACCATGAGAACATGTTAGTTCCCCTTGCTGGGAGTGGTCCACTGATAAATTACTGAACCTCAAGTCGTTAAAGTGAAAGAGTTCACTGAAATCCTTATTTAGGAGTTCTGACTGCTCTTTCCGAATGTCATTTTTCCCCACGTGGATAATGATTCAATTTGCAGTCTTCTGCTTCGTCAAAATGTTCTGAAGTTCCCTGTTCACATCAGAGACGGTTGCTTATGGAAAGCAGCATTAAGTTCTTGTCCTGCTACTGATGTTTCTGATAGTGGAGTCCCCGATTATCCTGACCTCGGTTTCACTCTGAGCTGAGTATCGCTGTCTGCTCGACTTTGACCGCTTATTGGTAGCTGCGTTAGCTGCTGGCTGATCCAATCCATATTCTGTCACATTTTCCTCACCCACCTTCATCAATGCTTTAAATCTGTTATCAAAATGAATAAGGGGTGGAAAAATATCAGTGTTTGCAAGTCTTGTCATAGCCATATCTGGGGAAGAGGATGCTATCACAGCAATATGAGATACTCATGAAAATCTCATGTCTCGAGTGCCTTTGGTTCGATTAATCTGATGATCAGTTTTGGCATGTTCCTTTACAAAGGGTATAAACTGTTGAGACTTGCTAGATTCACGAGACTTACCGGCTGTATGCTGAGGGGGTCCATCATGATGATTTGCTGAGATTTTGCCTGTTTTGGAAGGTCCAGCAAGTAACTTTGTTTCAAGAACTGCAATCCTTTGTAGAAGTGTATGGCAGGTCATGTAGTAAGTAGATTCCACAAGAGGCATTTTCTTTCTGGTCTGTTTGAAGTAGGCAGCTTTGGTTTCCCATCTCTGGAATGTAATCTGCAGGCAGCGGGAGGAAAATTCCCTTTTCGTCCAATCACAAAAAGGTTTAATTTTAGTGTTTGTGCCAAAAATATTTTGTTTGGGCGACTATGCTGATCTGCTGAAGTAAAAGTCTTAGAGAAATCAAAGAAAAAGGAAGATATAGGGAGCAACGTGCAGAGCAGTAAACAGGAATGTCCGAACGGTAGCGAAGCAGGAAGCGAAGATTTTTTGGCCATTAATGGATCCAGTAGAGGCTCCACAACTAAGTGGGGCGCTACAGAAACAGAGGGCACTCCTGGGTAATCACCAGCAGGATGTACAGATGAAGCAGTTTCAAACAGCCGGCTGGTCCGTGAATGGACCTTTTAACTATTCGTTAGAATTCCTTGAAGTGTCCGTGAATGGAACGTGATCCCCCGCGATGACGCAGTGAACGAAGCCACGTCCCATAAACGCCCCTTTGCGTTGTTCTAATGAGATGGTTGCAATGCTGTATAATTCCGCCAAGTGGTGCAGTGACTGATTCAGTTAAATGCAGTTCTTGCATTGTCCACATATTTTTATGATTAAATCAAGCTTGTCATTTTGGAGATGTGCAGTATACAGTACAGAGTACCGGTCCCTAACGATGCTTTAATGCTCAGACCTTTCATGCATAAGAAATAAGCCGCTGTATTGCTAGGCGATCCAGTTTAATTTGGTTTTACGCAGTTTCATGTGCTGTGTGTAAGAGGGAGAGAGCTTATATTGTGGATTACTACTACTACTACTACTACTAATAATAATAATAATAATAATAGTTGTAATGTAAATTAAACCCATGGGTCTCAACCATCACTAAATCAGCCAATGTCTACAGTACACTTATTATTTGCCCTACTTTCATTTGGTTTTACGCGATTTCATGTGCTGTTTGCGTGTGCGTGTATGTGTGTGTGCGAGGGAGAGAGGGCTTATATCGTGATTTGTCCTAGGTTACTAAAGCCTGGCTTACTACTACTAATAAAAAATATTTCAATGTAACCCATGGGTCTCAATCACAAAATCAGCCAATGCTGTAATCAGATGATACAACAAATTATATACTCTGAAAATCACGTTTTTTTGAACATGTAAATATATACAAAAAAAACAAATATAATATAGCTCAGTTTTATTAATATACTGTAAAGCTCCTATGGTCTTACACCGCATGTTACAGAAACTGATCAGTTGTATTAATCACATAACGCACACGTCGTAGAGGAGATATCTCTTTTTCTCTCTCACACACACACACACAGGCACAGGCTCCAGGATTTGTTTAGTAATATCGGATTTATTTATATATCGCTTTTAACAGCGGTTACTATCGCAAAGCAGCTTTACAGAATTAAAAGACAATGAAATAAATGAGAATGAAATGTGTGAGGAAATATGCATGAATCAGAATGATCAGAGTGACCCTGAGTTTCACTTCCAAGCTTAACTTTGCAGATACAGAATGTGTCGTTTTCTCAAACATGATTTTCCCAAACTGGCGTTTATACGAATTCAGTCAGATTGAATTTAGGAAAGCACCCCAAACAACCTAAAGCACAAACACACACACACACACACACACACACACACACACACTGCAGAGGAAAGCAGAGAAGTGCATTCACACCTCTGACCATCTTTTGTCTTGTAAATAAGGTATTGTAAAAGGTATTCTTCGCGTAGGCTAGGGGATTACACACACACACACACACACACACACACACACACACACACACACACACACACCATTTTAATCACCGGACTTCATAACGTACTAAGAATGATGGTGAAAAACAATGAGGAGGCACAGTGGGAAATCTTTCAATCCCCACACACTACGTTTGTACTGTACACTGTAGCTATGTTTGTTAATGGAGAGGTGTGTGTGTGTGTGTGTGCTCCTGGATTTATCAGTTGGCTTTAACACAAACGCATTTGTGCGCCGGCGAGTCGAAAGATCCCTCAAAAACACAGAGATTCTTGATGCATCACAAATACGTACTGTCTTGGTCACAGATTCGACAGCAAGACGCGCACCAACAATTTGTCTATTACTCTGCTAATGGAACCTTCACACTCCGCTCTTACTGGTGGAATGTGCAATCAATGAAGATTGGCCACCAGGCTGGGCAAATTTAGCCATGTAATACTAAACTGGCCAGTGTTTCAGTTTCATTGGCCATCCCCGCCCCCCCACCACCCAAAAATTATAAGAAATTAAAATTATATTATTATATATAATTATATACAAATGAAAGGATATTATATAAGCGAAGCATAGTAAATTAAGTTGTATTTCTTTATAAATATCATAAACAAATATTATAGTATTTATTTTTTATTCAATGAAGTATTAGTATATACTAGTTTCGTTTGTCCTTTGTGTGTTTTTATTTACTTATCTAATTATCCATATAGCTCATCGTTAGACTACATGGACTAAAATTCAAATCGGGCAACTCGGTCGCTTTACTTATAAACCTTTATTTACAACGCTTCTGTTATGCGGTCAATATTGCCAGCTGATAGAGAAGGAACAGCCAATCAGAAGTAGTGTGTGGAAGTCTGTGATTGTTTGGTTTTGTGGCAGTTTTGTGACACTGGACTATGGGAAGCCAAACACATCGAAAGTGGGACGATTGAGCTGCCCTGGACGGACCAAATATCTGCGTGGCCCAACGGACAGCGCAACGGACAATCTGGACAGCGCAGAAATGAACTGGTTTATTTGCGCAGCCCAGTGGATCGCGCAGCGCGGACCAACTTGAGCAGTGCTGCTCAAATCACAATCCTGCGCAAACCACTGGACAACGCTGCACAACTTTGATAGAAATACCCCGTCCACCAATAATTTTACATTTACCCACAATTCCCCGTTGGGATCCGCAAATACAAACCAGACATGGCAGCGGGAAATTGTTCGTAAATGTAAAGTTATGGTGGACGAGGGCTATTTCTATCAGAGTCCAGTGGGTCGCGCAGGATTGTGATTCGAGCAGCGCTGCTCAAGTTGGTCCACAGGGCTGCACAAATAAACCAGATCATCTCTGTGCGGTCCGTTAGGCCGCGCAGATATTTGGTACGCCCAGGGCGCCTCAATTGGGTCCCGCGGTTTCATCCCACTTTGACGAAAGCGCACAGGCAGAGTCGAGTGCGCACAGAATCGAGAAGTTGCGCGTGTGCTGAAAACATGTTGAGCGAGCAAGGGAAACACTGCACGCGCAAAATTGAGCTGTTGAACGCGCAGTGGAGGCACTGCACGCGCATAGAGTGCTTTGTCTTCTCTCAAAATGTCAAACCACGCGCTCAGAATTGTGACAGGAATATGACGCCATAATAAGACAAACATGGTTATGAGAGTTTAGCTTGCTAGCTCCGGTACACCTAATCCCAACTGCAGATTAACTCTCACCACTCCCCCAAAAAAATGTTGAATTTCTCTAAATCCAGAGAACACTCAGTCAGATTCTCTCAGTAATTTTCAGAGGACACAAACACTCTTCTTATAAAAATACACTGAGCTCACAAAACTATATTAATCAGTTTCTCGGGTAGTGCAGCCGAAGTTAATAGTATTTCCGAAGCTTTAGCGTCTTTTTTGAGTGAGAGAGTGACGTTGTGAGTTTTGTGACACTGACAGTAAGCTGTAACACCAGACTTGGTAAACAGATGATTAAGTTACCTAAATTTACATTTGACTGCTGCAGGCGCTGACAGTGATTTTCAAATCGGCCAATTAAAAATAATTATTAAACTGGGAACTAAACCAACACCCAAATTTTATATAAAAAAGCCACCATTTACCCTGAATAAGAAGTCCATTAAACTGTTATCTTCATCTCCATATTGCAGTTTGCTTGAGTCAGTCCGGCAGGGGGCGGGGGGGGGGGATCGGTGGAGGGTTAAAATCACGTGATTGCTACTCAGCAGCTAAATTGCTGGCTCCTGTTAACGTCTTCTTGAGAACAAAGCGCCATCTAGTGGTGGCGGTTAGTAAATGAATAAATATGGCTTCAAAGGGCGTTTACTGTGAAATCTGGACACGCCTTCTGGCAGGAGAAGGAGGCCATCCGCCAGCCATCCGCCAGCCATAAGCCATTCACACGCCAGTTGCCCGACCCTGGCTGTTTTGAGTTGCTACATCTGTAGGGGTTTACAATGCCCAACGCCTTCTACACCAATATACAGATGTAGATCTGGCCATTAAGAATGCACGTTTCTTGAAAAGGGATCTCACGCGCTTCTGCGGCAGCTCGCGGGAATCTGTGAAAATGCTGTTCATTACCTGTAGGGGACATTTGTGTTTCAATCTGAAGTATTGTGTGTCTACTGAAGCCAAAAATGCGTTCTCTCTCTAACCCTAACCTATGCGCCCATTGATAACAAGCGACAGAGCTTATATACGTGTCGAGCTCAAACGTTAAATACTGATATTTATTTATTCTTCATTTTCTTCTCAATGATGATTCTTCTTTGACTGCGCTTTTTCCATTCAGTATTATCATTAGTAGTAGTAGTGAAACCTACTGCTGATAAAATATCCCTGTTTCATTTGGGGTATTTCTAACAGGCGATCTACTAAATAATAATAAATATATAAAATAACCCAGTACTTTTTTAGAGTGTAACATAAAAAATATTCCATTCGTAAAATAGCATAGGTGAAATCATAGGTTGTGTAAAAACAATACAACAAAGCTTATGGTAAATAAATTCTCAGACTCTTCCACTGCAGGTATTAAAAACGGTAACAATGTAAATTTTAGAATCCGTAGAAGCTCAGTGGTCCGGACAAAACCTCTCGCGGGGGAGTCATTCCCTGAATTCACCATTTTCACTGGGGTGGGCATCTCGGTTTATTCATACAGCTGTACAGTACCTATTTACAGTACATGGAATTTTACGGTGTTGTCACTGAATGATTTACCCTGACAAAGAGCAATATAAGAATAGTGCCAACTGGCACACCTTAAAAAATAATTTGCCATCTATTTAGAGTCTAAATATTTTTTTTCTAAACTTGTGCTACTGTTGTTTACTTACAATATTTGTTAATTAATTTTTTTATTTAAATAAGGCTTGGTGCTCCGGAATGTTAAGCCTATTTCCTACTGTACGTAGTCTAATCAGAGCTTTACCGCCCATTCGAGTGTAATTCATAAATGATGTTTATAATAATGAAATGCACTAAATCGTGCTTTAAAATTAATGTACAATTAATTTCAAACCCGCAGATAGCAATTTCACTTTACAAAAAGCAGCGTTTTGATCAAAAGGTGATAAACGCATGCGATTTATCAATTAAAATGCAGACATACTGCATTGATGCATGGATGTTGTTGATAAATATTTAAAATGATAATGAAATAAATAGCTGTCCATCTTTTTTGTGTTTATCTTTTCGGTTTATTATACACTTCTGCACCACTTATTATAATAAATTGTTTTAAATGGTAGTAAAGGTACCATTTGGTCATGTCCACTGATGGGATAAACATATGTGGCATTTAATAGCATTCACTAGTTGATATACAGGTCAATCTGCATTTGAAAATAATCAGTAAATTCGTGAATTACACTCAAAGTATCAACTCCATGTTAGGAACCTCCACTAGAGGTCACTGTTCATGTCTGTCTGTCTTTCTGTGTAGTTCTTGTTGGTTGACTCAGTTTCCCAGAAGGCACCTCAGTCAGGTGATGAGGCTCACCTGAACTGAGGTGGCTCATTAAAACCTTCTATAAATAGCAGTTTGTTCTGAGCATTGTTTGTGATTGTCTGTTTGTATTACCATCATGTGGGCATTCATTTTTGTTACTTTAAGTTTATATTTGGTTTCTGTTTTGTAACCTTTATTTTCAGAGGGCTCTAGTTTTGTTTTCTTGATGTTCCTTGTGTCTGTGGATTCATGGAGCTGCTTTGTTCACTGTGTAGTTAGACTGTGTCTCCTCCTGTGTCCTGTGTAAGTACTGTTTTGTCTTCTGGTCTTTTCCCTAGTATGTGTAGCCACATGAGGGCTTAGCCATTAGCAGGGTTAGCTGCTAGTAGGCCTTGATGGCTAGTAGGGTTAGCCCCTAGTAGGGTTAGCCTCCAGTAGGCTAATCTCTAATGGGAGTGACTGCTAGTGGTTCTGGTCACTAGTAGGTTAGCCGCTAGTTTGGTATAGCCTCATGTGTGCCCTGCCTTTTGTCTTCCGGTCCCCTAGATCAATACTAACCCCATTAGCCACTAACCCGGTTAGGTCAGCCTCCAGTGTCCCCAGTACAACATGTAGCTACTAACCTCACTAACCCAGCCAGTCTAGTTCCTGTCTAGCCCTGTCTCCTGTCTACTCCTGTCTCTCCAGTCTCTGTGCCCCTAGTCCTGTCTCTCCAGTCTCTGTGCCCCTAGTCCTGTCTCTCCAGTCTCTGTGCCCCTAGTCCTGTCTCTCCAGTTTCTGTTGAACCCCTCTGCCTTCATGCCTACCTTCATGCCCACGGCAACACCATCAGCCGGTCTAGCCAAACCACCAGCTAGACCCATGACACTCCAACTATGATGTCTGATTTCATTTGCTGGGGAAATAAAATGTAGGCAGAGACGTCCGCTCTGTCTTGTTAATTCATCTAAAACCCCATACAGGATTTGCCAACAGCGCACGCAGTTCGATAAATTCACACATATCTTGAATGAAAGGTGAGAAGAGATTGAGCAGAATCTTCTGACACCGTGCTTGCTCTGAAGGACTATATTTGACAAGAATATAGAGAATATAAATTGTAATAATTATATTGAGATAATTAATTAAATAATAAAATTATATATAATGTCTTTATTTAAAATCCAGACCAAATTTCTCATTCACTGCTGAAGTTGTTAAATATGCTTATACTGTAGATACATAGGTTATATTTTAAAAGTACAATTGCAAGTAAATTACAAACTGCATGTAATGTAAAATATGAATAAAACAGTATTAGACACACATATATGATATGGTAGTGTATACAATGAAAAAGCTATTTACACATGAGTGCTCAAATGTAAACCAAACTCAATTATTAATTTATTGTTTAACTTTATTCAGTCGTTTAAGTTACATGGAAAAATAATGTGCCTACCAGCCCATTATTATTTTCTGTTCGAATTTAAGGATGCACACGCGTGTGCAAAAAGTTGAAGTACAACAAAGAACACAAGTGTGTATCATTTTAAATAAAGTTAGCCTAAAACAATTTTGTCTCCAATGCTGAAGCAAATATTTAGTTTTTGTTTTAATTTTCTCGCTGAATACAGCGCGCTCCGAGGTGAACACCCACAGACCCCCAGTTACTGTAATCCCTCTTCTCACCTTTCATTCACAATAGTTGTGAAGTTATCAAACCAATTTCACTGATGGGGGGGAATTGGCAGAATTGAGGGGTTTAAAAATGGTTTAAAATTGAGGGGTATTTCGCCAGCAAACCATAAACATAAATAGAAACAAATAAAATGTTTAATGGTATAAATTAAATCAGACTTCATAGTTGGAGTTGATACTTTGAGTGCAATTTATACATTTACTGAATATATTCAGATTTTGTAAAATAATGAAACCCGTTTCCTTCCTGGACCGTTTGTCTGCGTCACAATGAACTGGAGATCAGCACGTCTACTTTCCTTGTTTTAATCTGTAATATTTAAGTGAAATACATTTTGCGTATATGCTTAAATATTCCTTTTTATTTATGTGCAGGGGATGTATGTTTGATCTTCATTATTGCAAGAGGCGATGACTTTCTGGGGGAGTATGTCTGTGAAAATATGAGCCGCGGGTTCACGCACGCCGATGAACAGCTTTATTTCAGTCATAAATTCACAATCACATTTCAACTATGATTTCCAGCTGTGGTCAAATAATAGATGAAATAATTTTTCAATGCAGAACACAAACAGCAAAAAAACATGATTATTATTTTTATATGACGGCCGAAGCACTTTGTGTTCATATTTGTTAAAATCACGTGATTGCAATTCAGCGCATCTAAATTGTTGGCTTGTGTTAACATGTTCTTAAGAACAAAGCACCATCTAGTGGTGGCACCAGGTAAATGAATAAATAGAGCTTGAATGGGCGTGTTTACTGTGATTGCAATTCAGCGCAGCTAAATTGTTGGCTTGTGTTAACATGTTCTTGAGAACAAAGCACCATCTAGTGGTGGCACCAGGTAAATGAATAAATAGAGCTTGAATGGGCATGTTTACTGTGAAATCTTGACATACCTTCCTGCCTGGCAGGAGAGGGAGGGGGAACCACGGGGTCCGCACAGCATTCACATGGCCGCGGCTATTTCGTGTAGCTCCTACTGTATGAGTGTAATTTCCATGATTTAATCTGTAGTGCTTCAGTAAAAGCATTCTTCTGTCTGTGTGATATGAGCAGTATTTACACGGCTAAATAGACGGCATCGGATTCCAAAATGTTCCCGATGTCAGTTTCGCTGTTTTTTTTTCCCTCTGTTTGATTTTTTTCCTTCTTTGCTGATGAAATCCTGACAGAAACGTCTTTTTACAAGCGAAATTACCACGATGCACGAGGCCTTTCTCTAGCGGTTGTTAACCCCCACAGTGCAAAACCTTCTATCCAAGTAAAGTCGCTCTTCTTCTCCTTCGCCTTTTGCGTGTCTTGCTAACCATTTTTTTTTTTTTTTTTTTGTAAATTGCGCATTTATCAACTTAATTTGCGCATTTAACCACCTATTGTCCTGGTGTAACATGATGACAAACTTTAGAAATTACATTGTTTTTCTATAGTATATGATGCCATTACTCTTGATATTTAACAGTAACATTTAATGATATTTAAAATGCTTTTAATCATTTTAACATTGCTTGTCCTGGTTTTAAATGATCTAGTGTGAATCTTGAACATCCATAACATGCATGATGAATTCCCATTTTAAAAATACTCATTATTAACCTTTTTTTTTTTTTCTAAGCAAAGCAGATATATTTTTTTTTTATCACTCTCATTAATATTTCATATCGGTCTTCTACTGACTTTTATTTATTAATTTGGCTTTTGTGTTTGGATTAGCCTATGTAGGCTTTTAAAGGTCGGCATCTTCCAACTATAAGCTAAATTGATATTAGAATGGAAACTGACCCAATACACAGAGTTTTCTGAACAAAATGGCACTCAAACAAATCTTATTACAGTGTAACCGATCTGGGCCTGTTAGCATGTTCTGCTCTACTCACCACAAGGGGGCCCTAGAGTGCTCGTGCATTGGGTTTAGAATTAGGCCATGTAGTAGAAGAAGTGAGATCTGTTTGGGCAGAGGAAAGCATGGCTTTCCTGCTGCATCGCCAAATTCAAGCTGTCCAAATTCAAGCTGATTGAGAAACATTTTGTTTCCTGCTCAATCTAAGTAATTATTTCTCAAAGCATTTTATGTTTGTTTCTCTGTCAATATCTATGATATTCATTACGGCTGTATTTGTGTTTACTTTACGGCTATGTTTTGTTAACATTAGATTATCCTTTGTACTTATAGAAAAGGACTCCTTGATGTATATTATTGACTTCTTTCTGGGTTTTCCATGATATAAGAGAATCAATTTCTGTTCATGAACTTTGTTGACATCGCTTGTGAGTCCTAATGGATTTATTGCATAAGGATTAAGAACAAACTTTGGTGTGGATCTTGGATAGACAATATTTTACATCTATTCTTCTCGTATATTTCTATATATAGAATAATCTCTTTTCATTCATCAATTGACTATTTCAAGGTTTCTTGCAAACTATCTTCATCCATACGTCGTCTGAATTGTTTATTATTATTATTTTTTAAAGATTTGTCATTTTCTTGTTTTCTCCGTTTGTTAATTAATTTTTTTTTTTTTTTTTTTTTTTTTTTCCTGTGCTGACTGTTTTTCTATATATATATATATATATATATATATATATATATATATATATATGTGTGTGTGTGTGATGCATTTTGAAGCTATTATGATTGTGCTGTTTGATTCATGTTTATGGTTAGTTTTTTTGGCCCCTCCCAAAATTCTGATTTATAACAGCCTGAACAGAACAGTTAGGGGTCTGTTATAGCAGTGTTTAGAGATATTTGAGTAAATAAAGTTAACATGATTGTTAGATTTTACAGTGCACATGGTAAATTATGCATGGTTCTATTCTTCTTCAATTCATCCATCATACATTTGTATTACAGTTTACAAGGTCCAACAACTATTAATCGGCAGGTTTGGTGATGGATTGGATTATAGTGTACATTTTTTAACAAAACAAGATGGCAGCAAAGTAATGCATACAGCAGTTACTTCATATCTAAAAAAAAAAAGTTGTGCCTTAGCACAAATCTTTGTGTTGGTGGAAATCTGTGCTAGGGTTCATTTTTACCTTACTTACCTTAGCTGTCTCTTCAGTCATTCTGTTCTACAATGCTTGCTCCCTGAACAATAAACTGGATTACCTCTGACAACAGGAGAGTAATCCCAGAGACTGTTGCTGTTAATTCTAGAGACTGTGGCTGTTAAATGCAGACTATTTCATTGCTATGGGAATTCACCACAGAGTTAATAGTCTATGTATACAAATCCAGAAAACAGACCCCAATGGATATTCATTGTCACTGGATAATAAGAAGCCACACCTCTGCAAAGTAGACAGATCTCTGTTATGCTAATCCTAGTATACAGACCATTTCAAACCAGTTATTAGCCAACTCTGCTTTTCAGGGCTGTTTTGAGTGCACTGATTGGCATATGTGCTTTGGGCTGCAACCAGTGGTGGTTCCACTAACTTGAAGGAGTACACAGCATCAGTGATTAGTTACTTCCGCAAGTGCATAAGGGATGTCAGTATCCTAAAATATTTTTTATGAAGAAGTGAAGCTATGAGACTGTTTGTGTTCAGTGATTTCTGTAAACACTTAGTTTCATTTAAGGCCAAACCTATTTTTGATTATACACTTATGATTGTTCAACGTTTTCTTATGGCCAACCCAATTAAGCCTACCGTACATGTATATTCTTAGAAAGACATAATTTCCCACAATTTCTTCCACACATGCTAAAGAAATGTGTTAGAGAAAATTCAAATTTTAGTCAAATTCAATTTTTATTCATCACATACACAGTCATACACTGTACGATATGCAGTGAAATGCTTATACGACCGCCTGTGACCTTAAATTTTTTTTTACAAGAAATAAGGAAATAAATAGTGAAATAGAATGAAAATAGAGGAGTTAAACTATAAAACACGATGCCAGATACAAGAATTTTCAAAATATAAATATAACACTTTATAGAAACTTATGTCTGTACAAATATTGTAGTAGTATTTAAAGAAAATGAGATGAGGGGGAATGTGAAAGTCCTTGAAGTGTGCAAATGTGTGTTTGCCATAATTGTCCATTCTGTGTGTGCAAAAAATGCAGAGGTGTTTTAGTCCAGTGTATTGGTTTGATTAGTCACTCAGTCTCTCTGTATTGGCCTTGAGGGAGCGGAAGCGCCTTCCAGACCGCAACAGAGAGAACAGTCCATTGCTCGGGTGGCTGAGGTCCTTCATGATCTTCCTGGCCTTGGTCCAGCACCGCTTGCTGTAGATAGAGTGCAGGTCAGGGAGCTCAGTTTGGATGATGCGCTCAGCTGATCGCATCACCCTCTGTAGGGTTCGTCTGTCCTGCATAGTGCTATTCCCGAACCAGGTTGCGATGTTTCCTGTCAGGATGCTCTCTATGGTGCAGGATTAAAAGTTCCTGAGCACCTTAGAGGGCAGTCTAAAGTCTCTCAGGCGTCTGAGGTGGTAGAGATGCTGTCGGGCCTTTTTCACCATGGTGTTGATGAGACAGGACCATGACAGGTCCTGCGTGATGTGAACACCGAGGTACTTGAAGCTGTCCACTCTCTCCACTGGGCTCTCGTTGATGACGAGAGTTCCTCTCCTGCTTAGTGCTGAAGTCCACTATCAGCTCCTTTGTCTTACTGACATTTAGAAGAAGGTTGTTCCTCTGGCACCAGTTCTCCAGATTTCCAATCTCCTTCAGGTAGGCCGTCTCATCGTTGTCAGAGATCAGGCCTACCACGACGGTGTCATCAGCAAACTTAATGATGATGGTGGAGCTGGTAGTGGCCACACAGTGTGATGTCAGAACACAACCCTGTGGGGCTCCAGTGCTGAGAGTGAGGAAGGCTGAGACGTATCCACCCATCCTTACTGCCTGTGGTCTCCCAGTTAGGAAATTAGAGATCCACTGACAGAGTTGAGCTGAGTCCCAGGTGCTCCAGCTTGCTGGTGAGTGTAGAGGGAATTATGATATTAAATGCTGAGCTGTAGTCGATGAAAAGCATTTTAACATAATTCCCCCTTCTAGTGTCCAGGTGAGTGAGTGTTGTGTGGAGGAGATGAGAGATGGAGCGGTTTGGGCGGTATGCAAACTTTAGTGGATCCAGTGTGTCTGGTAGTGAGGAGATGATGATGTCTTTGACCAGCCGTTCATCACCACTGTAAGCCTTTATTTTGTCACATATACATTACAGCACGGTGAAATTCCTTCTTTGCATATCCCAGTGTAACTGGGGTCAGAGCGCAGGGTCAGCCATGATACAGCGCCCCTGGAGCAGTTAAGGTTAAGGGCCTTGCTCAAGGGCCCAACAATGTCAACCTGGCTGAGCTGGGAATCGAACCGCCGATCTTCCGATCAGTAACTCAGTGGAACAATGATTGACTCTTTGAAGCATGTGGGGATCACTGACTGAGATAAGGAGATGTGGAATATCTTTGAAGACAGGTGCAAGCTGGTCTGCGCAGGCTCTGAGGACTCGACCTGAGATGCCGTCTGGTCCTGCTGCTTTCCTGATGTGCACTCTCTTGAGGGCTCTCCTCACGTCATGCTTGGAGATGATAAAAGTGCAGGACATCACCAGGCCTCTGTGTCAAGTCAGTAAAAAACACTTTTACCAAGTATCACTCATCCAGACGTTAAAGTGGCGGTACTTTAGGCGCACCGCCTACTTTGCCTACTGCAGATCAAATGAAGAAGAAGACAAAGTGGACGGTGAAGGTAAGTTTTCCTTTTTTTGTGCCAAATTTAAAATTAAGTGCTTAGTTACTATTGACAGCAATTCAGAATAGACGATAGACAATAGAATGTTAAAAGCGTTTTACATTAAAGTTAAAACCAGTCTGTGGTTTAAAAACAAACAAACAAAAAAACACAGTATATTTTAGCTGAAAATTACACAACGTTTGTTCTTAAAACGCAAAAGGAATTCTTGGTAATTATATACACTTCACTTTAACTGGGTTCTTTTCAGAAGCATGCCCTCTCAGAAACCTTAGAGGAGAACAAAAATCATAAAGAAACTGCAGGGCAATGTTCTGGAGTCTCCATCTGCACCACATCATCAGTCAAGTAAGCAACTGCTGACGAGCAAGCTCAAGCTCACCTCTCAACCTTCAGACAGTTGGGAATGGGATAGCTAAATGGTGTTTAGGTAAATCTCAAATGTTTTAATATATATATATTTTTTGTTTCCATTAGATAAGCAGCTTCAGAAGTTGCAGACTTTGGACAAACTCATTGGACATCCACCAAAAGAGAAGCCTGATATAGCCGGCAAGAGAGAACTTTTCCAGCCCTGTTCCTGTAGCCCTTACATACAGCAAGCAATTATTTTTCCCTTTAAAAATCTCCTTTTTGACTGATTCTTTTCCTAGAAGATTGTCACAATGCTGTGAACTTTGTGTAACTCCTGTATGAATCATACTTTGAGTTGAGCAGTGTGATACTTAATATCTTTTTCAGGTTGTGTGACATTTTGTATCAGTATCATTTAGTGTCTTGATGTGCCAGATTTGGCTTATGTCTATTATATTGTGTAAATTGTAAATCAATTTTATTACTCTATTTTATTTTGCACATTTAAGTTTATTCCATTATGTATTTATTTTTATGCATATTACAACACTGACTGGTCTCAGGTGGTGTTTGTTGTAGCTCATCACTGTATGCTGTTAATTGAGAATTTTTAATATGTTCAGTAAAACTATAATATTTCTCATTTATGTTTAATTCATCTAATTTATATCTAGCTTTATTCTTATTATTGTCTGGTATATGGCTTATTTGCATAAGCAAATGAGCCATAGGCATATTGCATAAGCATATTGTAAAAAATATATAAAGAAATAGATTTTTAATCAAATTCAATAGATTATGAAGTATATTGTTAAATATAAAATTACATACATTAAGATATATATTTACATATATTTCTCAATATATGAAAAGCGTCAGGTTCCTTATGCATTTTTCAATATATTATAATATGTAATATATTTATACAATATATTATTTGCGCTCTGAGGTGAACACCCGCAGACCCTTACTGTAATCCCTCTTCTCACCTTTCATTCACAATAGGTGTGAAGTTATCAAAACGATTTTGCTGATGGTGGGGAATTGAGGGGTTTAAAACTAATTAACAAGAAGAGCAGATGTCTCTGCTTAAAATTTATTTCGTCAGCACAATGTACTAAAGCTCAGCACCTCTTCTTTCCTTGTTTTAATCTCTAATATTGTGAAATAATAATTGAAATGTATTTTGCATATATGCTTAAATATTCCTTTTTATTTATGGACATGTGTATTATGTTTGATCTTCATTATTGTGAAACGTGAAAATGACTTTTTGGCATTTTTATCGATAAATTGCTTGCATTTATCAGCCTTTTGGTCAAAATGTTGCCTTTTGTAAAGTGAAAGTACAAGCTGTGGGTTTCCACACATAATTCAGTCATAAATTCACAATCACATTCCAGGTATTAGTTAAAAAGCCCAAAGCACTTCATGTTCATATAAGAACATTTACTTATATGAATATTTGTTCATTCATGTCTTCTGATGGTGCTCAATGTTGACGCATTTTTACGTTTTAACGAAGATATGTTGGCATATTCACAAATAAGGACATTCGCGTAGTTAACACTATCAGATAACCTACTATCAGGACATTAATAGGCATTGCCATGTCTTTCATTGTTTTGTCCCTATTTAGACATTTCAAAAACTATATAAGAAACTTTTTTTGTCATGAATTTTAAAGAACAATTTTGGGCATCTCATTTCATCATTATGAAAATAATATGAAACAAATTATATACACACATTCATCATGAAAGATCAAGTGTTTGCTTTAGCATTGGAAACAATATTGTTATAGGATAACTAATTATACACAATTCTTCATTGTACTTGGTCTTTTAGATAAAGTCCTTCCATGCACCGTCTGGTGGATATTCAGTGAAGCACAACACATTTATTTAAATTCCCGAATGCTGCTTGAGGGATTTCGTGGCATGGCACGCGCCGAATTGTGGGATTTTGCAGAGAAAAGCGTGCATTCTTAATGGACAGATCTGTATTGTGAATATATTTAGATCAGAACAGGAAATCATTCAATATATTGACAGTTAATATATAGAGAAATATATTTTCTTTGGGTAAGGGCCTCCTTTCACATATTCTAGCATTGCCCTTTTTTATTTTAGAAATACAATAAATGTATTTAATTTATATATGTTAAATATGTTTAAGGTACGGTAGCATCAACAATAAATCAAGAAAACAAAAACAAACATAAATAATCAAACAATGATCAGAAAAAATATTATTAGAACAGCTGTATATTTTATACATTATAGAATGTGAAAACATAATTAATAGGCTAGAGCATAAATAAAAATCTTAATTTCTAAAATGTATAATAAAACCGAATCATTTGACAGACGATTAAAATGCCTATCTCCATATAACTATGAAAAGACAATGTTTCAATAATCTATTACTAAACAATACCAGTTATGGCTCAATTTCAGCACAGGTGTCAACCTGAACTTAACATAGAGAAATCACTGGTGCACAGCCTGTTACCCATTTATGCTCATCACTTTTAGTTGTGTAGTCTAAAGATAGTTTATGCTTCTCCATCATAAGTTATAGGTTATATGTCATTATACATTATACATTATAACTTGCATGGGTTTTCAATTTGGGGCCATAAATTAGCCTTTAAATTAGCAACTAAGACTGCACCATTTCAAAGGCTCCTTAAAAGTGGCCATCTTTTCCATGACAAAAAGTATGAAACTTCATTACACAGACCTTTCACTGCACAGACTCTTTGCAGTGGAAGGGAAGAGATTACACATTAAAAATAAAAAAATTACACAATGTTAATCAACAGTAGCTACAAGCATCCAACCAATCCCACAACTTTCTTTCCCCTAATATACTACAAATATTGTAATTTTATAGATAATTTATACTTCATAATACAATGAAAAAAATAAAGGTGGAATCACCTAGTGCCACAAATAAGAAATACATCAGACCATTTAATTTCGATTCTGCCTTCGTGGTTTATGCAGTCAGCAAAGTTCACAAAGCTAATGAAGACCACATAGACTGCTTCCTTCAAAGGTTGTGGCACCAGAATTGAGAGAAAGCTTCTGAGTAGCCTGACTAACCTTACTATACACCTTAAACATGATCACAAAGGTCTATGCAAATGCAATTTACCCAAATAATTAATGTATGACTTTGATGGACGATGGATCAGATCCTCCACCATTTGTTTTTGTGTTTTTTAGTAGAATTGCACTGTCTTGATGTCTGTATATCCTTGTACCCATGCACTTGATGTAGGTTTGTGTTTATAGTGTAATGGGTTCGACCAGACTGGCCCCTCCCAGCTCTCTCCGTGGGCGCGGCCTCAGACGGGAGTCCTTCCTGATGTCCGGTGGCTGGGCGGCTTTCCCCAGCTGGGAACGGGGGCCGTAACGTGCACCCCTAGCGGCCTTTTCCTTATCCGCGGCTGGGCCACCATAATCCAGCTCCATTCAAGAATGAAAGAGCCGAGGGAGCTCCGGGAGAGAGCTCGCAGCTGTCCTCGTGGCAGAGATCAAGGCGCACTCTCCTCTTTGAAGCCTCTTTGCACTCACGCTGCTGGATAAAGTCCAGTAGCCCAACCGACCCCGAGCCACACTCCCCACCATGTTTTATAGAGCGGAGATAAGCTTGGGATCATTAGCGCCAGTAGCTCACCAGCCGTGCCTAGTTAGGTGTTCCCACTCCTTCGCACACCGGGTAGGCTGCCTACCTAGTGAGCTTCGGAGTTAGTGAGGAGCGATATTGATTCGGGCGCACGTCCATCACAGACGCACGCCGTGACATTACCCATCCCTCAGCTCCGTGCTCATGGTCGCTGCTAGCACTGCCGTGTGAGACCCTGGCCTCATTCGGGACTCAACCCAAAGTCCGTTCCAGGTGCGCCCGTGCCTGCATTCTCCACCAGTGTAACTGGTTTGACCCAAAGATGCACAGTCGGCAACATGAAACAAGGACACAAAGAAAGGTCTTACGGGAAAAAGGGTCATTTAAGGAAAATGGGGAAGGAGAGGGTTAAAGGAGGGAGGACGGAAAGAAAGGGAAGGAAATGTTGTGGAAAAGTGTGTAGGTCTGGTTGGGCAGTGCCCCGCTAGCATGCAGGCACAGGCTGGTGAGCGGTGGGTAGCAGGCAAAGTAGCAGTGGGTCCGCATGGATGGCAGCTCCTTCTCTGTCCACTAGCGCTGACTCTATTCTCGGTGGATGGCCAGACCGGCCCCTCCCAGCTCTCTCTGTGGGAGCGGCCTCAGACGGGAGTCCTTCCTGACGTCCGGATTTCCCCGGCTGGGAACCTGGGCCGTAACGTGCACCCCTAGTAGCCTTTTCGTTTTTGGTGGCTGGGCCACCATAATCCGGCTCAACTCGAGAATGATAGAGCCGTGGGAGCTCCGGGAGTGAGCTCACAGCTGTCCTCATGGCAAAGATCAAGGCACGCTCGCCTCTTTGAAGTCCATGGGGCGCGTTCCATTCGTCCCGCTGGATAGCCATGCTTCAGCGCTCTGTGCGCGTCGCACTCACGCCGCTGGATATAGTCCAGTAGCCCAACCGACACTGAGCCATACTCCCTGCTGTGCGGGATCATAAGCGCCGATAGCTCACCAGCCGTGCCTAGTTAGGTGGCCCCGCTCCTTCGCACATCAGGGTTTAATAGTTTAAGCTGTTTGCTGTATTTTGGGTTTATGAATGTTAGTAAATCTGTCATTTGCCATCTTCAGTTTTTGTCCTTTGTGGGCAACTAAATATCATTGACAGCCATATCTCTCTTCTCAAATATTCCTCTCTGTCCTTAATAATTTTTATATATAAGTATAATAAGTTTTTTGTTCTTCAGTCTCTCTAGCTTTTCCCCCTGTACCCTATACTATACTCCATATATTAGCTATTCTTTTCACTTATTTTTCTTTCTTTTCCATTTTCTAACTCAAGCTTTCTTCTTTTTGTTTACATACATGTACATTTGCTCTTCTCTAACTATATCTGAGTCACCTGGTCTTCCTTTCTTACTTTTACTTTCTTTTCTGCTATGTTCTCTCTTTCTCTATATCCATCTTTCTGGCCTTTTAACTATCTCCCTCTTTATCCTCCTTGTCTCTCCTGCCCTATCTCTATTTCTATCTTTCTCTTTGCACCTGGTCGTTCCCTTCTGAGCAATTTAGACAGCTTCACATTAATCATTTCTCCAACAACCCCCCACTCCACCACCACCCTGTCCACAATTTTCTTTTTTGCTGTTCTACACATGGAACAGCTCTCTCCAGTGATATTTATCTTCACATCCTTCTCCTTATCTCTCACTTTTCCAAATACTCTTTCTCTCTCATTTGCTTATCCCCTACAGTGCTCATTTCATTCATGTTGCTCTAGTTTTATCATTCAGCAAATGCACTTTTATGCTGTATATAATTTGCATGTGGATAATTATGCTTGTGCCTTGAAGTTTAAATTAGCAGCTGTTTGTCCAGACCCTTTGGCTGTGGAAATGAAACCTAATTGTTTTAATTAGTTGAAGCCAGGTCTTATTAACTTTCTTTTGATTTTGTTTTTGTTTGTTATAATTACACTAATATTTCTATTCTACATGTATATTTAAATCTCATATAATGACTCTTCTTGCTCTTCTCCTTTAGTTCATGGTCAATGCTCCTCCTTGTTCATTTCTTCTACAGTGCTTCTTATAAATCATGTGTATTTTCCTTTTCCCCTTTTTGCAAATCTTTTGTGGGAGAGGTGGGTTGAATTTTTTCCCCTTTATTTATTTTCCATATCCTTTCTGTCCTTTGCAATTGTTATACAGTGGGACCTTGGATTGTAAGTAAGTTGGGCAAACAAATTTTTAAAATAAATGTTATAAATTATATAGAGAGCAAATTATATTCATAATCCAAGGTTTGTATGTTTATTTTATTTATCTCCATCACATAAAGGCTGTGTAGTTTTGGCCATTTAAGGTTATATTGGCTATGTTTCTGTAGAAAATTGAGCATGCAGATAATCGTAAACAAAGATGTCTTTCTTTGTTTCTTATTCACGCTATCTGTCTGAATAAATGGGGACTTTCTCCAAATGAGTAACAGTTTCAGCATTGAGTTCATCACAATGCAGACATGTACCAGCTATATCAGCTCTGTCCTTTGTCTGTATTTTTATTAAAGATTTTACATTTCCATGTTTCTTCAAGGCATATTAAATTCAGCATAATGTACATGATGGTAAAATTGTAGTTCATTATGCCAGAGATGGTCAACATTCTTTATTGTTGCATATTGTAAGAATAATGTAGCTAACAAATAATAAACATTAAAGTTTTTGTGTGTGTGTGTGTGTTTTTTTTAATAAAAGCCTAAAAAGTTTAAATGTTTGCTTACCAGGATGATTCCTACAAGTGCTAGGGAACTAGGAACCTGGAAGGAAACCAATATGTACTGTACCTGTATGTAAACCTATATGTTAATGTTATATTGTTTACAAAATATGTAATACAGGTAGTCCCTAACTTAGAACGAGTTCCATTCTGGAAGCACATTCGCAAATTAGATTTGTTCTTTACAATCAACCTGACATGGAGCCTATACCAGGAGACTTAGGGCATGAGGCAGGGTACACCCTGGACAGGGTGCCAATCCATTGCAGGGCACACACACATACAGTACTCTCACTCACACAGTCATTCACACACTATGGGCAATTTGGGAATGCCAATTAGCCTAATCTGCATGTCTTTGGACTGTGGGAGGAAACCAGAGTACCCGGAAGAAACCCACCAAGCATGGGGAGAACATGCAAACTCCATGCACACAGAGACTGCCAGGAATCAAACCCGAACCCTGGAGATGCAAGGCGACAGTTCTCACACCAAGCTTAATCGCTGTAATTTTATTCACATCCTGTTGGACTGCTCTGGCCAGAGAGGCTTTCTTAAACAACAAAACATGTATAAAGAACCTTCTGAAGACCCAAGAAAAACCTTTTATAGCATGCATTTTTGTCTGTATTTTACTTTGTTAAATTTATTCTACATGCTGTGTCTGCAACATTTTAGGCAAAGCAACAATAAAACTGGGAAACTAACCAACTATTTTCTAACCAACTATTTTCTAAGAAATATAGTACCATGAAAAGTATTCGTCCCTTCCTGATTTTTATATTTTCCTTTTTTTGCATGTTTGCCACACTTTGTGTTCATGATTGAAGTCAAACTAATGTTGAACAACCATAACCAGAGTAAACACAAAATACACTTTTGAATGATTTTATTGATTGATGGAATAAAGCTGTCCAAACCTGCCTGGCCCATATGTGAAAAAGTTATTCCCCCTAAACCAAATAACTGGTTGTGCCATCCTTGCTGGCAATAATTGCAAATCATTGACAATAAGGTTTTCACATCGTGGTGGAGGAATTTTACCTCACAACCTAAGTGTGCTTGAGGTGACTAAGGGCGTTTTCACACTGGTAACGATCTGTTCTGTTCTGTACCCGAGGACGATTTCTCCCCCTCCACAATCCCCCCGCAGGTCTGCGTTCACACTATAATATCGATTGTGATCCCGGGGACACTTGCGTATTTACACAACCGGAAACAGTAGGTGGCGGTAGAGAGGTAGTTGGTTTGTTTTTCGCCGGAAAAAAAATAAGAAAGAAGAAGAAACGCTACTCGGGTCATGAACTATGAGACACCTGTTAATGCTCCGTGTGGATGTTTTTATTTTTATGACAAAAACAACAAATAGCATAGATACATATAATAAATTATAAATATCTAATCATGCATTTTTTTGTTCTCCTCAGGATCATCTGGGTTCGAGAGAGGGGTGGTGTGTGATGGCAGGATGTCCCTGTGACCAGGAGAGACCAGGAATGGCTACTAAATACTCCTATTAAGAAGACAACATTCCTACAAGAGAGATGCTTGTGCTCTTTTTGTCCTTACCTTGCTATGTGTAGATTTTCAATCTTAGCTGAGGTGCTGAAGCTTAATTTAAAACCTCACCATGCATCAATGTTTAGTGTTTAACATGTTTTGTGTGCCGTGTGTTTATATTGTATTTTTGTAAATGTAAAAATAAATGTATACTGTAAAATCCAAGATGAGTGTGTGGGATTTGGAATAGAGACAAAGTACTGGATAGAGTGCAAAATGTTTTATTAAACATTATTAAATAAAAATATAATAAAAGTACATTTTGTAACAAAAGTAGCTGTCAAATAGGACAAAAAATATAAACTTTAAAATGTAGCATATTTTATATTTACTTGTACTTGCATAGCAAGAGGGTGTGTGTTAATGAAATTAAGACAACAGTTGGTCCATTGTCTGCCTCAACGTCCTATTCAATCTCTTGATGTTTCTTCCTCTGTATCTGTAGTCAGCGCTACATGCAGACATTATGAGTCTCCTGCTCTTGCATGTCAGGTTTTGTCTTTCTTCTGTTGTTAGCTGGTCTTGTGCTGCTGTCAGAGGTCTCAGTCTGTGTTTCCTCCAGTGCTTGTCTGCAAGAAAGTAAAAAAGCAAAAATTTAGCTGAAAGTTGCAACCATAACAGCTTGTACAAATTAAATTTTTCCAACATTTTTTTTTTTTTTTTTTGGATTTTTTTCTTTTCTCCGTAATTTAGTTGTCCAATTCCTCCCCGTCACTAGGGGCGCCCACATTAAGGCTACTACTACCACTCAGCCGGGAGGGCCGAAGACTATCACGTGTTTCCTCCGAACCACGTGACGCCAGCCGACCGCATCTTTTCGAACTGCTCGCTCGCGCACCGTTGGGGGCGGCGTAACACACTCGGAGGACAGCGCTATCCGCTCCCTCCGCCGCGCGAGCTCACAGACGCCCCTGACTGGCTGTAGAGCCGTGATTAATGTGGGAGCACTAAGTACCTCTCATCCCTCCCCTCTGAGAGAGCTCGGCCAATCAGCTCTCTCTAGACCTCCGGCTGTGAGAGGTTACAGCACCACCCGGGATTCGAACTAGCGATCTCCGGATGATAGGGCGAGCGCTAAATTTTTCCAACATTTACATTTTGTGACAGCAATCACAGATAACCTGAAATTGTGTTTGGGGCTTATGTGGCTCATCAGCATCTCAGTTTTTATAAGTCTCTCTTATAGATGTGTTGGAGAATATACATGAAGTTTATACATAAAATATGAGCTACATAAGCACAACACATGAGTTCGTCACATTCTGCTCTTCTGAACAGTGAAATGATCTGCAGCCTTAAAGTGAGCAAACATGAGGAGAATTCCAAGTTAACTTGACTGTGAGCTAATGTGAAAGGATCATCCTGTATATATTATTATATGTATTTAAATGTCACCACGAGATCCACAGACAATTACCTGGAGATGTGGTGATAATATGAGACTCTCTTTAACAGTGTTAATAACAGGAGTTAATAGTATTTAATATGAACTCACCGCTCACGCGCAGGCTCTCTGCTGGACCAGGCTCCATGCTGTCCGGTTCGGATGATGAAGGTAGATGTTGTTGTGGGTCAGAGGGGTTCCGACTCGATCACACTGGATGGTTTTTATCCTATTGTTCATCTTTTCCTCACTTCAGTATCGCTGCACGGGCCGAAGTTTGTTTAACTCTGCACAGCATTGCTCAGTGCTGCTGTACGCGCGCGCGTCTAAATACTTACGGATACTTCCGTAAATATCGGAGTTTTTATGTGTAGTGTCCGATTATCTCCGGATATTTTCGTCTGTCTAAATTTCTAGCAAATGCTATACTTCGGCATTACTTCACAGAGATTCTTCAGCAGCCACGTTTGTTTGTGTACAGAGTCGAACTGGAATTATGTCACTTCCTCTTTTGAGCACAAGCGTGTACTTATGTCCCGCCTTCCGTTCTCGGGAAGGTGTGAATCGTTCCCGAAACCACCTCTGCAATCGGTCCAGGGATTCGTTCCCGAGCGCGGAACGATTCGGAACGATTCGGAACGATTACATTCTCACAGACAAAAATCAACTGGTCCCGGGGCCAAGTGTACTCGGAAACGGATCCGGGACCGCAGTGTGAAAACGCCCTAACTTATAGCCAGAACTTCATGGTTCTGTCAATTATCGCAAATCGTCCAGGTACTGAAGCTGTAAAGCAGCCCCAGACCATCACACTACCACCACCATATTTGACTGTTAGTATGATGTTGTCAGGGACCAAGCACTAAGACTCAAGGACACCAAGTGTAGAAAGCATATATGAATAATACATTAGCATCTTAATGTAATTAGAAAACCAATCCAAACTTAAAATCCAAACTCAAGAACTACATCAAAAAGATAACTTCAAACAAACTTTTAACACTTAAGGTCCTAAACTCAAAATAATGTCAAGAAACATACAGCAAATCAAGAATAAAAAACCTAACTTACTCCTGTAAGACAAAGGTAAAGCATATGTAGACAAAGGCTACAGTAGCTTTACCAGGTAGACAGGGGTCAAGGAAAACAATTACAGTGAAATTACATACAAGCGTAATATAAAATAAAGTTAAATACAGAAAGTATTTACAAACAATTTAATCAACAAATCAAGTAAATAAAAAACAAAAACAACCAGTGGCGGCTGGTGCAAAAAAAATTTTTTTGGGGGAGGGGGGGGGGGGACGCAAAAAAAAAATTAAACTTTTAATACTCGCCTGTAAATAGCCATTTATCAGGTTATTATGCGGTGATCATTACTACGAGCATAAAATAAAGGCATGACTCACATCGCATCCAGTCAGACCGGTCCGCTTGCCATAAGAAGTGCTGGAAGACTCGTGGAGAATGGTCCAATCACATGAGTCCAAATATTTAAAAACAATATGATTCGCTAAGAACAAAAGTGGAAGGGTTCAGGGCGCACAGTGCTGCGCCCAAAGGATGATTTGAAAAGATCCAATCAGAGTTCAGCCTCAGGTCACATGCTTTTCAAAGATTTACGTGCCTACATAGACACTCGTTTGTCCAGCGCCCCGCGTACACGAACACAAATTAACATAATACAGTTTAGATTTTTTTTATTGCAAATAAATTATATTAAGAAATACAGCAGAATATTGTGACCTAAATGACTTTATTTCATTATTAAAATTAGTAATTATTATGTTAAATAATTACATGTTAAAGTAGCATTCTTCTCTGCCTAACTTTAAGGGGGGCGGCGCCCCTGCACCCCGTATTGACCGACCGCCACTGCAAACAACAAAAGTTTAACTTCATTAAGTCCTGGTAGACTTCCCCTTTGGGCACCACTGTTAAGCTCTACCATGTCCTGCTACTTGTGCATAGAAGCCTTCTCAACAGGTGCACCATCTTCTGGCCAGGGAGAAAGATCACCAGGACATGATAAAAAATGTTAAACATTGTTTAACTGGTCCAGTAACAAATATGTCATATACTGTCTCCAGAGATGACTGATACTGTAAGTTTTTTTTAATAACACCAAAGATGCAGCTTTTAAACAGTGACATAGCCTCAGTGTTGGGAATAATAAATGAAACTCACTGCATGCACTGCATATCATGCGCAGATTCACATATGCTGTACAGCGTGTAATCAATGAAAAACAAGCTGCATTCATGGAGTCATTGGCATTTTCCACGGCACACAAACAAATAACCATATTTATATATCCATTTTATATACTTATATTAAATTATTTGAATGTGCACAACTGTTTATTTTAGATTCTTTGTTATAAGCAGCACTTCATCACTTAATTAATACAGCATATCCCTGTGTTTCACATGCCTTTGGGGTACATACAACAAACTGATAGGTAGCATTGATACTTTCACAAATTGCCTCCACTTTTTATCTTTAAATGTAAGAATAGGGCAGAATTTAACTTTAATTAATTTTTTTAATTTACTACCTCCATCGCAAGCAAAACGTTCTCATCTTTCCAGTTTCACATTCTTTTAGAAATTATTTTGATCATATTATTCAATTCAATTCAATTTTATTTGTATAGTTCTTTTAAAAATTGTCATTGTCACGAAGCAACTTTACACAACCAAGTTTTGGAAACAAAAATAATTATGGAAATTTGTATGAAATGTGAATGTGTGTGAATCAAAATGATAAGATTGTCCCTGATGAGCAAGCCAAGGGTGACAGCAACAGTGGCAAGGAAAAACTCCCTGAGATGGCAATAGGAAGAAACCTTGAAAGGACCCAGGCTCAACAGGTTACCCATCCTCATTTGGGTGATAACAGATCATACTATATGTTATGCGGATGGCAGTTCAATATAACAGTTGATATCTTTAAGTTTCCAGGCAGACCACTACCATGTGATGTCTCCAACCAGAAGCGGGGCACCAGGACGAGTCAAACAGGTCCAGAGGGGGTCTGGATCACTGCCAGCTCAGGAGCGACATGTGTAGCTCGACAGAGAAACAGGATATTATGACAATCCTACACAGTTCTATTTTACAGGCTATAAACAGTTGTGATTGGAGTTCTGTGATCAGAACCTCTCCTGATTAGAATAAGGTCATGCTGCTGAGTCACACTACCGCTAATTTAGCCATTTTGCTTTTCCACCATTTAATACTACAAAAACCTGTAAAAACTACAAAACCCATTATAATATGCAGCCTACTTTACAGCTCTCAATGTTGCGCAATTGCTATGAGTGATTCTGAGATGTTCAATAAATATAGAGTCTGGTCACCCTCCACCTGAGAGCTGGGCTCCTTATGACCAGTGATGGTTATGAGCACTGATATTATTCTGCTGCACCTGATCCTTCATCTTATTTTTGTAGCATACTTTTCCATCCCTGATCTTCTTTCTCAATTCTCTCTGTACAATTTTCAGATCTTCCCTTTCCTGATTTTAAAACCCTCTTCTTCTCATTAAGGACAGTCTTTATATCATGGTTAATTCATGACTTGTTATTGGGAATACACCGTGTGAGCTCCACATTCCCAGTGATGCTACATTCCCATTTCCACCGTATTCGTATTCTGGATTATGCAGTTCCTCCCACACAGTTGTATCACAACAGTCTTTCAGAGCCTCACTGCCTCATCAGACCATGTCCTCACTGTGATAGCCGGTTGCCTGCACACAAGAGGTTTGTACACAGTCAAGAGATGAACCAGATTGTTTTGCAATCTTCCCAAGGAAGGGAGCGGTATAAGCCTCCTTGGAGATGAAAATAAATCCAGTGTTTGATTGTGTCTCTGCTGTGGCATGAAACATACTGGGTGAATGTAGTCAGAATAGAGGATGGAAGGGCATGAATAAAATCTCCTGAGAAGGGCATTTGGACTCTGTGTATATTGTCTGTTAACAAAAGAATGCGAAACATTGCATGCCTCTTCAGCGTCAGCAGAGGGGGGAATATACACAGCTATTTCAATAATATGCGAGAATTCCCTCGGCAGAAAGTACGGCCTCATGGTAACACCCAACAGCTCATTGTCCTTACAGCAGATTTGCTCTTTAAACTCGTCTAGCGGCCGAACGGAAAGGCCTAGAACCACGGGACAAATATGCTGGACGAGGCGCATCCAATGGTACCAGGCACGCCGCTCTAGCCCCAACAGTTGCGGAGATACGGCGCTTTAAAAGCGGCCGAAGTTAAACACGTCTAGCGAGCGAACGAAGAGACCTAGCACCATGCAACAAAGATGTGCTTCTTTTGCTGGATGAGACACATCCAACGGTACCAGGCATGCCCCTCTAGCCCCAACGGTGGAGGAGATACGGCCATGTCGAACGCCACCGCGTTTGTTTGTTGTGAAACTTAAAAAGCGAGGTGGGGAGAGGGAGGAGGAGTGTTACTGTGTAAAACGAGGCGAGGGAAGGGGCTAATTCCACACACACACACACACACACACAGCGCCTGTGCACACCAACGGAAACACTTGTCTGTCGGGATTTATTTGTACTTTTTTTTTAAAAGTAAAGTGCAGATTAATTTGTCCTCCCCAATAGTTGAAATCTGTCCAGAGCCATGGCCGTATCTGATGGTTAGCTTGGTTAGCCATGACTCCATAAACAGCATGATGCTACATTCCCGGAATTCCCTCTGATGCTGTCCATCTTGTTGGGTAGAAATCACACATTCCCCATGATAATGAACGTTGGTCTGTAATGTCTCATTTTGGACACAGAGCACCAGCTCAGTTCCCTCATCTTCATCTTCTTAGCTCATAGGGAATATTAGTTTTTTTTTTTTTTTTTTCTGGAGTAGCACTGCCATGGTGATAAATGCTAACAGCTGATCCCTGGTGTAAACAGTAGGAACGCGGCTTTGAACAGAGGTCACAGATAAGGTCATAAACAAAGTCCAGAAAAGTAGGAAAAGCAGAACAAATGCAGTGACACTATTGTTCATAGTGCAGTTCACATACAACCAAAAAGAAAAACTAAAAAATAAGTAAAAAAGGTTCAAGCTTAACAGGAGCTGCTGCAACAGAAGGGCACTCAAGTAATATAACAGAGTACTATATTGAGTAACTGCAGTGACTGCAGATCGACACAGCCATAGATGATAGATGAAGTAGGGAGGCACACAAGAGGGGCACAAAATTATTGTTTTTTTTTTTATCAATAATAGTATGCATAGTGTGATGGTTGACTTCCTTTTTCTCTTATTTTCTTTGTTTGTTGGCAGCCTGCATAGCAACTAGGTGCAAAGTGCCAACTACTGTATCGGGGAGTACAAATATGCAAATACAGTGGAACCTTGGATTACGAGCATAATTCTTTCCGGAAGTGGGCTTGTGTTCCAAAACACGTGTAAACCAAATCATCATTTCCCATAAGAAACAATGAAAACTCAAATTATTCGTTCCACAGCCCCAAAAAATAAATACATAAAAATAATTAATACAATCTATAAAATGAAAATAAAACTAATTAATCTGCACTTTAAAGTACAAATAAATCCTGACAGATAAGTGTGTGTGCGCGCAATGTGTGTGTGTGTGTGTGTGTGTGTGTGTGTGTGTGTGTGGAATTAGCCCCTTCCCTCGCCTCGTTTTACACAGTAACTCCTCCCTCCCCACCCCACAACAAACAAACAAACACACATACATACACACACACACAACGGAAACACCATTTTAACAGGAAAAAATGAAATCTCTCTGACACTGGCATGAGCGTATATTAACGTAATCACTTTTTAAGTTTCACAACAAACGCATAAACACAGCGGAAACACCGTTTTAACTGAAAAAAAGAAATCTGAGACTGTGATTTGATCCTTTAATTTTCTTTTGGGAAGGACAATAAGAGTAGAATAAAAGTAATTAAATACTTTAATAGTACTGTAGTTTTGTATGTCTATGAACCAGTCTTTCTCTCTCTCTCTCTCTCACTCTCACTCACTCACACACACACACACACGTGTGCACACAGCATGCAAGGACATGCAGGCACAGACAAATAATGAAATTACTATTATAGCATTTGAAAATCTATTTTTGACCCTTTTGCACCCAAGCATGTAGGTGAAGCCACAAAATATAATAAAAAAAAACAAAGCCTCTTCTTTAAATTGAGAATGAAATGACACAAATTGGGTAAAGAACTTGTCTTTTATAATCATGAAAGCTATCAATCATTTCAAAATCTCCCATATTAAACTGCATGTTTCGTGCATGCCAGACCCCCTTCATCCAGAGCGACTCATATTTTTTCTCATTATACATCTGAGCAGTTGAGGGTTAAGAGGCTTGCTCAAGGGCCCAACAGTGGTAACTTGGTAGTCATGGGGTTTGAACCTGAGACCTTCCAAACTGTAGTCCAATGCCTTAACCACTGAGCTACCCCTGACCTGAATATTTCATTTTCATGACAAATTTTTACACAATACACAGCATTATTAAAAGGGTTGGTAGTTTTATAGCGGGGATCATTCTTGTCATTCTTTTCAAATCGAGCCCTGCCTATAGCAATGCTTCAGTCTAAAGTGGTTCTCAGCACCATCCTGGCAAGGACACAAGAAATGCAGTGCTTCTTCCATGCACAGAGTCGTGGCCTGCCTTCACAGCCTGACTTCAATTGGGTTCTCTTCAATGCTGCGGTTAACCAGTGCACAAACAGTGGAGACACAAGCACCACACCTGTGGCTCAATATTCACATACAGTAGCAGAGCACTGCAAAGCAGTGGTGTTGCTAAGCTGAGGTTCCAGAGATAGTTGCAAGTTTATTCTTTTGCAAATCATTTTTTTCTGAATGCGTTCTGTGACATACTAAAATGTAGAACTGGATCCAATCTTCCTGGAGCTCTAAGCAAAATTCTACTAAGGGGCCCTCCTACCTGTTCCATGAGCCATTTCACACTTCTTTGATCTTCAGCCATTGGTTGATAGATTGGGTCATCCTCTCAGCCAATATGATACGGTTGGACCCTCCTGTGGTGTGGCCACTCTCTTGACATGATCTTGCATGGTAACCTATTAGTATTCATTCTGCAGATGTGGCAAAAACAGCAGATGAAGACCAAATCTGGACATCCAGATTTCGATCTTCATCGGTTTTAAATATGCTTTCGACAGTGTGAACTGGCCCACCCTGTGGAGAGCTTTGGAGACCAAACACAATCTCATTACAATACCTCAACAAGTAGTGTACTCATCTGGAATGGGATCTCGGAGGGCTTCTCCATCCAAACTAGAGTTCTCCAGGATGTTGGAGACCCTGCTTTTCAACATCGTAATTAATGCCATCATGAGGAAAACATTCAAGGGCCAGCATGGAGTCCAGTGCGACCAGAATGACTTCCTTACAGACCTAATGTTCACAGATGACAGTTCCATTCCTGCAGACAATGGCATTCAAGTTAGTGGCATCCTATTCCTCATAGCCACCGTCGCTGAGTCTTATTGCCTGAAGATCTTGAAGATCAATGCAAATAAAAACAAAGTTATGGTCTGCTCACGGTGGCTCTGCAGCCTTGATTGGATTATTTTGGTGATTCCATTTTTGGTGATTATTTAGGCTGATTGCATGCTAATTGGTACAGTTTTGGCTATCATCCTTCTTCAGGATCAGCACAAAGATGACAGATGGAACATTCAATTCAATTCAATTTTATTTGTATAGCACTTTTAACAATTGACATTGTTGCAAAGCAGCTTTACACAATCAAAATAATTATTTAAGTTTGTAAGAGATGTGAACATGTATGAATCAAAATGATAAGACTGTCCCTGATGAGTAAGCCGAGGACGACGGTGACAATGGCAAGAAAAAACTCCCTTACATGGTAATAGGAAGAAACCTTGAAAGAAACCAGACTCAACAGGGAACCCATCCTCATCCAGTACGTTATTGGAGGCTGATGTAAACTGTATGAAACTTCAGTCCTGAACTATCGAGCGACTTAAGTCACAAGTTCTCAGAGAACAGCTGTCTGCATCAACTGAGGACAGACCATCTCTGTGGAAAAGTGGAACCATCCCCAGTCACCACACGCATACCAGGCAGACCACACGGGGCATCCATGCGATGAGATCTCCAACCAAAAGCAGTATACCAGGACGAGTCAGACAGCTCTAGTGGGCAGGGGGGTTTGGATCACTGGCAGCTCAGGAGCGACATGTATAGCTTGACAGAGAGACAGGTAGAAGCAAAGAGAGAGAAGAGGAGCAGAAGAGAAGGAGAGATGGCAGTTAGGTATGGTCACAATTAAACAATGTATAATGTGAATGTATCTTTAGTGCAGAGTGCAACCATGGACTCCAGCAGGACTAACCATGACAGCATAACTAAAATGAAGAGCCAGAAGGAAACACAGACATGACGGCTCCCTGAGATGTAAAGCATCCAATCACTTCACCGTCAACAAACCTGAGTGCATCTAAACTGTCAGAACTACAAACAAGAACTACAACTCCCAACAACAACACTCTGACTCACCTGAGTACTAGCACACCTGAAACTAATCCCAGGACACAGATAAAAGGAACTCTCACACTTCCGGTCCTCACGAAGTATACGCTCCTTGTGAACTTGTTCCAGTGTCGTTACCAAACCTTTTGAATTTGGATTGCTATTTTGGTTTTTGGTATGCCAGTTTGTAAATCACCTGACCCTTGCCTGTGTTTTGGACTTACGAGTTGGATTCTCCTTATCGGATTTGTTCATGTTTTTTGCAAACCCCGAGTTCACAAGTCATCTCATCTGCACCTGCATCCCCTTGTCAGGTACATAACAGAATACTTCGCCCACTATGGACGCAGCAGGAGATCTCAATGTTTGGGAAGCCCTTCTGAGCCATGAGTTCTAAACAAGCTCCGTCAAGATGTAGCACAAATTAGAATGGATCTGGTACAATTCCAACAGAACTTGGAAAAGATGCAACAAGTGGTAGATCAACTTACCAACAAAGTATCAGCAAGCGTCGCTCCTCCCCACCCAGGAATTTCCATAAAATACACCGGTGATCCGGGGGAATGCCAAGGCTTCATTTTGCAGTGCTCGCTTTACTTTGCTGGACAAGACAATGTCAGAGAAAAAGGAAAAATTGCACAATTCATCAATATGCTCACGGGAAAAGCTTTAAAATGGGCCACCGCTGTGTGGAATAAAGGTGACGAAAGCACGAATTCTTTTGATCACTTGCTAGAGATGTTTAAAAGGGTGTGTGTTTGATCATTCACCGGAAGGAAAAGAGGTGAGTGAGCACCTGCTCAATATGCAGCAAGGCAAACAGAGCGTAGCTGAATACGCTCTAAACTTAGAGCACTCTAGCCACTGGTAGTGAGTGGAATGAACCGGCGCTAAAAGGAGCATATCGCAGAGGATTAAATCCCAGATTGCTCAAAGAACTGGCATGTGGTGACGACAATGTTTTGCTGGATGAACTGATTGATCTCACTATTAAACTCGATGCATTGATGTCAAGACAATGATACCCCGGAGAATTAACGGAATCTGTCACACTACCTCCAGATTGGGGGCGCACGAACGACAGCAGGAGAAATGAACCGCCGCCGGAGGGACCAGTTGTGCTTCTACTGCGGGAGATCACAACACAGCATAGGTCTCTGCCCTGTGCGGCCGACCAGCAGGGAGCAGAGGAATAGCTCCGGAAAATTGGTCAATATCCAAAATCCGGCGGTGAGTAAAAAATTTGAAAATGCTCCTCATTGTCTTCTATCCATAAAGGTTAAAATGGAATTGTCAAATAAGAAAATTTATGTTCCAGCACTGATTGACACTGGAGCAGCGGGAAACTTCATGAATGAAAATCTCGTCACTAGATACAATGTTCCATTGAAACCACTGAAACGGCCTCTGTTGATCGAAGCACTAGATGGAGGACCCATAGGAGGAGGATCTGTAACATCCTGCACTACTGACACTCACTGAGGGCTCAATGCATCAGGAACACATTTCCTTTTTCATCACTACAACTAAGTTCCCCATAATTCTGGGATTCCCCTGGCTACAACAACATAAGCCCCAGATATCATGGAAAGAACAAGAAATAACACACTGGTCTAAGGAGTGGAAAGAGCAGTGCATGCTTCAACCCACCCTCCACGTAGCATCCAACTCCATTGAAAGCCCAGAAACAGCTACAAACAATAAAATTCCAAAGGAATATCAAATGCACAGTGATGTGTTTAATAAGAAAAAAGCCAGTCATCTCCCACCCCACAGACCCTATGACTGTGCAATCAAGCTCCTGGAAGGTACCCCTCACCCACGAAGCAGGATATACCCCCTATCACAAAAAGAAACAGAAGTAATGGAAGAATACATCACCGAAGCGCTGCACCAAGGATATATTCATCCATCCACATCTCCAGTCTCATCAAGTTTTTTTTTGTGGGAAAAAAAGGAGGTGGTCTCAGACGTTGCATAGACTATCGGGAGCTTAAGAAGGTTTCTGTAAAATATAGATACCCCCTACACCTGGTCCTTATAGCCTTGGAACAACTTAGAGAGGCAAAAATATTTTCAAAACTGGATCTACGCAGTGCCTATAATCTAATCAGAATTCGTGAAGGAGATGAATGGAAAGCTGCGTTCAGCACCACATCTGGGCACTATGAATACTGCGTAATGCCATATGGACTCTCTTCAGTCCCGGCAGTATTCCAGAACTTCATAAACGACATACTTGGAGAAATGCTGGGGAAATACGTGATCGCATACATTGACGACATCCTGATCTACTCGCCAGACTTGAACAGCCACATAATGCATGTAAAGAAGGTACTAACCTGCCTCAGAAACAATTAGCTGTATGTCAAGGGAGAGAAATGTGAATTCCATGTTAAAGAAATTGCCTTCTTGGGGTATGTTATCGGCCAGGATGGCGTACAGATGGATCAGGAAAAGTTATCAGCCGTAAGGACTGGCCCAGCCCGGCAACTATAAAGGAACTACAACGCTTTTTAGGATTTGCAAATTTCTACAGACAGTTCATTCGAAATTTCGGCCGCATAGCAACACCACTGACAGACCTGCTTAAAAAGAACTCCAAAAGATTAAAATGGAACCCAGCAGCACAACAAGCCTTCCTACATCTCAAAGAAGCATTCACAACAGCACCTATATTAAAACACCCAGATCCTTCTAAACCGTTCTTGGTAGAAGTGGACGCCTCAGAGACCGGAATTGGAGCAATACTCTCACAAAGAGTTGGCGTCAAAGCAAAACTACACCCCATAGCATTCATGTCAAAGAAGTTAACACCAGCGGAACAGTATTACAACGTAGGAAATCGAGAGTTACTTGCAGTTAAACTGGCATTAGAAGAGTGGCGTCATTGGCTCGAAGGAGCAAACCACCCGTTCATAATATATATAGACTATAAAAATCTGGAGTACATCATATCAGCCAAGAGAATGAATTCCCGCCAAGCCCGATGGGCATTATTTTTCACAAGATTTAACTTCATACTATCCTACCATATAGGATCCAAAAATGGTAAGGCTGATGCACTGTCACAGATCCACAACACGCCCTCTCCAAACAAGGGTGAGGTTAGAATAATCCCAGAATCCAGAATTGTAGGTACCATAACGTGGGAAATAGACAAAGAGATAAATTATTTCCCCAGTACCAAAGCAGTGCCCCCAAGACAAGAAATTCGTCCCCACCCCAATACGGAGCAAGTTGATTACATGGGCTCACACATCTCCCGGAACAGGTCATCGTGGAGCTAATAGAACCCACAACCTGTTACAAGGAAAGTATTGGTGTCCAAATACGAGAGCCGACATCAACGAGCATATTGCGTCCTGTTCAGCATGTGCCCAAGCCAAATTGTCCAGGACTCTTCCGGCGGTGAAATTAATGCCTCTGCCAATACCACAGAGACCGTGGTCCCACATAGCTATCGACTTCATCACTGACCTTCCGGAATCTCGAGGTAAAACCACCGTAATGGTTGTAATGGACAGATTCTCTAAATCCTTGAGATTAATTCCACTAGCAAAGCTCACCACAGCCTTCAGAACAGCAGAAATCTTGTTCTAGCAGGTGTTCAGGTACTTTGGGATACCAGAAGATGTGGTAAGACCGCAGTTAACCTCAAAAGTATGGAGAAACTTTATGGAGAAATTGGGGGTGACACTAAGCTTGATTTCAGGATACCACCCCCAAGCTAATGGACAAGTAGAGCATACAAATCAAGAGATCGGCCGAATGTTAAGAACCTACTGTGCAGAAAATCAACAAGACTGGTCTCAATTTATCCCATGGGTAGAATATGCTTAAAACTCACTCATCCACTCGAGTACCAAACTGACACCATTTCAATGCGTAATGTGGATATCAACCTCCACTATTCCCATGGAATGCAACCATCACTAACTCACCAACAGTAGATGAATGGTTCAAAAGAAGTGAACAAACATGGGAACAGGCACACCAGCAACTACAACGAGCCGGCACAGCAAGCAAAAGATTTCCAGACAGACGTCAGGGGAATAACATAACATACAAACCAGGAGACAGAGCATGGATCTCAACAAAGAATCTGCAAATTAAAGAAGGTTGCAAGAAGCTCTACCACAAATTAATTGGACCATACAAAATAGTGAAGCGAATGAATGAGGTGGCCTACAGAGTACAACTACCCCGTGACTGCCACATATCCCCCACCTTCCACATATCACAACTGAAGCCAGCAAAAGAAGGACCCATGAATGAACTTGTGCCCAACAAAGACCCTCCTGAACTGACGAGGGTAGATAACCAACAGGTTTTCAGAATAAGAAAAATACTGAATTCAAGAAGAAAACACGGCAAACTACAGTACCTCATTGACTGGCATGGGTATGGACCAGAGGAGAGATGCTGGGTTCCAGCTCAGAATGTGCTAGACCCGCTTCTAATATAAGAGTTCCACACACTTCACCCCAAACAAGAACTACAACTCCCAACAACAACACTCTGACTCACCTGAGTACTAGCACACCTGAAACTAATCCCAGGACACAGATAAAAGGAACTCTCACACTTCCGGTCCTCGTGAAGTATACGCTTCCTGTGCACTTGTTCCAGTGTCGTTACCAAACCTTTTGAATTTGGATTGCTATTTTTGTTTTTTGATCTAGTTTCTGTTTCTACGTTTACGAGTTTAGCCTTCTCCTATTTATGCCCATTTGTAAATCGCCTGACCCTTGCCTGTGTTTCGGACTTACGAGTTGGATTCTCCTTATCAGATTTGTTCGTGTTTTTTGCAAACCCAGAGTTCACGAGTCATCTCATCTGCACCTGCGTCCCCCATGTCATTTACATAACATAAACATACCAATTCACCATAATACTCCATGGGTCCCCCAGATCTGCTCCTTTATCTTAAGGCAAATTTATTTACAAAAATGCTTGGCTAAATAACTAGGTTTTTAACCTAGACTTAAACACTGAGACTGTGTCTGAGTCCCGAACATTAATTGGAAGACTATTCCATAACTTTGGGGCTTTGTAAAAAAAAAAAGCTCTGCCTCCTGCTGTAGTTTTCATAATACGCTGTATTGACAAGCAGCCTGCCTCCTTTGAATGAAGTAGGCATGGCGGATCACTCAGATACTGTGACACGAGACCATTTAATGCTTTATACATCAATAGTAGTATTTTAAAATCGATGCGAAATTTCACAGGGAGCCAATGCAATGTAGATAAGATAGGGGTGATGTTCTCGTATCTTCTGGTTCAAGTGAGGACTTTTACTGCTGCATTCCGGACTAACTGAAGCTTGTTTATGCACCTAGTTGAACAACCAGACAGTAAGGCGTTACAATTGCCCAACCTAGAGGTGATAAAAGCATGAACTAGTTTTTCTGAATCGTTTAGTGACAGTATATTTCTTATCTTGGCAATAATAAAAGTCTTCCCATAAGTGTTTGCCCAGCCCCAATATAGTAATTCATGGTGAGGTAAGCTACATAGCTCTTCCAGCATCTGTCCTTCCATTATTAGTGCACCATCCTAATAGCAAAGTTATCGTGTGGCAGAAAAGATAAATAGAACAAACAAAGATAAATTGACCCCATGAGGAACACAGATAAGAACTGGGTTGACCTGTTACTATCTGTGCTTTGTGAAATTAGGATGACACCCAATTCCACAAACAAACTCTCACCCTAAGAGATTATAATGTGATGAACATTCCCCATCCCCTGAACTGAAGGTAACCCCAGTGATTCTCTTACAGGTGATCTGGATGTGATTGTCAGTGATTATACACAAGTACTCATTGAAAAACTGAATAGTGTGCATGGTCATGTCTTTGTTTCTCTCCCTCTGCCTACACACATCTTTCTTTCATCCCAGGTGATACAGTGTTGATGAAAAGACTCTCACCGCTTGTCACCTTTTCACATACACAAACTGTAGGTTTAACTTTGTATTGGCTTGATTTTTTTCACATTTTACTTTTATTTTATTTTTGTGCTGATGCCAGATTACCTATGTACTGTTAATTTTCTTCCTAACTGTGATAAGTGACTTAATCCTGACTATATTTCTTATAACTTTTCTATCTATTTCCTTTACCATCCTTCTTATCATCTTTGCTGTCTTTATAATCATGAATCCCTGCTTCTTCACATTAATATATCTTGCTATATTAACTAATTGACATTCACAAATTCTGTTTTACAAGTTTTTGCATTTGGTTTCCTGCCTGATTTCCCTGATTCCCCAGTTCTGGTCACTGAGACGGGATGACCACCCTCCTCCTTTTCCAGCCGAGCTTGGGACCTTCCTTAACAGAATTAACACACAACTTCCTGTAAAGTCAAACATTTATTTCTGAACCAAAAATAATATGGAAGATCTCTTTAATAAACATTAACATTTCATTGGATAACATTTCATATGACCAATAATCTCCTCTAAAAAGGGAAATGAAACAGGCTCAAACTGGTTAAAAGCAGCAGAGCATGTATGCATGATGGATGCATCACAAGATGTGATATAAGTGCTCTAATATTCTTAATCCCGTCCACAAAGAATAATAATGTGAGGGTTCACCACTAGAGGGCACTGTGTGCCCTATGATTTTGTTTTGTAGTTCCTGTTTGAAGACTCACGGTCAGGTGACAAGAGTGCTCACCTGAACCGAGGTAGCTCATTAGACATCCTATAAATAGCTGTTTGTTCTGGAAAACTGGGTTGAGCAATAAATTTAAAAAGTAATAAATAAATATTACTGTTAAGTGGGCATTCCTTTTTGTTTGGTTTCTTTTAAGTTTACATTTAGTTTATGTTTTGTACCCTCTGTTTAAAGAAGGCTCTAGGGGTATTATGATTATGTTCATGTGGTGTGTGGATTCATGCAGCTATTAGTTAGGCTGTATCTCCTCATGTGCAAGTACTGTACTGTATTTCTAGTGTGGGTCTTCCTCTTGTTTAGTTCCTTGAATGTATAGTACCTTGTATGTTTAGATTATTTGTATGTGGGTCCACATGAGTACGTAGCCACTAGTAGGCATTAGCCACTAGTAGGTTTAGCCGCTAGTTGGATTGGCCACTAGTGGCTTTGGTCTCTAGTAGGTTTAGCCGCTAGTGTGGATTAGCCTCATGTGTGCCTAGCCTTTTGTGTCTACCAGGTTCCCCTGGTAGGTCAGTAACTAACCCGGTTAGTCACTAACCCCCTTTAGGTACTAACCTAGTTAGTGTCATCAACCAATGTAACAATAAACAGTTTAGCTACTAACCCAATTAACTACTAACCAGTTCAGTCTCAGTGTCCCTGGTCCCGTCTCGTCCCTGGTCCTATCTCTAGTCCCTCCATGTCTTTAGTTAAATTCAGTTCTATGTCTCCTGTGTTTTCGCTCTATGCTTTAGGTTATAGTTGGAGTTCTTTGTGTAAGTTTCTTTGTTTAGTTCATGTTATGTTTTTGCTTTGTCTTAATCTTTTTTAATTAACAAAAAATATTGGTTTAATCAACTCCTCTGCGGGTATGCCTGCCCTATTTGCACGAAAACTACAACAACCAGTATGACCACCAATACGTGACTAATAATAATAATAATAATAATAATAATAATAATTTAACAAGACGTACAGGTTGTGGGGGTTTAGAACAGCATTAATAGTGTTAAAAAGAGGGGCCTCCGAGTGGCGCAGTGGTAAAAGCGCTCGCCCTATCATCTGGAGATTGCTAGTTTGAATCCCGGGTGATGCTGTAACCTCTCGCAGCTGGAGGTCTAGAGAGAGCTGATTGGCCGAGCTCTCTCAGAGGGGAGGAACGCAACGGAGGGAGCGGATAGCGCTGTTCTCCGAGTGTGTTACGCCGCCCCCAACGGTGCGGGAGCGAGCAGTTCAAAAAGATGCGGCCGGCTGGTGTCACGTGGTTTGAAGGAAACACGTGATAGTCTTCGGCCCTCCCGGCTGAGTGGTAGTAGTAGCATTAATGTGGGAGCCCGCTAGTGACAGGGAGGAATTGGACACGTGTCAGCATATTTTAATTAAATATACTTGTGCATGCAACAATATGATAGAAACTATTAATCTTAGTAAAAGAACATAGAGGTAAGGTAAGGAGACAGAGGTGAGCTAAGGACAGTGTGATGTCACAGTAGCAAGAACAGGCAGCATGAACTCAAACGAACTTTAGACAGGTAGCCATTTTGGATGTGAGATGCTTAGGGGACAGTGTGTACCAAACAGACTCTAGAGATGATGTAATCTTTGTACCCTGAGCATCCAAAAGTACCTGATGTCCCTAGACATGATGTAATGTCAGCTGATATTAGCCCTAGACATTATGTAATGCCAATAGCCTCAGACATGAGGTAATCTCCTCAGACATGGGGTGATCTTAACTGTGATGTAACAGGGGCTGGATACATGTGCAGACATGTCAAATTTAAAGGGACACAGACAAATATCCAAAAAGACACACACTCAGCTTAATGAATAATAAGTTTAATAAGAGTAGGCACAAAATAAAATGGCATGTGCACCTACATATTGAATAAAATAAAAATACAAAGTATAAGGCCCAACATATAAAAGTACAGTAAAATAGGGGGCCTGGGTAAGCATCAAATAACAAAAGGCATAAGAAATTAAATATCAAGCCTTCTCTGACCCAGAACCACATTGATGGGAAGATCAGTGTGAGGAATTAAAACAGAAATACCACGATTCAAAAGTGTAGGCATTTCAGGAAAGTCAGTTTGGGTACCAACAGACATTTTAAAATCAGTCTGAGTACTGACACTTCTTAGACCAACAGGCCTTAAGAGAGACTGGGCTGGAGTACTAGACTCTGGTCGCACGGGCTTGAAGGAAAGTAAAGGAGCTATGTGCCTCCGGACGTGGTCTCTTAGAAGGACCAGGCCCGGAGTCATCCTTCCTGACATAAGTAAGACCGTTCTTATGAAGAAATTGTGTCAATGATCCATCAGACTCATTTTGGCAAAAACTCACTGAGGCTCGGTCAGCAACAGGTTCAGTAGGAGTGTAATCCTCAAAGGAGTTGTGCTGTGGACTGTCCTGGCTGTCCGAATCGTCCAAAGGGATGTATTCAGTGCTTGGGCAGTTGCGCTTAGCTATAACAATAAAATAAAATACGTAAATACAACAAATTAAGAAAATAAGACAAATAATTAAAATGAGTGTGAGAGAGATGCTTACCCATGGCCTGTCTGTCGAGAACTGTAGAGTAACCCAGAAGAACTAAGAATATATAGTAAAATAAGCACCGCCCCTATATTTTTTAATAATAAACAAACTTAGTGTAAAGATAATGGAAAATTATTTGAAAGAAAAATAGACTATAATGGGGAAAAGATATGGAGTCAGATGACGAGGTATATGACGTAAGCAAACAAGATAAGAGAAAATGTAATTATAATGGGTGACAATACTTGGAAAAAGTTGGATTACAATGGGTTAATAATTTGATAAGAAATAAGAAAAAAATGTACAGAGGAGGGGGCTAGGTGAGCGCTTCTCCCCTTGAAAACTGTATAAAAGTGTCCATGTCACAGTACTTCAGTCAGATTTTGGAGATGCATGGGACTACATCCTAGGAATTGCCGAGCTGGCTCACTTGGTTTTATTGCTGCAATAAATCCTGCCTTACTTCATCCAGATCTACAAGGAGTCCGGAGTCTTTTCTTTGGTTCTTTTTAAAGACAGTTTTTGTGCAACATTTGTAATTAAGACAACTGTAACTAGTGTAGGAGAAAAATCTCCCACATTTATTGGTGACCCTGCCGACGTGATTGCCTCGACGGAGGGCTCCTCCGGGGACCTGGGACCAGCGCGGGCTGACAGACCATCAACTTTTGCCGGCATAAGAAAAGGTAAGCAGAAAACCTGTTTGATCAAATTTCTGCATTAGAGGTTTATGGTCTGTTAGTGTGCGTGTTTCCAGCTGGAGAGAGGTACTCCTAAGGTATATTGAACAAAGTAAAATTTAAGTTGCCAATATTGATAAATTAATTACTATATTTAAATTGATTGTAAAATTTATGTTAACAAGTAAAAGACTGGATGAAGTAACGAAGTATTAAGAGATCTCCATAAGTTTGATTTTGTTTTGTGATTTTTGTTTTATATTCTCTTTATTACTATTTTATACGTTGTGTGATAAGTGAGGTAACGCCACTGTGTTGGGTCAAGGCCTGACGAGGAAACTTGTGAGGATGGAAGGGAATGGAGTGAAGAAAGAGCGACAGAACCATATGCGTCGAGAGAATCTGAAGAGCCACAAACAAGGAAAAGAGGTATGGAAAGACTGAAAGAACGGAATGCACAATTTCTGTCTGAAGTACAGGGGTTTGCAAACAAACAAGTCACACCTGAAAAAGGGATGATGGAAAGGAGGAGAAGAGAGAACCCAGAAAGAACGTACAGTATAGATAAAGCACCACCCACACCATCACTGTATGAAGCAGACGAAGATACAGCAGGAACAGAAGAAAATGAAGCGATGGAGGGAAATCAGGTAAAGGGAAAAGTAAAAGGGTACATGATCATTGAACCTGAGAGAGAAGCAAGGAAAAGAATAGAAGAGAGACAGGCAAGCACTTCAAAACAACATAGCCAACTACACCCAAAGAGCAGGAACCAAGTGTACAGAAATGAATATCAACATGACATTTCCAACATCGCAGAAGAAGATGGTTACAGTGATGATTCCCTTGATGAATCGTTCAAGCGACTGGAAAAGCACCTCGACAGACGTCTCAATGACTCTCTGAAGGAAGCAAGAAAGGCTGTATCTGAAATGAGACCATCTATGAAAAGAAAATCTACAGGTTCAAAGAAACCCTCAAGCTGGCGTGTCACCTCATCCTGGCCTAATGAAGAAGACATTGGACCCATACACTTTAATGACGAACCACATATGTCAGACCCAGAAGAATATACTGCGGCTGGACACTACCCACTTGTGTCAAAAGGACATCAGTACCATTATGTGCCATGGTCATTTATGGATATGACAGGTCTGGCTAACCAATTACCAGATTTATGCAATGGAGCACAGAAATGGATAACACAGCTATAAGAGAAAACCACTGGACACCTCCTGGCAATAGGAGATGTAAAGGCTATTCTGGCACAGACAATTGGGAAAGTGAAAACCACGGAGATTCTCAATGAGGCTGGCCTGCAAGCGGTAACTGGACAAAGTGTAGGAAATAGCCTAGCGTTTGGACCACACAGGAACAAGGTTTGGAACGCTCTGCGAAAAGCTTACCCAACCAAAATGGATCCAGGAAAGCTGGAATCAGTAACACTGAAAGAAGATGAGAACGTTGTCAAATTCATCAATGATTTCCAGACCAAGTGGAGAGAAGAAACTGGAGGTTCCTGGGATCAAACAGACAAGTAAGAGCCTGTTCCGAATGATGCTGAAAAAATGCATGCCTCAAGAAGTCCAGACAGCACTAGAAGGCGTGGTGGGACTGAATACACTACCATGGGACACATTTCAAGCACATATTGTACATTATGTGGAACAATACAGGAAAAAGAAAAAAGAGGCCAAGGAAGCTGCTGAGTCAATTGCAACCCAGTTACACAAAATACAGCTAGGGGAATTTGCAGCTGCAAAGGAAAAAGAAAAAGGAAAAGTCCAAGCAGCAGTAATGGTGCCTGAAAATCAGACAACACTGCCCTCTACTGGACCAGCACAGCAAATGCAGCAACCAGTGCCACAAATGCAACAACCAACAATGACCCAAGCCCCTCCAACATATGCGCAACCTGGAAACCAGCAAGGAAAAAGTCAACCCATGAGGTGGCAAAGACGGGGACCATTCCAACAGCAACCAAGAAGACAGCAATTTAGAATGAATGCCCCAGGGCAAATGGGCCCGAATCAGTGCTGGCAATGCGGAGGAGTAGGACATATTAGAAGAAACTGTCCACAAATGATTTGGGGAATGCAAAATGGACCAGAACCTCAAGGATCATATGGAGCAGGACAAGCACCGCAAGAGAACGTAGGACCTCCTGGTCCAAGACAACCTGCTGGAACATGGACTCAAGGACAACCCCAAAATCAGTGGGCAGGTCCCTGGATAGGACCCACCCAAAATTGGAATTGACGAGGCCCAGAGGAGCCAGAGGGGGAGCAGATGCAGTACGTCTCAACACTGCATCCACAACAAGAACCAAACGTGATGGTGTCTATAAATAACTCACAACCAATTCCATTTATGATTGACACAGGTGCTACTTATTCATGTATAGGACGTGAAGGCTCCCTCTCTCAAGCAATACGATAAAAACCACAGGCTTCTCGGGACAATCACAGATATTGCATTTTACGGAGCCACAAATAATAACATTAGAAGACACCACTGTAGCAGCACCTTTATTATTCTCACCGACTACTCCAGTTAATTTACTGGGAAGAGATTTGTTGTGCAAACTTAAAGCAAAAATTCAATGTAATGCTAAAGGACTATGTAACAATAGGACAGTTCTTACAAATTGCAGAAAAACCCAATAACTTGGACACAGTATATTGGCTGTTGTGCACAGGCAAGGGAGCTCAACATGCACAGAACTTATGGGAATGGATGGACGTGATGGAGAACACAGTCTCTGATGTGATACTAGGAGATATAATCGTAGGCGCTCCAGGAGAAGCCATCAGTGTACATCTGACTGAACAAATAGAACACTGGCATCAAGTACCAAACACAGCACCCCACATCTCCTTACTGGTGGGGGAAAAAGCACAATCCAAAGAGCTAGGATTGATGGTCAAACAAGCGGCTGAAGTGACTAAGTGGGAGCAAACCCCTAATCATTCTGTACACATTTATGTACACAAATGTCAGTTAAGATGGTAGGGCAGATAGATGAAAAGGAATCTGCATTAGAGGAGGAACTGCTGAAAACAATTCCAAAAAAAATATGGACAAGACATTCAACAGATGTAGGATTAGTTAAGTCTGGAGGACATGCCTTAATAAAAATAAGAACAAATGCAACATTGCCTTATCAAAGACAATATACATTGACACCTCAAGCTGTAGCAGGGATTAAACCTACTATAGATGGCTTATTGGAAGCTGGAGTATTAACTCCTACTAAAAGTCCCTGTAACACTCCTATATTTCCTGTCAGGAAGCCCAACTCACATAAATGGAGACTTGTGCATGATTTACATGCTATAAATCAAATTGTAGAAGCAGAATTGCCTAAAGTGCCTGATCCACACACATTGTTGTCCAACATACCAGAAGATACACAGTGGTACACTGTCATAGACTTATGTTCAGCATTCTTTAGCATTCCACTACATCCAGCATCACAATACTTGTTTGCCTTTACATATGAAGGACGACAGCTGACTTACAATCGTTTACCACAGGGATACTGTGAAAGTCCGTCACTATTTAATCGAGTACTAACTCAAGATCTAGCCTCGTTAAATATCGAAAGTACTATGATTCAGTACTGCGATGACCTACTGATTTGTAGCCCAACAAAAGAGCAATGTGAAACAGATTCGTTAAGAGTTTTGACAGTATTAGCTGAGAATGGACATAAAGTTAGCAGAGAAAAGTTGCAATTCTGTAAACAGAAGGTAGAATATCTAGGCAGAGTGTTGGAAGGAACATCTAGGCATATATCTCCTGAACACATAGATGCAATAATGAAAGCTCCTAAACCACGAACTGTTAAGGAAATGTTATCTTTTCTAGGCATGGTAGGATTTAGTAGAGACTGGATTTGTGACTTTGCATTAAAAACAGAACCCTTGAGAGCAATAGTCAAAGTAGCTGGACAAACAAAGAACAGTGCAGTGTTAGAATGGACACCTGAAGCACTAGAAGCATTTGAGCAGCTAAAAAGAGAACTCTGTACAGCACCAGCACTTGCTAGTCCAGAGTATAATAAGCCATTCCATTTGTATGTCTCAGAGTGTGGAGGTTTTGCCACAGGGGTTCTGACTCAACAACAAGGGCCTAGTAAGCAACCAATTGCTTATTATAGTACAGCACTCGATAATATTGAAAAAGGCATGCCACCCTGCTACCGAGGTGTGGCAGCTGCCGCCTTTGCTTATCAAAAAGCCTCATCAATTACTATGGGACATCCTGTTGTGATGTACACCACCCACGCATTGCATGGACTCCTGACTAGCCAATCATTTGTAATTACAAATGCTAGAAGAACAGGATATGATGTAATACTCTCTGCACCTGAATTGACCATACGAAGGTGTCAGACAGTAAATCCAGCAGTTCGCATGATGACCCCAGCAGAGGGAGATCCACACGATTGTCATCTTGTGTCACCAGAACATCTGAAGACACGTCAAGATTTAGAGAATCAACCTCTGTCACACCCAGATTGTATATTCTTTGTAGATGGGTCATGCTTTAGAGATGGGGATAGCAATAAAGCAGGCTATGCAATAGTAACACCAGACATAGATAGGAAAGCCTTCAAAGTAGTACAAGCTGAACATGTGCCACAACCCTGTTCAGCCCAGCTAGCTGAGTTAATCGTTTTGACAGGCGCTTGTCAACTAGCAGAAGAAAAAGCATGTACAATTTACACTGACTTAGCATATGCATATGGAATATGCCATTTGTATGGCCCCATATGGGCACAAAGAGGTTACAAAAGAGCAGACGGAACACCAGTAGTACATGGAGAAGCAATTTCAGACTTGCTAGGTGCAATCAAACTACCATCCAGACTAGCTATAGTAAAATGCGCAGCACATAAGAAAGATGGTACATTTGTTAGTGATGGAAATGAAGCAGCAGATGAAGCAGCTAAGAAAGCAGCAGTAAATCAGGCAAACATGATGCCAGAATCCGCGGCAAAAACAGACAATGAACCAAGTTCACCAGAGTCAAGTGTTAACCCTGATGAAGGGCCAAGTTCAAGTTCAAGCTCGAGTTCAAGCTCAAGTTCAAGCTTGAGTTCAAACACAAGTTCAAGCTCAAGTCCAGAATCTGAAGAAAGATTAGTACTTATACCAGAAGATTACGCACCCCCAGCACCAGACTTATCCTCACTAGCAGACATGCAGGCAGCAGCATCAGACGAAGAGATTCGAAAATGGTTAGCAAGAGGAGCAACAAAAGATAATGATACTAACGTGTGGCGAAGTGCAGATGGGCGTTTTGTAGCTCCACAAAGTTTTCTCATAACCTTGATAAAGCAAGCTCATGGTAATGATCACGTAGCAAGAGGAGAAGTAATAAAAAGAATCCAAAAGACATGGTGGTCACCTTATCTAGGACCTATGGTCCATCGAACACTGTCACAGTTTTGTGACATATGCTCTAGATATAACCTTAGAAAACACTTCACGTCACCAATAGGACATATTCCAGAGCCAGATGGGCCATTTAGGCATATAATGTTCGACTATGTGGACATGGGGGAACCCAGAATACAAGGAAAACGATACATCCTAGTGATTGTGGATAGATTTAGCAGATGGGTAGAAGCTGTAGCAACAGCTAAAGAAGATGCAATGGCAGTAGCAAAATTCCTGTGTAGGGAAGTGATACCAAGATTTGGAATCCCAGACACAATCAGTTCAGACAATGGGAAACACTTCACAAACAAGATAGTACAGAAAGTGACTCAGTGGTTGAACATCAAGCACAGGTTTGGATGTGTGTACCACCCCCAATCTCAGGGGATGGTAGAGAGAGCAAATGGAACTCTGAAAATGAAATTGGCTAAAATATGTGCAGAAACAGGTATGAATTGGTTTCAAGCTTTGCCAATAGCCTTGATGGGTATGAGATCGCAAACTAACCGCAACACACATTTAACACCACATGAAATGCTTACTGGCAGACCTATGCTTACATCCTTTGTTCCACACTTGAACAACCTCAGAGTGAACTTGATCACTATGTGAAGCACTTATCTGAAATACACAAAGTTATAACAGGTTAAGGGAGCCACAATACATGACAACACCAGACCGAGGGTAGCTGATCCAGCTGATGACGCTGAGGAAGAGGACATAGAGGAGAAAACTGTGCTACCCGGTGACTGGGTGTTTATTCGAGTATTCAAAAGAAGGTGGAACGAAGCTAGAAGGGAAGGACCATACAAGGTGGTGTTGGCAACTCCAATTGCAGTAAAAGTCCAAGGTAAAGATGTAAGGTACCATTTAAATCATTGCTGCAAGGCCCCAAACCCAGACCAGGTAAGGGACAGGGAACCTCAGGAAGACGCTGAAGAGTCTCCATGAGCAGGACCTTCAGGGTTGCAATCAGGCTCCCAGGAGAGTGACACAAGGCCCAGGCAACAAGCACCAGATCCTTATGGGTACACTGAAGGGTTACCATGGGTAGAAGAACAAGAAGGAGAGCAAGGGTACTGGCCGGAGTGGCCTCAAGAAGATATACAAGATTGGGAAGCAGAGTTTGAGGAAGAAGAAGCAGAAGCAGAACAAGGAGGACCGTCTCTTAGAACAAGAGCCCAAGTTAGACAGCGAGAGCACAGACGTACTAGAATTGAAACAGCGCGTAGACAGTCAGAAGAAGATCCCACACCTAGAGTTGTAGAATACTCAGATAGTGATTAAATCAGTTAGAAGTTAACGCTGACTCAGATAGTGATTAAATTATTTAAACCAACTACAGTTGAAAGAACATGCCCAACGAAAAACCCCCCAAGAAAAATATTGTGTAGGTTATTTGGCCATAGTCCCACGTGTCACCATTGTGATCCAAATGGAGAAACCACCCTCTTATTGCCTCCTGAAACGAAGGAGATCTATGGGTATAGGAATCCTCTTCATGATTGGTCTAATTAACAGTGGTGCTACTAAGAACGAGAGAAACAAACCGAGATGGACTGTCGAAGAAAGACAAATACGTTGTGCATTAGCTACCGTAACTAGAGCTAGAATAGTAGTTGGATTGGACAGTGGGGAAAGAATAGGATTTTGGGAAGGAATCCCAAATCAGCAACATATGTAATAATAATTCCACAGATAACAAAGAAATCACCTAAAACCCAAGTAGAATCTGACCCGACATGGAAAAATGACATGTTTTTCCAATGGTTGAAATTTACAGCTGAGTCCATAACCACACGAGACTGCATTGTGTGTCATGATAGAAGTAATAGACCCCCACGTGTGGTGATAACACATGGAACAAGGGAATGTATAGACAATCCAACATACAGTGAACAACTGTGCCCTATTAGCTGTCTTTTACATTCAGCTGCTATACATTATGGCCCTGAATGGATGCAAAACATAAGCAAATGTTCATATCAACCTGTAGGAACATTAGATGCTGTACAAAGAGAAATAACACGTACACAGCAACGCTATCCTTTATGCATCTACTCAAATGGAAGCGTTGAAATAGGAGATCTATCACCAAGTTGCAATGAAACACAGCCAGCAGCAGGATTTTTCATAGAAATGCACCAGATATGCGACAATAAAACAGACAGTCTGACATGCAGTGATATAGTAAAAGTACAACAACCAGATTTAAGCACTGGTACAATACCGCTGGCAGACATATTCTGGTACTGTGGTGGAACTACAGTTAGACAAACCTTACCAAATAACTGGGGTGGGTGTTGTGCTCCAGTACTATTAGAAGGAGATTTGATTGTAACAGGACTATATGGCAAGAAACACAGACGGAATAAACATGAAGACAAGTTGGTGAAAACGATTGGAGAGGAAATATCGGCATGGAAAGAGTTTGATAGAGATGGAGGACTATCAGTGACCTGGGATGGTATTCCAATTGGTGTACCAACTGAGCATGAGGCTATAAACAGGGTAGGAGGAGCATTCACGACAATCTTCTTGCCATGGGTTCAAATTTTTAAAAATGCAAGATGGATCAATCTACTTTATTACAATCAACAAAGATTTTCGAATCACACTTTAGGAGTCTTAGGACTGGTTCGGGAACAATTGGATAAAAATACATTAATGACTACACAGAATAGATTCGTCCTTGACACGATGCTGGCACCTCAACGAGGAGTATGTGCCCTAATTGGAGAAGAATGTTGTACATACATTCCAAGACACACAGGCCCAGATGGTAACATAACTAAACTTTTAAGAGCCATGAGAGACGTAAGCAGAGGACTTCGTCTGGTAACAACTTCATATCAGCTTGGAAGACATCTGAAGCTAGGCCTCTATAGAGATATAGGGATCGAAGAGAATTGGGTTGGATATGATATCTGCGGGGTAATTGAATTTGACGATGTATACATGGCAGCAGATAAGACCGTAACTAAAGTGATGTTGGGAGATGACATTTTATGGACAAATACACCAACTACTTTGCAACGTGCGCTGGAAGCTCTTCCGAATGTTGATGAAGTCTGGCTAGACTTTTTACGTCAGGAGACGGGCAGGATGAACCGAATTCCACTATCACAGCTGATGTGCTGTAAGGATTTGCATGTAATCGAATTTACTGAAGAGGATCGCAAGGCATGGATTGAAGAAGGGACTGAAAGTCTTGACACGCTCTCCTTGATTTACAGGGACCCTAACGGAGTGCTTAAATGGCTTTAATGGTTTCAAATGTCTTTGTCATATATGTATTGTACAGAAGTCGAGTCCTGGTGGTGAATGCACTGTCGAGCACAAAAAAGCTGGCAAGGTGGGAATTTTTCCTTCTAAATATATACTATACGGAAGGTTTTTTCGCCCACCTCTGGACTCTTCGTATTTAACCAATTGCATGCTTATTGAACTCTCATATACTAGTTTATGCTAAGTTTACTCATCTTTTGCTTACCTCTCTTAGACTGATGTCTGGTGAAGGGGTAATATGTGAGTTTTAATATTCAGTTCATTGATTTAGTAAGTTTCCTTTGAGTTAATGGTTTAAATTTGATTTAGTAATTTTTTCATGCATAGTTTAAGGTTAAGTAAGGTTTCTTTTCATAATAAGGTTCAATATGTAGGGTTTATTTCCTTTTTTCTGTTTATTTCTTTCTCTGTAGTAACATGTAAGGGTCATAAGTTAAGTATTAAGTTGGTATAATGTGTAAGCATTATTTTCTATTTCCTTTGCTTTATTTTTCTTTATGTGACTTAACAGTCACAGAGGGGGAAATATGTGAGCATATTTTAATTAAATATACTTGTGCATGCAACAATATGATAGAAACTATTAATCTTCGTAAAAGAACATAGAGGTAAGGTAAGGAGACGGAGGTGAGCTAAGGACAGTGTGATGTCACAGTAGCAAGAACAGGCAGCATGAACTCAAACGAACTTTAGACAGGTAGCCATCTTGGATGTGAGATGCTTAGGGGACAGTGTGTACCAAACAGACCCTAGAGATGATGTAATCTTTGTACCCTGAGCATCCAAAAGTACCTGATGTCCCTAGACATGATGTAATGTCAGCTGATATTAGCCCTAGACATTATGTAATGCCAATAGCCCCAGACATTAGGTAATCTCCTCAGACATGGGGTGATCTTAACTGTGATGTAACAGTGGCTGGATACATGTGCAGACATGTCAAATTTAAAGGGACACAGACAAATATCCAAAAAGACACACACTCAGCTTAATGAATAATAAGTTTAATAAGAGTAGGCACAAAATAAAATGGCATGTGCACCTACATATTGAATAAAATAAAAATACAAAGTATAAGGCCCAACATCTAAAAGTACAGTAAAATAGGGGGCCTGGGTAAGCATCAAATAACAAAAGGCATAAGAAATTAAATATCAAGCCTTCTCTGACCCAGAACCACATTGATGGGAAGATCAGTGTGAGGAATAAAAACAGAAATACCATGATTCAAAAGTGGTGTAGGCACTTCAGGAAAGTCAGTTTGGGTACCAACAGACATTTTAAAATCAGTCTGAGTACTGACACTTCTTAGACCAACAGGCCTTAAGAGAGACTGGGCTGGAGTACTAGACTCTGGTCGCACGGGCCTGAAGGAAAGTAAAGGAGAGCTATGTGCCTCCGGACGTGGTCTCTTAGAAGGACCAGGCCCGGAGTCATCTTTCCTGACATAAGTAAGACCGTTCTTATGAAGAAATTGTGTCAATGATCCATCAGACTCTTTTTGGCAAAAACTCACTGAGGCTCGGTCAGCAACAGGTTCAGTAGGAGTGTAATCCTCAAAGGAGTTGTGCTCTGGACTGTCCTGGCTGTCCGAATCGTCCAAAGGGATGTAATTCAGTGCTTGGGCAGTTGCGCTTAGCTATAACAATAAAATAAAATACGTAAATACAACAAATTAGGAAAATAAGACAAATAATTAAAATGAGTACGAGAGAGATGCTTACCCATGGCCTGTCTGTCGAGAACTGTAGAGTAACCCGGAAGAACTAAGAATATATAGTAAAATAAGCGCCGCCCCTATATTTTTTAATAATAAACAAACTTAGTGTAAAGATAATGGAAAATTATTTGAAAGAAAAATAGACTATAATGGGGAAAAGATATGGAGTCAGATGACGAGGTACATGACGTAAGCAAACAAGATAAGAAAAAATTTAATTATAATGGGTGACAATACTTGGAAAAAGTTGGATTACAATGGGTTAATAATTTGATAAGAAATAAGAAAAGAATGTACAGAGGAGGGGGCTAGGTGAGCGTTCCTCCCCCTGAAAACTGTATAAAAGAAGTGTCCATGTCACAGTACTTCAGTCAGATTTTGGAGATGCATGGGACTACATCCTAGGCATTGCCGACCTGGCTCACTTGGTTTTATTGCTGCAATAAATCCTGCCTTACTTCATCCAGATCTACAAGGAGTCCGGAGTCTTTTCTTTGGTTCTTTTTAAAGTTTTTGTGCAACATTTGTAATTAAGACAACTGTAACTAGTGTAGGAGAAAAATCTCCCACACACGACTAAATTAGGTAGAAAATCGGGGAAAAATCAAAAAAAAAAAAAAAAAAAGATGATGAGTTATGGTACAGTTGAAGTTATTACAAAATGATTACAGTAAAATAATAACAGATTTTGTTTTCTCATAGACACCAGGATGCAGGTTTAGAGCACAGGTTCTAAATGGTTACAATAAATAAAGATATTCACCCCTCAATATTAAAACAATTAAATGCATCTATAAATAACTCAGAAGTATTATTATTATTAAAAGCAGCAAATAATTGTACAGCAGTACAAGAGTTTTAAAAAATGACAGTCCCATACAAGTACACACTGATTTGACATGGGATCGCCACACAATAGGCATGTGATGACATGTCTCCATATTAACGACTGGAAGCGCACAGGACAAAACAAGATCTAATGTGTAGGATCTGACAAACTATTCAAGGTTAAAAGATTTAAAAAGTCACTAAATCAGAATCACTGACAATGAGAACCTTATCATATTTAGGTATAATTCCTGTCAAAAAGTCTGAAAAGTGATTTTTATATATATATATATATATATATATATATATATATATATATATATATATATATATATATATATCATGGCATATAATATTGGAGAAGAGTGCTTCAGCTCAAACATGTTTAGATCAAAACTGGAATAGAAATCCACCGCCTCTGTGAATTAACATATACATGGTCTCACGGTACAACTTCAGCAAAGGAACTGCACTTACCTATGCTCATCCACATCTCCACGTTATACACAAGTTCCACTGCTGAGGCGTGTAGGATAAAAGGATTTGTCGAAGATGAGGTGAGCCAGGGGTCCTCTTCCATACCGACAACATGTACCAATCAGTTGTAAACAGGCTCCAAGGAATGCCTAGAGAAAAAATGGTCATCCAGCCAAAGTCCTGCAGGGATTCTTTCCAGGCCATAATGCAAGATTGGTCTTTACTCTCACCTGCATGCCACCATGTTTATCCCTGCATTTACGATGCCTCCTTGGAGGCAGTGGAACCAGAGCATGTCTGTGGTGTACAAGTATTCCTGAGAGCAATGAAGAGGAAAAAATGACTCTGCTGATCCAGGTCATTGTTTACTAAAGTCTCAGTAGTAACACGAATATGAAAAAGCACTTGGACAGAAGGGAAGGTAGACTCTTCAATAGCACAAACCAGAAGACACAAAAAGAGCAATTAGTAACAGATGGCAGATCAGACACCATCTTGTAAAGCAATGCTCCCATTATAATCCTCAGTCCTATAAAATAGTTTGTTCCATCACTCACTGAATAAATAGACCAATACAGAACTGAACAGGATATAAATAAACACAAAAAATCTTCACATGATAACATTTGTTTTCCCTCTACAACCTGGCCTACCAGCCATAGCAGCCATGTGCAGTTAAAATATGCATAATGTAACATTCTCATGAAAGTGATTTTCTTTTCTGAACAAATAACTTTTTTTTTTAAGTTCTGTGTTTGCATACTCTCAAACTTGACACACAACTACACTAAACATGGTTGCCCCTTTATTAAACATAAATAGTTCTACACATAAGTAGTGCTTCACCCTACCTTTTGTCAAGCACAATGTCTGGGCAAGTCCAACATGTTATATAGCAAGACATAGACAGACCAAGAGGCACGTTGTGCATGTCTGCATTTGTTAATGTTTGTTAAAGATTTCTAGTGTGACCCTTAAAGAATAAGTGCATTCAGACATAAAGCTGAAAATAAATTCATGGGATACAAATGCATGTATCATTTAATTGTATGGTCATATACATCTACTGTATATAGCTTGGGTTTTCAAAATATGAATCAGTAATGTCCTTCTTATGTTGCATTGCATATTTAAGAATCTTATAATTAAGATTAATTACAACCCTAACTTTATGCATATAAATGTTCCCAAAGAAATTTCTTGTGTACCTTTTACTTAGAGTGCTACATTGCAGTCACCTCACAGCAGTACAATCTTTATCCATATCCCAAAATGCACTATACTTGTGTGTATGAGGGATTGTTACGCATCATTAAACATTCTCCAGGTACAGACAGGAGTGCTAACGGATCCCATTGCAGCAGAACAAGAATCTGCAGCATGTAATTGAAATTCAAGAGAAGACAGGAAGACTGCTCAATTAAATCTTCTTGATCACACCAAGAAAAGCTGACAGTATTTAGAAGAGAAAAAAAGAAAAGAAAGCTATTCTTACTGAGCATGGGCCATATTAAAAGCATGAATGCAACTTTAAGCTGTCATCACCTCTCATTTACTTTTTATTAACCCTGGTAGAATTGGCAAAAAAAAAAAAAACTTTTCAAGTGTAAACAATCAGAGCCAGTTCAGCCCAACACACTGCATCACTTAGACTAATTGAACACTTAGACAGATTCATTCGTCGTTCTCAGACCGCTGCTGTGTTTCCAATAATATATCAAAAGCATTTGCATATGATATATTATTTCATCACCTTGTTACATGCATGGCTACATTTGCCCTTAGTAGGTGATTTTGTAGTTGAGTACTTGCTAGGCTAATTACCAGCACTATCAACAAACAGTGTCATGTCTCCAATAGTCTCAAATAGTATCCTAACAATAGTATTATAATGCCACACAAATATTAAAATGGCAATTAACCACCAATTGAACATTGAGTGAAACTTGACATTTATAAGCATAATGCAACACATTAACCATTAGCTTTTCCCTTGAGTTAATACATTTCTCTCTACTGACTAAGAGACATTTCACGTGAAAGACTAAAAAAATGCCTTGGCATTTGTCACATTTTGCAAATCCTTTAATTATGACTGGTACATAATGCCTTTTTTTTGCATCACTAGAGAACTTTGTGATTGATTTTTTTGTAAAGCATTTAATTTCTACTTAGGTTAAACTGCTTTATTTAGATGTAATGCTTGTGATATGCTGCATGTATAATATTTGCCAAGTCAAATCACTGAATGGCTTACACATCAAAGTGGTATCAGAGTGTTACCAGAAAAAGACAATTCTAAGAATATGGTGAAACCACATCCTGCATTCACAGAATAAACTGTGCTCCTCTCTCAACTGCCAACATGGTGCTAGTAGTTATGTACTAATGTCGTGGAAAACAAAACATTATATTTCCATGAGGCAGGAAAAGGCAATCAAATGTGCTTGGAACTACATAATCCCTCATGCTGGGAGAATAAAATGGTGCTGCAAACTTAGTCAAGCATTTACAGTTGCAAAGTGACCTGTCCCTGTTGATTTGCACAGCACTTACACACACACATCACGTCTAACCTCACTCCTCCTCCTTAATCCCCATGCTGAGGCGATGCGGGTGCACACACATGCTACTTGCATACTGGTTTCACATACACGCAAAACTATCCACTCCATTTCCATTCTCCAACAGTAATCCACACTGTGCATAACAACACACACACACACACACACACACGTTGAAGCTGTTTTACTTTAGTTTTGTTCTGTGTTTTATATATTTTGTATATTTACCAGTGTTCAGTGTTTGTTAGCGTCTGAATAGTCTGTCTTTCGCGTTGCTTTCCTACCATCGGCCAGCCAACCCGAGGGCCAACTAGCGGTCTGGCAATATATATGCCGACGCAAAGCAACCGGAAGCTAACTCATCCATTGTTTGTCGTACAGGGGTAATACGAATTTGTGTGTTTTAGTTTGTAATGTTTATTTCTGTTATTTTTGTATATGTTAATTTAGCCAATAGTAACTAAACAAAGGAGCATGGTGTGGATATCTGGTTATATGTATATTGTGTGCTTTTAAAAATGCATATATTTACCATTTCATACTTCCCCTTTCTGTTTGTATAACTTGGTTTGTTCTGAGGGGGCATAGCTTGAACTATAAAAAAAAATCCCCAAACCAGTATGCTGGGGTCAGTTTACCTGATGTGTGGTGCTGTGAACAATATTTCAACAAAATTTGCATGTACATATATTTGTTTGTTTTCTTTCTTTTTTTTTTGTATAGTGTTGGTTTGGTTTTTCTACTGGGACTCTTCACCTCTTGAGCACTGTAAATATATCATGACTTTCTACTCAACATCTCTGTGAATATTGCCATCATTTTTGGATAAATTTTTTTGGTGTCAGTTAACCCTTTTGCCGGACGTCAGGCCACAAAGACCAGTAGTCTCACATTTATATTTAGGCATCTTTCAGATGCTCTTATCAAGAAAGACTTTCTGTCACTAGATAGATACTTACACTGGGTTAATAGGTTACTAACTCCGTGCCATCAGTCAAACGCAGTTGGGAAAGTGTGTTGGGGTGGGGGGGTATTAAAGTATTGAAGAAACAGATACATATTGATACGTATCCAAGTATTGAAGAAACAGATATATTTTGAGTCGTCATTTAAAGATTCCACCGTCAAAGACTCCGCTGACATCTAGAGGTGTCAGAACAGAAAAGAGTCTGCATAAATATCTTCCTCTATCTCTGAAAAATGGTGGGATGACGCAAGCAGTGCTGGGCGATGAGAGGGAACGTGGTGCAGTGCGTGGTGTAATTCGAGCAGAGAAGTAAGTGGGTGCTGGGTCATTTTTAGCTTTGTAAGCAAGCATCAGGGTTGTCAATTTGATGCGAGCAGCTACAGGAAGCCAGTGCAGGGAGCAGAAAAGTATGGTGGTGTGGGAGAACTTGGGAAGGTTGAAAATGAGTAATTCTGGATCAGCTACAGAGAACGAATGGTGGACAGAGGCAGACTTGCCAGGAGTGAGTTGCAGTAGTCCAGTCTTGAAATAACAAGGAACTGAACAAGCACCTGAGTAGCCTGTGAAGAAAAAAATGGTCAGATTCTTCTGATGTTGTTCAGAAGAAATCGAAAAGAGCGAACAAGTTTAGCAATTTGTGGGGAAAATGACAGATTGTCCACAGTTATCCCAAGATTGTGGGCGGTAGCTGAAGGAGAGATCTGATTGTTGTCCAGGGAGATCACATGTTCTTGACCGGGGGATGAATCAGTTTGGTCTTATTCAGATTGAGCTTCAGCTGATGAGCTGTCATCCAGGATGAGATGTCTGCCAGACATGCTGAGATCCAGGTGGAAACCTGAGTGTCTGAGGGAGGAAAGGAGAGAATAAGGTGGGTGTCATCTGCATAAAAAATGGTATGAAAATCCATGCAATGATATGACCTTACCAAGAAACTGGGTATAAAGGGAGAACAGAAGAGGACCAAGTACTGAGCCCTGTGGGACACCAGTAGAGGGTCTGCGTGGGGCAGATGTGGAACCCCTTCATGTCACCTCATACAAGCTATCTTCTAGGTAAAAAGCAAACCATTGTCACACTGTTCCACAGATTCCAAGGTGTGTAAGAATAGATAATAGAAGCATATGGTTCACTGTGTCAAATGCAGCCGACAGGTCCAGGAGGATGAGGACAGATGATAGTTTAGTTGATCTAGCAGCATGGAGCTTTTCAGTGACTGACAGATGGGCAGTCTCTGTGGAATGTGCCACTTTGAATCCAGATTGGTTGGGATCATTAAGGTTGTTCTGTGAGAGATAAAGAGACATTTGGTTATAAACAGTCCTTTCAAGAATTTCGGAAATAAAAGAACCCTTGTCTTCTTAAAAGCAGCAGGAGCATGACCAGCTGACCTGGAGCATTGTGGAAGGGATTGGGTCTAATGAAGAAGCACTTCTTCGGAAACACAGGAGGTGACTCTGGCAATACCACTCTGACTCTATGAATTTCAGTCAAAGCTGGGTCTGTTCTAGCTGAGACCCACTGTCACTGTGCCTACCCATGGACCTCATGCCACTGCAGGAGACCAGCTGGACTCACTGAAATCACCTATGTCGAAGAACTTGGCACTTTCTGTGCTTCCTCCAAATGCTGTCTCTCTTTCCCTGTGCCCCCAATAAAAATACACTTGTTTTCCACCTTCGTTAGGGGCCCTGTGTCACCCCAGCTAGCACACTGCTAAAGGGCCAATGCTGGGCCAACAGAAGGGCATAAGTTGGGCCACTGTTGGCATAACTGTTGGCATTAACGTTGGTTAATGGATAATTACAAGTTTGGCTCAATGTTGGCACAACATTGGTTTAGTAGGTAATGGCAAGTTGGAAATTGGAAATTAAATTACACCCAGATAGCACACTGCTGAAGACCAACGTTGAGCCAATGTTGGCATCAATGGTTGGCCCAATGTCATTTTGTCCATTGGAAAAACATTGGCTCATTTTGTCTAAATTTTGTCATTTTCATGGGGCCAAAGTTAGGTTGACACAATGTTGGTTCAGTAGATAATGGCAAAGTTGGACATAAAAAATTTAAGAGAGTTTAATTTATCATTACCAATAATAAGTTTTTTTATTTTATAAAATGATAACAAAGTATGAAAATATATGTAACTACAGTAGGTAGGAGGCCAGAATGTGCTTTATGTCGCATTTACTGCCACAGCAGCACGACAGTGGGAGACGTAAATCAGTGGAGTGATTAAAATTTACTTGAAAGTACCTGATAAATTACAATCCATAATAAAACATTATTAAACAAAAATATATGATATGGTAGTATAGACATTGAAAAAGCTATTTACACACAAGTGCACAAGTCTAAAGCTATCAAGTATTAATTGTGTATATTTAACTTCATTCAGCCGTTTAAGTTATATGAAAAATAATGTGCCTACCAGCTCACTATTATTTTGTGTTCAGATTTAAAGGTGCCTGCGCGTGTGTGCAACAAAGTACAACAAAGAATACAAAAGTGTATAATAAGTTAGCCTAAAACAATATTTTTTCAAATGCTGAAGCAAACATGAATTTTATTTTGTTTTGCAATAGATCTTTCATGATGAATGTGTGTATGTGCTTTAAATATACACTAAACAATAAACACTGCCCTTTGTAAAGTGAAAGTGAGTGCCGTTGATCAGAAGGCTGATAAACAAGTGCGCAGATATGAGCGGATTTATCGGTAAAACTGCAGACATACTTCCCCAGAAATGCAACAAACAAATATATAGGCTACTCGCTGTATACAAGGCGACAGCGCGCTCCGAGGTGAACACCCACAAAATCTCCAGTTACTGTAATCCCTCTTCTCACCTTTCATTCACAATAGGTGTGAATTTTTCTAACCAGTTTTGTTGATGGGGGAATTGGCAGAATTGAGGGGTTTAAAAAGAATTAACAAGACCGAGCAGACATCTCTGCCTAAAATTTATTTCGGCAGCAAAACATAAAATAAATAAAGAAAAAAAAAATTATGGTAGCAATTAAATCAGACTTCATAGTTGGATTTGATACTTTGAGTGTAATTCATAATTTTACTGAATATATTTTGTAAGATTTTGTAAAATAAGAAAACTGATGTCTCCGTTTCCTTCCTAGTCCATTTGTCCTCATCATAATGAACTGAAGCTCAGCACGTCTTCTTTCCTTGTTTTAATCTGTGATATTTAAGTTAAATATATTTCAGGTAAAGGTCTAAATATTCTTTCTTATTTATGCACAGGTGTATAAAATTATACAATACATCCTTAATTTACCTTAGTTTATTTTACACATTTACACCTTACACACTGAAATAGCTAAAAACTACCGTCTAATGCCACAAAAGAAAAACAAGTTGTATGATCAATAAAAAATAAAAGCTTTGAGAGAACCATATTGTCGTATTTTTATGTTCATTAAATTAAACTAAAACATTAGTATTTTTATATCTGATATGTTACAATTTTCATGATTAACGAATTTTGTTTCTTCATTCAAGCTATTTATTTATTTACGTATGTTACACCTGTGCCACATCAGTCCCAGGGAATAAGATCTGGTTCTCCGGATTACTGAGTTGCTGCTTTATCGTCTCCTAGTGTGCCTACGTGTACTGAACTAAATTAAGGTCACCTGTGTCTCCCTGATGCGTCTCCCTATTTAAACCAATCAAACCCCACCGTTGTGCACTCTACATGTTTTTGGGATCTCCCACACTACTTGTCTTTGTTCGTTTCTCCCCCAGGACTGAGCAGTGTCTGCAGGGTCGGCGTTATTTCTGGTCGGAAGACCCAGGTCAAGGTCCAGGCTGAGAGGTTCTCAGCCTTCTTTCAGTCCTGGTTTTTGCTCTGAGTTATTCTTTCCTTTTCCTTTGTTTTCAGCATGCCAGGCCTCCTGCAGACCCAGCTGCGGAGTTTCTTATTATCGGTGTTGTTTTGTTTGGACATGCATGAATATGCATGAATATCTCCGCGGTCAACAATTGGAGATTGATAGTCTGACATTACAGTCTCATTCTGCCTCTCCGCGTCGCCACTCCGCATCTTCACCACCTCACCCCGCCCCTCCGGAGAGGTACGATGGTAATCCGGAGTATTACCGGATGGTAATGGCCTGTGAGCTGTACCTGACTGAGTACCCGAACATGACGGAGCACCAGAAGATCAGCTTCGTCATTCAACAGCTCGCAGGTGCGGCAATGGACTGGGCGACAGCTGTTTGGAGCGCAGGTGGGGTGGTCATGTCCAGCTACGGAAGGTTCATCAAGACCCTTCGCAGTGTTTGACCATACAGATTTGACCATCAGGAGAGCAACAGCTGCTGAGGCTGTGTCAGGGAAACTCCACGGTGGCGGATTATGCCGTTAAGTTTCAAGTGTTAGCTGCGGAGAGCGGTTGGTGTGAGAGGAGCTTTTTAGCCAGGTTTTGGGATGGACTCCAGCCGGAAGTACAACTGGAACTTGCTTGCCGCGATACCGGCATGTCATTGGATGAGTGTATTAACCTGGCTATCAAGCTGAACCAGAATCTCTGTGGCCAGTGACATTACACCCTGTCAAGAACACAGACAAAATGGCAGGAAATCAGCTACAGCCTCAGCAAGCCTTCTCCAGAGCACTGCGAAGTGGCCCTTCCAGAACCCATGGACATGAGCACCTCCTGCCTATCGGCAACGGAGAGACGGCGGAGACTGACATCGGGGCTGTGTCTTAACTTTGGGGGGAGAAACATCGAGTGAACAACTGTCCCTTACTGAAAGTAACAACACTCACACCACCTCGCACACACCATTCTTTTTGTTTAAAAGCACACGTCATATAAATGATCATACCTTGTCTGTTTGTCCCCTGATAGATTCTGGTTTGGATGGAAATTTCTTTTCATCCTCTGTCAAAGTTTCCATGCCCGATATCAGTTAAGGATGGTCATAATTTAGAACAATCACCTCTTAAACTCATGTCAGCACCCCTACTGTTAACTTTTCCTGGTCACACCAAGTTAAAATTATTTGTGCTTCCTCGGTTGGACCAGTCCGTCGTGCTGGATCTATCCTGGCTCAGCTCCCACAATCCTAGTTTTGATTGGGCAAACTCGCGCATCATTTCCTGGGCCCAAGTATCCATTAGTGTGCCATCTGAGTACGTGGATTTCAAGGATGAGATGAGCGTTAGGGCAGCCGCACAACTTCCCCCTCACCATCCGTGGGACGGTGTGATAGAGCTCTTGCCGGGGAAAATACCGCCTTGCTCGCACGTTTATCTATTGTCCATGGAGGAAACCCGGGCCATGGAGAAATACGTGAGTGAGGCTCTCCAGCAGGGGCTTATCAGCAGGTCCACGTCCCCTGCTTCGGCAGGTTTCTTTTTCATAGAGAAGAAAGAGGGCGTTACGACCATGCACTGATTACTGTGGTTTCAATGTGGTTACTATACAGTATAAGCACCCACTGGCGCTGGTACAAGTATAAGAACCCATGGCCGCTATCGATCAACTCTGAGGCGCTTCCATTTTCACTAAACTCAACCTCCGCAGCGCATATAATCTCGTTCGTGTGCGAAAAGGTGATGTATGGAAGACTCCGTTTAGCATTACGTCGGGACATTACCAATACAATGTGATGGCTTATGGACTGGTGATCGCACCTGCTGTGTTTCAGGGGTTCATGAATGACGTGGTTCGGGATATGTTTAACCGCTTCGTTATAATATACTTAGATGACATCCTAGTATACTCGCGGTCATATTATACTATTATACTAGCATATCCATCATGTAACCGCCATCCTTCATCGCCTGCGCAAACATGGGCTCTATGCGAAGGTGGAGAAATGTGAATTCCACAAGCAGGAGATTGCATTCCTCGCCTATCGCATAGGGCCACAGGGGGTCGAAATGGAGGTGACCAAGGTCGCGGTGGTGCAACAATGGCCGGAACCTAGGTCAGTTAAGGCGCTATAGAGTTTTCTTCTGCCAATTTCTATCGGTGTTTCATCCGGGGCTTCAGTAGTGTGGCAGCACTGCTCACGTCACTACTGAAAGGAAAACAAAAACGACTAAAGGAATTTTCACCGGAAGTGTGAAAGGCATTTCTGCATCTAAAAACAGCATTTTGGGTCAAATAAAATAACCCAGCACCCAAACATTTAACCTAGCAGTTTTTAGAGTGTACCATAAAAAATAGTCTAGTTGTAAAATAGCATAAAGAAATCATACGTTGTGTATAGAGTGATTTAAAAACAATGCAACAAAGGGATTAAAAAACAGTAACAAAGTAAATTTTAGAAGCCTAAGAGCCCAAACCTCATTTAAATTAAAATTTTAAATGAACAAATATTGTACGTAAACAGCAAGTAGCACAGGTTAGATGTTAGATGTAGAAGTTTTATTTTAATAAAAAAATTTGACTAAGAAAAATAATTCGGCATCTATTTTAGGTGTGCCAGCTGACACTGTTCTTATATTGCTTTTTGTCAGGGTAAATTTTCATGTACTGTAAAACAGATGGTAAAACACGGTGGTGCCCTCACAGAGGGTGATCTCCACGCTTTCTGTTTTAAGTGTTTGGGGGAAGAGCACGCTATCCTCGGGCTTGAGGGAGGATGTGAGCATTGCGATCTCCTCCCTATTAAAGTCCTTCGTGGTCGATTCAACTTCTTTAAAACAAAACCATGAGCCGCGGCGCATTCCTGGTTTGCGTGCTTATCTGGCGGAAGCGCATGAGACGAAATCTTTTTGTGAAGGGGCAGAAGAAACTTCCTCTCTCGCTTTGGTGGAGATGGAAACTGTCACTTCAGAGCGCTCCTCTAGCAATGAGCGAGCATATTAGGAGGTATTAGAGGTGGTAACATGCGCGGTTGAAAGCTTATACCTCGATTCTCTGCAGGAGCAGGAGTCCCCCAAGCACTCAAAATTAGACGACAGGTTCTCTGTTGGGTGGCTGGGGGGGCGGGGCCTCAACGATGATCTTCATGATGAATTAACTCTGCCACACAGGTTCGTGGGGTTGAAGGATCCAAGTGCAGAGCAAGTGCTACTATGACTCTGAATTAGCTCCGCGGCAAAAATGCTGAAGTGGGGAGCCGGCATGTGTGGAGAGTAAGCGCAGAGTTTCCAGTCAATGAGCTCCATGACGGGAATGCAGAAGTGTGCAGCTTGCGTGTGTGAAGAGCGAGCACACAGTTTCCAGTCAATGAGCTCCGCGACGGGAATGCAGAAGTGTGGAACCGGCGTGTGTGAAGAGCGAGCGCTGCTGTATTTGCCGGTGTGGAGATCTCTTGTGGTCGTGAGAAGGGCGGGGGTCAAAGCCGGTGAGTCGAGAGCTTGAGCTGGCTAGCGCACCATGTTTTCCCTCAGGGCGGTTTACATTCCGGGGCATATGAATGTGGGAGCAGATTTATTCTGCAGACAAACTGTGACACATGGGGAATGGAAACTCCACCCCAAAGTAGTCAATCAAATCTGGGAGAGATTTCATGTAGCAGAGGTGGACCTCTTTGCCTCGCAAGAAACAGCACAATGTCCCCTTTACTACTTTTTGAGTCCTCCAGCTCCCCTGGGTCTGGACGTGATGGCCCATACGTGGCCCAGATTATGTGTATATGCATTTCCTCTGATAGCTCTGCTCCCAGGAGTCCTGGCAAAAGGTCCATCAACAGGGTTTGCACCTCTTATTGATAGCACCACTGGCCGATCAGACTGTGGTTCTCAGATCTAAAATCTCGACGGTGATCATCACTAGACAAACATTGCATGCTGGGTGAGAGATGCAATTGCCCTAGCCTACAAGGCACGTGGTCAGACTTCGCCTCTAGAAATTAAGGTGTCCTCTTGCAGCAAGTGTGTCATGTGGCAGGTTGGATGTCCATGGGACCTCGAGTAAGCATCCCAGAATTATGTCTGAGACCTCTTTGGTGACTGTACACACACTACCCAACCCTGGTCTAGACATTTGCAGTGTGGCGGCGTTGGTATTCCCGTTCCCATACCGCAGCGCAGCATCTTATTCCCGCTTTTTCAGGGAACAGGGTTACAGCAAAGTAACCGAGAAATTCCCTTTCAAAAGCTACATTCGATGCTGCGCTCCAATGCCACACTGCGGGCGTGACTGGACGCAATTTCAGACAATAATTGATCTGAGGATGTTTCCAGTTCAGTCCTATTTATAACCTGCAGGTGCACCTCATCAGATGACGTCACCTGACCGTTATTCAATTCAATTAAATTTTATTTCTATAGCGCTTTTAACAATGGTCATTGTCTCAAAGCAGCTTTACAGAAATGAAAAGTAAACGAGAAGAAAATTTAAGGAAATGTGTATGTGTAAGAAAAATGTGTCTAGATAATGAGATTGTCCCTGATGAGCAAGCCAAGGGTGATGGCGACAGTGGCAAGGAAAAACTCCCTGAGATGGCAATAGGAAAAAACCTTGAAAGGAACCAGACTCAACAGGGAACCCATCCTCATTTGGGTGATAACAGATAACAGAAATTGTATAACATCATGTGTGTTATGCAGGTGAAAGTTCAGTCTAACAAAAGTTATTTAAACTAACATGAAGTCCAGTTCAGCACAGGGATGAGTCAGCAGGTGCAGAGGGCAGAAGGGGGTCTGGATCACTGGGAGCACAGGAGCAGCACGTGTAGCTCCAAACCATCTTGAAGCAGAATCCAGCTGGAGCTGGTCCATCTCTGGATGCCTCAGGGTCTTCACAGGATTGGCCTCTGTCTACTGAAGCTGGCACAGTCTCCAGATGCCTCGGGATGGGTAGAAAAATAAAGAACAGGTAAAAAAAATTAGCGTGGTTGCCATTCAGGATAGATGGACTGTAGTATGAGGTAATGAAATTAATTATGCGCATGCCAGATTAAAAAGATGCATCTTGAGTCTACTTTTAAATTGGGAAACTGTGTCTGAGCCCCGAACACTGTCAGGAAGGCTATTCCAAAGTTTTGGAGCTTAATATGAAAATGCCCTATCTCCTTTTGTAGATTTTGAGATTCCGGGAACTACCAGAAGTCCGGAGTTATGTGATCTTAAGGAGCGTGGTGGATTGTAACATATCAGAAGATTGGCTAGATATGTGGGAGCTAAACCATTTAGAGCCTTGTACGCAAGTACAGTCATGGCCAAAGGTTTTGAGAATTACATAAATATTGGAAATTGGAAAAGTTGCTGCTTAAGTTTTTATGATAGCAATTTGCATATACTCCAGAATGTTATGAAGAGTGATCAGATGAATTGCATAGTCCTTCTTTGCCATGAAAATGAACTTAACCCCGAAAAAATCTTTCCACTGCATTTCATTGCTGTCGTTAAAGGACCTGCTGAGATCATTTCAGTAATCGTCTTGTTAACTCAGGTGAGAATGTTGACGAGCACAAGGCTAGAGATAATTATGTCAGGCTGATTGGGTTAGAATGGCAGACTTGACATGTTAAAAGGAGGGTGATGCTTGAAATCATTGTTCTTTCATTGTTAACCATGGTGACCTGCAAAGAAACGCGTGCAGCCATCATTGCGTTGCATAAAAATGGCTTCACAGGCAAGGATATTGTGGCTACTAAGATTGCACCTAAATCAACAATTTATAGGATCATCAAGAACTTCAAGGAAAGAGGTTCGATTCTTGTTAAGAAGGCTTCAGGGCGTCCAAGAAAGTCCTGCAAGCGCCAGGATCGTCTCCTAAAGAGGATTCAGCTGCGGGATCTGAGTACCACCAGTGCAGAGCTTGCTCAGGAATGGCAGCAGGCAGGTGTGAGCGCATCTGCATGCACAGTGAGGCGAAGACTTTTGGAAGATGGTCTGGTGTCAAGAAGGGCAGCAAAGAAGCCACTTCTCTCCAAAAAAAACATCAGGGACAGATTGATCTTCTGCAAAAAGTATGGCGAATGGATTGCTGAGGACTGGGTCATATTCTCGGATGAAGCCTCTTTCCGATTGTTTGGGGCATCTGGAAAAAGACTTGTCTGGAGAAGAAAAGGTGAGCGCTTCCATCAGTTCTGTGTCATGCCAACAGTAAAGCTCCTGACACCATTCATGTGTGGGGTTGCTTCTCATCCAAGGGAGTGGGCTCACTCACAATTTTGCCCAAAAACACAGCCATGAATAGAGAATGGTACCAAAACACGCTCCAACAGCAACATCTTCCAACAATCCAACAACAGTTTGGTGAACAGTACATTTTCCAGCACGATGGAGCACCATGCCATAAGGCAAAAGTGATAACTAAGTGGCTCGGGGACCAAAACATTGAAATTTTGGGTCCATCGCCTGGAAACTCTCCAGATCTTAATTCCATTGAGAACTTGTGGTCAATCCTCAAGAGGCGGGTGGACAAACAAAAACCCACTAATTCTGACAAACTCCAAGAAGTGATTATGAAAGAATGGTTTGCTATCAATCAGGATTTGGCCCAGAAGTTGATTGAGAGCATGCCCAGTCAAATTGCAGAGGTCCTGAAAAAGAAGGGCCAACACTGCAAATACTGACTCTTTGCATAAATGTCATGTAATTGTCGATAAAAACCTTTGAAACGTATGAAGTGTTTAATTATATTTCTCATAAACAACTGAAACAAAGATCTAAAAGTAGTTTAGCAGCAAACTTTGTGAAAACTAATATTTGTGTCATTCTCAAAACTTTTGGCCACGACTATAATGCTATTTTGTAATTAATTCTAAACTGAACACGTAGTCAGTGCAGGGATGATAATATTGGGGTTATATGATCATATTTTCTTGATCTAGTGAAAACCCTGGCGGCTGCATTTTGGACTAACTGTAGTTTGTTGAGGATGCAGGGGAGCCACCCAGTAATGCATTACAGTAATCCAGTCTGGAGGTCATGAATGCATGAACCAGCTTTTCTGCATCAGATACAGATAAAATGTTCCTAAGCTTGGCAATATTTCTAAGATGGACAAAGGCTGTTTTTGTGATATTGGAAATATGATTTTCAAAGGATAAGTTACTGTCTAATATTACACCCAGGTCTTTCACTGTCGAGCTGGTGGTAACAGTACATCCTATTTACAATTAATTAATCCATCTCAAACGGTTCATACCAATCTACCTGAACTGCTCTTGCAATATTTGCACAACGTTTATTCTACTTTGCTATTTGCACACAATATCTTTTTTAAATCATTGCTGCTACTTCAGAAATGTCAATTGTTTACTACTGCTCTTCCCACTACCTCAACTCATACCTCATCACTCTTAAAAAAATTTTTTTAAAAAAATTAAAAAAAAAAAAGTACTGTAACGTGTTACATTATTGTGTTTGTCATTCTGTAGCTCTTTGTTTGCACATTTGCACGTGCACTTTGTTGTCTATTGTTGTCTCTCTTTTGTATAGAAATTCAAAGTTTTTTTAGGTTAACTTAAAAATTGCAAATCTGTCATTACGTTGTTAATTTGTTATGTTGTGATGTCAATTTATGTTGTGTTGTTAATTTATGTTGTTTGCATGTATGTAGCACCTTGGTCCTGGAGGAACGTTGTTTCATTTCACTGTGCACTGTATATGGTTGAAATGACAATAAAAGCCTACTTGACTTGACTTCTAGATGCAAACTGAATTGTGAGAGCTGTTGTGTACTGGTTTTTGGGCCAATAAGTAATATCTCTGTCTTGTATGAATTTAGTAAAAGAAAATTTTTGGTCATCCAATCTTTCATATCTTGAACACACTCAGTTAGTCTAGACAAATTGGGTATTTCGTCTGGTTTTGTGGAGATGTATAACTGGGTATCACCAGCATAACAATGGAAACTAATGTCATGTCTTCTAATGATGTTACCTAAGGGAAGCATGTATATTGAGATAAGCAGAGGTCCTAAAACTGACCCTTGTGGCACCCCATATTTCACTGGAATTACACCAGACAGTTCTCCATTTATATCTACAAAATGGAATCGATGAGATAGGTAGGATCTAAACCATTTTAACGCCTGTCCCTGAATACCAACGTGATTTTGTAATTTTGTCTATGAGAATATCATGATCTATAATGTTGAATGCAGCACTAAGATCAAGCAAGATGAGATGCAGCCTTGGTCTGAAGCTAAAAACAAGTAATTTGCCATTTTAACTAGTGCAGTTTCTGTACTATGACGGGGCCTGAAACCTGACTGAAATTCTTCGAGGATATTCTTTGAGGTTTTCCTGCAAGAACGTGCATATTTGAGCTGATACTACCTTTTCTAATATCTTTGTTATAAACGGAAGGTTTGAAATCGTCTGTAATTTGTTATATCATTTGGGTCTAAATTATTTTTAGATTTTTTAAGAAGAGGCTTAGTAACTGCTAACTTGAAAGGTTTAGGGACATGACCTAAACATAATGAAGTGTAATTATCTAATGAAGAGAGATAATGGTTAAAAGCGGCGCTCCAGCTACATGTATCACTTCTTTTAAAAATTTGGTTGGAATTGGATCCAGCAAGCATGTTGCTGATTTAGCTGAGGTGATAAGTTTATACAGCTCTTCCTCTATACCTGTAAAGCACTGAAAATCTAATCGTGAAGCTTTAGACTGGACTGGATCATGAGTTGCTGTTACAGGTTGAATTTCCATTATTTTCTTCCTGATGTAGGGTCAGGCAGACCCCCAACTAAGAGCAAACACTTGATCACATTCCAGAACCACTTCTCCGGACGTCATTGTGCCAGCCCGATAACCTTATCTCATTCGGGAACATAAAGGAGAGGTTGTAAAACTAAGATGCTGAATCTTAACCAGACATGGGACAGGACGTTTGCTGGGCTTGAAGCTACACTAAAGCCAGATGCCTCAAACTAGACCTAAAACCATTGTGTAAATTGGCGATCCTGTAAACAAAGCGGACAGTTTTACAGCTTCACCCCAAGTTGCAGGGGGGGGGGGGGCACCAAGTCACACTTTGAACATCTCAGTGACCCCAGGACACATGCGTTCTGCAAATGACTTTCAAAGAACAAAGAGGAATACAGCAGAGTCACTATTTAAGCAATCTTTAATGGTGCCAGTAGGATAAAATTGCTAGAAACATATATTCAGTATGTTTTATATCTGTATGTCATGTTTGTTTATTCTACATAACTTTAAAGGTATCATTAGCATTCACAAACCCTGTTTATTGAACAAAGCTATAAATGAGTGTGTAAGATAGGGGATGTGTGGTATCGATTGAAAGCTTATTTTATTCAAACAACAGTAGTGTACACGGAAAATTGGTTGCATGCTCATGTAAAATTACTTTATAAAGGTAATTAAAAGTGTAATCGGCTTGGCCCCATGTGACAGCCTAATGTATGCACAAGAGGGGGAACCAAGTGAGGCGTGGCTAAGCCCCGCAACCACATCCGATTGGACCAATCATCCGTGGGACGGACTGACACACAGGGACCAAACTCACTGTCCGGACTCGTCCAAACACGTTCTTTCGACGTTCTTTCGTCACATCGTCATCATGACCATCTGAAGAAAGCAAGCTCGTCGCTCGGGCTTCCACCCTTGCAAGCGCTAAGCCAACTTCGCTGACGACACCCGCTCTCCGAGAACTTTCAATGAGACTTCGTGCCAGAACTGCAACGAAGAAACCCACTGAAGAAGTTCCAGAGCGCGCCATCGGTAACCAGGCAACCAAGCCTCACCGAAGGGCTTTCCTGAAAGACGTCATTTCAACCACAGCACCAACTAATCAGCAACGCCGTGATTCTCTTCACCGGAGGCGAACCATGAGAACGAAACGTAACGCAAGGATACAAACAAAGCTGCATACCTTGCTGAAAATGGTGCTCGTTTCATACCAAAACCATAAGATTAAAACCAAGACTCTGCTCTTGTGACTTTCTTTGGTCTAGTAAACAGTACTAGATGAACTTCCTTAACTTTCACCCTGCAAACTGTTGGTATGTCTGTGTGTGCGTGCGTGCCTTCAAGTAGCATAGCTTCATGTATCGTAGATTAGTTCAAATAAATTCTTGTTTCTTTATAAAGAACTGTTGTCTTGGTCTTGTATTTTAAAGTTTAAACATTTGCCCAGATCTTACGTTACCTTGCTCATAATTAGGTAAATACCCGATTTTGTATTATCGTCGTCGGCCACGGGATAAACAGAATTGGTAAGTTACACTACATCATACTAAACGCTGGTCGGGTAGTTGATAAAGTGTACGCTATAAATTTTTATTAAATTTAACAAAATTAACTCGAATCCTTAAAGATTCGATTCACCTCTGAACCAGAGCTGAAACCCTACATAAATGTAGAGAAATACAAAGAATATAAAATTGTATAATTAATAAAGTTAACCTAAAATAATATTGTTTCGAATGCTGAAGCAAACAGGATATGTTATGATGAATGTGTGTATGCGCTTTAAATATACAGTAAACAATAAGCACTGCCTTTTGCAAAGTGAAAGTGAGTGCCCTTGATCAGAAGGCTGATAAACGCATGCGCAGACATGAGCAAATTTATTGATAAACCTGCAGACATACTCCCCCAGAATTGCAACAAACAAATATATTTTGAATTCCCTCTTCTCACCTTTCATTTATGATAAATGTGAAGTGATCAAACCAGTTTCGCTGATGGGGGAATTGAGGGAATGTTAGTTTAAAAGACTAAGCAGACGTCTCTGACTAAAATGTATTTCGCCAGCAAAAGATAAAATGAATAGAAATAAGATGTTTAATGGATTTGATACTTTGAGTGTAATTCATAAATTTACTGAATATTTTCAGATTTTGTAATCTGTAGGTTTCCTTCCTAGACCTTTTGTCCGCATCACAATAAACTGAAGCTCAGCCCGTCTTCTTTCCTTGTTTTAATCTGTAATATTTAATTGAAATACATTTTGCGTATATGCTTAAATATTCCCTTTTATTTATGGACAGGTGTAGTATGTTTGATCTGCATTATTGCGGGACGCGATGACTTTCTGGGGGACAATGTCTGCATTTTTATCTATAAATCGCTCACGTTTATCAACCTTTTGATCAAAACGCTGCCTTTTGTAAAGTGAAAGTATGAGCTGTGGGTTTCTGCACGCTGACAAACTGCTTTATTTCAGTCATAAATTCACAATCACATTCCACCTATTATTTCCAGCCCTAGTCAAATAATTATTCAATGCTGGACACTAACAGCAAAAAAACATGATTATTATTATAAAAAGCCTGAAGCACTGTGTGTGCATATAAGAATATTTTTTTTGTTCATTAATGTTTTCTGATGTTGCTCAACGTCGACACATTTTTATGTTTTAACGAAGATATGAAGATACTCGCATAGTTAACACTATCAGTTATCACTAGCCTACTATCAGGAAATTTAATTCCTAATTTAAACCAAGGCATTGCCGTGTCTTTCAATGTTTTGTCCCTGTTAAGACATTACAAAAACTATATAAGAAACTTTTTATTATGAATTTTAAAGCATGATTTAGGGTATCTCATTTTATTATTATGAACAAAATATGAAGCATTATTTCATTCATCATGAAAGATCTACTGTAAAACAAAATAAAATTCATGTTTGCTTCAGCATTGGAAACAATTTTGCTTTGGGCTAACTAATTATACAGAATTCTTCATTGTACTTGGTCTGGCTTTTAGATAAAGTCCTTCCATGCACCATCTGCCGGATGTTCAATGAAGTACAACACATTTATTTAAATTCCCAAATGTTGCTTGTGGGATTTCACGGCATGGCGCACAACTAATTGTGGCATTTTGTAATAAAAAGCATGTATTCTTAATTGGCACATCTGTTAAAAAAAACAAAAAACAACAAAAAGTGGAGACACTGCACTAGCAGAACTGAGCTGTTAAGCATGCAGGGGAGACACACCCAATCAAATGGAGATGCATGATTTGCAAGAATTTCATTTCAAAATGACCAAGATCAGTAAGATTCATTCTCAAGACATCAGGACACTGAGATCTGCTGCAGTTCCAGTTGTTGTCTTAAAACTTGCATGCAAATGGAGTGCCAATTGCGGGGCTCCGGCCCATAAGGAGACAAGAATCTGACATATGTCTGTTTTTATTTTTAACATTAATTTAATAGGAAACATTTATTTGGCAATATACTTTTTGGAAAAAAGACTTATTAACTTCACCAAGGCATTCGGTTAATTACAATATTTGGCTTGAATTTATATGCTACAGTATTATGTGCAGCTGTCGATGAGCTGCAGCTCATTAATGCTTGAGAGAATGAACTAAGACCTGAGGCCAATCTATGGTTTTAGCGACGTAAAGCTGGCAAAAGCAAAACCCTAATGCCGTCGCCGGGTGCCGCAACAGTAACAGTCCAATTCTGGTTGAGTAACATCTGTATTATGATGATAAACACCTAGTTCAACCACTTTTTCTCTCAGCAATGTGGGTGAAAATATAAGCATACAAACAAAGTACACATCTCAGACTGTCTTTTATATCAGCTGGCTCTGCATCTGCAAAACAATACGTACTGTATATTAGTCCTTTAATGTTTCTGCCACTTACTATGGCAACAATCACTTTGGTTCTAACCTCGCTATGGCTCCCTATGATACTGTATTCACTGGCAACAGGTTGATTAGCCTAGAATAATAGCTAATGTATAGCAAAACATATTTCTCACCTCATTACAGCGGAATTACTAACCGTGTGCTTTTCATGTTAACACCACAGATTCTCAACACACTTATGTCTTACTCAAGGGTATTTACATTTCATTTGGAGGAATATTAACCCACCTGTAGTTAGGAGAAAAGAGGAACTTGGCTAACTTGGCTGACAATCAGCAGCACCTGGTCTCTGTGGGGTTTTAGGTTCCTTTATTAGTGCCATCTAGTGACCTGTTTGACAGTGTTCACAGTTGACCACAAAGCACAAAGAATTTTACATTTATCACTTAGAAAACATCCACTGAGTTAGATGTACATTTCTTTCAATATTATTAATGGACTAGATTGGTAGCCAACCCTCATATGAGCTCCTGATATGATGGCTTCATTGAGATTGTGCCTACTGCACAATGCTAAAGCAATATAATTTAATTTCCAGTTTTCAACTTTGCCATTATTTACTGAACCAACATTGGGGCAACCTATCTTTGGTCCCAACAATAGGCCAACAGTGGGCCTATGGACAAAATGATGTTGGCCCAACATTGGAGCACTGACAAAAGTTTATCAAAATTTGTCTTCAAAGTAGAAAACTCTACAGTCTTTAAAAGAGTACCCAAGCAAAGTAATAGCATAAAAGAGTGCACCAAGCAAAGTGTGTGTGTGTGTGTGTGTGTGTGTGTGTACTGTTAATAAAAGGGAAACACATACACATTTCCATGTATTAAATACACAATAAATGTAGAAAAGAAGTATCTTTTATGATACCAATGTAAAACTAATTAAAACTGCAAAACAAGTAAAAACAAATTAGGAAAATTAAAACAGTGAAATGAAGTGAAGCAACATGTAAAACATTAACATGAATTTACTGATTAAAATAATGTTATTGGTAATGTAATAAAAAGTCTAAATATAAAATCCACTTCTCAGTATCAGTTTTTCTTGAATGTTGTTTAAATTTAAAAGCACTGGACTTTTAGTCAGCCAACAATGTGAGTTAGGTGTTACACTAAAAAGAGGTCTTTATCTATAGTGTTGGCGATGCTTTAAAACCAGAAGTGGAAAGTAACGAATTACGTTTACTCATGTTACTGTAATTGAGTAGTTTTTTTTTTTTTTGTGTACTTCTACTTTTTAAAGTAGTTTTAAAAATATGTAATTTGACTTTTACTTACGTACAATTTGTTTGAAGTTTTGTTTGAAGTTGTGAAGTTTTTTACAGGTAATCTAGCTATTAAATATAAATACCATTTAGTTTATTATTTTGGCCTGGGTCCACCCTGAATCTGATCCTCCTCCTGTTGTGTGTGTGTGTGTGTGTGTGTGTGTGTGTGTTTGTAAAGCAATACAAACCTCATTATTTCATCAGTTAATGACTGGATCTAGTTCTTTCTGCCATATACCATCATTTCCATACAGTTTAAAATAGAACCCTGAACCATTATTTTGCTGTACGGCCAAAAACTAGACTGGGACGTAACGCCATATTTAAGTGACCACTTTGATTTTCAAGCACAAGAAAGACAACAGCTTTATTATGCAAAGGAGTTCCTTCAGTTAAAAACAACTAGTTTGAGATTTAGATCTGCTCATCTTTTTTAACTACACTAGAATGCCTCATCATACCCCCGCTGTTAAAAAAAAAAAAAAGTTACTGAGTAACGTTTACTCTGAGTAAATTTTTTATGAGCTACTTTTTACTTTTACTTGAGTAGATTTTTATAATGGTAACTTTACTTGTTCTTCAGTAAAATTTCACTGAAGTAACAGTACTGTATTTTACTTGAGTACAAAATTTTAGTACTTTTTCCACCTCTGTTTAAAACCCTGTGAGCAAGAAAGACACAACAATGCCCAATTAGCCAAATCAAAAGTGTATTATACAAAAAACAAACAAAAGGTGCACCAAAACAAAGAAAACAATATTTGAAAAATATATACAACTAACGATGTGTGTGAGTGAATTGGATGTCCAAGATCCAGGTTATTGTACCAGTGTGTGTGTGAGAGGAGAGTTGAATTGGTCTCACCGGAATGATGGAAATAAACCAGGAGCTCAATATCGGAGTATGAGTAATCCTGTGAAGCAGTCCAGTTGGCAATAATCTAGAAATGGGGAAAATCCTCAATGGTCCAATCTAACCAATAATCTTTGCTACCTCATTGGATTGTGATCACAAAGTCAGCACAAAAGGTCCCAGGTATAATCCCCACAACCACCAAATTACCACTGTTGGGCCCTTAGTTTGAAAAATTACATACATAATTGTAAAAAACCTTCAGTACAACACAAATAACTACTGTACACAATAAATTGGCCAATGGCATAACTAAAAGGGAAAACCAGAAGGAAACACAGACATGAGCACTCCCTGGGAAATAAAGCAACCAGACTCTCCATCATCAACAAACCTGAGTGAGAGTGGAAGACAGCATCCAAACATACAAGTACACCAAAATGTCTATGAGTTCCTAGATCTTCTCCTTTACTTTAGGCAAACCTATACACAAAAACAAATGTTTGGCAAAATAAATTGGCTTTTATCCTAGGATTAACACTGAGATGGTGTCTAAGGCCTGAACATTAATTATGGGCTATTTCATAATTTTTGGGTTTTGTAAAAAAAGCTCTGTCCCCTGCTGTAATTTATGTCATAATATGCGGTAATGACAAGTAGCCTGCATCCTTTGATCAAAGTAAGCATGGTGGATTGTAAAAATCTGAAACTAGCAGTTCACCAATGTCCTTTGGCATGAGACCTTTACTGCATCAGTGCTTTATAGTATAGTTTTAAAATAGTAGTATTTTTTAATTAATGTGAAATTTCCCTGGGAGCCAATACACTGTGGTTAAGAGAGACATATTCATAGACATATCCTCTGGTTCTAGTGAGGACTCTGGATTCTGGATTAACTGGAGCTTGTTTGTTTATATACACAGTTATGCACGTAGTTGAACATCCATACAATAAGATATTACAATAATCCAAACTAGAGGTTGTAACAGACTGCCTCTTGTTAATAAAACACCAAACTAGACGTTAACAGATTTAGGGTAGGGTAAGGACTACCAGAGGACGGTATTTGTAAGGTTTTATAATATCGTAAGACATTGTAATCTAATAAGAAGATTCCTGTCCCCTGAAAACAGCCCCCTCACTGTGCTTCCTTATGCCTTATGTGGTAACACCTATTATATCCTAAATGGCTCTTTTCTTTAACTTTGGCTACCGATTAGAGTCCTTGAGCTCTCCCAATACAACATTAATACAAATGTGATACCGTCCCGGGACGCACTTTGCTCCACTCCTGCTGCCCTCCTAATGCACGTCCCATTTAATGGCGGTGTAGTGGACGCTAAAGATCCCCTCTCCAAAAACACTGCACGCGATGCGCTGACACACCGGGGAGCAGAAGACGGCAGGAGAATGAGAGACAAAAAAAAACTCCTGCGTAACCACAGCAGGAGGAATACACATAAATGAAAAGCGACAATGTGTAACAATAAAATGCCATGGTGGGCCTTACACACACAAACATACTTGTTTGACCCACATACTCGCATGTGCTTTTGAAAAAAGTATATTCCACATTTAGGTTAACATTTCGTTGTAAGCATTAGCCATAAGCATTAGCCGTATGGTTGCTGCTATCAGCCTAGCCTCGTCTCTCTTCTTCTTTTATTAATTTCCTAGAGAGGCTTCCCACAGCGCCCCCAGTGGCTGGGAGCCCGTAACCAGGCATCTGTCTTACATCCCCTCCCCCTTGGAAAAGGGTGTGACTTCGCCGTTAAAGGGCTTTAAATTAGCTACGTGGACCGTCAATGCTCCAGCTTGATTCACCCATTCCACCTGGTAGTTAACGTTGTTAACCACCTTCTTGATTGAGGCTGGTCCTTTCCATTTTGGAGCCAGTTTGGCCATGTACGAGTCCTCCGCCCAAGACTGCGGAAACCGCATGTGTTCGCCCACATTGACCACTGAGAGGGTTGTCGTGCGCGTACTGGAGGTATTGAGGTAGCAGAGACGTTGGGATGACCAACTGGAGGAGACTACACCCAGCCTGCTTGGGGATCCGGCAGTAAAGTAACTGGTTAACTAGGGCTGTAGCTATCGAATATTTTAGTAATCGAGTATTCTATCAAAAAATTGAATTGATTAATCGAGTAATCGGACAAAATGCACTTTTGCTTAATTAAACAGCAATGTAAAATATATAAGAGAAACAAAGATTCATTGGTTTTCTTTTTAGAAAAATCAACTTTTATTTTTTAAATGTATACAGCATTTTATCAAAAATAAACATTGTCATTATTCACAATACAAGGAATACTATGCGGTTTGATTCGCAGTGAGATGCGGTGTTAGGCACCGTGAGCTGCCGCGACAGCTCGCCGATGTTCCGCAAAGTTCTGCAAAAAAAAATTAAACATGTTTTTAAGGCGGCTTAAACATAATTCATTTTTCACGCAGAAAGATGGAAACGTAATCGCAGCGCCAAAACTTGAGATGAATCATGAAGAACCGTACTGTGTAGGTGAGATAGGGGTATTAAAGTTTATTGAGATTAATTAAGTGCATTACAGCACCATACATTCTTATTTAAAAAAAAAAAAAAAAAAAAAAAAGCTATTTCAAATGACTTTAAGGATTAAAAAAAACTAAGGCAGACATTAAATTGCAACTAAACTTTCAGAACTAAAAGTTTCAAAATCTACATCTCAGGCATAACATTAGCCTTTACAATTTCTGTCATTTTCTCTTGCTGCTTTCTTCTTTTCTTGGCCTTGCTGATAATTTTATCGCTCCCTTCCATTTTGCAGCCTGCAACAGAACCCTCCCTCAATTCAATACACAGCTAACTGTTTGCGTCTCCTTCCGCTTTGTGGGTGACGTAAGCGCTTCTTCTTCGTTGGTGTTTACTGGCGGATGCATCCAACAAATAATTGCGCAAAAACATAACGCAAGCTTTTAAAATTCATTAAATGAAGCTTCGAGGCAAAGTCTTCATTTTTTTGTAATCGAATTATTCGATTTACTCGAGGAATCGTTTCAGCCCTATGGTTAACCACACAGTAGTGTATTTTATTAACATCAGGATCTAATCTTGCTTCTCCCCACAGTGCACGGAGTGCCTCATCCATCTTTTGGGCCCTCTGCAGCTCTCCCCAGTCACATGGCAGGCTCCACTGCAGATCAGTTCCTTGTGCATCGCCAGATGGGCATTCGTGGTCTCTCCCTCCCAGCGCCGTGACAGCGAATCGGGATCATTGTTGCGGTACTGGACTACAAATTCGAAAGCCTGTAGCCTAAGAACCCAGCGTGTAAGGCGTGAAGAGGGGTTCGGCTGATTGAAAACCCAGGTTAGAGCAGCATGATCTGTGATGATAATGAATACTTTACTCTCTAAATATTGACGCCACTTTTCCACTGCCCATACCACAGCTAGACATTCCTTTTCTGACACTGAATATTTTCTTTCAGCTCCATGCAACAACCGGGAGACATAGGCGATCACATGTTTCCCATCTTTGTGGTCTTGGGTGAGCACTGCACCTAGGCTGATGATGTTGGCATCTGTCTGCACTTTAAAGGGGCAGTTAAAGTCTGGGGTTGTTAAAACTGGTGTGTTCTGAAGAGCTGTTCTCAGATCCGCAATGGCTGACTGGCATCTGGAGGTTCACACCCACTTGGCTCCTTTCTTCTTCAGGACGTGTAAAGGAGCAGCACGCTGTGAGAAGTGGGGGATACCAACCAGCCAGAGCTAGGTAGCGCTGTAGCTCCTTAAGTTTGCAGGGAACGTGGTAAGTTTCAATTCTTTGGCTTCTTCAGTTTTAATGCCTTCAGCTAATATGATGTGTCCTAGAAAGGAGAGAAATGCTTGACATAAGTTACACTTTTTTAGGTTGAGAGTGAGACCAGCAGGTTCAAGGAGTGAAAACACTTGTTGGAGATGATTGAGGTGGGTAATGATGTCTCTTGAATAAACAACGTCATCTATGGAAACAAAACAATACTTCCCAATGGCTTCTGCTAAAACAGAGATCATTAGCCTCTGAAAAGTAGCTCCTGCATTTTTCAACCGATGAGTTATAACCTTGGTGTGGCCAAGACGGATAAATTCATACTGGTTGTTTTTAGTGACAAAAGCTGTTTTAGGGATGCTGTCTGGATGCATTTCCACCTTCCAATACCCACTATGCAGGTCTAACGAGCCCAGTTCCTCTAAGATCTCATAGACCTGGGGCATAGGGAAGCCAACAGTTTTGCTGTTCAGGGCCCTAAAGTTCACACAGAAACAGGTCCCACCGTCCTTTTTCCCTACTATCACTACAGGGGCAGCCCACATCAAGGCACTTTCAGCATTTTGGCAACCTCTTCCTCCACAATTTGCTGCTTATAGACAGGAACAGGGTATGCTTTCTTCCTAATTGGCCTCTCATTGGTGGTGTAAATATGATGAGTTATAACCTTGGTGTGGCCAATTCTGTCAGTGCATACAATTGCCGAAGGAAGACCACAGCATAACCACTGCGTAACCACAGCAGAAGGAATACACATAAATGAAAAGCGGCAATGTGTAAGACTAAAATGCCATGGCGGGCCTTACACACACAAACATACTTATTTAACCCACATACTCACTGTGACGGGTCTAGCTGGTGGTTTGGCTAGACCGGCTGATGTTGTTGCCATGGGCATAAAGGTAGGCATGAAGGCAGAGGGGTTTTCAAACAGAAAGGTGTCTTTATTAACAAAACTCAAAAATAGACAAACAAACAAAGGAACCAAAACAAACAAACTAAAACTAGGGCTCAGGAAAAACACAGGGAACCAGGAGCTGACACAGGGAACTGACAGAACTAGGGATGAGGAAACATGGAGCCGGAGCTAACTAAAGACACATAGGGGAACTAGAGACAAGACTGGACAGGGCGAGGACTGGAGAGACAGGGCTAGACAGGGCTTCAGGGACTAGACTGGCTGGGTTAGTGAGGTTAGTAGCTACATGGAATACTGGGGACACTGGATGCTGACCTAACCGGGTTAGTGGCTAATGGGGTTAGTACTGACCTAGGGGACCGGAAGACAAAAAGCAGGGCACACTTGAGGCTATACCAAACCAGCAGCTAACCTACTAGTGACCAGAACCACTAGCAGTCAATCCCACTAGAGGCTAGCCTACTGGAGGCTAACCCTACTAGGGGCTAACCCTACTAGCAGTCAAGGCCTACTAGCGGCTAACCCTGCTAATGGCTAAGCCCTCATGTGGCTACACATACAAGGGAATAAACCAGAAGACAAAACAATACTTACACAGGAGGAGACACAGGCTAACTAAACACTGAACAAGGCAGCTCCATGAATCCATCAGAACAAGGAACATACAGAAAACAAAACTAGAGCCCTCTGAAAACAAAGGTTACAAAACATAAACCAAATATAAACTTAAAGTAACAAAAAGGAATGCCCACATGACGGTAATACAAACAAACATTCAACAAACAAAACACCAACACACACACCAACAGACCAAACAAATAAAAACAGACCAAACAATGCTCGACCCAGTTTCCCAGAACAAACTGCTATTTATGGAAGCTTTAACGAGCCACCTCAGTTCAGGTGAGCACTCATCACCTGACTGAGGTGGCTTCTGGGAAACTGAGTCAACCAACAAAACTACAGAGAGACAGACATGAACAGTGACCTCTAGTGGAGGTTCCTAACAGTAGCCCCCCCTTAAAAACGCTCCTCCGGAGCGTTACCGGAGGTCCCCATTGTCTTGAGTCATTTCACCCGACTTACGACGCCGACGAGCTGGTTCCCCGAGTAGGATGGGAAGGCGGGCGAAACTGGAATGCCGCCGAAGCCAGGCGCCGGACGCAGTCTCGGGTCTGCCCCTGACGAATTGGCAGCGGAGGTGGCAATGGCCCGTTCTCGGGGTGGTAGACTTGATGCCGAAGCCGGGTGGTGGATGTGGGACCTCACTGACGCTCTGGGACGGGAAGGGGCGTGGAGCCTCCCCGTGAGGCTCTGGAACGGAGGGGTGGAGCCTCCCCGTGAGGCTCTGGAACGGAGGGGTGGAGCCTCCCCGTGAGGCTCTGGAACGGAGGGGTGGAGCCTCCCCGTGAGGCTCTGGAACGGAGGGGTGGAGCCTCCCCGTGAGGCTCTGGAACGGAGGGGTGGAGCCTCCCCGTGAGGCTCTGGAACGGAGGGGTGGAGCCTCCCCGTGAGGCTCTGGAACGGAGGGGTGGAGCCTCCCCGTGAGGCTCTGGAACGGAGGGTTGGAGCCTCCCCGTGAGGCTCTGGAACGGAGGGTTGGAGCCTCCCCGTGAGGCTCTGGAACGGAGGGTTGGAGCCTCCCCGTGAGGCTCTGGAACGGAGGGTTGGAGCCTCCCCGTGAGGCTCTGGAACGGAGGGTTGGAGCCTCCCCGTGAGGCTCTGGAACGGAGGGGTGGAGCCTCCCCGTGAGGCTCTGGAACGGAGGGGTGGAGCCTCCCCGTGAGGCTCTGGAACGGAGGATTGGAGCCTCCCCGTGAGGCTCTGGAACGGAGGGTTGGAGCCTCCCCGTGGGGCCCCGGAGCGGTGCTTTGGGGCCTCCACATGAGGCTCTGGAAGCGGTGCTTTGGGGCCTTCCCGTGAGGCCTTGGACGAAGGTAGTGGGACCTTTCACAGTTCAGCTGTAGGGCAAGCCGACTACCCTCAGCCTGCTTGCCCCAGCGTTATGGTCCCAACCCCCCCAAAAAAAAATTCTCCCGGGGGGCCCCCCTCTGCTATGCCTTGGTTTTGTCGAGCATTCTGTCACGGGTCTAGCTGGTGGTTTGGCTAGACCGGCTGATGTTGTTGCCATGGGCATAAAGGTAGGCATGAAGGCGGAGGGGTTTTCAAACAGAAAGTGTCTTTATTAACAAAACTCAAAAATAGACAAACAAACAAAGGAACCAAAACAACAAACAAACTAAAACTAGGGCTCAGGAAAAACACAGGGAACCAGGAGCTGACACAGGGAACTGACAGAACTAGGGATGAGGAAACATGGAGCCGGAGCTAACTAAAGACACATAGGGGAACTAGAAACAAGACTGGACAGGGCAAGGACTGGAGAGACAGGGCTAGACAGGAGACAGGGCTTCAGGGACTAGACTGGCTGGGTTAGTGAGGTTAGTAGCTACATGGAATACTGGGGACACTGGATGCTGACCTAACCGGGTTAGTGGCTCATGGGGTTAGTACTGACCTAGGGGACCGGAAGACAAAAGGCAGGGCACACATGAGGCTATACCAAACTAGCGGCTAACCTACTAGTGACCAGAACCACTAGCAGTCAATCCCACTAGAGGCTAGCCTACTAGGGGCTAACCCTACTAGCCGTCACGGCCTACTAGCGGCTAACCCTGCTAACGGCTAAGCCCTCATGTGGCTACACATACAAGGGAATAAACCAGAAGACAAAACAATACTTACACAGGAGGAGACACAGGCTAACTAAACACTGAACAAGGCAGCTCCATGAATCCATCAGAACAAGGAACATACAGAAAACAAAACTAGAGCCCTCTGAAAACAAAGGTTACAAAACATAAACCAAATGTAAACTTAAAGTAACAAAAAGGAATGCCCACATGACGGTAATACAAACAAACATTCAACAAACAAAACACCAACAGACCAAACTAATACAAACAGACCAAACAATGCTCGACCCAGTTTCCCAGAACAAACTGCTATTTATAGAAGCTTTAACGAGCCACCTCAGTTCAGGTGAGCACTCATCACCTGACTGAGGTGGCTTCTGGGAAACTGAGTCAACCAACAAAACTACAGAGAGACAGACATGAACAGTGACCTCTAGTGGAGATTCCTAACACTCACATGCACTTTTTGTTGTAAATATTATCCGTAAGCATTAGCTGTATGGTTGCTGCTATCAGCCTAGCCTAGCCTCTCTTCTTCTTTTATTAATTTACTGGAGAGGCTTCCCACAGTGCCCCAGTGGCTGGGAGCACGTAACCAGGCAACCGCCTATTACATGGTGATTAAAGCATGAACTATTTTTTCTGCATCATAAAGTGGGTGGATCTTGGCAATATCTATGAGATAAAAGAATGCGGTCCTGGAAATACAAGTGAAACCATTTAACATGTCTGTGGCGTTTGGAAAACTCTTCTCTGAAATTTTTTCTCTGATGGCTGATCTTCAAACATCTGAGAATTTTATCTACGGTCAAAAAAGTCACAATTCTGCATTAATGTATGTGTCTTGTGAGGGCATGGTCAATGATCTGAAGATGGATTTGGAAGTGGGTAAAGCCAACAGGTGACTATTCTTTACACATGTGGCAAATTATAAAAGTTTTTTTTAATCTGTTTAAAGAGAGCAAGAGAGAGAGCGAGATGGCTCTATGACGAGAGTACAAGGAAAGATCATGTGTGTGTGTGTTGGTAGTAAAAAAGTACACCACATACACATTTCCATGTATTAAATACTAAATAAATGTAGAAAAGATGTACCTTTTATGGTACCTCTGCACAAACAAGTAATACCACAGCTTGGTACACTTATTCTTGAGCATGAATTATAACTATGTAAAATGCAGTTGATGTTAAGTTCAATGTCTCCTTTTTATCCGGACTACTCTGAAAAATCAAGTTTATCAAAAATGAGAAAAGAATGCATGTGTGTGTGCAAAAACATTGAGATATTTAGCATGCCTTGGTTGCTTTTATCAAATTTTATCCAAATCCTTCAACAATATATATGGTAGTTGAGAAAGATATCTGTTAATATCCCAGTGATTGCTGTTGGACTCAAACTTTAACGTATATAGTGTAGAAAATATCGAGACGCTGTGAATGTTTAAAAGACTGTGGTCTGTTAAATGTGAAGTTTGTGAGTTACAAGGCTACACTTACACTTTTATCCTGTATTCAGGATCGTGGGCAGCCTAGAGCCTATCCCAGGAGGCTTAGGGTATGAGGCGGAGTACACCCTGGACAGGGCACACATACACAAAGTATGGGGGAAAACATGCAAACTCACAACAAGTAGAGCAGAGCAAGTGATGCAAATTGCACGGAGCAGGTGGCGCAAGGCAGGCAGCTTCCTTCTTGGTGAAAATGTGGGAGCCATAGCACCGGACATAGCAGGTAATCTTAGGGCTCTAGGACAGCATAGGTTCTCCAAGATAGTTGTACATGCTGGAGCTAATGATATACGCCTTCGTCAGTCAGAGGTTAGCAAGCATAACTTTACAGAGGTGTTCAAACTAGCAAAGGCGATGTCCAATGAAGTAGTTTGTTCTGGCCCCATCCCAATGAGACGTGGTGACATAGCTTACAGCTGGTTATGGTCGCTGAACCGCTGGATGTCCAGGTGGTGCTGGGAAAATAATGTGGGCTTTATAGACAACTGGAAGACCTTTGAAGGCAAAGCTGGCCTGTTAGGGCGAGACGATTTCCATCCCACTTGGGAGGGTCCTGCTCTGATTTCTTGTAGTATAGCGCATAGTCTCAGAAGAGGCTCAGTGTGTTAAGGCTCTGAGTTACGAATCGGAAGATCGGTGGTTTGAGCCCCGGCTCCGCCAGGTTGCTGCTGTTGGGCCCATGAGCAAGGCCCTTAACCCTGTCTGCTCCAGGGGCGCCGTAAAAATGGCTGACCCTGCGCTTTGACCCTGGCCTATACAAGAAGCTGGGATATGCGAAGAATAAAGAATTTCACTGTGCAGTAATGTATGTGTGACCAATAAAGACTAACTTAACTGACTAACTTAAACTTAATTGGTGACAATCCAGAGCCCAGGCCAGGGAGCAGACAGACAGGCTAAACCAACTGTCTGCTAGCTGCATAGAGTTGTCAATCAGGGTTTATCATTTTGTCTCTTCACAGAGCTAAACACAAATTTAGAAAGACTCAAAGTCTGTTTTAATAAGTTAATTAACATAATTACCACAAACTGAATGTGCAGCCGGTACCTCTGATCTGAAGCTAGAACTGTTAAATATTAGATATCTCGCATCTAAAGCAGTTATTGTTAATGAATTATCATGGATCAGGAGTTTGGTTTACTCTGTTTAACAGAAACCTGGATTAAACAGGATGAGTATGAAGCTTTAAATGAACATAGTCCTCCTGGATATAGCTATATACACTAGCCTCGGCTAACTGGTAGAGGAGGAGGCGTGATAATCTGACTATCATACAAAAACACCTACACATATTTAATGCATTTGAAGTTCTTTTTAGTAACATAAGTGTAGCTACAAATATTAAGTCTGCTTAGTCGATCCTGCTAATTATCATTTACAGACCCTCAGGGCCGTACTCTGAATTTCTTTATCAATCTGCAGATTTCCTTAAAAACCTAGTCATTTCTGTAAACAAAGCATTAATTGCTGGAGATATTAATATTAATTTTGAGAATCCAGAAGACCCTCTGAGAATAACATTTATGGCCATACTGGACTCAGTAGGAGTAAGTCAATGTGTAGTAGGACCCACTCATAAAGCAGGTCACACTTTAGATTTAATAATATTCTTCAGATTAAGTATGAGAAATTTATTTACAAGTCCACTGTCTGAAGTTCTCAGATCACTATCTTGTCTTAATTAAAGTGTGTCATAGTAATAATGTACCCACAGCACCACGCTACCGTATTAAACATACATTCACATCAATTACCACACAGAGCTTTATCAGTAATCTCCCAGTTACCAACTTGACCATCTGACTCCACAGAACTCGATCAGGCAACTGAACATTTAGAGTCAACATTTCGTTATACCTTACATAATGTAGCTCTAGTTAAAAGGAAACTGATTAGATACAAGAAACTCACTCCCTGGTATAATGATCACATGCGCAGTTTAAAACAGACCGCTTGGAAATTAGACTGTAAATGGCGTCAAACCAAATTGTAAGTATTTCAAATGGCATGGAAGGAGAGCACCCCGAACTACAGAAAAGCTCTTAGTGTAGCTAGATCAACGTATCTCTCCACTCTTATAGAAAATAACAAAAATAATTCTAGATTTTTATTTAATAACATATCTAAATTAACTAGAAATAAGACCACTGCAGAAATCTCAACAACATTCACAGTAGTGAAGACTTCATGAACTTTTTTAATAATAAAATTGTAAACATTAGGCAGAAAATTGAGGCTTTGAAACTGGACAATGTAATTGGTGCAGATTTTAAACTAACCACGTCAGATCGCAACTTAGAATACTTTACTCCCATTGAAAAGAATGAATTAATTTCACTCATCTCTTCTGCAAATTCATCAACCTGTATATTTGATCCTATACCGACACATTTTCTCAAACAGATAGTGCCAGAAATAACAGAACTCCTGTTGAAAATAATTAATTCTTCACTGAGCATTGGATATATTCCAAAATCTTTTAAATTAGCAGTTATTAAACCAATAATTAAGAAGTCTGACCTCGACCCCTTTCAGCTATCCAATTACAGGCCGATATCAAACCTCCCCTTTATCTCTAAGATTCTGCAAAAGATAGTAGTGGAGCAGCTATGCTCATAGCTACATAGAAATAACCATACATTAACCATCAGTCAGGATTTAGGCCTAATCACAGCACAGAGACAGCACTCGTTAAAGTAGTAAATGACCTATCGGCCTCTGATCAGGGTTAGTAACTATGCTTGTGTTACTCGACCTCAGTGCATCTTTTGACACCATTGATCATAGTATTCTCCTTCACAGATTAGAAAATGTAGTAGGAATTAAGGGAACAGCCCTCTCCTGGCTCAGATCCTATTTGACTGATCGTTATCAGTATGTAGATTTAAATGGTGATTATTCTGCATGTTCTTTAGTGGAGTTTGGTGTCCCACAGGGTTCAGTTTTAGGCCCACTGCTTTTTTCCATTTACATGCTTCCTTTGGGCAACATAATCTGTAAGCATGATATTAATTTTCACTGTTATGCCGACGACACACAGTTATACGTCTCAGCAAAACCAGAGGAGAGAAACCAGCTTGTTAAAGTTGAGCAAAGCGTAAAGGATATAAGCTAATTAACTTCCTTCTGCTTAATCCTGATAAGACATAAGTTCTAGTCATAAGACCGCATGCAGCTAGAAGCAAGATTTTAGATCACATTGTAACTTTAGATGTCCTTTCTGTTCTATCTAGTGCAACAGTAAAAGACCTTGGTGTGATTATGGATTCTAGTCTTTCATTTGAAGCTCATGTAGACAATATCAACAGGATAGCATTCTTTCACTGGTTTATTCTTTATTATCTGGTTTCTCCAAACGGCAGCCTGCAAAGTATTATTGTTATTGTGTTACAAGTTGTCATGGTCGTTCACCTGTGATGGGCGTGCGCCCAAATCAATATCGCTCCTCGCTCACTAACTAGGCGGCCTCTCAGGCTAGTGTGGCCAAATCAATATCACTCCTCCTCCTCGCTCACTTCTGCTGGTGCGCGAAGGAGCAGTGCCGCGGAATTAGGCATGGCTGGTGAGCCATCACCGCTAATGATCCCGGGCTTCTCCCCACGCTATAAAATACAGCGGGAGTGTAGCTCGGGGTCTGTTGGGAAACTGGACTTCTCTACGTAGTCTAATCAGCGCTCAGCTGCATGCAAAAAGTTACAGAATGCGTCGGGGGAAAAAACAGCAAGGAGACTGACTCTGGCGGTTTTAATAATTCATTGATCATTGATGGCAAAACTCAAAATATTTGAGGTAATCAGTTACATCATTTTTTAAAAGTAATGATGTTTCCAATTTTAAGTAAACAGAACTATAAATTTTGTTGAGTTTTGTTGAACTTGTTGCAAATCAAATAAATTGTTGCATCCGGCCTGGGAATCGAACCACTGTCTTTTCGCATGGCAGATGAAACACTGAGCTACCAGTGCTGTATAGATTTTAAGTTGGTGGAACTTTACGGTGACAGTTACTGTTATTTAAGTATTTACAGTTACTTAAAATATCAAATTTGTTCAACTAACTTGAAAAGTGCCATTTCTAAAAACTCAGATACCAAAAAGGTCTGAATTCTCAAAAAGGTCTATTAATTTGACCTAATTGCAATTATTTAAGTTAACAGCGCTTAATTTAAGTGTTTAATTACTTTGAGCATTAGGGTTTACAGTGTAGTGATGAAGATAATCATGTCATCTCGTCATCTCCGCAGCAGTGGGTGTGCCAATAATTCACGTTTCATACAAATTACATAATCTAAAATTTATGTCCAATGTCCATCCAATTAAATCCAATTAAAGGTTTTTCTTGTCTTTGAACTACTCAAAGCAATGTCTTCCCACCTGGGATTTTCTCCAGCATACTGTATATCAGATTGATGGACATGAGTCCTCATCTGTTAAATTTAACAGTTTTATCAGCCCAAATGTAATCAATAATACTTTTAACAAATGTATTGTTCTTGTTTTTAATATTATTTTGAAGTAAATGAAACAGTAATAGCTAAAATAGTGGGCATTATAAGATTTATATAGAAAATTTCTAACTAAAAATTTCTAACCTAAAAATAGTTGCAGGATTATTTTTATAGTCTTAAATAAAAATGCTTTTCTAAATGCGGGGTATTGCTTACTTCCACTTTCATTTCCTACATGGTCTAATCAGCACTCAACTGCACACAACGTTGTACTAAATAGTATTTATGGAGTAAAATCAGGGCCTCTTATTCCTATTTATCATTGGTTGCTCTTACTTTAGTGTTACTGTGTGTGCTTCACAATGTCAGACAACATTCAAATGCAAAAAACTCACCCTTCCCCAGGTGTGAATCAGCTGTTCTCACCTACACATTCAGAGAAACTGACACCCACTTTAAGACCCTCTTGGATCTGAGGCTCTTCTGAAGACCTGCAGTGCTTCTGAAGACCTGCAATTTGTGTAAATTTCATCTTCTGGATTCCAGATTCTAAAATTGACATTGTTACCATTTTTAATCCCTGGAATGGAAGAAATTGATATTTTCCTTATTATAACATGAATTGTGTTGTTTTAAACACTCTATACACCATTTTCTTTGGTATTTTTTAAATAAAATATTAAAATTCTATATTTTTTATGAAAAATTAAAATAATAAAAAAAAGAATAGACCATTTGTATTTTTCATTTGTAAAATAGCAAAAAAAAAAAATCACGGGTTGTGTATAGAGGGATTAAAAACAATACAAGGCATGTTATGATCTTCCACACTGACTGACTGGTGTGCCTAACTTTCATCAGCAGAGCCTCTGTTTCACTGAACAATCCACGACTTTTCATGAATATGTAACCCCTATTGACACCATGACACAAGTATACATTTACTTTGCTTAAAATCGAAATGCCTATATGTATTACTATAATTTTAGTACTGTGATTGTAAATTTGTTTACTGTTTCACTTGTATTTCATAAGGATTTGCCAGCGGTGGTACAGCGCAACGGGGGTCATTATTTATTAAAGAAAATTATGATGATCAAAAACAGCCTACTGCATTTCATTCTTATAATAGCGCAAAAACACAAGCGGGGCTGAATGACAGACATCGGCTGACACAGTAGCACGTCCTGACAATGTTTTAATTTTATGGTCATTTAGTTTCATTCATTTAAGTTTTATCTACTACAAATTTAAAGAACACAAAATATAAGATGACCCAAAATCCTACACGCGTAGCCTTTCTAATTACACACACATGATAAAATCCAAAGGCTCACTTTTAACGTTTACCTTGCTTAAATATGATACTAATAAAATGTATTTCTACATTTGTACTGTAATTTTAGTATTGTTATTATGAATTCATTTAACTACAATGTTACACTTGGATTTATCCGCTACTACAGATGGGGCAGTTAAAAATGCACGTCTGCGGGACAGGAATCTAATGGGGACTTGCGGCAATGCGCGAGAATTCAAGAGACGCGATGTCGCAAGAAATACGAGTCCAGTAGGTGGCAGTCATGTTTTAGGCACAGTTTCAGGCGGCAGTTCTCAGGCGCACATTAAAAAAAGCAATTAAAAGTAAACGTGTGGAAATCATATTTATTGTAATTTTTCAGTCCTTAATATAATAACTTCATATGGTGAGGTTTTATTGTGAAAAGGTGACAGAAAACAAAAGCTATTAATAGTCATAACATTAAAATAGCAGCGCTTCAGATTGGTTGCAAAGTCGGGTGCATGCGGGACAGTAGACTTCATACAGTACACCTTAGTTTGAAAAAAACACCAGGTTGGACTCGGGTCAAGTTTTATTATGTTTGTGTCAACCTTTCTTTTAATATACAGATATTTAACTATACAGCCTACATCGGGGGTCGCCAAACTGTGGCTCCGGAGCCGTGCTCTTTCATGCTGGCTATTTTTAGGCTGATATTGTTGACTTTATTATCTAAATATTACTGTTAAATCATGCATTATAATGACTTTAAACGACTTTAATGACTTTTATGTATGATTTGTATTATGACATATAAATAGTGTCATGTCGATGTTTGCTAAAGAACAGTATTAAATTAACCACAAGCTTTTTTTTGTATTTAAAGAAAGTTTCTATAGGCATATTTGCATTTCTATTAGCTTTAATCCTCATGTTTAGCAAATATTAACGCCTAATACAAATACCATTAGATTCTGTTCACACTAAGTATAAATGGTTTTAATACAATTACTTTGATAACTACAAGTGCAAATAGTGATACTGTAGTTGTCCTAAATATTTCACAGTCGTTTGCGCTGGTGATCCGGGTTTTCTTTTTGTAAATGCAGTTAATACCAAAACATTCCAACTTCACCAGGTGCTATTCAAGACATTGAAGGACAATGGTGAATAGACATTTTAGATTTGCTGTTCCAAAACTTTTGCAGTAAATCCTAAGTCTGTTTTATGTGACGGACTGAGGTGAAATAAAATATCTATATACAATATTGTTGTTGTTGTAACAGTGTTTTCAAAAATACACACTACATTAATGTTGGAAAACAGTGTTTAACCCCATCTCTGGAGGAAACAGTTGCATGAGGACAGGTGAATGTAGCAAAACTTTACTCAAAAGGGAAACCGATTACTCCCTCATGATATTTTATAAACTGTATTTATAGTAAAGAACTGAACAGGTGAAAATCTATCAATCTATCTATAAACAAATACCTTGATCTGCGTTTCTCACTCTGTTCTGCTGCTGTCTGCTGAGCTGACTGAAAAATGTTAAGAAAGATGTGAAAAAGCAGCCGCCGTATCATATCAAATGTAAAGGGACAAATTAATTTAGGGGGGCTAAAGTCTAAAATGATCTAACAAAACCCATGCATTGCTTAGGGGCAAACATAAGTGACAAATTCCATTTTCATTATTAAGTACCTCATTTCCAAATTTAGTCGGCAATAGGAGAGAAGTTTTGTTAATGCAATACAGATGTGTGAAGACTAGTTTTGCCGCCGCACTTCACGGCGACGGTATGCAGGTATGCACTGAGTGGCGCTATATAACTATAGACCAACGCCTCAGATCTTAGTTCATTCTCTCAAGGATTAATGAGCCGCAGCTCCTTTAGAGCTGCACGTAGTAGCGGATAAAATCAAGTGTAACATTGTACTTAAACGACTTCATAATAACACTTCTAAAATTACACTACAAAATGTAGAAATTTTTATTAGTATCGAATTTAAGCCAAGTAAATGTTAACACAGTGAGCCTTTAGATTTTATCATGTGTAATTAGAAAGCCTACGCGTGTACACTGTAAACCCAAATGCTCAAAGTAATTAAACACATCGAGTACTGTTTACCTAAATAATTGTTTGAGTACGTAAGTAACAATAACTTAAGTAAAACTTCCACCAATGTAAACTCTATAGAGCCCTCATGGCTCAATGGTTAAGTGTCTCATCTCCCATGTAGAAAACCCCCGGTTCGATTCCTGTGCAGGATGGGCTGCAATATATATATATTTTTTTATTTGTTCAACAAACTAAAAAATGTATGTTTCCAATTTTAAATAAACAGAACTATCATTAATTTAAAAATATGTAACTGATTACCTCAAATATTTGGCGTTTTGCCAACTTAATCCGGTTTACAGTGTAGGCTTTTGGGTCATCTTAAATGTTGTGTTCTTTAAATTTGTGGTAGATAATACTGAAATAAATGAAACTAAATGACTATAAAATTAAAACAGGATGTGCTACTGCGTAAGCAGATGTCGTTGTCATTCAGCCCCGCTTGTGTTTTTGCTGTAGTATGGGAATGAAATGCAGTATGATATGATCATCATAATTTTCTTTAATAAATAATGACCCCCGTTGCGCTGTACCACCGCTGGCAAAACCTTATAAAATATAATCACAGTATTAAATTATAGTAATACATATAGCCGTTTCTTATTTGCATCAAATTTAAGCAAAGTAAATGTATATTTGTGTCACGGCGTGCGTCTGTGATGGGCGTGCGCCCAAATCAATATCGCTCCTCACTCATTCCGAAGCTCACTAGGTAGGCAGCCTAGGTGCACACTACAGGTTTGCAAAGAAGAGGGGCCGCCTAACTAGGCACAACTGGTGAGCTATCGGCGCTAATGATCCCAAGCTTCTCTCCGCGCTAACAAACACAGGGCCATGGAATTAGGCACGGCTGGTGAGCTATCGCAGCTAATGATCCCGGGCTTCTCCCCACGCTATAACTCGGGTGTAACTCTGGGTCTGTTGCACTGTAAACCCGATTAAGTTGGCAAAACTCAAAATATTTGAAGTGATCAGTTACATCATAATTTAAGTTTGTTGAATTTGTTCAGCTAACTTGGAAAGTGTCAATTCTACAAACTCAAATGCCAAAACGTTCAGAATAATTATTACTCAATTATTACTCATTCAATTATTTAAGTTAACAGTACTCAGTGTGTTTAATTACATTGAGCATTAGGGTTTACTGTGTAGTGATGAAGATAATCATGTTTTAGGGTTACTGTCTGCTTTACAATGTCAAACATTCAAATGCAAATAATTTACCCCTCCCCAGGTGTGAATCAGCGGTTCTCACCTATACATTCAGAGAAACTAAAACGCACCCCTCCCCACTTTAAGACCCTCTTGGATCTGAGGCTCTTCTGAAGACCTGCAGTGCTTCAGGCCTCTTTTTAATCTTCTGGATTCCAGATTCTAAAATTTAAATTGTTACTGTTTTTTAATCCCTGGAATGGAAGACATTGAGATTTTCCTTATCATAACATGAATTGCATTGTTGTATAAAAATTGAATACAAAATGAAAATAAAAAACAAAAGAATAGACCATCTGTATTTTCATTTGTTATGTATAGAGTGAATAAAAACAGTACAAGGCATGTTATGGTGAGGAAACTTCCCATCTCTTACACACTAACTTTTGTCAGCAGAGCCTCTAATCCACGAATTTTCATGAATATGTAAGACCTATTGACACCTCTCAGTTGACAACCCCCCCAACCACACACGCACACACCAAAACACACAGAAAGCAGACCACATCATACATAAAATTTACACACATCACCCCGCTCGCGTGCCACTCTCCTTAGTAAAATCCACAGCGAGATGCTTTTTAAAGTCCAGTTTCCCCCAACAGACCCCGAGAAACACTCCCCGCTGTGTTTGTTAGCGCGGAGAGAAGCTCGGGATCATTAGCGCCGATAGCTCACCAGTTGTGCTTAGTTAGGCGGCCCCGCTTCTTCGCATACCTGCAGTGTGCACCTAGGCCGCCTACCTAGTGAGCTTCGGAATGAGTGAGGGGCGATATTGATTTGGGCGCACGCCCATCACAGGCGCACGCCGTGACACAAATATACATTTACTTTGCTTAAATTTGCAAATAAGAAACGGCTATATGTATTACTATAATTTTAGTACTGTGATTGTATTTTATAAGGTTTTGTCAGTGGTGGTACAGCGCAACGGGGGTCATTATTTATTAAAGAAAATTATGATCATAACATTGTATTGCATTTTATTCCCATACTACCGCAAAAACACAAGCGGGGCTGAATGACAACGACATCTGCTTACGCAGTAGCACATCCTGACTGTTTTAATTTTATAGTCATTTACTTTAATTTATTTCGGTATTATCTACTACAAATTTAAAGAACACAACATTTAAGATGACCCAAAAGCCTACACTGTAAACCCGATTAAGTTGGCAAAACGCCAAATATTTGAGGTAATCAGTTACATATATTTTTTTTAATTAATGATGTTACCAATTTTAAGTAAACAGAACTATCAATTTTTGAGTTTGTTGAACAAATGAAAAAAAAAATATTGCAAACTGTCCAACACGGGAATCGAATCGGGAGTTTTCCGCATGGCAGGCGAGACACTTAACCACTGCGCCATCCCGAGTATGACTTTTTTTTTTTTATCCAAAAATCTGACAAGTGTCAAAAAAAAAAAAGAAAAAATGCTGCCTAATTAATCATAACATGATCTTAGTTTTTTTTTTTTTTTTAAGTATTAGAGTTTGTTGTTAAATGCTTCATGTTGTCACTATCACACAAAAAGTAAATTTGACTAATATAATCAAATTAATAATTAAAAGTTAAAAAGTGTAAAGCAATGCACCACTGCATTTTCCTTCTCTATATGACTGTGACCTGCTTGAATGAAGGCAAATTCATTACAAATGAAATATTAATCTGGCGATGTATTTATAGAGAAACATTTTGGAATTAATTTCATCTTGAGTCTGTAAAAAAAAGCCAAACTCTGCTTGAGTCCTGTTTGTACAGATATTTTTGATAGAAATAAATCATAAAGCTTTTTTAAAAAAATAATGCAAATTTATTAGCAACTTATTGTATCATTATACAGTTATATATTGCACTCATTCATTATCTTCCAGTTTCACCTTCTTGCAGTTTTTTAAAACATCCACACATCCACACACAAAATAAATGCTATGAAGAAATATATACAAAAAATGTATAAATAAATACTGACTTTCTTGTAAAATTGGTGATAAAACAATAAAATCCCAGCTGCAATGTGCAACGTAGACACTATTTACACAAAGTGTTACAAAATATGTCTATTTTGTACCAGCCCTTTAATCACTGTCCATTTTGTCAATGCATACATACAGAGTACGACTAAGATGGCCTCTACTAGGCGACAACAGTCTGGTCACTGGCCATGTGATCCGATGGATCCTAACACACAACATGCCAGGGTCCCCACATCTTGTGTAAATTCACCCTTTGTTTTGGGATGTCTAAAGCGTTCAGTGGTCAGCCGCATCTTACGCCGAGCAGAGTATGCCTCACGTTGCTTGTTGTATGGCAGAAAGTTTCAACAGAGAGCTCTGATGGTGCAGGCCTGCTGCTTGCTGAGCGTTCAACCAGTTTCAGTTCTCGGCCAGGCTCGATCCCTTCCTGGGACAGTGTTTATCCACAGCCTGGTAAATATAGCACATACTATAAAAATAATGATACTACCACAAGCAACAAAACAATACCCATGATGCTGCATAAACCCGCACCAAAAGACCAAGCAGCTGTTGCTCAGGTGCCAGATTAGACCCAGACAGATTTTTTAATTTCTTTTTCAGACCCAGACTGCTTATTTCATTTCGATATATACAATATTTATTTTTTTCTATATTTTTCTAGATAGATAGATAGATAGATAGATAGATAGATAGATAGATAGATAGATAGATATATAGATAGATAGAATATTGGTGTATAATACAGAAGAACAAATAATAATGCACAGAATAGACAGGTTGGTTGATCCAGTTCAGTCATATTAACTGTATAAGTGCCTAAAAATACTCAGGGTGTACTTGTGCCACAACAGATGCACTAACTGACTAAGGTTATAACACAAGTCTCATTCATATTGTGATCCAAATCTGTATGAGAATATAATCTACTGGTCTACTAACATTATGGCGTTAATGTAGTCGGGCTGCAGTTACAGGAGAGTCGTGATTATTCATTGTTTTGGCGAATGCACAGTAATCTATTTTAAAGCATCTGATTATAATCTCATGTTAGTTAAATATGAGATTATTTTAAAGTATCTGATAATAATCTCTTATTAGTTAAGTATGAATGCATCACATGCCCGCTATAATGCTGTTATGCATTCCAACAGTGTCTGTTACATGTTGGAATGCAAAAGAAATGCATGTGCATGCAAAAGAAACGTTTGTGTTTCTGGTCTGATTATATACAGGGCAAATTCACTTCAGGTCTGATCATGTGCAGGGCAAATTCACCCAGGACTAACATCACCACGACCATCTGTTAAATACAGGAAAAGTGTCATTACTGGAGAAATAAACTGCGAAAACAGAAGCATTAAACGCTGTAAATCACTACAATGCACCGCTAATGTGTAACTAATGTAACTAATGTAACTAATGTAGGAGTGAGACGTGATTGGCCGAAAGAAGCAGCCGCACGGCGTCCAGGTAGCGCCACGAGAGATCTATAAAGTTTATGTTGAAACGTGGAAGTTTTACTTAAGTTATTGTTACTTACGTACTCAAAATTATTACTCATTCAATTATTTAGGTTAACAGTACTCAATGTGTTTAATTACTTTTAGCATTAGGGTTTACAGTGTAGTGTACTTGTTTTAATGTTCAACTTCAATGTTATTTTTACTCATTACACGATTGTACAGCAAATATCAATAGCTCTGATTCAGATTTTCATGCTTGTTGTATAAAATATACAGATGTGGAAATTACTATTACTGTAGTATTTCTTCGATACAGCATATTGTTTTGACTTTTTTATGACTTAATTATTTTTTAAAAACCGAGATGACGGAAAATGTCACTTTTCGCCACCTGGCGGTCATTTCACGAATTGCTTTGAAATGCAACTGATTTATTTTGGCCGCTGTCGTTTTGTAGCGGCGGTGAGCACGGCGGTAATAGACATTCTTCCCTTCACACATCTGTATATACAGTATATAAGACATTACAAAGAAAAGACAGCACTCAAGCGTAATCCTAGCAAAATTACTCCATAAGTTACTTACCTCAGCGCTGTCACAAATGATACAACAGTAGTATTTCTTAGTAGTTTTTTGCCTAACATGTCAAATATTTAATATCTTTCTCTTGTTGTTAGAGACATTGTCACAGCCATAGAGAACATCACCGATCAAAACGATGACATGGCTGCAAGATTGGTGAAAAAGCAACTACTGCGTGACTTTGGTGTGAACATTAGCGTGCGATCCATACACAGTGTCAGACAAAAACTTCTGGGTTGAAGAACTAAAAGATACTATATGCAACAACTAAATAAATAGACTGTTTAAAGATCTTCCGGCCGTGGTTATGAAACAGGGTGGACATACCGGAATGTTATAGATGTACAAAAAAACAATTCAAGTGTAATCTGTCTTAATCTGTATTTCTGCCTAAGTAACCACTCGATAAAAACCTTACAATAATGAAAACGTGGTCTGATTGTATTAAATAGAAATATAAGTAAAAGGCATCTTCAGCTTGCTCTTTTAGTTGGAATATAACATATAAAACTGATTAAACAAACGAATGACAAGATTGTGAAAATGGTGGAGAGTTACAGATCGTCTGAGCACTAATCGAACCGGTTTTTACATATAAATTACATTTCGCACCTCATTGGGGGAAGAGATGGCAAGAAGAGATTGAGTCGAGACCATTCTAAAACTTCCCCTGTAAACCCTAATGCTCAAAGTAATTAAACACATTGAGTACTGTTGACTTAAATAATTGCAATTAGGTCAAATTAATAGACCTTTTTGAGTATTTAGAACTTTTTGGCATGAGATTGTAGAAATGACACTTTTCAAGTTAGATGAACAAATTTTGATAGTTCTGTTTACTTAAAATTGGAAACATCATTACTTAAAAAAATTGATGTAACTGATTACCTGATAACTGAGTTTTGCCAACTTAATTGGGTTTACAGTGCAATTTAATCCACTAACAGACATCATGCAGTCTACAGTATATTGAAGCTGTGAAGCAATCAAGGTACAATATTAAATCAGATCAAAACAGATCAGTGTATCAAAACTATTATAGTACGAGGAGGCTCCTGTTTTGCAAATCACTTTGGATGAAAAAAATTTTAAAAATTCGGCCAGGAAAGCATGGCAGCGCAATAGAAGACATTACAAAGACATTATATAACTGCACAATCAGAAGACATTACAAATCATCTGTTTTTTTAATAGGTATGTAATAGGTATTTTAATAGGTTTTGTAATAGGAATTGTGTATGTCCAGTATGGCCTGTCAGTTTGTTCACATAATCACAAGACAGTATAGAATTTAAAGCAAGTATTTATGTGTAGGAAAAATAAACAGTGCTTGTTGCACAACACTTAATCGCTTCTTTCTGAGTAGTTTGCTAATTTTGTCTTTTATTTGCTTCCAGTCCTGGGCTGTGGCATGAAATTTCTTTGCAACAGCATCAGAAATTGCTTGACGCACGTTGTGGAGCAAAGCGTGCTCTGTCGCGAGGTAAGGTAATGTAAGGTGCTGGTTCATTTTTTTTTTTTTTTTTTTACTTTACAGCAGTGATTCCGTTAGTCTGAGCTCACTCGAGTGTCATTAGAGAGATTTTTTTTTTCAAAAGGTAAAGTGCAGGTTAATTTGTTTTATTTTTATTTTATATATTGTATTAATTATTTTTCTGTATTTATTTTTTGGGGCTGTGGAACGAATTATTTGAGTTTTAATTATTTCTTATGGAAAAGTTTGATTTGGTTTACGAGTGTTTAGGAATATGATCCCGCTTCTGGAATGAATTATGCTCGTAATCCACTGTGTGGTTCCACTGTATATATATATATATATATATATATATATATATATATATATATATATATATATATATATATATATTTATATATATGTGTGTGTGTGTGTGTGTGTGTGTGTGTGTGTGTGTGTGTGTGTGTGTTTATAGATAGATTGATAGATTTACACCTGTTCAGTTCTTTGCTATAAATACAGTTTATAAAATATCATGAGGGAGGGAATGTTACACCAAGTACTGTATATACTAAATATATAGGTAGATAGACAGACAGCCAGACAGATACATAGCTAGATAAATAGATAGATAGATAGAAAAATTACCTTTGACTTTGCACACGACTTTGTCAGAACCCAAAGAAGAAACTTGATGTAAAATTCTGAACAAATACACAGTTCTTAATATATAATATAATATAATATAATATAATATAATATAATATAATATAATATAATATAATATAATATAATATAATATAATATAATACATATGTAAGAACTGTGTCTATTTGTTCAGAATTTATTGTGGCCGTTTTCACACAATCACTAAGTTACATAGAGTATACTATACATTGCAGACTTATGACATTGTGAGTTAAGACAGAATGATTATACGTATAATGTGCTCAGACAGAGTTCTTCATTGTGCCACCTGGTGGGAATTCTGTGAGGTACAACACTTTTTGTAATTGCAAGGCGCGGACTCCCAGAAGCTTGCAGCATTCAGCGGGAAGAATTGCGTCATGCCACAGAAAAAAATGCTAATTTTTAAATGCCCCATCTGTATGTGAGCATATTTTGATTGAATATACTTGTGCATGCAACAATATGATAGAAACTATTAATCTGAGTAAAAGAACATAGAGGTAAGGTAAGGAGACAGTGGTGAGCTAAGGACAGTGTGATGTCACAGTAGCAAGAACATGCAGCATGAACTCAAATGAACTCTAGACAGGTAGCCATCTTGGATGTGAGATGCTTAGTGGACAGTGTGTACCAAACAGACCCTAGAGATGATGTAATCTTTGTACCCTGAGCATCCAAAAGTACCTGATGTCCCTAGACATGATGTAATGTCAGCTTATATTAGCCCTAGACATTATGTAATGCCAAAAGTCCCAGACATTAGGTAATCTCCTCAGACATGGGGTGATCTTAACTGTGATATAACAGGGGCTGGATACATGTGCAGGCATGTCAAATTTAAAGGGACACAGACAAATAACCAAAAGACACACACTCAGCTTAATGAATAATAAGTTTAATAAGAGTAGGCACAAAAATAAAATGGCATGTGCACCTACATAATAAAAATAAAATAAAAACATATAAAAGTACAGTAAAGTAGGGGGCCTGGATAAGCATCAAATAACAAAAGGCATAAGGTATTAAATATCAAGCCTTCTCTGACCCAGAACCACATTGATGGGAAAACTGGACGCTTCAGGAAAGTCAGTTTGGGTACCAACAGACACTTTAAAATCAGTCTGAGTACTGACACTTCTTAGACCAACAGGCCTTAAGAGAGACTGGGCTGGAGTACTAGACTCTGGTCGCACAGGCCTGAAAGAAAGTAAAGGAGCGCTATGTGCCTCCGGACGTGGTCTCTTAGAAGGACCAGGCCCGGAATCATCCTTCCTGACATAAGTAAGACCGTTCTTATGAAGAAATTGTGTCAATGATCCATCAGACTCATTTTGGCAAAAACTCACTGAGGCTCGGTCAGCAACAGGTTCAGTAGGAGTGTAATCCTCAAAGGAGTTGTGCTCTGGACTGTCCTGGCTGTCCGAATCGTCCAAAGGGATGTATTCAGTGCTTGGGCAGTTGCGCTTAGCTATAACAATAAAATAAAATACGTAAGTACAACAAATTAGGAAAATAAGATAAATAATTAAAATGAGTGCGAGAGAGATGCTTACCCATGGCCTGTCTGTCGAGAACTGTAGAGTAACCCGGAAGAACTAAGAATATATAGTAAAATAAGTGCCGCCCCTATATTTTTTTAATAATAAACAAACTTAGTGTAAAGATAATGGAAAATTATTTGAAAGAAAAATAGACTATAATGGGGAAAAGATATGGAGTCAGATGACGAGGTATATGACGTAAGCAAACAAGATAAGAGAAAATGTAATTACAGTGGGTGACAATATGGGAAAAAGTTGGATTATAATGGGTTAATAATTTGATAAGAAATCAGAAAAAATGTACAGAGGAGGGGGCTAGGTGAGCGCTCTTCCCCTTGAAAACTGTATAAAAGAAGTGCCCATGTCACAGTACAGGTCAGTCAGATTTTGGACATGCATGGGACTACCTCCTAGGCATTGCCGAGCTGGCTCACTTGGTTTTATTGCTGCAATAAATCCTGCCTTACTTCATCCAGATCTACAAGGAGCCCGGAGTCTTTTCTTTGGTTCTTTTTAAAGTTAAAGTTTGTGTGTAACATTGTAATTAAGGCAACTGTAACTAGTGTAGGAGAAAGATCTCCCACATGTACGTGCAGCTCTAAAGGAGCTGTGGCTCATTAATCCTTGAGAGAATGAACTAAGGTCTGACGCGTCGGTCTATAGTTATATAGCGCCACTCAGCGGTAAAAGGCAGCAAATGTACAAACCCAAATACTGTCGCCGTGAGGTGCGATGGTGAAACTAGAATACCGCTCGTCTACCATCTGTAGGTGCATAAACAAGCTTCAATTAGTTCAGAATGCAGCAGCCAGAGTCCTCACTAGGACCAGAAGATACGAGCATGTCACCCCTATATTATCTTCACTTTATTGGCTCCCTGTGAAATTTTGCATTGATTTTAAAATACTACTTTTGACATATAAAGTATTAAATGGTCTCGCGCCGCAGTATCTGATTGAACTGCTAGTGTCTTATGATCTGCTACGCCTACTTCGATCAAAGGATGCAGGCTGCTTGTTAGTACTGCGTATTATAAAAATTACAGCAGGGGGCAGTGCTTTTTCTTACAAAGCCCCAAAGTTATGGAATTCCAAATAGTGTTCGGGACTCAGACAGAGTCTCAGTGTTTAAGTCTAGGCTAAAAACCTATTTATTTAACCAAGCATTTTGTAAGTAGATTTGCCTTAGGTAAAGGAGCAGATCTAGGGGATTCATGGACATAGAGTATTATGGTGAACTGGTATGTTTAGATGCTGTCTTCCCCACTCTCATTGATCACTCAGGTTTGTTGACAGTGAGGTGATTGGTTGCTTTACATCTCAGGGAGCCCTCATGTCTGTGTTTGCTTCTGGCTCTCCCTATTAGTTATGCTGTTATAGTTAGTTCTGCCGGAGTCCCTGCTTGCACGCTACACTAAATATACATTCACCTTATACATTATCGACGTTATGACAAAATCGACGTTGAAGGTAAGCCGACCAAGGATGCCACATTTCTTGGTCCATACAGTATGTACTACATCGTTAAGAGTATTTGTTGCACCATCATGCTGTGCTGGGTAGTGGGTTGCTCTTAGAGTGATTAGGCCAACCAACTGAAGGCTGAGAGCAGCACACATTATTGCTTACAATCTACTTCTGAAAGCCCATCAATACCAATAGGCCACAGTCAGCAAGTCTAGTGTCCTCAACAAAAACCAGTACTTCTACTATTTTTTTGCATTTCAGTGTTTTAATACATATATAGAAGTGTGCAATATAGAGTGGCATGTTCTTTTTTCTAACACAACCTAGGCAATATGATGAATTAAAGTTTATTTCATGCTATTCAACTACACAAACATGACTGAGAAAAAAATGGGTTAAAAGAAAAAGATTTAAGAGTTAAATAAAATGAAGATACAGAAGAACATCCTCAAAGTGTCGATGTGCCCTGTTCTGGCCATAGATTACAGCATTATCCACACCAACACTGTTCTCATGAGCAGACCTAGGGGGCCTATTGCAGCTCTCGGAAGTGGGTGAAGGTGAGCTGATATCAGGCTTTTCCAGCTTTATAAAGACATGGTTTGCCAAGGACCTCAGCCCTATTAAAAACACCAATTTAAAATTACCTGGGACACCGACGTCATGCTAAGCCTCCATGTCTGACATCAGTGTCTGACATTATTAAAAGCCCTTGTTGTTGAATGGGCACAATTCCCCACAGCCATGTTCCAAAATTTTGGGAAAGCCATAAGATTTAAAATATTTTAAAAAGGATATTTTTTTAAACGAATAAATTGCCTTAAATTTATTACATTTAAACTACTAAACTGACTTAACATTTATGATAATTACCCCAAAAACTAGCTAATTAACATGAACTGGAAAACTAGGTTTAGTTGTATACTATACATGTGTAAATAATAGTTAGTTGAGTATGCATTTTACAACAGAGTGAGCAGAGTTTTAATATTGCTCTAATATAGCTTTCATATTGATACAGAGAATATTAGATTTATAAAACTGCAAACATTGATTTAGTCATACTAAAAAGTTACAGAATCTGTATAGTTACAGAATTTAAATATATATTTTTTGTCAATGTTCTATTGATTTAATGTCCATCTGATAAAAATACATTTTGCTCAATACATTTAAACTCTTCCTCCAGAGAGGCGATGGTAAGCAGATCTTCCTCATCCTCTTTGATGTGTATGATGTCGGTTTGCTTCATGTTCTGAACCTCCAGGATTTCCAGAGCACCATGAGACATGGTATGAGATGTACACATGGAACAAGAAACACTCTGAGTGACTAGAGCAGAGGCACCTAAGGGACATAGGAAGAAGATAAGCGCAATTAATGTAGAGGAAAGGCAAGGTATATTAAATAATGTTATCAAATGACTACTACTTAAATAAGAATACGAAAAAACGGAGACAGTTTCTCAAGAGGAAAGCAACAGAATGGCATGAAAAGGAGAGGGTGACATGGTAGGAAAAGGAAAATCAAGATACTGTGACAAAGGACAGGTTTAAAAAAATAATTAGGAGGCAGGAAAAGAAATAAACAAATGCACAGTGTGAACGGGAGAAAAATACAGGGTAATAAAAACAGAAGCAACATAGGATAGATAACATGGAACAAAATACAGGTTGAGAAAATGAGGAAAAAAAGAAAATAAAATAAAAAAAGGTGGTAGGAATAAAGGGAGCAGAGTGAAGGTAGGATAAGAAATGAAAACAGAAAATAGAGTGTACGAAAAGAAGGAAGACAAAAGACGACATAAGAGAAAGATCAATGGAAGTCATAAGAAAAAGAAAATGATTAGAATGATTAGTAAAGAAGGGAATAAAAACATGAATAAAAAGAGCACTGGAGTGAAAAAAGATGAATCAGAGTGACAGTGAGTAGAAATGAGAAATACTGTGAGAAACGGAGAGATAGCTAGACATTGTAGGAGATACTGTAGACAAGTAGCAGCAGGTCAACTGTATTTTGCGACTCAAAACTAATCAAATAAAGCAGCAGGAGACTTCTGCCCCCTCAGGCATACCAGTCTCTCTCTCACACACACAAAGACAGTACAAATGTGTTAGATCAAGAGTAGTGATGGATACAATACACACAGATAAACATAGACACACACAGACACAGAGTACAGTACAAACCTTTAGAGGGGGTACACTATTAAAATCAATTCAATTACATTTTAATTGTATAGCACTTTTAACAATAGTTATTGTTGCAAAGCAGCTTTACATAATCAAAAGAATGATTTAAGTTTGCATTGAATGTGAATGTGTATGAATCAAAATGGTCAAATAGTCCCCGATGAGCAAGCTGAGGGTGATAGTGGGAAGGAAAAACTCCCTGAGATGGCAATAGAACTGGACTCAACAGGGAACCCATCTTCATTTGGGTGAAACAGAAAGCAGGAATTAAACTGCATTCATGCTGTGTTAGGTGGCAGGCAGTTCAGTATAACAGTTGATGTTAATTGATGTTAATATGGAGTCCAGGTAGTTATTGGAGGCTCAGGTAGACTTGTAGGAAATTCCAGTCCTGAATTAGTGAACAACTGCAGCTAAGTCAAGTCCTCAGAGAAATAGCCGTCAACCTTAGTCAAGGCCAGAACCGTCTTCATGGTAGAGTGAAACCATCCCCAGACACTGGACGCATCCCAAAGAGACACACAGGGCATTCATGTGACGAGATCTCCAACCAGAAGCGGGGCACTAGGATTAGTTAGACAGGTCCAGAGAGCAGAGGGGGTCTGGATCACTGGCATCTCAAGAACAATATGTGTAGCTCGACAAAGAGAGAGGAGAGATAACAGTTAGGTATAGTCACAGTCACATAATGTATAAGGTAAATGTATATTTAGTGTAGAATGCAAGCAGGGACTCCGGCAGGACTAAGTAACAGCACAGATAAAAGGGAGAGCCAGAAGGAAACACAGACATGAGGGACATGTTAGTTGAACTTATAGACACAGGAAGGCATTAATAGTCCAACCTAGAGGTGATAAAAGCATGAACTAGTTTTTCTGCATCGTTTAGTGAAAATATATTCCTTAACTTGGCAATATTTCTGAGGTGAAAGAATGCTATCCTAGTGATATTGTCTACTTGAGCGTCAAATAAAAGACTAGAATATATAATCACACCGAGGTCTTTTATTGTTGCACTAGATAGAACAGAAAGGCCATCTAAAGTTACAATGTGATTTAAAATCTCATCTAAAAAACTTTAGCAAGCTGGTTTTTCTCATCTGGTTTTGCTGAGACATATAACTGTGTGTCATCAGCATAACAATGAAAACTAATACCATGCTTATGGATTATGTTGCCCAAAGGAACCATGTAAAGGAAAAAAAGCAGTGGGCCTAAAACCGAACCTTGTGGAACACCAAACTCTTCTAGAGAACATGCAGAATAATCACCATTTAAATCTACATACTGGGCCTCCGAGTGGCGCAGTGGGTAAAGCGCTCGCCCTATCATCCGGAGATCGCTAGTTCGCTAGCTAGCTAGATCGCTAGTTCCCGGGTGGTGCTGTAACCTCTCGCAGCCGGAGGTCCAGAGAGAGCTGATTGGCCGAGCTCTCTCAGAGGGGAGGGATGAGAGGTACATAGTGCTCCAACATTAACCACGGCTCTACAGCCAGTCAGGGGCGTCTGTGAGCTCGCGCAGCGGAGGGAGCGGATAGCGCTGTCCTCCGAGTGTGTTACGCCGCCCCCAATGGTGCGCGAGTGAGCAGTTCGAAAAGATGCGGTCAGCTGGCGTCACGTGGTTCGGAGGAAACACGTGATAGTCTTCGGCCCTCCCGGCTGAGTGGTAGTAGTAGCCTTAATGTGGGAGCCCCCTAGTGACGGGGAGGAATTGGACACGACTAAATTAGGGAGAAAATCGGGGGAAAATCCAAAAAAAAAATAAAAATCTACATACTGATAAAGATCAGTTAAATAGGATCAGAGCCAGGAGAGGGTTGTTCCCTTAATTTCTACTACATTTTCTAATCTGTGAAGGAGAATACTATGATCAATGGTGTCAAAAGCTGCACTGTGGTTGAGTAACACAAGCATAGTTACACAACCCTGATCAGAGGCCAATAGGAGGTCATTTACTACTTTAATGAGTGCTGTCTCTGTGCTGTGATGAGGCCTAAACCCTGACTGATACAGTTAATTTATACTATGTTTATGTAGATATGAGCATAGCTGCTCCGCTACTATTTTTTGCAGAATTTTAGAGATAAAGGAGAGGATTCATTCGCTAATCATCATTTACAGACCCCCAGGGCCGTACTCGGAGTTTCTCTGTGAATTTGCAGATTTCCTCTCAAACCTTGTTGTTTCTGTAGACAAAGCGTTAATTGCTGGAGACTTTAATATTCATTTTGAGAATCCAGAAGACCCTCTGAGAACAGCATTCTTGTCCATACTGGACTCAGTAGGAGTAAATCAGTGTGTAGTAGGACCCACTCATAAAGCAGGTCACACTTTAGATTTAATCTTATGCTTCGGATTAAGTATAGGAAATATAACCACAATTCCACAGTCTGAAGTTATCTCAGATCACTATCTTGTCTCGATTAAAGCGTGTCATAGTAATAATGTATGCGCAGCACCGCGCTACCGCCTTAAACGTACATTTACATCAAATACCACACAGCGCTTTATCAATAATCTTCCAGAGTTATCAACTTTGATTGGATCGCCATCTGACTTCACAGAACTCGAACAGGCGAATGAATATCTAGAGTCAGCACTTCGTTATAGCTTAGATAATGTAGCTCCAGTTAAAAGGAAAATGATTAGAGATAAGAAACTTGCTCCTTGGTATAATGACCACAGACGCGCTTTAAAACAAACAAACTGCTTGAAAATTTTAACATAAATGGCGCCAAACGAAATTGTTAGTATTCCAAATAGCTTGGAATGAGAGCATCCTGAACTATAAAAAAGCTCTCAGTGATGCTAGATCAACGTATCTCTCCACTCTTATAGAAAATAACAAAAACAACCCGAGATCTTTATTTAATACCGTAGCTAAATTAACTAAAAACAAGACCACTGCAGAAATCTCCACAACATCATCATGCAGTAGTGAGGATTTCATGAACTTTTTCAATAACAAAATCATAAATATTAGGCAAAAAAAATCAAGCTTTGAAACCAGACAATTTAAGTAATACAGATGAACTAACGGCATCACATCAGAACTTAGAATACTTTACTCCCCTTGAAGCGAGGGAACTAATTTCACTCATCTCTTCTTCAAAATAATCAACCTGTATATTAGATCCTATACCGACACATTTTCTCAAAAAGATAGTACCAGCAATAATAGAACCCTGGTTGAAAGTAATTAACTGTTCACTCAGTAGTGGGTATGACCCCAGATCCTTTAAATTAGGCATTATTAAACCGCTAATCAAGAAACTTGACCTTGACCCCTGTCAGCTTTCTAATTACAGGCCGATATCAAACCTTCCCTTCATCTCCAAGATTTTGGAAAAGGTAGTATCACAGTAGCTATGTTCACATCTACACAGAAATAGCATAAATGAACTGTATCAGTCAGGATTTAGGCCTCATCACAGCACAGAGACAGCACTTGTTAAAGTAGTGAACGACCTCTGATCAGGGTTGCGTCACTATACTTGTGTTACTGGACCTCAGTGCAGCTTTTGACACCATTGATCATAGTATTCTCCTTCACAGATTAGAAAAGGTAGTAGGAATTAAGGGAACTGCCCTCTTGTAGCTCAGATCCTATTTGACTGAACGTTATCAGTTTGGTGACCATTCCTCATGTTCTCAAGTGGAGTTTGGTGTTCCACAGGGTTCAGTTTTAGGCCCACTGCTTTTTTCCCTTTACATGCTTCCTCTGGGCAACATAATTCGTAAACATGGTATTAGTTTTCATTATTATGCTGATGACACAGAATTATATGTCTCAGCAAAACCACATGAGAAAAACCAGTTTGCTAAAATTGAGCAGTGTGTGCAGGACATAAGAGATTGGATGTTAATTAATTTTCTTCTGCTTAATCCTGATAAGACAGAAGTTCTAGTCATAGGACCACAAGTAGCTAGAAGTAAGCTTTCTGATCACACTGTAACTTTAGATGACCTTTCTGTTCCATCTAATGCAACAGTAAAAGACCTTGAAGCTCATGTAGATAATATTACCAGGATAGCTTTCATTCACCTTAGAAATATTGCCAAGATAAGAAACATATTGTCACTAAATGATGCAGAACAACTAGTTCATGCTTTTATCACCTCTAGGTTGGACTATTGTAACGCCTTACTGTCTGGTTGTTCAACTAGGTGTATAAACAAGCATCAGTTAGTACAGAATGCAGCAGTGAGAGTCCTCACTAAAACCAGAAGATACGGGCACATCACCCCTATCTTATCTACACTGCATTGGCTCCCTGTGAAATTTCGCATTGATTTTATGATACTACTTTTGACATTTAAAGCACAAAATGGTCTCGCGCTACAGTACTTGAGTGAACTGCTAGTGTCTTACGATCCACCACGCCTACTTCGATCAAAGAATGCAGGCTGCCTGTCAGTACCACGTATTATTAAAACTACAGCAGGGGGCAGACCTTTTTCTTACAAAGCCCCAAAGTTATGGAATAGTCTTCCTATAAATGTTCGGGACTCAGACACAGTCTCAGTGTTTAAGTCTAGGCTAAAAACCTATTTATTTAGCCAAGCATTTTTGTAAATAGATTAGCCTTAGGTAAAGGCGCAGATCTGGGGAACTCATGGACATAGAGTATTCTGGTGAACTGGTATGTTTAGATGCTGTCTTCCCCACTCTCATTGATCACTCAGGTTTGTTGACGGTGAGGTGATTGGTTGCTTTACATCTCAGGGAGCACTCATGTCTGTGTTTCCTTCTGGCTCTCCCTTTTAGTTTTGCTGTTATAGTTAGTCCTGCCGGAGTCCCTGCTTGCACTCTGCACCAAGTATACTTTCACCTTATACATGTTGACTGTGACCATACCTAACCGCCATCTCTCCTTATTTTCTGTTCTCTCCTCTCTCTCTCTCCCTCTCTCTTTTCCCTCTCCCTGTCTCTCTGTCGAGCTATACATGTCGCTCCTGAGTTGGCAGTGATCCAGACCCCTCTGCCCTCTGGACCTGTCTAACCAGTCCTGGAGTTCTGGTTGGAGATCTCGTCACATGGATGCCCTGTGTGGTCTGCCTGGATTCGTGTGGTGGCTGGGGATGGTTTCCACGAAGACTGTCCTGTCCTCGATTGATGCTGACAGCTGTTCTCTGGGGACCTGTGACTTCAGTTGTTCGATGGCTCAGGACTGGAATTTCCTACAGTCTACTTGAGCCTCCAGGAACAAACTGGACTCCTTTTATTTTAAATTAAAATTTGAACACATCTCCTGTTATACTGAACTTCCAGTCTTACACATTATTATGCTGATCAATCCCTGCTATCCGTCATCACCCAGATGAGGATGGGTTCCCTGTTGAGTCCGGTTCCTCTCAAGGTTTCTTCCTATTACCATCTCAGGGAGTTTTTCCTTGCCACCGTCGGCTTGCTCATCAGGGACAATCTTATCCTTTTTATTCATACACATTGCATACAAACTTACTTCTTTTGATTGTGTAAAGCTGCTTTGCGACAATGTCAATTGTTAAAAGCGCTATATAAATAAATTGACTTGACTTGACAAATTGACTTGACTACTAAAAAGAACTTCAAATGCATTAAATTTGTGTATGTGTTTTTGTACAATAGTCAGATTATCATTATAAATAACTGCAACGCCTCCTCCTCTACCAGTGGCTGGTGTATGTAGCTGTATCCAGGAGGACTAGCTTAATTTAAAGCTACATACTCATCCGGTTTAATCCAGGTTTCTGTTAAACAGAGTAAATCAAACTCCTGATCCATGATAATTCATTAACAATAACTGCTTTAGATGAGAGAGATCTAATATCTAATCTATCTAATAATAACAGTCCTAGCTTCAGATCAGAAGTGCCGGCTGGGCATTCAGTGTGCTCTGAGTTTGTAGTCTCTTTGTTAATTAAATTACTAAAACAGACGTTTTGGGTTTAGCTCGGGGAACAGACACAGTCTCAATATGATGAACCCTGAGTGACGACTCTATGCAGCTAGCATAACAACAACTAGTAACATAAGTATAGCTACAAATATTAAGTCTGCTTAGTCGATCCTGCTAATTATCATTAGGATACAGGGGAACAGACACCGTCACCAGGATCTCCGGATACCCACTTAAAAATGTGTGAGGATACATACTAATATAGTTCTACAGTATGTCATTGAAATTAAAAAAACTTTTACAGTAAATGCATCTCTGTTCATTTTCCTCGAGCACACTCTGTCATTTCCGCGGCTCAGAAGGTGCTAAGTTTTTACGTTAACGTAGTGGTGGTCAAAAGTATTGAGACAAAATTAGAATACAATGTTTAAATGACATTCTCAAATGAAAAAAATATATATAATAAAGATAATAAGAATAATTTGTCATATTATGCAATGAAATTGCTATACAACAATCAATATTTAGAACTTTTTTCTTCTAAACCTGCTGGATCTGGCTGGGCAGAGAGTCACTCTCACTTCATTCTATGCCTGCTTCATAGCTTCCTGAAGATAAATGTACAGAAATTTGCACAGAAGTTTGCAATACACTTGAAAATTGCTCAGTTTTAAACATTTTATTTAGTGACGGACACCCTAGTAAGTGAAAGTCTTGACTTTACAGTATTTGTTCCATCAGATAACTTTCCAGGCTGATTCTAATTAGTATTAACTCTTCAGTCTAATGCTTTTGGCTATCACTGTACACTCTTTAAATGTGGGCAAACATGTACTTTGAGCCCAGTATGCATAATTTGATGATGGATTTTTTTTTCATCCTTTATTTATGGAGGAATTCATTTTCTAAATCATTTATTTTGACACAGACTGAGTCTGTCCAGAATTTGAGAGATAAGTGAACATAATCATATAAATTGTAATATTCCTCTCTCACGGTTTTTTTCTCACAATTTAGAAAAGCTGTCATTATAAACTCCCATATAAAGCTTTCATTTGACTGTCAAATTAGTAAATGACAGCCATGTGAAAACAGGAGAGATGGAGATGATTACAGAACCAGTAGAAAATCATTATAAGACCTTTAAATCTCCCCAAATGCATCTACCATCATTGACTGAACAACACACATGCAATCTGTCAAAAATGCTCCCGGTTGTATGTCCTGGGTGTATTTGAGAGTGTAAGGTTCAGTGTCATTCCAGGACAGTTTTGATTGATACTGTAAGCAAATCATTACAGTATACCCAATACAAAAAATGTACACAACTGCACAGAGTAGAACCCAAGCTCGGAGTAGAAAACAAATTATTAATAGCAGAACCACATAATAGGGATAGAACCCCTATTATGTGGTTCTGTAGTAATTTTAGTCCTGAAAGGAGACCATTAAGATTTTTTTTTATTCTAATCCTAGGCCCAGTTCTTATTCCATGTTCTAATTTGAGTTGTAGTTTAGTTTACATCATAGTAATTGTATAGTTTACATAACTAATTTAAGTCTTAATTCTAATTTTTTACTTTTATTCTTGGGCCCTATACTACTACTAATTCAAGTTGACCTCTGGAATCATGAATCACTGATGTCACGGCTGGCTGAGAGGGTGAACCCAATAGCAGAAAAACAGGCACTTTTTAATTCAAATTTTATTTAAACACAGGAACTTTGGTAAGCAGGTGCAGCAGGAGTAGAGGAGAGAAGCAGTGCTTGTGTGTGGGAAACAGAGACTGCCTGGAGTGAATTGGGAAGCCCCTAGTGGTGACGCTGGAGGCGGGGCTATGACGCGATGGAATCTCCACTATCCCGGAAGTGAACGCGGGCGAATCTGACTGGCGTCTCTTGCTGTAGATCCGCTTCGCATGCAGAGGATGTTAATAATAGCGACTTGATCGTCACGGAGAGAATGGAGGTCAGCGCGCACTTGAACTTCTTCTCTGAAGTTCGCGAATGCGGAAGTGCTCGACGCGGAAGTCCTTATGCACGGGGATGATTCGCGTTACGGGGAATGGGCCCGTGAAGGATTGCTGTATTTTCTTCTTTTAACCTGCGTGATCGGTAACCAGGAATCCGGAAGCGAAGACAAACGAATCCAGAAACGTGAGTACCAATTCGATATCCAGTAAGCATGCAAGGTCATACACATTAGTCAGTCCGATAGTAGCTGAGGTACTGAGGGGCAAAGACGAGAGAGAAATCCGAGAAACAGGCAGGGTCGAGAACGAGACTAGAACATACAAAAAACATTGGGCATAGAAAAACACGAGGCACACGAGTAAGACACTGCGGCACTGAATGGTTCTCTCTGTGTGCTTAAAAAGCCAAGAGATGATTGACTGATCACGTTCAGGTGTGCGTGAGCAACAGGTGAGCTTGCAGGGAGAAAAAACCTGGAGTGGAGTCTAGGCTCTGGAAGTGCTGGGTTGATCTGGCTGGCTTGTGACAGTACCCCCCCTCCTACGGACGTCACCTGGCGTTCTGGTCGGTGCATTAGGATGTTGTTGGTGGAAATCATTGATGAGGGATGGATCCAAAATGAACCTGGACGGGATCCAGCTTCTCTCCTCTGGGCCGTAGCCCTCCCAGTCTACGAGATACTGGAGACCTCTGCCTCGTCGTCGAGCCTTTAATAGTCGGCGTACGGTGAACGCCTCACCACCATCGATGATTTGGGGAGGAGGAGCTGGGTGGGTGGGTGGATTCAGTGGGCAAGAGACCAAAGGTTTGATCTGGGAGACGTGAAACGAGGGGTTTATCCGATGCATGGTGGAGGGAAGACGAAGTCTCACAGTGCAGGGGTTGATGACTTTAACAATTGTGAATGGGCCGATGAACCTGGGGGACAGTTTGCGAGAGATGGTCTTGAGGGGGATATTACGAGCGGACAACATGACCCTTTGGCCCACTCGATACGGTGGAGCCCTGGAACGACGCCGGTCAGCTTGTCGTTTAAAGGCTGAGACAGTCTGGCGAATCTTCGACCTTGCATTAAACCAAGTTCTCCGGCATCGACGAACGAAAGCTTGAGCAGAAGGGACCGAGACCTCCTCCTCCTGAGAGGGGAACAGGGGAGGCTGGTACCCGAGACAGCACTGAAAAGGTGAGAGGCCGGTGGCTGATGTGGGCAAGGAGTTGTGAGCATATTCGATCCATGGGAGCATCCGACTCCAGGAACGGGGCTCCTTCAAGGTCATACACCGGATGGCTGTTTCTAGATCCTGGTTGGCTCGCTCCGTCTGGCCGTTAGTCTGTGGGTGATATCCCGAAGATAGACTAGGCGTAGCACCAATTAATTTACAGAAGGCAGACCAGAACTGTGCAGCAAACTGGGGCCCACGGTCCGACACAATGTCCGTCGGGAGTCCATGTAGTCGGAAAACATGAGTGATTAGCAGTTCAGCAGTCTCTTTAGCGGTAGGGAGATTAGACAGGGGAACGAAGTGAGCCGCCTTGGAAAAACGGTCCACCACTGTGAGGACGCAGGTGTGACCTTCTGAGTCTGGAAGTCCGGTGACAAAATCTAGAGCTATGTGAGACCAGGGTCGGTGTGGGATAGGGAGTGGTCTGAGATAACCAGCAGGTGGTTTATTACTGGTCTTATTTCTAGTGCAGACATCGCAGGCACTCACAAAACGGCGGGTGTCGTTCCTGATGGTGGGCCACCAGAATCGTTGCTGGATAAGGGCTAGTGTGCGTGCCGCCCCTGGGTGACAGGCCAGCCTTGAGCCATGCCCCCATTCCAGGACACAAGATCGTTCTGCCTCCGGGACAAAGAGTTTGCCTGTAGGTGTTTCTGGAGGACCAGGTTCCTGGTTGAGCGCCGTCCTGACTCGTGACTCGATGTCCAGTATGGCTGCTCCTACCAGACATTGAGGGGGCAAAATGGTGGCCTCGGATGCTTGATCATGAGCTGGGGAAAACTGACGAGAGAGTGCATCCGGTTTGGCATTCTTTGAACCCGGGCGATAGGACAGGGAGAAATTAAAACGAGAAAAGAATAGGGACCACCTCGCTTGTCGGGAGTTGAGGCGTTTGGCTGTCCTGAGATACTCTAGGTTCCTGTGGTCCGTCCAGACCAGGAACGGGATCTCGGTCCCCTCTAGCCAATGCCTCCACTCCTCTAACGCCAGTTTTACTGCCAGTAGCTCTCGATCCCCTATGCTGTAGTTCCTTTCCGTGGGCGAGAGTCGGTGAGAGAAAAAACAGCAAGGGTGCAGTTTGTTATCCTTAGGTGACCTTTGCGATAATACAGCTCCTACTCCAGAATCTGAGGCATCTACCTCAACAATGAACTGAAGCAAAGGATTAGGCTGTTGTAGAATAGGGGCCGAGGTAAATCGTTTCTTTAGTTCCCGAAATGCCTTGGCTGCTTGTTCCGTCCATGCGAATGGACTCTTTATCGAGGTCATGGAGGTGAGTGGCATGGCTACCAAACTATAGTTACGGATGAATCGCCTGTAAAAATTGGCGAAACCCAAGAAACGCTGGAGGTCCTTACGGGTGGTTGGAACGACCCAATCAGTAACTGCTCGAAGCTTGGCGGGGTCCATCTGGATCCTCGAAGGAGCAATAATGAAACCCAAAAATGAGACTGTGTTGCGATGAAATTCGCATTTCTCAGCTTTAACAAAGAGCTGGTTCTCCAGAAGCCTCTGAAGTACCTGGCGAACATGTTTTGTGTGTTCCCCTAAGGAACGTGAGAAAATGAGAATGTCATCTAGATAGACAAAGGCAAATACGTTGATGACGTCCCGAAGAACATCGTTGACCAGAGCTTGGAAGACTGCCGGTGCGTTAGCCAACCCGAAAGGCATGACCAAATACTCGTAATGACCGGACGGGACGTTGAAGGCGGTCTTCCACTCGTCTCCTTCCCTGATCCTAACTAGGTGGTAAGCACTGCGGAGATCCAACTTGGTGAAGATTTGGGCTCCCTGCAGGAGGTCGAAGGCAGTGGACATCAGGGGCAATGGATAGCGATTCTTGATTGTGATGTCGTTAAGTCCTCTGTAATCAATGCAAGGACGTAGGGACCCGTCTTTCTTGGCCACGAAGAAGAAGCCTGCCCCCGCAGGAGATGATGAAGGCCTAATGATTACAGCAGCTAACGATTCGGATATGTATTTGTCCATGGCTCCCCTTTCATGTTGGGAGAGGGAGTACAGACGTCCCCTGGGTGGAGTAGTGCCTGGAAGGAGGTCGATTGCACAGTCATAGGGTCGGTGGGGGGGAGAGAAATAGCCCGAGACTTGCTGAACACTGCCTTGAGATCAGCATAGTCCTGCGGGACCGTGGAGAGGTCAGGAAATTCCTCTGAGGAGGTTGCTACTGGAGAAGGACAGAGCGCCGACTTAAGGCACGATGCTAGACATAGGGGGCTCCATCCAAGGATGACGTTGTTCCGCCAGTCTATCTGTGGGTTATGGCGGATGAGCCAGGGGCGTCCAAGAACCAGCTGGGACTGAGACCTTAGCATGACGAGGAACGAAATTTCTTCCGAATGATTTCCCGATGTCCTCAGCGTGACTGGAACGGTTCGCCGGGTAATCGGAGGAAGGAACGTACCATCGAGAGCACGGACTGACAGCGGTGGTTCCAAGGGAAGAGTTGGCACCTGCAGTTCCTTGACCTTATTGGCATCAATTAAATTCTGATCAGAACCAGAATCAACGAGTGCATGAAGAATACGGGGCTGGTTATCCCAGAGGAGCACGACAGGGAGAAGTGAGCGGTCTCTAGGCAGATGCGCTTGGGATGCCCCCTCCAGTGTGCCTAGGTTAACTGGGAGGTTGCTTGTCTTTAACGGGCACTGGAGACGTAAATGACCAACATTGCCACAATAGAAGCATGCCCCAGCCAAAACTCGACGTTGTCGTTCCTCTGGCGAGATCCGGGACCGACCAATCTGTATGGTTTCAGCTGGGAAGCTGGCTGAAACAGTTGGAGAGGGGGAGGTGCTGGCTATGAGTCGTGGTTGATTATGGGTGCGAAGCTTTTGCCTGAGGCGTGAATCCACACGTCCTACTAGATCCATCAGATCGCTTAAATCTTCGGGGAGCTGCTGAGAAGCTAGCTGGTCCTTGAGTGACTCTGAAAGGCCATTCAGAAAGGTGTCATACAAGGCCCGGGTCTCCCACTGAGAGGCGGCCGCCAAAGTCCTGAACTCAATGGCATAATCATAAGCTGATCTGGAACCCTGACACAGCTCCAGCAGCTTTCTCGCGGCCTCCCGGCCTGCGTGGGAGCGATCGAATACCTTCCTCATCTCTTCAGTGAAGGCGTTAAAGGTGGCACAGCAAGGGTCCTTGGCTTCCCAGACGGCAGTCCCCCACTCACGGGCCCTCCCTGTAAGGAGAGTGATGATATACGCCACCTTGGAACGTTCAGTGGGGAAGGTTGATGGCTGGAGTTCAAGTAATAAGGAACACTGAGACAGAAAGGAACGACATGTCTCAGGGTCGCCGTTGTATGGTTGGGGATTAGGCAGACGAGGTTCGTGCCAAACCGGTGGTGTCAGAGTGGAAGGAAGAGTAGAGCACACTTGTTGAAATTGCATTGAAAGCTTTGCTAATGCCTGGGAGATTTTTTGGAGGTTTAGCTGATGATAGTTTACAAGGGCCCCCTGCTGGGCAATGATCTGGCGTAGCTGGGCACCAAAACGGGCACTAGGTCTGGACTGGGATCTAGTTCGAAGAATGAGCCTTGGGCGAGATGCGTCTGCTGGGTTCGTCATGGCCGCAGTGTACTGTCACGGCTGGCTGAGAGGGTGAACCCAATAGCAGAAAAACAGGCACTTTTTAATTCGAATTTTATTTAAACACAGGAACTTTGGTAAGCAGGTGCAGCAGGAGTAGAGGAGAGAAGCAGTGCTTGTGTGTGGGAAACAGAGACTGCCTGGAGTGAATTGGGAAGCCCCTAGTGGTGACGCTGGAGGCGGGGCTATGACGCGATGGAATCTCCACTATCCCGGAAGTGAACGCGGGCGAATCTGACTGGCGTCTCTTGCTGTAGATCCGCTTCGCATGCAGAGGATGTTAATAATAGCGACTTGATCGTCACGGAGAGAATGGAGGTCAGCGCGCACTTGAACTTCTTCTCTGAAGTTCGCGAATGCGGAAGTGCTCGACGCGGAAGTCCTTATGCACGGGAATGATTCGCGTTACGGGGAATGGGCCCGTGAAGGATTGCTGTATTTTCTTCTTTTAACCTGCGTGATCGGTAACCAGGAATCCGGAAGCGAAGACAAACGAATCCAGAAACGTGAGTACCAATTCGATATCCAGTAAGCATGCAAGGTCATACACATTAGTCAGTCCGATAGTAGCTGAGGTACTGAGGGGCAAAGACGAGAGAGAAATCCGAGAAACAGGCAGGGTCGAGAACGAGACTAGAACATACAAAAAACACTGGGCATAGAAAAACACGAGGCACACGAGTAAGACACTGCGGCACTGAATGGTTCTCTCTGTGTGCTTAAAAAGCCAAGAGATGATTGACTGATCACGTTCAGGTGTGCGTGAGCAACAGGTGAGCTTGCAGGGAGAAAAAACCTGGAGTGGAGTCTAGGCTCTGGAAGTGCTGGGTTGATCTGGCTGGCTTGTGACAACTGATGCCTCTACAATGTGTGTGTGTGTGTGTGTGTGTGTGTGTGTGTGTGTGTGTGTGTGTGTTTTGGTTAGTGTATTAGCATATTAACATCATCAGCTCTGCTTTAATCACAGACTGAGAGCTGTTCATTTGTAATATGAAAGATATTACAAAATATTTGATCACTATCACACCCATAGTGAAAATTTACATGTACCCTGCTGTTGTGTTTGCTGTTATCAATGTCATCAGTGCAATGATCAACACTATGGTATGTCTGACTAAGTGGACTAAGCATCAAGTAAATAGTTTAGTCCACCTTGCTGGAGACCAGAAGATTTTAATCAGATTTTGACTTTTGACTATAAATTCTCACTGAGTGCTTACTGATGATCTGTTCACTGGGAATATATTTGACATGTCACATCAAGCCACAGCCTCGCCGTGATCACCTGAACACTCCTGTTCCACTCCCATCCACTCCTTTCATCTCAAGCTTCCGTCATTCAAGGAAACGGCTGAGCCCCTGGTCAACCATGTGTTCCGACTTCACAGGCAACGTCGTTCTAGTCCCAGTTCTGGAAGGCATTTTGCAACCTCATCGGCACCACCCCCAGCCTCTTATCTGGATTTCACCCTCAAACGAACAGCCAAACTGAACGAATGAACCAGGAACTAGAAAAGTCCTTAAGGTGCATGGCTTCTCGGGACCCATACTCTTGGAGCTGTTTCCTCCCCTGGGTCGAGTATGCCCACAACTCAGCTCCCGATTTCTTCCACAGGCATGTCTCCCTTTCACTGCTGCCTGGGTTACTAACCACCCCTTTTTTCTGCCCAGGAAGAGGAGGTGGCTATTCCCTCAGCCCTAACCTTTGTCCGTCACTGCAAATGGACATGGCAGTGGGCCCGTAATCAACTTTTGTGCACCGTAAGTACCTTCCAGCATCACGCTAACTGTCATTGATCATTAGCTCCAAGATATCGCATCGGCCAAAGGGCGCTATTCTACACGTGACCTTCCCCTCAAGACCACCTCAAAGAAGCTCTCTCCAATGTTCATTGGCCACTTCACTATCAACCGCATTGCCAACCCATGCTCTGTCCAACTATTGCTACCCCTCTCCATACACCAAATCAACCCCACCTTTCATATCTCCCAGATTCCGCCGTCTGGTCCCTTGCCCACTGTCTACACCCCCCAAACCTCCTCCAAGCAACTCACAGATGGGGGCAAAGCCTTCACTGTCCATATGCTCCTCAAGTCTCGTGGGCTCCAGTACTTAGTAGATTGGGAGGCTTACAGCCATAAGGAGAGAAGCTTACACACCAAATTCATCCTAGACCATTCTCTGATCACCAAGTTTCACAAACTTCACCCGAATCACCTGCTAGAACGCCTGGGGGCACTCCCGTTCCATGCTCCCAACCACTCCTTTCATCTTACTGCCTTACTTCCCTCTCTCCACACCTGTAGTCTATCACTAATTAATTATCATGCCCATTTAAGCCACACTGTGACACCACCACGTTGCCAGTTTATTGTGTGACTTACCAGCCGCAATTTACCAGCATTATCTCTCGTCTCAGCCTGCCTAGTTATCGACCTTGCTTAGTTGTTCTGACTACGATTATCACCGTTTGGATAGTTCCCGTTAGCGACCGCTTACATGCCACCAACCACGAATTTGGATAACAGACTTTCTCTCGTCACTCCGGCTTCGACCCTCACCCATTTCACGACCACGATTAATCCTCGCTCCTCGCAGAACTCACGCTATTTTCCCCACCAACTCAAGTTCCTCCAGCCCACGTCGGCTTTCATCACGGAGCTCTCCCTCTCTCCCCACACCTGCTCTGCACTCTCCTGCTTCACTGCACGGCTCAGGTTTTACACTCCGGGATACATCTCGGGTTACACGCCAGCTCTGGGCACTTCTGCATTCCCGCACGGCATGCATCATACACACCGCCCCTCGCCTCGGCACACTCGTGCTGGTACTCCCTGCTTCCGCATTCCAGCGAGGCCTTTCCTGCTCACACCACAGCGCAGAATTCACGCCAAGGCTTTGAAGCACCACCCTGCCAACTCAGTCAGTCACATCACTTCTATCCTTAATCGACTCCCAGCATCTGCACTTGGATCCACCACGCCCCCTACCGTGCCTGGTAATATTGTTACTAAACATTGTAGAAAAAATACTAGATGCTTTTAGGTTACCTCTAAGTTGAACTATTGTTCGCCTTATTGACTGGTTGTTCAACTAGGTGCATAAACAAGCTCCAGTTAGTTCAGAATGCAGCAGTGAAAGTCCTCACTAGAATCGGAAGATATGAGCAATCACCCCTATCTTATCCATACTGCATTGGCTCCCAGTGAAACTTTGCCTGAATTTTGAAATATTACTTTTGACGTATAAGCTCTCACGAGGGGGCAATTCCAGTTTGCGTGGGAAGATGGTGACGCACATTGTCACCAAGGAAGAGAGGGTATGGAGATTCAGTGCGCTGAAGTTGTTTCCATCATTTTCGGTGAGACCAATTCATCTCTCCCAGCTCACTTCTTGAGTTGTATATATTTTGTAAATATTGTTTCTTTGTTTGTTTTGGTGCACCCTTTCCTTGTTTGTTTTTTTGTATGATACACTTTTGGTTTTGCTTACTGGTCATAGTGTTCATCCTTGTGAAGTTTTAATGCGACAACTCAGTTTATAATCTTAATCTGATCGTTACAGCGCATAATGAAAACTACAGCAGGGGTCAGTTTTTTTTATGGAAAGTTATGGAATAGCCTTCCAATTAATGTTCGTGACTCAGACTGTTAGGAACCTCCACTAGAGGTCACTGTTCATGTCTGTCTGTCTTTGTGTGTAGTTCCTGTTGGTTGACTCAGTTTCCCAGAAGGCACCTCAGTCAGGTGATGAGGCTCACCTGAACTGAGGTAGCTCATTAAAACCTTCTATAAATAGCAGTTTGTTCTGGGAAACTGGGTCGAGCATTGTCTGAGTGTCTGATTGTGTTTGTTTGTTTGTTTGTTTGTTTGTTTGTTTGTTTGTTTGTTTGTTTGTTTGTTTGTTTGGATGGATTACCATCATGTGGGCATTCCTTTTTGTTACTTTAAGTTTATATTTGGTTTATGTTTTGTAACCTTTGTTTTCAGAGGGCTGTAGTTTTGTTTCCTTGATGTTCCTTGTGTCTGTGGATTCATGGAGCTGCTCTGTTCAGTGTGTAGTTAGGCTGTGTCTCCTCCTGTGTCCTGTGTAAGTACTGTTTTGCCTTCTGGTCTTTTCCCTTGTATGTGTAGCCACATGAGTGCTTAGCCATTAGCAGGGTTAGCCGCTAGTAGGCTAATCTCTAGTGGGAGTGACTGCTAGTGGTTCTGGTCACTAGTAGGTTGGCAGCTAGTTTGGTATAGCCTCATGTGTGCCCTGTCTTTTGTCTTCCGGTCCCCTAGGTCAGTACTAACACCATTAGCCACTAACCCGGTTAGGTCAGCCTCCAGTGTCCCCAGTACAACATGTAGCTACTAACCTCACTAACCCAGCTAGTCTAGTTCCTGTCAGTCTCTGTGCCCCTAGCCCTGTCTCCTGCCTAGCCCTGTCTCTGTGCCTCCAGTCCTTGTCTTTAGTTCCCCTCTGTGTCTTAGTTAGCTCCGGCTCCATGTTTCCTCATCCCTGGTCCCCTGTGTCAGCTCCTGGTCTCCTGTGTTCAGATCCCTTCCTGTTCCTGTGTTTTTCCTGAGCCCTAGTTTTAGTTTGAGTTTGTTGTTTTAGTTCCTTTGTTCTGTTTTTGAGTTGTGTTTGTTTAAATAAAAGACTTTCTGCACACCCCCTCTGCCTTCATGCCTACCTTCATGCCCACGGCAACACCATCAGCCGGTCTAGCACTACAACCAGCTAGACCCATGACACAGACAGTCTCAATTTTTAAGTCTAGGGTGAAAACCTATTTATTTGTTTTAGGGAAAGGAGCAGATCTGGGGACTCATGGACGTATTATGGTGAACTGGTATGCTTAGACACCAGTCTTCGTCTTCCCCACTCTCATTGGTCACTCAGATTTGTTGATGTTGAGAATTGGTTGCTTTACATCCCAGAGAGCCTTCATATCGGTGTTTCCTTCTGGCTCTCCCTTTTAGTTATGCTGTCATAATTAGTCCTGCTGGAGTCTCAGCTTGCACTCTGCACTAAATATACATTCACCTTATACATTGTGACTGTGACCATACTTAAGTTATCTCTCCTTCAGTTCTCTTCTATCTCTCTCTCTCTGTCTCTCACTTCTTGTCTCTCTGTCAAGCTACACATTCTCAAGGTTTCTTCCTATTGCCATCTCAGGGAGTTTTTCCTTGCCACTTTCCCCCTTGATGGCTTGCTCATCAGGGACTATCTAATCATTTTGATACACATTTTCATACACATTTCAGTAATTTACTTTTGATTGTGTAAAGCTGCTTTCAACAACAATTGTAAAAAGCACTACACAAATAAAATTGAATTGAACTAAATAGCCAGCTACTTAATATCAGATGTTAACCAGCTACTTAAGATCAGATATTAACAATATTATATCTTTAGTTGGTAAATTATAATGTAATGCTAAGTTTAAGTGGCTTTCTGTGTTTGAGGAAAAAAATATATATATATATTTCAATTTTATTTATTATATAAATTGAATTGTATTATTGCTTAGTTAAAACTGTGCAAAACAGTGAAACAAAAGAAGAAAAAAATAAAAGTGCTAGTGGTAAAGGCACCTGTTAATGTATTTAGTTAAAGCTGAATTAGCAAAAGTATAATTTCATTAAAATGCTGCTAATCTGAAAAGCTATAAAAAGTATTCTTATTATGTGAAATAAATCTATACATCGTACTTATTGGTGTAACAGATCGTGTGGTGATGCTGATTGGCTGGTTGTTAATCACTACACTAATATGCTGTCCTTCTGCATGATGTTGAAGGCTGCTCTCTGGCCTCCAGATATTGTTTCCTACAGAGAAAGAGAGAAATAAAACAGAACCAATGGTATTATTCTAATAATGTTTAAGAAATTGTTTGTGGGTGCATCTGTTCATCCATTTACAGTATGTCTGTCTATCCATTCAAGTGTCTATGCAATACCATGTCCCTCAACCTGTCTTTCCCTCTGTCATGCTGTACCTTTGTATTCTTTGTATTTATTTGTCCATTTCTACTTGTTCTACTTCTTTTTTTTTTTCACTTTTTTGTCTGTCCATCACTTTGTATGTCTATTAAGTTACCTGTCCATCTCTTCGTAATTTTATCCATTCAGTTGTATCTATTTATACCATTTACTTAGATCTAAAATCAAAGCTTTCATAGATAATACATCATCAAATCTTATTTTTCTAATTATTCATATTTTGTTATTATGATTATTATTATTACTTCAAAATTCCAAATTATTATCTATCACAAAATACCTTGTGTTCCAAATGTTCTGTTTCTATAGATTATAGCAGAACACAAAGTAATGAAATAAATAATAATTAAAAGCAAAATAAGTACAGTAAGATTTGTACCCTCTTTTTTAATTCTATTTTAAACGTGTGTGTGCATGTGTATATTACAATATAATAAAAATCATCTGATAACATAGCAGCTTTTCATATTAGGCAAATACAACCCCAGATAAGCAACAACATTTTTTTCACCATGCCGTTATTTATTTAACAAAAACTAAGACATTAAAAAAAAAAAAAAAGCATGTACAGTAATTACCCCCCAGGATTCAACAGCTTGTAGATCCACCTTTAGCAGCAAAAACCATGAAGTAATCGTTTCCTCCAGTATGACTTTATCAGTCTCTTATATTGCTGTGGAGGAATTTTGACCCATTCTTCTTTATACTATAGTCCACTGAGTTTTTTCGGGGACCTCGCTTATGCACAGTTCTCTTAGCGTCCTGCTACAGCATTTCAGTTGGGTTGTGGTCTGGAATTTAACTACACATTTAATGGTGTGCTTCGGATCATTGTCTTGTTGCATGACCCAAATAGGACCAATTTTCTGATGTACATTTAATGGTGTGCTTCGGATCAATGCCTTGTTGCATGACCCAAATAGGACCAGACTTTAGCTGTTAGACAGATGGCCTTGTATTTGCCTCTACAATACTTATATATAGTTAAAATTTCAAATATACGAAAGCTCTGCAAATGTGACACACACACACACACACACACACACACACACACGCGTGTGTGTCACATTTGCAGAGCTTTCGTTTATTTGAAATGTTAACACAATATATTAACACGTATATTCAAATTTCAAATATACAAATGCTCTGTGTGTCGCATTTGCAGAGCATTTGTATATTTTAAATTTTGACTGCAAATGAGACACGCTCAAACGTGTTTGTGTGTGTGTGTCGCATTTGCAGAGCAACCGTATATTTGAAAATTTAACACGTTTTTACACTGATTAATGAAAGGGATAACATCCAAACCAGTGTTGAAGATGTTCTTTATACAACAAACATTTTAAAAAAATCAGAACCAGAGCTATTGACGTTTGCTGTACGATAATGAGTTACAGATGATCACTAGCTAAACTAACAATTTTATTTGTACAAAGAATGTTTGGGAAGAAAACTGTTATATAGCCTATCTCTGTATCTATTTATTGTTATTAGTTTAAACATTTTTACATTTAAAAACATCAAACTTTAAATATAGAAATAACTGGACAAATAGACTTTCAGAATAGAACATTAGAATAACAAAAAAAAAAAAAACCACACAAAAATGCTGTTGTTTCTGTAAACACATTGTTGTGATGTTTATGGTGGGTAAGAATTCTGGGTTATTTCGGGTACTTTAAACACATTGTTGGGTTGGCTCATGCTGGGTTAGATTAAGTGTAGTGAGTCATTTACAAATGAATGTAATAGTGTTTGAAATATTACTGTTATTGTGTCACAAAGTGTAGTTTTAAGAGTTGTTTAGGTGAGAATGCATCTACAGTATGTACAGCTCGAAACCTGCATCGGTTTTTAACAATAGCGTCTATTTAAAAAATTGCCTCAACATTTTCTGAGATTTGAGCTCCAGGAAATCCTAAGGCGCTCGGCACTCAATGCAGCTTCATCTTAGAAAGAACTTCTGAAAACTACTGCTGGCTGTGATGTCTCTGTAGTGGTTAAAACAGTGGATGAGTGATTACAGTATACTGTAATATATCGAGGCTGTGTACGTGCCTCTACTCTGCATTCCAGACACTTTGGTGGAGGCTGTTGACGTTTTTTGTCTTTGATGATAACTACACAAAGCAGTGTCTTCCCACCTGGGAGTTTCTCCAGCATACTGTATATCAGATTGATGGACATGAGTCATCATCTGTTAAATTTTTGAGGACAACAGGTTTTTTTCAGCCCACATTTAATCAATAATATTTTAAAACGTTTTATTGTTCTTGTTCTTAATGTCATTTTGAAGTAAATTAAATAGTAATAAATAAAATAGTAAAATAAATTGTTTCATGGTTTAAATATTTAAAATAAATAGTAAAAATATTAAGATGCAGCATGTTTGATGTCATGTCGGCATTATTGTAAGGGACGACCCCTAGAGGGCACTGTGTGCAAGTTTGTGTTTGTTTGTAGTTTTGTTAGTCGACTCAGTTTTCCAGAAGGCACTTCGGTCAGGTGATGATGGAGCTCACCTGAATCGAGGTAGCTCATTAAAAGTATTATTAAAAGGCTGTGTCCTAGCCTCCAGTGTGTCCCCCCATCTCGCCTCCAGTATCTTGAGTTTGCCCTGTCTCGAGCTCTGTCCCTGTCTATTGGGTCTCCCCATCTCCTAGCCTTCGTGGCAGCTCTTAGTCTGAATATGCTTAAAGAGACTGTGAGGACTACAAGACCCATGTGTTCCTGAGAAGAGCCCTATGTATGTTGATTTGTTTTTTGTTCATCATTACAGACTTTTTATGTTGAAACAACCCCTCTGTGCCTATGCTTGGCCTGTATGCCCACGGCGACTACATCCGCCCGAGCAGCTAGTAATACCAGTTCATGACAATTATAAGATTTGTACTGAAAATGTCTAAATAAAAACTGGCAGCTGGCACGCCTAAAAAAATATAGGATGATTTTTTATAAATCAGTCTAAATAAAAAGTAGCTTTTATAAATGTGGGCTGTTGTTTACTTACAATATTTGTTAATTTAATTTAAATGAGGTTTGAGCTCAGGGTGTTGAGGCGACATCATGATCATCCTTTTTAATTTCATACATTGTCTAATTAGTGCTCAACCACATGGATTAAGTTTTCCAGAGTGCAGGGGAATTTTGTTGTACTTAATAAACTTTATGCAGTACAATCAGGGCCTCTTATTCCTATTTATTCTAGGTTGTTGTTGTTTTAATATTACTGTGTGTGCTGTACAATGTCAGGCAACATTCAAATGCAAATAATTCACCCCTCACCAGGTATGAATCAGCTGTTCTCACCTATACATTCAGAGAAACTACAATGCACCCCTGTGTTCTAATGTTTTTTTAATCACAATTTATACACAATGGTTTTCTTTGGTATTTTTATAGATAATTTTTCATTTTAATTTGATGAACAGGCGAGGCCATACACGTAGGCGGATCAAAACGAGAAAAATCCAGAGGGTGAGACAAGAAGGTGAAGTCTAGAAAACAAGCAAGGTTAAACACAGATACAGGGCACTAGAGAAAATCACAGATGAACAAGACGAGAGGCACTCAAGTAAGATACATGGGCAGAGTGTGAGACTCTGCATTCTTTTAATCCCATGAGTTGATTATCAAATTGGAGGCAGGTGTGATCAGGTACTCAGCTCAGGGAGCACGGAAAACCCTGGATGGACTCAAATGTGGGCTGAAACTGTGGGATGTACTGGGCTGATCGGGCTTGCTCATGACAATACAAGGTTGTCAGGGGTGGATAGATGGTTATGGATAGATTGCATGGGAGATTGTTGATTGCATTGGACAAAGTGAAAGGAGCGATGTCTTTTAAGTTGTTCTGCTGAAGAGATTTGTACAGTATAATGGAACAACAGTGAATGAGATTTAATTTATGGTCAGATATAGGCGGCTCAGATGCAGCACAGTCAAAATGTGTAACACCTGAGCAACAAACTGTCACGAGTCAGCTGGATCCAGCACATCCAGACCCTGCACTGTGGGGTACTCAATTTTTTGGGTGAAACATTTTTACACCTAAAAATATTGAGTAAATATAAAAACTTGCAAAATCATATACAATATGCTTCATGAATTGAGTACAAGTCAGTAAAAAAAATTGAGTAGACCTGAATAACTACATTTAGTACAATGATGTACAAAATTGTGTAAATGTAATGGTTATTCTAATTGAAAATGCATAAAATAATTGAGTAGATGTAATTGAAATGCAAGGTAGAAGAAATGGAAATAGTTTTTTAAACTATATTTACCCTTTACTCAAGGAGTATTTTAATTCAGGTCAATGTACTGTATCTAATGACACCAGATTATAAACTAAGAATCGATACACACAATACCATTTTAGTTAAACATTTATTTGACAAATTTGCCAAGATGTGAAGTCTAAACTCATGTCACTAAAACATGGTTTCTTTGCAAATTACATGTAACAAGATCATAAATGTAGTATTTTAAATGGGAAGACAATGCTCAACGCCTTATCCACCATTTACGTAGGCTTTTCAGCTCTGGTTCAGAGGTGAATCGAATCTTTAAGGATTCGAGTTAACTTTGTTAAACTTGATTAAAATTTATAGCGTACACTTTATAAACTACCCGACCAGCGTTTAATATGATTTAGTGTATCTTACCAATTCTGTTTATCCCGCAGCCGACGACGATAATACAAAATCTGATATTTACCTAATTATGAGCAAGGTAACGTAAGATCTGGGCAAATGTTTAAACTTTAAAATACATGACCAAGACAACAGTTCTTTATAAAGAAACAAGAATTTATTTGAACTAATCTATGATACATGAAACTATGCTACTTGAACATGCGCACACACGCACACACACACACACATACACACACAAACATACCAACAGTTTGCAGGGTGAAAGTTAATGAAGTTCATCTAGTACTGTTTACTAGACCAAAGAAAGTCACAAGAGCAGAGTCTTGGGTGTAATCTTACGGTTTTGGTATGAAACGAGCAACATTTTCAGCAAGGTATGCAGCTTTGTTTGTATCCTTGCGTTACATTCTCATGGGGGAATCACGGCGTTGGTGCTCTGTGGTTGAGATGACGTCTTTCGGGTAAGTCCTTCGGTGAGGCTTGGTTGCCTGGTTACAGATGGCGCGCTCTGAGACTTCGTCTGTGGTTTGAGGCATCTGGCTTTATTGTAGCTTCAAGCCCAGCAAGCTTCTTGTCCCTTGCCTGGTTAAGTTCCTGCAGCTTAGTTTTACAACCTCTCCTTTATGCTCCCAAATGAGATAAGGATAAGGAGATAATGAGATAAGGAATTTGATCGAGTGTTTGCTTTTAGTTGGGGGTCTGCTCAACCCTACATAAACAATTAGCTAAATTGATCTTATTAGTAAACAGTCTCACAAACAATACTTCTGCCATAAGTATTATACAGTTAACATGTGGAAAGTGGACTTTTGTATTAGAATCTAATGAGTCATATTTGAAATCTGAAACAGTTCAGTTTCCTGCAAACTGTGGGATCTAAACAAATGTGTGTGCAGACCTCAGGTCTTAAAGAAGTAATGACAGTCTAAATGAAGACAGGACACTAAATATCCATGACCAGTGGTACCATGCTTCACTGCATAATGATGGAAGTTCCTTTTGATGTGACAAATGTGTAGAGCTCACACTGCCATCCCATAAGCTGGCACCTAAAAAAGGAACAATAGTGTACAAATAAGTACAAGTGTGACTGTTACTGTACAGTCTACCAGACTGGTAAAATAGTACTTCCATTCAACATGACTGTGCTGTGCTGGACTCAGAGCTGTGCTGGACTCAGAGCTCTGCTCTCTGCAGTGTTACTGCTGCTGGACGCACAGCTGATGCATTTACGTTTTTCAAGCAGTTTCCTACAGCAGCGTGCTCAGTGTCCAGTAACAGATAAAACACAGAGCCTGAACGCTGCACCTCATTTCTGCTGTTTAAATTTGTGTTGGTCTGCGTTTCCTCCTTAAAGTGTCAGAGTGAAACATGCAGACTCGCGGTTCAGTTTGTGAGGTGGACCGTTACAAATGCGCTAATTATTTGAACATGCTAGTTTTATATCCTCGCCACAGTGGCGATAGGCTGTGCAAAAACACCGCATTTGGCGGGAGAAATTCAAATATTGCGCCACAACCGCGGCCGCCTACACCAAGAAACCCGGAGAAAAGCACAACATGCATGCGCATGCTGCTCGGTGTTAAACAAATAAATCTCTCCTTTTACACCAGATTTAAATTATCTGTATTAACCGCGCTTACAGTAACTTACACCTTATAAAGTTGTGTATGAATGCAGACAGAGTCATTATTTCAGTAACATGTTACTTACCAGAAATTGTAAGGAGTGTTCCAGGTGCTTCTTGTCCGTTCCCACAGCAGTGTGTCCTCGCTTCTTGTCTGTGTTGTTACACCAGACTTCCCATGAGCACTTGCACAGGGTAATTTAGTCAATTATCTAAGTTTTTGTTGTTAAACATAAAGAACATGGAATTGGAATGATTGATGATTGTAGTTCTTGAAACTAATCAGTATAATTACTCCATTGCTAAATATTTTGATTGAAATGTATAAAAAATATTAAGTGCATGTAAAAAATATAATTCAGTTGGTCGAATACCAATTTCTATTAGTCAAATAAACTTCATTTATAGTGTAATTTTGAGACAAAATTCATATTTGTTTTTTAGGCATTTATTTTGATTTGGCTAACTCAAACAATCATGTATGTGATTTTTAGAGATTTTATTAAAGTAACATAACTATGAAATTTACAATGCCACAGAATAATTTTTTGGAGTGTGAGACTCCACTCCAGATCTTTCTCCCCACGCACACACCTGTCACTCAGGCACACCTGAACCCAATCAGCTAATTATTTCCCCAGCTTATAAGCGCACCAAGAGAACCTCTCAGCGCCGCAGTATCACACTAGTGTGCCTTGCGGTTTCTTTGTGTGAAATAGTTGTCTGTTTATCCTAGCCTGTTTTTCGACCCTGCCTGTTCTCCGGATTTCTCTCGTCTACGCCCCCTGGTACTTTTTTCGCTATCAGACTGATTAACGTGTATGACCTCGCATGCTCTCAGGACTTGGAATTGTACTCACGATTTGGATTCATTCACTCATGCTGCTGGATTGCCAGATACTGACTCGCCTGGAAAAGATGATTCTTCTAACCCGTTGCCTTTCCCACAACACGGATGTCGGGGACAGTGTTTGTCTCAGCTCTCGACTCAATTGCAACAAGCATGCGCTGCTCTCCCAGCTACTTCGATAACCCCGGCCCAACACGAACCTCGTCTGCCCAATCCTCAGCCATAAAATGGCGACCCTGGAACATGTCGTTCTTTCTTATCTCACTGGCTCTCTGTCTCTTCCCCACCGAACGCACCAAGGTGGCTTATATTATCACCCTTCTCACTGACAGAGCCCGTGAGTAGAGAACCGCTGTCTGGGATGCTAATGACCCTTGCTGTACCACCTTTAGCGCCTTCACTGAGGAGATGAAGAGGGTCTTTGATCATTCTCATGCAGGTCGGGAGGCATCAGGTTTCTAGATCCGCTTATGACTACGCCATAGAGTTCCGAAGATTGGCGGCTGCTACTCAATGGGACACCCAGGCCCTGTATGACACCTTCCTGAATGGCCTTTCGGAGTCAGTCAAGGACCAGCTAGTCTCCCAGCAGCTCTCTGAATACTTAAATGGCTTAATGGATCTCACAGGGCGGGTGGACCTAGCCCGGACCAGCCCAGGACCAGCATTTCCCCCGCTTCAACCACCTAAGCCAGCTCGCCAGGCGAATCCGGATCTCACTGGAGGAGCGACAATGTCGGGCCCAAACAGGGGCATGCCTTTACTGTGGGCAGCTTGGACATCTATGCCTCCAGTGCCCATTCAAAGCAAGGCCCCCCAGGGAACCTAGGCACACTGGAGGGGGCATCCCAAGTCCCTGCCTAAGGGCCGTTCACTTCTCCCTGTCATGCTCCTCTGGGATAATCATTCCTGCATTCTTCATTCCCTCGTCGATTCTGGCTCTGACCAGAATTTAATCAGTGCTTCAAAGGTCAAGGAACTGCACATGCCAATCATTCCCCTGGGATCGCCATTGTTGGTCCGAGCTCTCAATGGGATGCTCCTTCCCCCGATTACCTGGCGAACCGCTCCAATCACCCAGAGGATATCTGAAAACCATTTGGAGGTGATACGACTTCTAATCCTGTCAAAGGCTCAAGCCCAGCTAGTGCTTGGACGGCCCTGGCTCATCTGCCACAATCCACAAATAGACTGGCAGAACAACACCTTGGATGAAGTCCCCTCTGCCTAGCTCTGCCCCTCTCCAGTACCAATCTCCTCTGAGGAATTTCCTGACCTTTCCTTTGTCCCATATGATTACGTTGATTCAATTCAATTCAATTTTATTGTGGCCTCCGAGTGGCGCAGTGGTAAAAAGCGCTCGCCCTATCATCCGAAGATCGTAGTTGGAATCCCGGGTGGTGCTGTAACCTCTCACAGCCGGAGGTCTAGAGAGAGCTGATTGGCCAAGCTCTCTCAGAGGGGAGGGATGAGAGGTACTTAGTGCTCCCACATTAATCACGGCTCTACAGCCAGTCAGGGGCGTCTGTGAGCTCGCGCAACGGAGGGAGCGGACAGCGCTGTCCTCCGAGTGTGTTACCCCAACGGTGCGCGAGCAAGCAGTTCGAAAAGATGCGGTCGGCTGGCGTCACGTGGTTTTGAGGAAACACGTGATAGTCTTCGGCCCTCCCGGCTGAGTGGTAGTAGTAGCCTTAATGTGGGAGCCCCCTAGTGACTGGGAGGAATTGGACACGACTAAATTACAGGAGAAAATCGGGGAAAAATCCCCCCCAAAAAATTAAATTTTATTTGTATAGCGCTTTTAACAATCGTCATTGTCGCAAAGCAGCTTTACACAATCAAAAAAAGTTTGTATGAAATGTGAATGTATATCAATAAAAATGGTCAGATAGTCAGATAGTCCCTGATGAGCAAGCCGAGGGCAACAGTGGTAAGGAAAAACTCCCTGAGATGGCAGTAGGAAGAAACCTTGAGAGGAACTGGACTCAACAGGGAACCCATCCTCATTTGGGTAAAACAGAAGGCAGGAATTGATCTGCACTGTGTGTTAGGTGGCAGGCAGTTCAGTATAACAGTTGTCAACAGATGTTAATTGATGTTAATATGGAGTCCAGGTAGTTATTGAAGGCTCAGGTAGACTTGTAGGAAATTCCAGTCCTGAACTATGGAGCGACTGTAGCCAAGTCCGAGAAAAAGCTGTCAACATCAGTCGTGGCCAGAACGGTCTTCATAGTAGAGTGAAACTGTCCCCAGACATCAGACGCATCCCAAAGAGACTCACGGGACATCCATATGACGAGATCTCCAACCAGAAGCAGGGCACCAGGATGAGTCAGGGTCCAGAAGGCAGAGGCAGTCTGGATCAATGGCAGCTCAGGAATGACATGTGTAGCTCAGCAGAGAGAGGGAAAGAGAGAGGGGGGAGAGCAGACGAGGAGAGATAACACACACTGATCTCAGAACAGTTTTCAGCAAGTCCCGGACAACTTCTCTTCCACCACACCAACCATACGACTGTGCTATCAACCTCCTCCCCGGTACTGCCCCACCCCGGGGACGTTTCTACTCACTCTCCTAACATGAAAGGGAGGCTGTGGACAAATACATCTCAGAATCATTAGCCGCAGGTATCATCAGACCTTCATCGTCACCTGCCAGGGCTGGCTTCTTCTTCGTGGCCGAAAAGGATGGGTCCCTGTGTCCTTGTATTGATTACAGAGAGCTTAATGACATTACCATCAAGAACCACTATCCCCTACCCCTGATGTCAACAGCCTTCGACCTCCTACAGGGAGCCCAAATTTTTAAGTTTTTTTTTTAAGCCCAAAGTTGAACCTCCGCAGTGCCTATCACCTTGTGAGGATCAGGGAGGAAGATGAGTGAAAGACTGTTTTCAACACCCCATCTGGTCATTATGAATATCTCGTCATGCCTTTTGGGCTGGCCAACACCCCAGCAGTCTTCCAAGCCCTGGTCAATGACGTTCTCAGGGACTGCATCGATGTCTGTACCTTCATTTACCTGGATGACATTCTCATCTTCTCCTGCTCCTTAGAAGAACATCCAGTACATGTCTGCCAGGTACTTCAACGGCTTCTTGAGAACCAGCTCTTCGTTAAAGCTGAGAGATGTGAGTTTCATTGCAGCACAGTTTCCTTCATGGGTTTCATTATTGCCCCATCTAAGATACAGTTGGATCCTGCCAAGCTTTGACTGTGTCTGACTGGCCAGTTACAACCACCCGTAAGGATATACAGCATTTCCTGGGCTTCACCAATTTCTACAGACGGTTCATCCGGGTATAGCTTGGTAGCTGCACTACTCACCTCCATGACCTCAGTGAAGACTCAGTTTGTGTGGACAGAGCAAACCGCCAGGGCATTACTTTAGCAACGCTTCTGGTGGCCCACCATGAGGGACGACGTCCGTCACTTTGTAAGCGCTTGCAATGTGTGTGCTAGAAATAAGACCAGCAACAAACCCCCCGCTGGTCACCTCAGACCTCTGGTCTCACATAGCTCTGGATTTTGTCACCAGACTCCCCAATTCTTAGGGTCACACTTGTGTCCTCATGATAGTGGACCGCTTTTCCAAGGCGGCTCACTTTGTCCCACTGTCCAATCTCCCCACTGCTAAGGAGACAGCAGAGCTTCTGATCACTCATGTTTTTCTACTTTACGGCCTCTGGACAGACATCGTTTCGGACTGCGGAACCGCGTTTCTGGAGCTGGATGCTCCCATGTAATGAATACACACTCCTTGCCCACGTCAGCCACTGGCCTCTCTCCTTTTCAGTGCTGCCTCGGGTACCAGCTTCCACTGTTCCCCTCGCAGGAGCAGGAGGTCTCGGTCCCTTCTGTTCAAGCCTTTGTCCGTCATGCCGGAGAACATGGCGAGAAGCAAGACTGAGGATCCACCAGACCGTCTCAGCCTTCAAACAGCAAGCCGATCGACGCTGTTCCAGGGCACCGCTGTACCAAGTGGGCCAGAGGGTCATGCTATCTGCCCGTAATGTCGCCCTCAACACAATCTCGCGGAAACTATCCCCCAGGTTCCTCGGTCCATTCATGCCCATCAAGGTCATCAACCCCTGCACCGTCAGGCTTCGTCTCCCTTCCACCATGCGCCGGATAAACCCCTCCTTTCAGGTCTCCCAGATCAAGCCTGTGGTCTCTTGCCCACTGAATCAACCCACCTGCCCAGCTCCTCCTCCCCAAATTATTGTTGGTGGTGAGGCATTTTGGTGAGATTCTTGAAGGTTCGACGGCGAGGCAGAGGCCTCCAGTACTTAGTAGATTGGGAGGGCTATGGTACTGAGGAGAGAAGCTGGATTCCTTCCAGGTTTATTCTGGATCCATCCCTTTTGGATGATTTCCACGACAACATTCTAATGTACCAGCTAGAACGCCAGGTGGCGTTCGTGGGAGGGGGGGTACTGTCACGAGTCAGCTGGATCAACCCAGCACCTCCAGACCCTGAGACTCTTTCTCCCCACACACACACACCTGTCACTCAGGCACACCTGAACCCGATCAGCTAATTATTTCGCCAGCTTATAAGCACACCAAGAGAACCACTCAGCGCCGCAGTATCTCACTTGTGTGCCACACGTTTTCTTTGTGTGAAATAGTTGTCTGTTTAGCCTAGCCTGTTTTTCAACCCTGTCTGTTCTCTGGATTGCTCTCTCTTTCTGGTACTTCTTTCGCTATCAGACTGATTAACGTGTATGACCTCACATGCTCTCAGGACTCACGATTTGGATTCGTTCACTCTTGCTGCTGGATTGCCGGATACTGTTCCTCAACCTACATTTCACTTTCCAACCACTGCGACCTACGCAGGTTAGCAGCAAAAAAATCGCTAGCAAAAACCCGAGAGGACTTCTCGCGCTCAGCTTCCGGGATAGTGGAGATTCTTTCACGTCATAGCTCCGCCTCCTCCCTCATCAGTAAAGGTTTGCCCACTCTCTCAGTCACCAAGCACACACACGCGCTGCTTCTCTCCTCTGCTCCCGCTGTGCCTGTTCATCCAAGCCTCAGTGAAAGAAAAGGATTTCAACACAATTTAAGCACCATTTGTCTGCTATTGGGTTCACTCCAGTTCAGTCATCTCGCCTCTGACACAAACAAGGTCCAGGTTGTGGCCTTTTGAATCAGTCACAAAAACAATACATTGTTGTAAACCAAAGCCATCAAGGAATGAAAGTCCTTTGTAAGCCCATTTATGGTGTGTCATGGCGGACTGCACAATCACTACGTGTTTTGGGCAGCTCCGCACACCCAGCGGACAAAGTTCAAGTTCGCAGCCACCGGCAAGGCACAGGAATAGGGGCGGGGTGCAGTGATCAGGCCGGTGAGTGAAACATTAAAACAGTATAATCTAACGTCACTTCTGTATTCATTCTCTGCAGACTCTAAAAGTTCCAGAGAACACAAATCCCGAAAGTCCGGAGAATTTGGAGAAAGCCACAGCACGGCACCCCACTCTGCAGTCTTGTCTTCCACCTCCGGTGGCCCAGCTCTCTCGCTGGGTCCTGCATTATTCACTGTGTATGTGTGTGTGCACAAGACTCTAAATAAAACCACCTCAGTTTATTCAATCCATTGCAGTTCCGTACAAAACAGGAACGCTTAGCCATGATCAGAAAAAAGGAATTCTGCTTATCAACGCAGTCATAAGAAAAATATCATCACCCCCTCCACCACCTCATTCAGTGTGGAGAAATTTTGGTATGAGTAACAAAAGTGCACCCAACGCAAAGTCCCTCAACACATAAGACAAACGAGACACAGATGCAAAAATAAAATAAGGGAAAGGGAAATAACATGTGGACCAGTACTAAAATGTAGAATTGGTTTATCATTAAAAATGGGTATGTGGCAGCAAAAGGAAATGTTCAGCCCAGCAATAGGCTATGACAACATTAATTCTTGCTTACTAGACAGAATAACAGCAAATCTAAGCAGCACAGTGGCATAGATGCTTTATACCTCAAGGCTACAGGTTTGATTCCCACCTCTGGTCTGTGTGCATGGAGTTTGCATGTTCTCCCCATGTTTGGTGGGTTTCCTCACGGTACTCCAGTTTCCTCCTACATTCCAAAGACATGCAGATTATGTTAATTGGAGTTTCCAAATTGCCCACGGTTTGTGTGTATGTATGTGTGTACCCTGCCTCATGCCATAAGTCTCCTGGAATACACACGTGGACAAAATTGTTGGTACCCTTCGGTCAATGAAAGAAAAACTCACAATGGTCACATAAATAAATTTAATCTGACAAAAGTAATAATTAAAAGAAAATTCTATGAATGTTAAATTATGAAAGTCAGACATTGCTTTTCAACCATGCTTCAACAGAATTATAAAAAAAAAATAAACTCATGGAACAGGCCTGGACAAAAATGATGGTACCCCTAGAAAATACTGAAAATAATGTGACCAAAGGGACATGTTAATTCAAGGTGTGTCCACTAATTAGCATCACAGGTGTCTACAATCTTGTAATCAGTCAGTGAGCCTATATATATGGCGCCAGGTAGTCACTGTGTTGTTTGGTGACATGGTATGTACCACACTCAACACGGACCAGAGGAAGCGAAGGAAAGAGTTGTCTCAGGAGATTCGAAAGAAAATTATAGACAAGCATGTTAAAGGTAAAGGCTATAAGACCATTTCCAAGCAGCTAGATGTTCCTGTTACTACAGTTGCACATATTATTCAGAAATTTAAGATCCATGGGACTGTAGCCAACCTCCCTGGACGTGGCCGCAGGAGGAGAATCGATGACAAATCAAAGAGACGGATAATCCGAATGGTAACAAAAGAGCCCAGAAAGACTTCTCAAGAGATCCACGGTGAACTTCATACTCAAGGAAAATCAGTGTCAGATCGCACTATCCGTCGTAGTGGACTACATGGGAGACAACCAAGGAGGACACCATTGATGAAAACAAATCATAAAAAAGCCAGACTGGAATATGCCAAACTACATGTTGACAAGCCACAAAGCTTCTGGGAGAATGTCCTATGGACAGATGAGACAAAAAATGGAACTTTTTGCCAAGGCACATCAGCTCTATGTTCACAGACGGAAAAATGAAGCATATCAAGAAAAGAACACTGTCCCTACTGTGAAACATGGAGGAGGCTCTGTTATGTTCTGGGGCTGCTTTGCTACATCTGGCACAGGGTGTCTTGAATCTGTGCGGGATACAATGAAATCTCAAGACTATCAAGGGATTCTAGAGAGAAAAGTGCTGGCCAGTGTCAGAAAGCTGGGTCTCAGGCACAGGTCATGGGTCTTGCAACAGGACAATGACCCAAAACACACATCTAAAAACACCCAAGAATGGCCAAGAGGAAAACATTGGACTATTCTAAAGTGGCCTTCTATGAGCCCTGACCTCAATCCTATTGAGCATCTTTGGAAGGAGCTGAAACATGCTGTCTAGAAAAGGCACCCTTCAAACCGGAAACAACTGGAGCAGCTTGCTCATGAGGAGTGGGCCAAAATACCTGCAGAGAGGTGCAGAAGTCTCATTGACAGTTACAGGAATCGTTTGATTGCAGTGATTGCCTCAAAAGGTTGTGCAACAAACTATTAAGTTAGGGGTACCATCATTTTTGTCCAAGCATGTTCCATGAATTCTTTTTTTTTTTTTTATAATTCCGTTGAAGCATAGTTGAAAAGCAATGTCTGACTTTCATTGGTTAACATTCATAGAATTCTTATTTATTATTACTTTTGTCACATTAAAGTTATTTCTGTGACCATTGTGAGTTTTTCTTTCATTGACCGAAGAGTACCAACAATTTTGTCCACATGTGTAGGCTCCAGCCTCAGTTTGTTGTATAGTGGTATAGACAATGAGTGAGTGAGTAGGGGTCTGGGGTTGATTGCTGGAGGTTATTGAAAAAGTAGCATCTTTTTCTTACTTTCACAGAATAAATTTGATCTTTTTCTGCAATTTACCTTCTTCTTCGGCAAATACTTTTTCTGCCTGGGATTGTAGTAACATGCAATAGACCACAAATAGACACAATTTGCAGTGTTCTGTTTTTTACTAGTTTAGACTATAGGAATTGACAGCAATTATTAGAAATTTACTCCATTTTAATTGTCAGAGAATATGTCCCTGTGGCAAAAAAGTAAGAATATACTGAAGTAAGTGATGACATTTTATGAAAAATTATTCTTACTGTTTAAAGCTTCTTTTTTTTTTAAACATGTTTTATAGTTCATAGTTCACAAAGTGCTTTGTCAGTTATATTTGTTGCTCTTTATGTGTGTTTCAATAACTTTTTTAAAACATACTGCACTGTTTCTCATTCAAACAAGAGTTTGCATGAAATGTGCAATCCTAATTATTTTATTACAAATAATATGGTTTTAAGTGTAATTGACTTAATTTTTTATAACCTGATCATATTGTCTTTAAGTTGATTCTACTTAAACATTTTATTTTAATATATTTTGCTTCAATCACTCATCTCCAATGTTTAAGCCCATTCATCTTATTTACTATACTATACTTTAGGACTAAACCGTAAGATTACACTCATAAAGAAAAGTTAAGCCTAAATAGCCTAGAGTATTTGTGACAAGTTAGACTGAATCATACCAGAAAGAAAGTTGTTCTCATCTTTTGTGTGGGTCTCCTCTGGCATGGTCGTTATAGTAGCTGCTGAGAATTTCTCTGCATCTTTAGGAAAGGTAAAAGCATTGTAATATGTGCCATATTTTATTTTCAACATTGTAGGATAAGTAAAAAAAAAAAAAAAAAGTCAGGCATTTAGCCCTGGTTGTATTTATACCCTGGTGAAAGGCTTGGCAGCATATACTGTATATAAGTTGCTATCTCAAGCAAATTCCCATTCCCAGACCATCAGTGGTAAGAAGGTCTTTCCTAGCTGCATGCAAAATGGGTTGAGAAGCCAAGTACATTGAAAATTAGTGTGCAAATATTTCCCCTGTAACAGGTGTTGTGTCTGAAATTATGAGTACAACGGATTACAATGTCGAGGTTGTCAAAGAGCAGGGAACCTCCTGGAAACCAAATAAAATGAGAGACAAAGCCTAGCCCCTTTTCAGGCCAGTGAGATGAATGTTACACCCTCTGCACCTATCCCCCATGTCTGCAGGATTAAGATCCTGACTTTGTCTACCCAGAGGACTTGAATCAGTCCCAGTTGTGGTTTTAGTTGTTAAATGTCAGAACTGATTTAGGCAAGTCTAGCTGTTAGCACTGCAAGCACATCATCTATAGCAATTAACTTCTCATCATTATCTTTTTCCACTTGTTGAATCTGAGCAAATTATGATTAGAGGTAGCATCACTGCTTTTACAAAAGTATCTTTAACCAAAACACAACATGAGGCAATCAACAAATTGGCATGACTAAGAACTAAATCCCTAAGCTGTCCAGCTGATCATGTGACTCCCTCCAGTACCCTTTTTTTTGAGCATGTTAACCTGTTGCTTGAGGATTTTATAAGAAATGTTGAAGGTAATCTATTTGTAAATATGCTGTTTAAAGCAAAAAGCCATAAATATACCACAAATTTAAATCTATCCCCGTGTGTTTCTGCATGTTACACTCGAATACTGAAAATGCAAAATGTCAAAGTGCATTACAGTTAAACCTTGGGAGGAGGGAGGGGCTACTGTGTAGGACAAATTTAACATGGAACCATGCTAATGACACTTGCACATGCACATACATTAACTGAATCACTGCTTTCTGGCAGAGAGAGACTCTGGATCTTTAACAAGGAATCTCTCTAATGACACTTGCTTTTGCTTTATGCGCACGCACACAATGTTATAATAAACAGTACAGTCGTGGCCAAAAGTTTTGAGAATGACACAAATATTAGCTTTCACAAAGTTTGCTGCTAAACTGCTTTTAGATCTTTGTTTCAGTTGTTTATGTGAAGTACTGAAATATAATTACAAGAATTTCATACATTTCAAAGGCTTTTATCGACAATTACATGACATTTATACAAAGACTCAGTATTTGCAGTGTTGGCCCTTCTTTTTCTGGACCTCTGCAATTCGACTGGGCTGCTCTCAATCAACTTCTGGGCCAAATCCTGACTGATAACAACCCATTCTTTCATAATCACTTCTTGGAGTTTATCAGAATTCGTGGGTTTTTGTTCGTCCACCCACGTCTTGAGGATGGACCACAAGTTCTCAATGGGATTAAGATCTGGGGAGTTTCCAGGCCATGGACTCAAAATTTCAATGTTTTGGTCCCCAAGCCATTTAGTTATCACTTTTGCCTTATGGCACGGTGCTCCATCATGCTGGAAAATACATTGTTCTTCACCAAACAGTTGTTTGGATTGTTGTTTGGATTGTTGGAAAAAGTTGCTGTTGGAAGGTGTTTTGGTACCATTCTTTATTCATGGCTGTGTTTTTGGGCAAAATTGTGAGTGAGCCCACTCCCTTGGATGAGAAGTAACCCCACACATGAATGGTCTCAGGATGCTTTACTGTTGGAATGACACAGGACTGATGGTAGCGCTCACCTTTTCTTCTCTGGACAAGCCTTTTTTCAGATGCCCCAAACAATCAGAAAGTGGCTTCATCCGAGAATAAGACTTTGCCCCAGCAGTCCATTCGCCATACTTTTTGCAGCAGATCAATCTGTCCCTGATGGGTTTTTTTTTGGAGAGAAGTGGCTTCTTTGCTGTCCTCCTTGACATCAGACCATCTTCCAAAAGTCTTTGGCTCAATGTGCATGCAGATGCGCTCACACCTGCCTGCTGCCATTCCTGAGCAAGGTCTGCACTGGTGGCACTCCACTCCCGCAGCTGAATCCTCTTTAGGAGACGATCCTGGCGCTTGCTGGACTTTCTTGGACACCCTGAAGCCTCCTTAACAAGAATTGAACCTCTTTCCTTGAAGTTCATGATGATCCTATAAATTGATCTTAGTAACCACAATATCCTTGCCTGTGAAGCCATTTTTATGCAACGAATGATGGCTGCACGATTACTGAAATGATCTGAGCAGGTTCTTTAATGACAGCAATGAAATGCAGTGGAAAGTTTTTTGGGGGATTAAGTTAATTTTCATGGCAAAGAAGGACTATGCAATTCATCTGATCACTCTTCATAAAATTCTGGAGTATATGCAATTTGCTATTATAAAAACTTAAGCAGCAACTTTTCCAATTTCCAATATTTATATAATTCTCAAAACTTTTGGCCACAACTGTACACGTGCGCACTGATTTTGACGATACAATGGGAAATGATTACCCATAATCCTGCAGCGCATGTGAGAGAAGAACCATTGGCTCAGTTGTGATCATGTGACACTTGGCAGACAAAGCGCATGCATCAAAAGACAAAAAGACAAAGCTCGTATATCAAGCCAAAGCTTGTTTATTAACTTAAAATGTATTTCAAATTTTTATTCATCTTGCAAAATACTCGCAGAGTATTAGATTGCAAGTCACTTAAGACAGAGAAAGTCACTTGCAATCTAATGTACACGAAAGAATTATTAAATACACTGGTACTTAGATTAGGTTTACTAAGTAATTTCTTGTTGCAAAGTCATGAATATAATTTTTTTTAAACTTTTTTTTCCCCCTTGACTTTGATAACCCGACCTGGCCTGGCCAGACTATATTCAGGTAGCATCACATTTTACTTCCAGAATAGACAAAGAGAGAGAGAAAGAGAAAGAAAGAGAGATGCATATAGAGAGACATGTCTCTGGGGTTAACGCATGTCTCCTTTCTCTGTCTTAAATGGCGGCTATAATTAAGCCATTTTCCAGCTCACTGGTCTCTGCCCTTGTCACTGTGCTCAGGGGAATGTGAGCTAGAGAGACAGACCAATAAATCGTATTAGATCATGGCACTATGTGGAATAAAAAAGGATGAGAAATAGGAGTGATGGATATATGCTGCAAAGAAAAAACAGGAGGAAAAGGCAGACACTGCTGACAGGGAAACATCACTTTTCTGACCTTTAGTGCCTCTCATTAAGGCCTGGGTTTTATACAAAGTATCTAAAAATGAGGGCATTAGAGTTTTGGTTGTCTCCATCGACTTCTTTCATATTGTAATACTGGCAATCTTAGAAAGTGCTAATGGAAACATAAGTGTTTACATTCTAACTAATGCTCTCTTAAAAGTAGGTCATTAAGCGTGTGGAGAAGTGAACAGGGGAATAAATAATTATAAGAGAGTAGAGTGCCTGTTGTGCCTGTTGCCCTGCAGTATTTTATTGGGCAATTCATCTAAACTTAGAATAATTAGAATCTGAATAGAAATGTGCTATAAAAATGTCTGTTTTTTCTACCCAATATAAACAAACAAAAAAAACACCTAGAGGAAAAAGTGACCTGATATCCAGTACAGAATGTGTTTCTATTTCCATTATAAGATACCACTACATTGCCTGGCCAATTTAATTGGCTTGGATTTAAATATGCAAATGCCCCCTGCATCCCTGAATACAGGATAAAGCGGTATAGACAATGATATAAGAAAGTGAGATGAGTTACCATGTGGGTCAAATCAAGCATGATCCATCACAAATGTATCTTTTATATGGGTCCTGGGCCCATATTAACTAAGGGACTCAGGATCACTACTAGGAATTGCGCTCAAAGTTTTTTTTAATACTTAAAATCTGCCCAGCTCAGAAAAAAACATTAAAGTTGTTTAGGAAGCTTCCTACTCTTTTTTTCAGCAAGGAGTAAGAGTCTGCACCAAGGAATTCCATACGAAAGCGTATGATGTCACATTTTACACCACTAAGACTGCACATTATAGTTGGTGCTGTAGTTGATAGATGTAGTGTTTTTTTTTTTTTTTTGTAGTTTTAAAGCAAAATGGTGAAATCAGCACCAATCATGTGAAAGCTTTATGCACATAGACAAAACTTATAGATCCATGACTCAGCTGCATGGTGTTATACTAATCAGACTGCTCTAATCACAACTGTTTCAAGCCACTATAATAGAGCTGTGTAGGACTTTCATATAATCTGTTCGAAATTATTTTGAAAAAAAAAAAACAGAGAGAGGATAAAGTAATTAAGGGAAAATTCTGCCCTACACTCATCTCTAAAGGTAAAAAGTGAGTGAACGACAATTTATGAAATCATCAATGCCACACACAATGCTGCACATACTCCTGAGGACTGTGAAAAACAGGGGAATTCTCTATTAATTAAGTGATGCTCATAACAGAGAATCTCTAGGAAAAGAAAGTTGTGTATGCTCAAATAATTGTAATGCTTAAAATGTACATATAAATATGATTCTTTTGTGTACCATGGATAATGCCCACTCGGTGAATGTAGCTCGTTTGTTGTTAATTTCATGCTGCATGGTGGGGAAATTTATGAATCTGCATATGATCCATGGTGCTGTAAAAGCAAAGTCTGACATCTGACATTGTTGCCTGGGTCATTGTTTCAATGCTGCATCTAGGCTATTATTATAACAACAGAAAGTAGCAGTCAGCTGCGGAGCCAGCAAAAAAAATCTTTGTTAATGGACCAATTACATAACTCATGCGATGTTAAAAAAAAAAAAAAAAAGGATTACATTTTTTTCAAAATTTATCTTTTATGAGTTCTGTGTTGCTTCCTCCTCTCTCTCCTCCGTGCCTAAACACTATTCTGAACACTGCTCCTAAGCAGGACACCTTCAGAGCTTACCTATATTTTGGTGGAAATAGGAGAGATTTCCTACTTTGAGAATGTTCAGAAATAGATCTTATTCCTACTTCTATAAATAGGAAGAAGTAGGAATAAAAATAAGAAATAGGACCAAAATTGCGTCACTCTGAAAATGTTTGCAATTTCTTACTCTGAGACACTGTTGGGCGTTTTCACACTGGGGTCCCGGATCCGTTTCCGAGTACACTTGACCCCGGGACCAGCAGATTTTTGTTTGTGAGAATGCAATCGTTCCGAATCGTTCCACGCTCAGGAACGAATCCCTGGACCGATTGCAGGGGTGGTCTCGGGAACGCATGAATCGTTCCCGAGACCACCTCTGCAATCGGACCAGGAATTCGTTCCTGAGCGTGGAACGATTCGGAAGGCGGGACAGAAGTACGCGCTAGTGCTCAAAAAAGGAAGTGACGTAATTCCAGTTTGACTCTGTACACAAACAAACGTGGCTGCTGAAGAATCTCTGTGAAGTAACGCCAAAGGTCAGTATTTGCTAGAAATTTAGACGGACGAAAATATCCAAAGATAATCGGACACTAGGGGTGCTCCGATTAATCGGTCGGCGATCGTAATCGGCCGATAATTGCTTTGGGATGATTGATCGGCGCTCTCTATAATGGTCGATATAGAGAAGCCAGTCAGATGACGCTAAACTCGCGAGATATTTTTTTTTGCGCGCTGCTAAAATGGCTTCACCGGTTTGGCAATTCTACGTGTTGTGTGAAAAAGACAATACATTAGCAATCTGCAACCTGTGTAACAAGCCAATTACACAAGGCGGGAAGCACCCAAAGCATTTTAACACCACGAACCTCATCAGACATTTGAAGGTTAGTCACATAAAGGAACACGATCAGACTGCAAAGTTGTCTAGCGCCAAGAGAGCGGGAGAGTTCAGCAACTCGCGCGCCGCCAGTCACTCAGCTGTCGGTAATTCACCTATTTCACCTACGCGGTTTCGCTCAGTGGCCATAAGTACGGTTCATCATGAGTCACCACGAGTTTTGGCGCTGTGATTACGTTTCCATCTTTCCACGCAAAAAATTAAACATGTCTTTTAACATGTAATTTTTTTAAAAAAATTTTAAACATGAAAAATTAAACGTTTAATTTTTTGGCGCCCTCGTGGATGCTTGCAGACCTTGCAGAACTTCCGGCGACTCACGTCCTACTTCCCTGCTGAAAAAAAACAGCATAGACCAGATAGCTGGTGACCAGCTTGACCAGCATGTGTTTTGTTTTGGTGCTGGTATGCCGGTATACTGGTGACCAGCATACATTTTGCTGGTATGCTGGTGACCAGCACACATTTGTCAAGCTCTAAGCTGTTCCCAATTACTAACCAAGCACAGGCTCTATGTGCTATGCGCGTACGTACAGCAGCACTGAGCCATGCAGTGCAGAGTTAAACACACTGCGGCTCTAGCAGCACACAGCGCGCGGAGCGATACTGAAGTGAGGAAAAGATAAACAATAGGATAAAAACCATCCAGTGTTATCGAGTCGGAACCCCTCTGACCCACAACAACATCTACCTTCATCATCCGAACCGGACAACGTGGAGCCTGGTCCAGCATGGTCCCGATGATCCATATAAGCTCCACACACAATTTCATGTTATCTGTGATTGCTGTGTCACAATTGAAATGTTGGAAAAACGTCATTTGTACAAGCTGTTATGGCTGCAACTTTCAACTAATTTCTTGCTTTATACTTTCTTGCAGACAGGAACTGGAGGAAACACAGACTGAGACCTTTGACAGTAGCACAAGACCAGCTAACAACAGAAGAAAGAAGCAAAACCTAACGTGCAAGAGCAGGAGACTCATAATGCCTGCATGAAATTTTTAATTTAAATGGAAGAGCGCTGACTACAGATACAGAGGAATGAACATCAAGAGATCGAATAGGACGTTGATGCAGACGGTGGACCAACTGTTAATTTCATTAATACACACCCTCTGGCTATGCAAGTACAAGTAAATATAAAAATATACTACATTTTAATGTTTATATTTTTGTCCTATTTGACAGCTACTTTTGTTACAAAATGTACTTTTATTATATTTTTATTTAATAATGTTTAATAAAACATTTTGCATTCTATCCAGTACTTTGTCTCTATTTCAAATCCCCCACACTCATCTTGGATTTTACAGTATACATTTATTTTTACATTTACAAAAATACAATATAAACACACGGCACACAAAACATGTTAAACACTGAACATTGATGCATTGTGGGGTTTTAAGAAGAAATTAAGAAGTTTCAGCACCTCAGCTATGCTTGAAAATCTACACATAGCAAGGTAAGGAAAAAAGAGCACAAACATCTCTCTTGTAGGTATGTTGTCTTCTTAATAGGAGAATTTAGTAGCCATTCCTGGTCTCTCCTGGTCACAAGTAGGGCTGCAACAACTAATCGATAAAATCGATAATTATCGATAATGAAATTCGTTGTCAACGAATGCCGTTATCGATTAGTTGGACTGCTCACGTTACTGAGGAGCGCGACCACAAGATGCACAAATACACAGATAAACAGCCGCTTGCGCAATGGAGGTTACAGAAGCGTCTGCAAGAAAAAGCGCGCGCCTATGGCGTTATATTCCTGCCATATGGGAAGCCAAACACATCAAAAGTGGGACGAAACCGCGGCACCCGATTGAGCCGCTCTGGGTTGGTCCACGCTGCGCGATCCACTGGGCTGCACAAATAAACCAGTTCATTTCTGCGCTGTCCAGATTGTCGCGCTGCGCTGTCCGTTGGGCCGCGCAGATATTTGGTCCGTCCAGGGCGGCTCAATCGGGTGCCGCCGTTTCGTCCCACTTTTGATGTGTTTCGCTTCCCATACTGCCACAATTCTGAGCGCGTGGTTTGACTTTTGAGAACAGACAAAGCACTCTATGCGAGTGCAGTGTCTGCGCGCTCAACAGCTCGATTCTGCGCATGCAATGTCTCCCCTGCTCGCTTAACATGTTCTTCGCGCACGCGTGACTTCTTGATTCTGTGTGTGCTCCACTGCTCGCTCAACATGTTTTCCGTGCAGGCGCGACTTTGCCTTCACGCTCAAGCATCATTTATTTTCTGTGCGCGCTCGACTCTACCTGTACGCTCGCTCAATTTTGTCCAGTCTTACGAAACAGCCACAAAACCAGCCAATCACAGACTTCCACACACTACTTATGATTGGCTGTTTCTTCTCTATCAGCTGGCAATATCTGCAATTATTGCTAAAATGCTGTATTTTGCCACACGGAGAATTAACAGGTGTCTCACAGTTCATGACCCGAGCGGGCGTTTCTTCTTCTTTCTTAGTTTTTTTCCCGCGAAAAACAAACCAACTACCTCTCTACCAACACCTACTGTTTCCGGTTGTGTAAATACGCAAGTGTGCCCGGGATCACAATCGCTATTACAGTGTGAACGCAGACCTACGGGGGAGATTGTCGAGGGGGAGAAATCGTGCTCGGGTACGGAACGGAACAGATCGTTGCCAGCGTGAAAACGCCCTTAGTCAATACAGACCCTGGTTTCTATTGTCCTCAGACAGACACAGGCTTAGACCTGGCTTGGTCTACAAGGCGACGAGGCTAGTGTATCATGCAATCAACCTTTTTAACTCTTGCAGCTAGAACCAAATTATACTTCTTGGTGACAGAGGCACCTGTGTGTGCCTGACATCCACACTCTCCACTCTTGACAATTTTGTGCATGAGTGGATGTGTGTATTGTATATTATATATTGTATATTCAACATTGATCAATTTTATCAGTTATATTTTATATACAGTATATTAGATGGACAAGTTCCACACTACTCGAAACTTCAGTCTGTGGGAGCCCATAAAAGATTTTTTTTTTTTTTTTCAGGCAAAGTGGTTTCATAAAAAGTGATGAATTTCTGAAGCAAGATGGATACTTTTCATACACTTCAACACTAATATTTGAGTAAATGGATGCCATGGGTATAAGTATGAAACAATACAACGTGTCACCTGTATCAGTTTCTGCTTTGCCGCAGGGCTTTGAGTGAGAGTAATTTTCCTTAAGTCCCTTGATTGAAGACAGTTATAACCACACTTGTAGAGAGTGAACACATTTAAGTACATTTTTATGATGAATGAGAACCAGCCCAATAATGGCACTGTTGGGTTAAGAGACAAAACATCAGAGATACAATGATATGTGAAGGCTGAAAAAAACCTTCCATCTGTATGGTATTATTGTATTATGCCCCAAGTCTCAGGTGGACATAAAGTCTCTATTAACTTGCACTCTAGAAAAATAACATAAAACTTATTTGGGACAGGAACTGTGCAGAAAAAAAGTGAAGAAAATCCAGCTTGTACTGTAACTAACACACACAAGGTTGGTTCCACACACACACACACACACACACACACACACACACACACACACACACACACACACACACACACACACACAATAACATGAAGGTGAGTACATGAAGTGTTTGAAGAGCTCCCTCAGCTAATGCATCCTCTGTTTATATCATAATATTGTTTCCAGTCTCCACTGAACATAATATGTCCCTCTTGACTGAGAATAAATGTCTTTCATTAAACAGCTTCACTCTATACTGTATATAACGATAACACCAATGAAAGGATAGCACTTATGACAAATTTGAAGCTTGACTTTATTATATATTTCATTATACTTACTGACTAGGAGTATAAAAATGTTTCACTATGAATTGCTACACCAACATAACATAACTAGACTGATTGTTAACTAAATGTTCTATTTTATAACACAAGGTATGATAAAGTACTTTGAACTGACTGACAGAAATAAACATAATTTAACAGAGACATCTGGACTGCACCAGTACTGACCTGACATTAAGGCTGAGCTTGTAGAGTGTGTATGTATCTCTGGATGTGATGCAGCCAGACTCGGTGGAACAGACCTGGAGGCTAGCCCGAGCATGAAAAAGTCACTTAGGCCTTGGTAGTTTGTGGATACATTGTTTTCTTTCTGTGCTAATGATCGTATAGCCTGTAATACATAGACACATTAATATCATGAGGTGACCTAATGTACACCCTGGATGGTAACACAAGCACACAAACTCACAATTCCTTTTACACACTCACACTATTAGCATTTTCTAAAAGTCAATTAGTCCAACCTGGAGAAAACCCAATGTGTACAGAATATAATAGAGAATGAACATTTCCATACATGCACAATTTGATGAGAATCACAGGATTTGGACTAGTAAATAGTGCATTTCATACAAGATTGGGGCTATATATACATATAATTAAATGACATTGGTATGCCAACATTGTTCTGACTTGTACATGCAGCCATATCTCACTGGGTTTTTTTTTTACATATATATAACTACCAAACAGTTGCGTAATTTGCATACTATGTCTGTTTTTACAGTGTATATATATATATATATATATATATATATATATATATATATATATATGGCATGCCGTTTAGGAAAATATTCTTGAGAGAACTTAATGAAAACTCTGAATATATTGAATGAAACGTGAGAATATTGAATGGATTCCGAATATATTGATTGAAAAATATATATATTGAATGAATTCTGAATATATTGAATGAACTGTGAGAATATTGAATGGATTCCGAATATATTGATTGAAAAATATATATATTGAATGAATTCTGAATATATGGATTGAAAAGTCTGAATATATGGTATGAAAAGTCTGAATATATGGAATGAAAAGTCTGAATATATGGAATGAAAAGTCTGAATATATTGAATGAAACATGACGTCATCGAAACACAGCGCCATCTATAGAAAGGATGAGTGAGTCGGCGAGAAACTTGGTTGCTGCAATTGTGAGAAATGAAGAGATGGTGAACACATTGATGAGTGCGTGTCCGACCCAAAGTGGTGGCACAAGCAGCACTCAGTATCAGACGACGGATGAAGAAATATATTCGCTATTTCACCGCGGAAGACCGGTGTTATGCGCTAAAATGCCCCCCTGCCACAGATTGCACCCCTACATAATCTCTATCAAATATTATATTACAACATAAATTCATAGGTTTATTGTTATCAAATATGATATAACTATTGTAATTAACCCTTGGCACGTGACAGGTGTCGAGACCATGAATACAAATTCTCATATAATGTTTTTTTTGTGGCACATTTATTTTACAGGGATTTGTCATGCAATACAAAAATGCTTGCACTAAATAAATATTTATGATGAAAAAATTAACGAAATGATTTTCATTATTAAATAAGCAATATCAAAAATACATCTTGTATATAAAAAAATAATAATTTATATTTTTTCCCTATACTACATGTCATTTTTTATAATGCTTATTTTATAATCAAATCCATTTGGTCTAATTTGTAATTTCTAAATCATAAACCTATAAATTTCTGTTCTAATATAATATTCGACGGAGATTAAATAGGGGGGGGGGGTGCAATCTGTGGCAGGGGGGCATTTTAGCGCATAACACCGGTCTTCCGCGGTGAAATAGCGAATATATTTCTTCATCCGTAGTCTAATACTGAGTGCGGCTTGTGCCACCACTTTGGGTCAGACACGCACTCATCAATGTGTTCACCATCTCTTCATTTCTCACAATTGCAGCAACCAAGTTTCTCGCCGACTCACTCATCCTTTCTAAAGATGGCGCTGTGTTTCGATGACGTCATGTTTCATTCAATATATTCAGACTTTTCATTCCATATATTCAGACTTTTCATTCAATATATTCAGACTTTTCATTCCATATATTCAGACTTTTCATTCAATATATTCAGACTTTTCATTCCATATATTCAGACTTTTCATTCAATATATCAGTTTTCAATCCATATATTCAGAATTCATTCAATATATATATTTTCAATCAATATATTCGAATCCATTCAATATTCTCACAGTTCATTCAATATATTCAGAGTTTTCATTAAGTTCTCTCATGAATATTTTCCTAAACGGCATGCATAATTATATATATATATTTTATATATATATATATATATATATATATATATATATATATATATATACACACACACACACACACAGGGGTTGGACAATGAAACAGACTTCCATGGTCCTTCCCTTGTATATATATTGTTATTCATTTCATATTTTTGCATATTTTTCATATTCTGTCTTAAGTCTATGTTGATATATATCCTTTTTTCTAACATGTTTCTTTACTGTGCATATAACAATAAAACTTGAAACTAAGTAATGTTACTGCAACATCAAGACAAATAAAATGGTCTGCTGGGTTAGTTAGAGTATTAGTATATGCCATGTTTAATTTATTTTGGGAATTTTTGTCATATAAGGGACACTTTGATGCACTTTAATCCAGATGACCACAAACAAAAAGCACCAGGTGATCAATAAGAGTGGTGCTTCACTTCCATGACACTTTGTCATTGTTATTTAAATGGGGCATGAAAATAGTCAATTTGATACAAAGTGGGTTTAGATGAGATAAATACCAAAAGAACATGAGCCTGATAAAAGACGAATGGTCTCTGACTAGATATTTAATTATTATTTTAGCTTCTTTCTCCCACTTGCTCACTGAGTAATTTATTCCAAAATTAAATATTATCTTAGTGGGCCCTGCCCATGGTTTACACGCCAGGAGAGACTACAACTACACAATATTAGAGAATTATTTGCATAAACCAACAGATACCCAAAAACATTACAGAATTAGCAATACTAGTGGAATGAGACTTGATTCAACATAGAAGATACTGTACATACTGTACTGCACATATACAATATTTAGTAGAACACTGATTCAATTCGTTTTGTCTCACTGTTAGTTTCTGCCATTTCAATCCAGGTTTTTCATGTGAACATTCTCACTTTCTATCATCACAGAAGAACTGAAGCACATTGTAGTGGAACTAAGACATTTGCTTTTCTCACCAGGGATGGTTTGGTAAAGAGGCCTGACTCCTCGTTCTTCGGGTTTTGAGAATGAAAAGAAACGTCTGCAGTGGGGAACAGAGATAGAGCAGAAGAGGACAGGTTTCTCTCCCCTCCTTCCTTCATGTCTTGCAGTGCATCTCTCCTCATTTCTTCATCGGAAGAATCTTCATCAGTGGGCATTATGCCAATGCTGTCACTTGACATATCTGAATCTGCACAAAACAGCATTTTTTAAAACAGTGCTGTGAAAAATTATTTGCCCCTTTCTTTTTTTATTTCTTTTTTTTTTTGCATATTTGTCACACAATATTAAAATGAATTTAATATTACACAAAGATCCAGAGTAAACACAAATAGATACAAATTATAGGGGCTAATGCAGCACAAACAAGCTGCCAACAAAGTTTTTTTTTTTTTTTCCCCCGATTTTCTCCCTAATTTAGTCGTGTCCAATTCCTCCCAGTCACTAGGGGGCTCCCACATTAAGGCTACTACTACCACCACTCAGCCGGGAGGGCCGAAGACTATCACGTGTTTCCTCCGAACCACGTGACGCCAGCCGACCGCATCTTTTCGAACTGCTCGCTCGCGCACCATTGGGGGCGGCGTAGCACACTCGGAGGACAGCGCTATCCGCTCCCTCCGTTGCACGAGCTCACAGACGCCCCTGACTGGCTGTAGAGCCGTGATTAATGTGGGAGCACTATGTACCTCTCATCCCTCCCCTGTGAGAGAGCTCGGCCAATCAGCTCTCTCTAGACCTCCGGCTGCGAGAGGTTACAGCACCACCTGGGATTCGAACTAGTGATCTCTGGATGATAGGGCGAGCGCTTTTTACCACTGCGCCACTCGCTGCCAACAAAGTTAATGCTGGCCATGACAGAAAGGTATCAGAACATCTAGTCCATCAGCTAGACATACACAGGGCAAAGCAGGCAAAGAATTCAAGCTTGTTGATCCAGCTTTCCCAGATCCCAATCCAATTGAGCATTTGAAGGATGGCGGCAGGACATAAAAATACCATTTTTTCCTGATTTCTGGGATGTGCTGTAATGTCTTATACAAGGATGTTAGCAGCGGATTATCAGAAGCCTCTGTGGATCTGACAGCATGGTATTTCTATATTGTTCTGTTTATGTATGAAAAGTTGAGACTCTCTAGTATTTTATTCTCACCCAAAACTAAACCTTCACATTGTATAGCATTGTTATCCTCTTTGAAAAGGTAAACCTGGAAACAAATAAGTAAACCTGGAGACAAATAGCCTGATGCACTTAACACCATTATACTGATTTAAATGCTCATCACACAAGGAATTGTTCATAACTTTCCAACTCTATGTGATTTTTGTCAGCAGGATATCACATTTATCTAACAAAGCACAAAAACCTAAGTTATTAACAAAGACTGCCCTTTCATTTTTCTCTATCCCTTTATTTGTTTAGTTTCTGTCTCTCTTTCAAGAATAAGTTCAGCTTGGAAAACCATTTACATTTAGCCTTTTGCCAGGTCCTCTCATCCAAAGCAAATATACTTTGCCCTTACCTACTTTTCATTAGCATGTTTGAATCAACTATAAAATGATCCCATAACTATCAAGAATATCAACAACAGAGAAAACAGGGCATACCAAGAAAATGAAATAATCAATACACCACGTGCTGCCAGAAAACAATCTTATTATTATTATTAATAATAATAATAATAATAAAATGTTCATCATCTTATGTCTGTCTGTCTAGTAGTAGTAGTAGTAGTAGTAGTAGTAGTAGTAGTAGTAGATCAAAGCATTTCACATATTTTCCCTGAATCTGTATGGGTTTCCTCTAGGTTCTTGAATGTCCATCTTCCAAAACCAAGCCTACTGGGAAACTTGCCACTGCGTTTCCCCTAGAAATTCTTGGCTCCAAAATGAAACAATGCATTACTATAGACATGCCAGTAAATGACAAGGTACACAAAAAAATTTAATTGTAACCAAAATGTACTTCTTAAAACACAAGAGAAAACCAGAGAATTTCCATGCTTTGCAGTGTACTGGTAATATAGTCTTGATGCCCTCAAAAGGTAGAAAACAAAACTTTCGGGATGTGTTATTTATCTTAAAAGTAATGGCCACTAACTTTGGGGTATTTTCTCTCTCTCTCTCTCTCTCTCTCTTTCTCTCTGCCCCAAACAACAACAGCTTGAGGCCTGCATGGTCCCACCAGTCAGCAAGAAAGGCTTAAAGGTCCTGCTGTTTGAGAACAATGCAGTGTATGTGTGCTTCTTAGTCAGTATATGTGTGTTTCTTTGCATGTCTCAAGTCAGCAGAGTCCCTGCTGTGCTGTGTGCATATCCACATTTCAGCCTCCACTGTCAGGAGCCCCAAGTGATGGTGTTGATAAGGTTCCTGCCTTGTATTCCTGTGGTTTTCTCAGTGTGTAATTGCCTGGCTTAAAGTTATGGTGCATTGGGCATTTATTTAATGCCCTAATCGATATCTAAAGGAAAAAAAGGCCTTTATTGCATCATTGAAATTAACTTTGGCAAGCAAGCAGGGAAAGTAACGACAGCATGTGGAATCCAGGACATTAATAAAACAATGCACATATTTGCAGATTTTGATTTTGCCAAGTCAACATTTCGGATAGCTACTGTATTTAAATTATATATTAAAACATGACTACATTGTTATATCTCTCTATTATTCTTTATTTTTTACAAATAAAAATAATTGTATTGTAAAATATTTTCTTGGTATTCTAATCTCATTTGTTTTATAATAAAATCTAAATATAGTATGACAATAATACAGAATATCACTAAGTAGTAAGGACAACCGGAGGCTAACTATACTTACTTGAGCTTAGGTGAAGAGAAGGTGAGCTTTGTAGGATCTCCGTCAAAGATGATGACAATCCTAAAGGAACAACATATGATTCCACATCATCTGAGAATGACTGCTCTGCAGACAAAGGTGATTTCTGAAGTTCTGAAGGTTCCTGGGACTGTGATGGAGTGTTATCGATTTGGCTCTGAGAGGAAGATTTAATAGAGCATGGGGTCATACTTTTAGATCTGATATGATAGAGATCTGAAGGTGTTGGACTCAATTCTAGTCTGGAGGAAATGGAAAATCCTGCCAAGGGGCATTGAAATGATGTGGAAGGCAAGGGGTCCTCGGATTGGGGGAATGAAAATGTATCTAAGCTCTGTGTTGATGTGGACAATGACAATGGTGAGTTGGGAACTTCATTGTATACAGTGGTACACCGGTCTCCTGGAGAATGTGTGTTAAATTTTGACATGAAGGAAGCAGGAAATTCTGCCGATGAGGAAGTCAGTGGACTGTGGGATTGCCGAGAAAGAGATAGGGAGGAATCCCAGTCTATTGCTGACTTGGATTGGGATAAAAATGGCCCTTTAGGCATCAGTGGTTTGTGGATTTCATTGGGTCTTGGTGATAGTGCACTTTGAGTTTTGTGTGATTGTGGGATCTGACTAAACATTGTTTCATTATCAGATTTAAAACATTTTTGTAAAATGCTGAGTGACTCAACCTCCTTTTGTGCTTCTTGAAGTGTGGTTTCCTTATATTGTTCAGTAATTAGCATTTCAGAGCCTATTAAAGTGTTGGTATCCACAGATTTTTGGAAGTTATGGAACGTAAGTGATGACAAGCGCTGGTCAGATGGTTGTGATTGTAAGGATGATTCCTTTGACCCACTCAGAATGATTTCATTAGCGAGTATTTGGGATTTTTGTATGAGTGGCTTTGTTGAATTTAGAAATCTTTCTTTGGCTTGGGAAACCATTGCTGAATCATCTTCTCTTTGACTTATTCTGTGGGAAAAATACAGATAAACCTACATCAGAACCAAGAATAAAAATAGGAAATGAAAAACAAATAGCAGTAAATATAGCTTTGGGAAATTTTGATCTGAGCATGTGTCAGTTGTCTAATCTTCCCCAGGTTGATCTCCTTTGTTTTCACTACAGTATATTAGAATTTTGTTCTACAATTCACATGCCACTTATTAATTTTCAATACAATCTGCATCCATTATGATCAAATATGATCTGTAGCCCCCTGTGACATTTCCCAATTGTACATCCATGTCTTATTACCCAAGTTCCATTCTTTGTGTGGTTACCGGATCTCTGTACCTCATCACATTCACACAAGTGTAGATTACATTATATTTTGCATGCATCAATGCATATCAGACATCCAGCAATAACATTTTACACTTTATGCTATAAACATTTGACTGTTTTAAGCTAAAATAATTGTACATTATACTGTATACAGTATGTTTTTCATTACCTTATAAAAGTTATTTATAAGTATACATAGAAAGAAAAGTAAATTAATACACAAATGATACAATTACTAAAGCAGATAAATTAAACAAATTCCAATACAAGTTTTGTTTTATGTCTTCAGTTCATTGTGTGTTTGCATTAAGATGCATTGCTATTTCATATAGGGGATTTTAAAAAAGAATTGAAATATACCACTGAGATAAAATTCATGATACAAGAAGAGCCATACTAAAAAAGTTGTTTCTGTTGTTAAATATGTCTTTTTTTCATGTAGCATGACTCACTTTTTATCATCTCTTAGCTTGACTCCAAAGGAAATATCCACCAGAGGGTCACCTGCTGTCTGGATAAAATTAAAACCACAAAACAACTGATGGAAGAAATCTGGACTTCAAAAAGGAGATTAAAATGTAAATGCATAGCTTATAGCCAAACACCAGTTAGATATTGGATATCTCAATGCCTACAGGTGATACGAGCAGCAGCCCCAGAGAGCACACAATTACCTCATCTATCTCTGTGATACTCAGGCATGATTTGAAAATGTTATTCACTTTTTCTGCTTCTGCTGAGCAGGAGACAGCAAAAAGAGAGATGCAGTAACGGTGCAGATCCATCTCTTCAGCTGAAGCACATATTAAAGAGAGAGAGATTATGTGACAAGTGAAGTTTGATGGATATTTCATCAAAGTAAAATATAGTCAGTGCAAAACTAAGGTAAAAGCAACACAGACAACACAGTTGATACAATAGGGATCCAATAATGCAACTATATATATATATATATATATATATACACATACACTCAGTTAGTGTATATTTACAGGGTTTTGCAAAAGTATTGACCCCTTGGACATTTCTGCTTATGTAGTGTGACAAACAAGAACTGATATTGGTGTAATTAGAATTTTTACCATTTGATTTATGCAATACTTCTAAAATTAGAAAATATTTTTTACTTTGACACAAAGGCCACACACTTATGGTTTTTTTGTTTGTTTGTTTAGACAACTCTATTGTTACTTTTTTCAGTATTTGCAGGGACAGTAAACTATCGGAAAGTGAAACTGCACCAGGTCAAAAGTCTCTTGCAGGCCAGGACAGGTGCTCATTTAGTATTCCCTGTATGTGCCCTTATCCAGATTTTCCACTGCTGATGAAAAGCATATTGAGAACTTGATGCTAACACCTTCATGTTTCATAATGGGAATGGTTTTCTCATGGTGATGAAAAGTACTGTATTTCTGTCAATTGTACTGCTTTGTGGCAAGTATGGAACCTTCTTCTGAACATTTAATTCTCTCTCTCTCTCTCTCTCTCTCTCCAATAATTGTATTATTTTCACCACTCAAAGCGTTTGTGGTTTGTGGATGGAAGGGGAAGAGAGAGGCAGATGCTTCTGTTTGTGTGGATTCAGCATAGGGTTTGGTGTCTGGCATATTCAAATTGTCTTTGTGAATTGTTTTCATTTTTACAAAATCTTTCATTTTCATTGCGCAGTTGGCTGAGTCTACCTAAGTGGAAACTGTGGACATGGCGGGTCAAATGTACTAGACAACTACTGTTTAACAAACCTTTCAGTGGCGGCTGGTGCAAAAACTATTTTTTTTTTGGTTGGGGGGAGTGCTGGAAAAGACTCGTTGAGAATGGTCCAATCACATGAGCCCAAAAATTTAAAAACAATATTGATTCGCTAAGAACAAAAGTGGGAGGGTTCAGGGCAGACAGTGCTGCGCCCGAAGGATTATTTGACAAAATCCAATCAGAGCTCAGCCTCAACTCACATGCTTTTCAAAAACGTACGTGCCTACATAGACACTCGTTTGTCCGGCGCCCCACGTACACGAACACAAATTAATGTAATACAGTTTAGATTTTTTTTTTATTGCAAATAAATTATAATAAGAAATACAGCGGAATATTGTGACTAAATTACTTTATTTCATTATTAAAATAAATAATTATTATGTTAAATAATTACATGTTAAAGGAGCATTCTTCTTAACTTTAAGGGGGATGGTGCCCCAGCGCCCCGTTATTGACCAGCCGCCACTGAAACCTTTAATTTGGGAATCAGCTTGGGGAAAAAAACATTAGCCGTACACACATGAAGATGTATTTTAGTTGAGAAATATAAATGAAGAAATGCTGTTCATTTGTTCTTCTAAGCTCATATTTGTCATACTATGTTGGGGTCATTCATAATTCTAATTTTCAAAAACAGCCCAATCATGTGTTTGGGGTGGCAATACCACAAGCTAATCACAACTACTGTATATGACAATGTATAGTCCAAACATTATTATATTGATTGTGTTTGTATACTATACACTGTGTAATGTTATTAAACCTCTTGCACATGAAGGCTGTCCACTTCCTGTGTTCCATATATTACAACACGACTTTGGGAATAAAGGAGAACAAGGCACAAAGAAAGCAGAACACAAAAGGCACGGCAAAATAACAAGACTTTGCAAAGAACACTACAATTTCAAAATAAATTATTATATAAATATAAAATAAATTAAACTAGACTGGGGATACAAATGATTTGGTACCATGAACAAAAGCAGAGTAGAAATTAAATAACCAGAGCCTATGTCTTGGATTATGTACTTTTTAAACTTTTCTGTACTTTTTCACAGAAAATATGCACTATGCACACACAGATAAACCTAAAAAGAGAAAATGGTTTTATGGTTTTTAGCCCACATTAGTTGAGTTTGATTGAAACTGGTAGTGTCACAGGAACATCCAAGAACTATAGAGTGAGATAAATACGGTCTGTTTAAAGAACAAAGAATTCAAATGGGGAACACAGAATTCAAGTGTGGATGACAGGATTATAAAAGATCAACCATAATACTGGCAAACCGGCAGATACTAAAATCTGGCCATTTCAGAAGCCATGTTTGGAGCTGAGAATAAGGAAGTCATGTATAGTGTTGGAGACAGTTGTAAGTAGTGCACGGTAATGGTCAGACACAGAAAAGCATTTAGTGGATACAAACCAAATTTGTGAAGTGTTATGGAGTCCAAAGTTAAGATGTTCAAGTGAGACTTCATCATAAGCTTCATTCCTCTTCTCTCCACTCTTTTTCTTATTTTTACCTGCAGAATGTCACTATGTTATGTGTTTTTTGGCTGTCAGGTGCCTCAGCCAAGATATTATGCACCCTCTCCCCTTTAATGAAAGCCCTTCAGTGGTGTAAGTGTGATGGATTGATTGGCAGTACGTTACTGAATTCTAAAGGCCTAAAGTAGTAGGGAAGGCTTTAAAGGTTTGGTGAGGTGTCCAGTAGGCATTGTAGATAGGATAACATTTTCATAACTGAATTGCTGTCTGTGGCTAACACAAATTATTACAACTACAAGTATAACATCTAGGTCTCTTTTGCAATTCTTGCATTTGTGTATCAAAGGAAACAGTCCTGACCTGTTAGTTCATGAGTCCCATTGTTCTCTTCAACAGGTTGTGTGTGAGGGTCTGTAATTAAATCCTGTAGGGATCTTGGGGTGGAAAGCAACTGGTAAGATTCAATCTGTGTTCTGAAAAAAAGAATTATGATAATAAAATGGCAGTGAGAGTATAAACTGATCTTAAACTGATCTAAATTCAATGTTTACATGACCCCAAATCACACCCAAAATGTCTTCAAAACTAACAGGAGAAGAGTAGTAGATTGAGTAGAACCAAATCTAAAACCACTCGATGTATACAAACAAGTACATATGTAAGTGTCCTAGAGTTCATGACCAAAAAAGAAAATGTTCAGGGTTGTGTTGTTGTAATTGGGATCAGGACATTGGCAGCACACTGTGGGATGGGCAGGTGGGACCTCCATGGCTCTGACTTGTTTGTCGAGATCATCCCATACCTTCTTGATTGGATTGTGATCTGGGCAATTTGGAGGCCAGGTTTTTATCATGGCAAAAAATTATGGCTTTTCTATCTACAGTGGCGGCCGGTCAATACGGGGCACAGGGAGTGCCGCCCCCCTTAAAGTTAGGGAGAGAAGAAGGCTACTTTAACATGTAATTATTTAACATAATAATTCTTTATTTTAATAATGAATATAATATAATATTTAAAATATAATATTTCTATAGAATATTATACTATAGAATTATAGCGTAAAAAAAAGTGTAAAATAACCCAAAATATGTCTTCTGTTTTAGATTGCACAAAGTGGCTATATACAGTATGTACAGTATAATAACAACTTGGCACACTCATGATATTCTTTCATCAGATTCACGAGGTCGACGCCTATAATGGTTTTCAGTTCACAGGTGTACCTTGTCAATAATTAATTTGTGACATTTCTTGTCTTCTTTAAGCATGCTTTAGACTACCAGTTGTCTTGTGCAGAGGAATGGTGGGTACAGAGTCAATAGGCCTATAGGTGTTATTACAACTAATGTAAAAATCCATGTTAAGGCAAGAAACACTCAGTTACGTAAAGAAACCAGATAGTCCATCTTTTTAAATTACAGTTAGTCAATCAAAAATCTCAAGAATGTTGAATGTCTCACCAAGTGTAGGGAATAAGTTTATTAGAATGACTGCTGATTTACAGCACCTCCGATTAGAACCCACATACTGTACATGCTCCTTGGATTTCAAGCAGCAAACATATTTCAACATCCAGTGTTCAGAGAAGACTGCGTGAGTCAGGCTTTCACTGTTGAATTGCAGCAAAAGAAACAATTACTTAAAAAACCCAACAAGCAGAACAGACTTGCTTGGGCATGGAATGGACATTAGATCAGTGCAAAACGCTCCTTTGGGCTGATGAGTCCTGACTCCCGTCCTGATAGAGCAGCCAACAAATACTTAACACCTCTAGGAACTTCTTCAAGATTGTTGGAAAACCAGGCAACTACCTCATGAGTATGCAAAGTTGCTACTTTGAATAATTGAAAATATAAAACATATTCTGGTTTATTTAACACATTTTTCTTGATTACATAATTTCATATTTGTTCTGTCATATATTCATTGTCTTGATGTTGAAAACAATAAAAAAAAAAAAACATTGAATAAAAAGGTGTGTCCAAACTTTTGACTGGTACATACATACATATATACAGTACAGACCAAAAGTTTGGACACACCTTCTCATTTAAAGAGTTTTCTTTATTGTGTTCTTTAACCCAAACAAGTCTCTTCTGCTTGTTGCCTGTCCTTAGCAGTGGTTTCCTAGCAGATATTCTACCATGAAGGCGTGATTCACACAGTCTCCTCTTAACAGTTGTTCTAGAGATGTGTCTGCTGCTAGAACTCTGTGTGGCATTGACCTGCTCTCTGATCTGAGCTGCTGTTAACCTGCGATTTCTGAGGCTGGTGACTCGGAGGAACTTATCCTCCGCAGCAGAGGTGACTCTTGGTCTTCCTTTCCTGGGGCGGTCCACATGTGAGCCAGTTTCTTTGAAGCGCTTGATGGTTTTTGTGACTGCACTTAGGGACACTTTCAAAGTTTTCCCAATTTTTTGGACTGACCTTCATTTCTTAAAGTAATGATGGCCACTTGTTTTTTTCTTCACTTAGCTGCTTTTTTCTTGCCATAATACAAATTCAAACTCTTTGAATGAGAAGGTGTGTCCAAACGTTTTGTCTGTACTATACGGTACATACATACATACGTACATGCATACATACATACATACAGTAGTGACCAAAAGTTTTGAGAATTACATAAATATTGGAAATTGGAAAAGTTGCTGCTTAAATTTTTATAATAGCAATTTGCATATACTGCAGAATGTTATGAAGATTGATCAGATGAATTGCAAAGTCCTTCTTTTACTTTTACTTAACTTAAAAAAAATTCCACTGCATTTCATTGCTGTCATTAAAAGACCTGCTGAAATCATTTCAGTAATCGTCTTGTTAACTCAGGTGAGAATGTTGACGAGCACAAGGCTGGAGATCATTATGTCAGACTGATTGGGTTAGAATGGCAGACTTGACATGTTAAAAGGAGGGTGATGCTTGAAATCATTGTTCTTTCATTGTTAACCATGGTGACCTGCAAACAAACGCGTGCAGCCATCATTGCGTAGCATAAAAATGGCTTCACAGGCAAGGATATTGTGGCTACTAAGATTGCACCTAAAGCAACAATTTATAGGATCATCAAGAACTTCAAGGAAAGGGGTTAAATTCTTGTTAAGAAGGCTTTAGGGGTCCAAGAAAGTCCAGCAAGCGCCAAGATCGTCTCCTAAATCACTCCGATCCCACAGCTGAATCCTCTACCTACTGAAAAATACTACCTACGAAATGTTGCAAAAACAATGTTACTACAATTGTACTACAATTTTCAATGTCACCTGCCAAGAGGCAAAACATACAGTCAAAGCAAGGCCAAAACTTAGTACCCCGACTTTTAAATAAATGTTTGTGTAAAAACATAATGAAAATCGTTTGATCATAGTGGGTCTTAGGATTAGGCAAATACAACTTCAGACAGACACCAACATGTAACTTCTTACACTGTGCAATTATTTATTTAACAAAAATGAAGCCAATAAGAAAAATAAACATGTGGGCAATACTGAGAAAGATTTAAGAGGGTAGGTTGCAGGGTAAGTTGATTAATTCATTACCAGCAGGTGTATAGACCTCTATAAATGCAGAGGTTCGGCCAGTTTGCTTATCTGGAGTATTCTGATGTGTGTGTACACATGGCCAAAAGGGAAAGAAGTAAGCAATGGTCTTGGAGAAGCAATTATTGCTGACCATCAATCTGGAAAGGGGTATAAAGAGTTATAAATCCATTTCCAAACAATTCTGTACTGTAGAGTTCAGTTTTCTATACTGAGAAAGATTACTCACAAGTGGGAAGCATTGAAGACAGTTGCCGAACTTCCCAGGAGTTGACGTCACCCCAAGGTCATACTGTTAAAATGCTCAGAGAAATAAACCCACAAGAAAACCAAGAGCTATGTCTCAAACCCTAAAGGCATCACTGAGCATGATAAATGTTAAAAGTCCATGACAGTGTAATTAGAAGAAGACTGAACAAATAAAGTTTGGAATCTGCAGAAGAGATTACAGAATTAACCTTAGTCTAAGGAACATAAGCTTCACGAACTGAGTTTCACAAAACTGAACAAAACACAAAGCTTCTGAAACAATGTCCTATGGAGAAATGAGACCATTTCTGTTTCAGCAGAAATACCTCATTCCCACTGTCAAGCAAGCCGGTGGAGGGGAGATGATTTTGGCTTATTTTATAGCCATGGGACCCGGGTACCTTACAGTAACTGAATCAACCATGCTATCCACTATATACCAGGGTACACAAAAAATTGGATGAAATTGTGTCATGAACAGGACAATGACCCAAAGCACACTAGTAAATTTACATCAGAATGGATGAAAAAAAAAAAAATGGCGTTGTCAAAGACCAGACCTTAACCCAATCGAAATGTATTAGACCTTACGTTATTTTTTGGCATCATTTTTGTTAAATAGCTGGTACAGTGGTACAGTGAAAAAGGTTATGTTGTTATTTGTCCCAGGTTGCATCAGATGGTTTTTATTATGTTTTTTCCACACAAAAAAAAGCACATAGAATTAAAAGAGTGAGGTACTAATTTTGAAGCATGTTTGGGGCAAAATTGATATGTTGGAAGCAGCAAAAACAGGTAAGCATAAGATGTGAGGATCTTTAACAAGGACCAAGTTGTAATGGGTAGATGACTCCAAATCTCCAAAAGGGCTCGTCTTTTTCACAAGATGATCAAGCCTCTGCAGTATCTGTGAGCTGGACAAACAAGGCCAATCCATAAAGGTCTCACCTCACAAATTACAGGCCTTAAAGGGCTTCTACTGTCTCCATGCCAAATACTACAGCATACCTTCAGAGGGCTTGTTGAGTCCATGCCTTGATGGGTCAGAGCTTTTTTGGCTGCACAAGAAATATCTACACAATATTTGGCAGGTGGGTTCATTGATAAGACTTTTTTTTTATCTTTTATCTATTAAGGGAATGAATTCAAGTAGTAGTAAGCATTTACACAATTAATGTTATTCATGAAAATTTGGAAAAACTATTATTCTGTATATAAATTTACATACAGAATTAACCTTAATGCAAACCTCAACTTAACTGACTACAAATCACACACTTTGCATGGATTGCTGCACCTTTGTATATTTAATATACAGGTTCTGACTGACTAAAAGAAATGCTTTGGGGTCATCACATCCTTATGTTAGTTCACTAGTACAGGGACTAAGAATATCATCCAGAAAATATTGTGAAAACTTTTTTTAATGTGCATAATCTATAAATGAAAATAGCAAGCCAATAAATGTAAACCAATAAATTAAGATAAACAAAACTAACTTTTCTGTTATGGCAAAAGAAATGTATGTGTTTAATTGGAGAATGGACTGATATGTCTGCGCATGGCTATAAACCTTAACAAATGCCTTGTGTAAATCCAAAAAAATGAATCCCCAGTGCTGATCGAACAATCAATCAAATAAAACTGTTAAGCATATATTGCATCAAAATCAGGCTAGTGGCTCCCACACAACAAGTATTTCTCAGAATTATGTTGGAAGAATAATTTGTTTTATTTTATTCTCTGAAAAATGAAGTGCTAATGGCATTATTCTTTGCATACTAAGGTCTTATAGATTAAAGTTTTTGAAATTGACTAGGTATCTCCAGTAACCTTCATTGAAAATTAAGTCGGAATTACACTTTTATATTCTGCCCTAATTCGTAATACACTAGCCTCAATGCAGCATCAATGAACATTGATACAGGTCTGATTTCTATTTCTTAAGTAAAACACTCATGGGATACAAGGGGATTCTTAAACCTGGGGAATGTCATTAACAGGCCTTTCCTAATTAAGGCTCGGGAGGTTAAGTGGGGCTCCTAGGACAGGAATGTATAGGCTAAAGAGAACCCTTCTGACCTGCGGTGTTTCTTTAGTAGCAGCCTTTCCATGTAGCTTAGTCCATGATCCCTAAATTCAATATGTACGTGAGTTCTTTCTCCAGTCTGGGTCCCCATCGCATCCATGCTTACTATAGGATAAAAGACAGAGTAAGTATAAGTTGTCAATCTTTTTTTCTGCTTTCAAAAATGATGTTCATTTCTGTGATTTTTATTACTAAAACCAGGCAAAGAAATTGGACCATTGTTTGTGGATGGAAAATAGTGTTGTATCTTGGACAGCCTAGATGACATATGATGTCAGCTTTCTTTTTCTGTGTGAAAAAGAAATATATAGCACTGTGTGTGTATGTGTGTGTGTTTGTGTGTGTGTGTGTGTGTGTGTGTGTGTGTGCGTGTGTGCGCGTGTGCGCGTGTGTGCGTGTGTGTGCGTGTGTGCGTGTGTGTGCGTGAGATACCTGGTGAAGCAGTTTGTGAATTCTGGTTGGATTCATGATGTTTCCTGTTGGCATATGTGTTTCCTGTTCTCCACTCATTCAGAGCTTGCTGAAAACTTCTGGAGGATTCCTCCTCATCAAAAGTGCCTCTTAGTAAAGAGTCTTCATTCTCCTCATTCGTATTATTCACAAACAACACCTGAATAGGATGTGAGTAGTAACACATTTCAAGGATTTACTTTACCTTTTTAAATTCAGTGAGATGTATTCAGAGGCATGTGTATGCAATAGAGGATCAATACCATAAGTTTGCTGAAATCAAAGGAAGGTCTCAGTAAGTGTGATTCTGCCTTTTTTATTTTATGTTGACACAAGCAAGATCTATATATAAATTCACTCGAAAATTGTGGAATGTTTTGATAACAATATAAAATATATTAATGACACTGTGATGTATTTGTAACGTATTTTTCTAATTTAAAAACTAAAATCAGCATAATAAAATATCCTGAAAGAAATACAACACACAATCTCATGATTTTTATGGAAAAATTAGGAAATTTATCACTTATGTACATTTGAAACTCAAAAAAATGGAATATCATGCAAAAGTTCATTTATGTCAGTAATGCAACTTAAAAGGTGAAACTAATATATGAGATAGAGAATGAGATTGAGATGATTATGGCGTACAGCTCATGAAAACCCCAAATCCACAATCTCAGGAAATTAGAATATTACATGCAATCAATAAAACAAGGATTTTACATAGAACAATATCGGACCTCAGAAAAGTACAAGTATGCATTTGTACTCAGTACTTTGTTTGGGCCCCTTTTGCAGCAGTTACTGCCTCAATGCAGCGTGGCATGGAAGCTATCAGCCTGTGACACTGCTGAGGTGTTATGGAAGACCAGGATGCTTCAATAGTGGCCTTCAGCTCTTCTGCATTGTTCGGTCTCATGTCTCTCATCTTTCTCTTGGCAATGCTCCATAGATTCTCTATGGGGTTCAGGTCAGGCGAGTTTGCTGGCCAATCAAGCACAGTAAACCCACAGTCATTGAACCAGGTTTTGGTGCTTTTAAAAGTTTGGGCAGGTGCCAAGTCCTGCTGGAAAATGAAGTCAGCATCCCCATAAAGCTCATCTGCAGAAGGAAGCATGAAGTGCTCCAGAATCTCCAGGTAAACGGCTGCATTGACCCTGCACTTAATGAAGCACAGTGGACCAACACCAGCAGATGACATGGCTCCCCAAATCAACACAGACTGTGGAAACTTCACACTGGATTTCAAGCATCTTGCAGTGTGTGCCTCTCCATTCTTCCTCCAGACTCTGAGTCCTTGGTTTCCAAATGAGATGCAAAAGTTGCTCTCATCAGAAAAGAGGACTTTGGACATCTGAGCACCAGACCAGTTCTTTTTTTCTTTAGCCCAGATAAGACACTTCTGACGTTGTTTGTTGTTCAGGAGCAGCTTGACAAGAGCAATACAACATTTGAAGCCCATGTCCAGGATCCGTCTGTGTGTGGTGGCTCTTGATGCACTGACTCCAGCCTCAGTCCACTCCTTGTGAAAGTCCCCAACACTTTTTAAAGGCCTTTTCCTGACAATCCTCTCCAGGCTGCGGTCATCCCTGCTGCGTGTGCACCTTTTCTTCCACACTTTTCTCTTCCACCTTCTATTAATGTGCTTTGATACAGCACTTTGGGAACATCCAACTTATTTTGCAATTACCTTTTGAGGCTTTCCACTTTCCACCTTTTAGTCAGCTCCACTGCATTATAAATGCATTCTTGATCCTTGGAAGTGAGATGTTGTCTTTACAAAATCCTTTATTCTGGCCAGGCTCTGATTCAGCCAATTCAATCACCTTCCATGTTCTATTCTCATGTATTTATGCCTCCAATGGTCGCTCAGGGAGCCAGTGGTGCAAGGGTAAGGCCCAGACAGACATTTTTGTGCTTTGAGAAGCCTAAGCATTTCATCACTGGATTGTGAACACTTAATAGATTCCCTAGTGAGACATCAAGCTAGTATGTCAAAAATAGCTGTAAAGTGAGTATATATCATGTACTGGTGGATTGAGCTGGTAATCAAATCTTAATCCACCAATGCAAGTAATTTGATAAAGCTCAAAGGGTGAAGTGCATGCACAGGGACATTCACAAGTATCTTCAGATGGCCATCAATATTTAGTTCTGAAAACGAAAAGCAGCAGTTAGCCCTGACTACACACATTGTTCTGTTTGGACCAGGCTCCACTCCAACGTGCAAATCACTCATTGGTACGCCAGTCATATATATATATGGGTGGGCCATTTATATGAATACACCTTAATAAAATGGGAATGGTTGGTGATATTAACGTCCTGTTTGTTGCACATTAGTATATGTGAGGGGGCAAACTTTTCAAGATGAGTGGTGACCATGGTGGTCATTTGGAAGTCGGCCATCTTGGATCCAGCTTTTGTTTTTTCAATAGGAAGAGGGTCATGTGACACATCAAACGTATTGGGAATTTCACAAGAAAAACAATGGTGTGCTTGGTTTTAACGTAACTTTATTATTTCATGAGTTATTTACAAGTTTCTGACCACTTATAAAATGTGTTCAATGTGCTGCCCATTGTGATGGATTGTCAATGCAACCCTCTTCTCCCACTCCTCACACACTGATAGCAACACCGCAGGAGAAATGCCAGCACAGGCTTCCAGTATCCGTAGTTTCAGGTGCTGCACATCTCGTATCTTCACACCATAGACAATTGCCTTCAGATGACCCCAGAGACAAAAGTCTAAGGGGGTCAGATTGGGAGACCTTGGGGCCATTCAACTGGCCCACGACGACCAATCCACTTTTCAGGAAACTGTTCATCTAGGAATGCTCAGACCTGACACCCATAATGTGGTGGTACACCATCTCGCTGGAAAAATTTAGGGAACGTGCCAGCTTCAGTGCATAAAGAGGGAAACACATCATCATGTAGCAATTTCAAATATCCAGTGGCCTTGTGGTTTCCATTGATGAAGAAAGGCACCACTATCTTTGTACCCCATATACCACACCATACCATCACTTTTTTTGTTCCAACAGTCTTGGAGGGATCTATCCAACGTGGGTTAGTGTCAGACCAATAGCGGTGGTTTTGTTTGTTAACTTCACCATTCACATAAAAGTCTGCCTCATCACTCAACAAAATCTTCTGCGTGAACTGAGGGTCCTGTTCCAATTTTTGTTTTGCCCATTCTGCAAATTGTGTGCGCCGATCTGGATCATCCTCGTTGAGATGCTGCAGTAGCTGGAGTTTGTAAGGGTGCCATTTGTGAGTAGCTAATATCCGCCGAAGGGATGTTCGACTAATGCCATTCTCCAGTGACATACGGCGAGTGCTACGCTGTGGGCTCTTGCTGAATGAAGCTAGGACAGCCACTGATGTTTGTTCATTAGTGACAGTTTCATGCGTCCACATTTTGGCAAATCCAACACTGAACCAGTTTCACGAAACTTAGCAAGCAGTTTGCTAACTGTAGCATGGGAGATGGGTGGTCTTGTAGGGTGCATTGAAATCTGCTGCAATGACCCGGTTACTGCCTTCACCAGATATCAACACAATTTCGATCCGCTCATCACATGTTAACCTCTTCGACATGTCAATGGCTGTGAACAAAGAGAAACTTGTAAATAACTCATGAAAGAATAAAGTTTAAAGCCAAGCACACCATTGTTTTTCTTGTGAAATTCCCAATAAGTTTGATGTGTCACATGACCCTCTTCCTATTGAAAAAACAAAAGTTGGATCCAAGATGGCCGACTTCAAAATGGCCACCATGGTCACCACCCATCTTGAAAAGTTTGCCTCCTCACATATACTAATTAATATCACCAACCATTCCCATTTTATTAAGGTGTATCCATATAAATGGCCCACCCTATATATATATATATATATATATATATATATATATTAATATATATATATATATTATACATACACACACAGGGGTTCATGCCCAGAAGGTGAAATGAGTAATTCAATAAATGGGCATGAACCTGCAGTTAATAAACGTGGTTGTTTTTTCCTTGTCTGTGGAAGGAAGAGAGATACAGGAAAGCATATGGGACAAACTGAGCTGCAGAAATGCGTGTGTGTGTGTGTGTGTGTGTGTGTGTGTGTGTGTGTGTGTGTGTGTGTGTGTGTGTGTGTGTGTGTGTGTGTGTGTGTGTGTGTGTGTGTGTGTGTGTGTGTGTGTGTGTGTGTGTGTGTGTGTGTGTGTTTGTTTTCCTGAACGAGATGCTGAGAAGAGGAGAAAATGTAAAATAAAAAGAGTCAAGTCATGCTCTCCAGAGCTCGTCTCCTGTATCCTTATTTATCGACAGACCTACCAATGTTTTTACAGTATTCCCTTGCAGTTTACTAACTTCTGCACAGTGAGCATATGTAGTAAAAAAGAAACCATCTGAAAGTCAGGATAATTATGGGCTTATAAATATTATAGCATGAAGATAAACAAAGGGTGGAAAGGCTAGTGGGTGTTGGTGATTATTTTTGCTTAATCCCTGATGATTGGTTAACCTTTTTAGTTGAATAATGTAATATTACTAATGTTTGTCTGCCTATGTTCATCATAAAAAATTGTTTCATTTGAACACTTATCTCAACGTAAGAGAATTTTCTCATATAATTTTCTCTCCCCCTCACTCGAGCCAACATTCTGGTTAGTCTCTGGATGAACATCTGTCCAACGTCCACTCTTTTGTTCTTCAGGATTTCACCAGGACATTTTACAGTGGTTTATGTTCTTTATAATAACAAATGTCGATGGCACAGGCGTTTGGTCAAACATATAAAAATTCTGTATTTTGCTGTTAATAAACAGAGGCGTTTCTGACAGACAACGTGTTTGTCTGAGTCTCTCTTGGCCCCAGAAAAGCTTATCAAAGTACAGCCAGACTGAGCAACACACTTTTTCAACTATGCAACTTTAAAACTTTACACTAAATCTTTTATATAAAAAATTGGAATGCAATTTTTCAAATTGAAGGCTTTGGCCTACAATAGTATTAACCTAAATGGCATAAATCATTAATTCATTTTAATTAATAGTAACCTAAATATTAAACAAAAACTGTTAAACAGAACAAGTAGGCTACCATGTGTATAACATAATACAAGTTACTGAATACAGACTAAACACTTTTATTTAAAAATGATTTCTACTACTTCATCCACCTCTGCATAATGCATGCTATACAGAATAAAAACTATTAGCTAAGTGCTTCTTTCAGCTAAGTGCATCTATCGACTTTACTTTGAGTGGTGTTTGGTTGTTGCCTTTTGATTTTTCAGTGCAGTTGAAACACAAGAATTTTATTGAGATGAAAGGTGAAAGTTAAGTTCATAAATGTGTACAGTATGTGTGCGTGTTCATGCGTGTGTGTGTGCGCGCATGCATGTGCATGTGTGTGTCTTACTTGTTTGTTGTGCATCTGGTTATCATTAACAGCCTGGAGGAATGTAGGTGCTCTGCATTCTGGATGTGTTTCCCCAACATCATTGTGATTCAACCAAATTTCTTCCTCTTCTTCCTTTTCAGTCTTCTTCTGAAAACAATTCATCACATCCAGAGTGCTTACAGAGGTATGGAGCTCATCCTGGACAGAATATTAAGCACAATAATAAGATTCTTGATTCTTGAAAGAGATTTCTCTCCCAAAAACAAAAGCTAAATAATTAGGAAAATCTTGGAGTTATGTTGTATCAGTATTGAATTAAAATATTTCCTGTTTAAAAAGGTATATATTTGCAGAATAAAAACATGTTGATCCATTCACATGAGTCCAGCATTTCAATCCACATTTCCTTCAACCCACAGCCATCATCCAGATTGTGGAAGTTAATTTTGGTAAATTCACAGTAAGAGTAGGTAAATACTGTGTACAATGCAAATAGCAAGTCTTGGGTTCAAACACAGTAGGGATTATTTGTCAGGATATGATTTCAGAAATTGAAATATTCCGTCTGTAAAAATGGTGACATAACAGCAGGAAGGAAAGGCTAAAAAAATTAAATACGAATACTCATCTAGTTACCTCTTATATTTAACATGCTTATTATTAATATATATATATCACTGATCAGGAATTTGATGTACTATGTTTAACAGAAAAATGGAACAAACAAAATGAGTTTGTAGCATTAAATAAAGCTAGTCCTCCTGGATACATGTACATGAACCTGACACATCTAACTGGTAGAGGAGACATCACAATTATCATTAATGATATTCCAATCATCATACAAAAACATGGACACAAATTCAACACATTTGAAGTTCTTTACACTAACATAACCTACGTAACCCAAATAATAAGTCTGACAAGGCGATTCCACTAATCATTAGTTACAGATCCCCAGGGCCATACTCTGACTTTTTTTCTGTGTGAATTTGCAGATTTCCTAGAATTCAGTTCTTTAGACAAAGTATTAATTGTTGGAGACCTTAATATTCATTTTAAGTCCTAAAAACTTGATACATCAATTCTAGACTCACTAGGGGTTAATCAGTGCATAGCAGGATACCCTCAAGATGGATACCATCTTATTTTAAATTTAATGATAAACTTCTTTAGCATAATTTTTTTTTATTTCAATTTAAAATTTAAAATAATCCTAGATTCAAATCTCATTTAATAGTGTAGCAACATTTAACTTGAAATTATGCCACCACAGATACAAGCATACCAATAACATAAAATATTGAGAAATCCATTATTAAAAGTGGGAATTGAAAGTGGGATTGATGTTACAAGTTCTAAATGTCCTGAGTGGAAAGCATCACCGTTTGCCCCACTTAGGTGCTTTAGACTCACTACCCTCACTAAGTTATGCATGGGTAGGGACCTGATAGTTTTCTCCAGTTTCTGGTTGACCCTTTCTGTCTAATCATCTGCCTGTGGATGGTTAGGACAGACTGGGGTTTGCACCAATGAGTTTGCAAAAGTCTTTTCAAAAACAGGGTGAGAACTGGGGTCCACAATTGGAGAAAATGTGCACTGGCAGATCATGGAGCCTGCAAACAGGGAGTATCAAGAGTTCAGGAGTCTCTTTAGGAGAGGAGGGGTTGGTTAATGGGATCAAATGTGCAGACTTGGAGAAACAATCCACACCGAGAGGATGCACATGTTGCCGTCTGACTCCAGAAGGCCAGTGATGAAATCGAGGATGATGTGTGACCATGGACAATAAAGAACCAGAAGTGATTTCACGAGTCCTGCTGGTAGGAGGTTGCTCAATTTGTTTCTGACACAAGTGTCACATGCTGCCATGGAATGTGTCGCATCCTCCCCCATGGTAGGCAACCAGACCCGTTGTCAAATGACAAATACAGAGTCAGCCAAATAAATGTACTATATACACCCTTGATGAAAGGAAAAATTTAAATATATAATATTTAAGTATATAAAAAATATATATATATATATATATATATATATATATATATATATATATATATATACCAAATTTATTGCTGCGTGTTATATCATATTAGTAATATTATATTATTATTATTATAATATACATCATTTTATTTTTATTTTCCCGAAGTGTGTATACAGTCTGTATGTGACATACACTATTTGACTGTCAGTATACCAAACTGCACACTCTCTCTCTCTCTCTCTCTCTCTCATTTTTTCAAGCTAAACATGGCACTCCTGAGTTACCAGTGTTCCTGACACCTTATGCCCTCTAGACGTGTTTGACACATCCTGGAGCCCTACTTCAGATCGGAATTCTCATCACAAGAAGACAGTCTGATGTATCCTGATGCCCCAGTTCTCATCACATGGAGACTTCTAGGTGCTGCTGAGGATTTCCCCGTTTGGTGTGCTTGGGGATGCATTTGCAGGCTGAGGATGTTGGACTTGATGACCATGAAAATGATATGAAAGTGGGTTGATGTAGTCAGTTTTTCTCTGATGGCTTATCACTACAGTTGCTTAATAGTTTTAGGACTGAAATCACCACCCCCAAACCTCCATCAGAGAAAGTAGATTTTATACTAACTAAACCTCCCTGTTATATAATTTAAATGTCAACCTTACAGCACAGATATATAGCTGGGATTTATTTATGGTAATACTGTCCGGTACCACTCAAATGAGGATGGGTTCCTTTTAAGTCTGGTTCCCCTCAAGATTTGTTTCTCTTGTCATCTCATGGAGCTTTTCCTTGCTCAAGTGGCCTCTGGCTTGCTCATCAGGGACAAACTGATATTAATATATATTTTTTGCTGTACATTCTTCTAATTTACATCCATCATTTCTATTTGTGTGAAGCATCTTTGCTGGAAAGAAAAAGACATTCATACACAGAAAGCTAAAATTGATAAAAATAAGAAAATTGGACAAATGGGGAAAGGTGCTTAGCTTAACTACTGTGACCCTCTAGTAAGCAGTAGGTTTTGAGTTCAAATGCCAGGAATTAAGGTTTGTTAATGAACAAAAGTCACTGTTAATGACTTTAGTGCTTGGTTGGATTTTACCTCAGTTTAAGTTATAACAAATGCCCGAACCCAAAATTAATGAATAAATGTAGCATGTAAATCTAAAATGCCATGCAATATAAAGAGAGAAAAGAAAGCTGATGTGAGGAAAAGGCCTGGATCTCTACAGAAACACGACTCGCACCACAGGAATCAAACTCTAGAGCAAATCTATGGGCGGTGTTGTGATTATTTTTTCCCCACTTTCCTTTTGCTCGTTTTTTTTTGATGAAGGCAAATCAAACAGGATTAGGAGCACAGAAACCTGCCTCAGTGGTCACATTCTTCTAATCCAGATTCAATGTGGCCTGCCAAGCATTCACCTTTGATTCTGGCTAAGCTTTCTCTCCCTCTCTCTCTCTCTTTCTCTCTCTTACTACCATGCTCGCAAACTCACACACACACACACACACACACACACACACACACACACACACATATACAAAAAGCTTTTGTCTTACTATCCTCGTGAGGTTCTTTTATTAACATAGATTAGATATTAATGTATCTAATTCATGCTATTTACCCCTAAACCTTAGCTTATTTAGGTATATTTCTTTTAATCTTGTACAACTGAATATTTAAAAGCTGTTAATAAAGGCATCCAAACCAAAACTGTACAGCATCTGTCAATGCCACTTTTATTTTAATGGATATTTTTATAATAGTGTTGTACTCATTTTGGCTTTATGCTTTGCCCAAAAAGAGTTGGCTCACTATCATTAGAATTCAGGCTAGTTTGTAATGAATCCTGACGATACTGTTTTATTATGAATCAGACAGGAGCTCTGGACAGAACACACTGATATGGCATTCCAATCTTTGTGATTAGCTGCCATGGTGTGAAAATCAAACCATCAATTCTCAAGAGAGTGCTTCATTTGAAACTTGAATGCTGCTAACAGAATTTTTATTCATTCATTTTCAGTGATTGCTTTACCCTGGCTTGAGTGCTGGTGGATCTGGAGGGTATCCATGGAAAAGACAGGGATGCAATGCCAGTCGATAACAGGGCATCACATTTACAGTACACACATGCACACACACTGACATCTAGGGGCAATTTTAAAGTATTCAATCCATCCAGCATCAAGGACTTGTGTGGAAAACAATACATCGAAGAAACCTCTACAGACATAGGGAGAAAATGTGAAACTGCACAGACACTAACATGTGTTTTTCATTATAGAGCCCAATACCCTGTAGCTGGGAGGACGTAAGCTGCTGTGTTACCATACAGCTCAGACTTTTATCCATTTTGCTAAGCATTTCAGATATTCCCCAAGCAAATATTTCTTCAAATGTAGCTTTTTTAATGCCTGCTAGCAGCTTATCTAGTTACGCTTGTTTATTTTGTAAAATGAAGCTGTCACATTGCATACCGTCCTATTATATTCTACCATAAATTGTTCTACACGCCCAGTGACTGTTGTTGCAATGTTTGTTTTTGAAATTGTGATTGATTTCCATGCAAATATTTCATTTGGAAAGACACAGGGAAGCTTTATGAAAAATGTACGCCATTGTCTGTCACACATAATGTACATAAATATCTAACATATTTTTGTATATAGTGATTTCATGGCTGAAATGCGCTGTATTCTCTGAAGGTAAAACTGCAAACCAAGCTGTGTGTGTGTGTGTGTGTGTGTGTGTGTGTGTGTGTGTGTGTGTGTGTGTGTGTGTGTGTGTGTGTGTGTGTGTGTGTGTGAGTGTGTGTGTGTGCCTGTTTACCTGTATGTCTGTTCACATTTGTGTGTGTATCTGGATCACTGAGTGTAATGGAAGCTGACAACTACCTCTATTGCAAATGTGCGTGCGTGGACGTGTGTGTGCATGTGTCGGGGGGGGTGGGATCAGCAGCTCTGAACTAGAGCAGCGGGAGGAGAGCAGCTCATTACAGCCACCTCACAACTAGCATGAGCACAGCCTAATCCTTACACACACACACCACAAAACCCTTTCATCACCAGCAGTGTTTGTGCAATGTGTCAAAGATGGAGGCTTTTTGTGTATGTTCATGAAGAATCTCTCTCTCTCTCTCTCTCTCTCTCTCTCTCTCTCACTCTCTCTCTGTTCATTTGTTCAAATATGCAGTTAAATTATCTGACGACTTGATTTCATCAGTAACTACACACAATAATGATGCTGTAATATAACATGCACACACACACAGGTAATGTCACTGTAATGGGGAAATAAAATAGAATGTTTTAATTATTTTTAATTACAGTTGTAACTTTTCTAGAAAAGCATGTACACACATACACTGCTATGTAGCTATTTAATTGATGTAGATAATAGAGCAACTGCCTTCCAGCATAACACCAGTTTCTTTAATTACAGAACACATATTTTGTAGAGTGATCACAGCTTATTACCAAGCTATTTATTTATTTATTTTTACTTTTATCTACTACTAATAATGATTCCTATTGAATAACATGACCCAATGATAAAGCATTTCTAGCTCTGGTGGTTTATTCTAGGATGACTCTGCTTTCATCCACAAGGGCTCACTAAAGGTTTTTAAGTGTATGAAAGTGATGTACAGTTAAACCTTGGATGGCGAGCATAATTCATTCCGGAAACATGCTTGCATATCAAAGCACTCGTATATCAAAGTAAATTTTCCCATAAGAATTAAAGTAAACTCAGATGAAGCATTCCACAAACCAAAAATATTCATATAAAAATTTACAAAATATGAAGTAAAAATAAAACAATTTAACTTGCACTTTAACCTTGAAAAGAATTGTGGCTGGAGTAAGATGAGGAAGGAGAGGAGGAGGGAGGGGAGCTACTATGTAGAACAACTTCCACACACACACACGCTCATGCACACACAAACACACACGAACACACACACACACACACACACACACACACACACACACACACACACACACACTAAAAGAAACACTGCTCTGTCGGCAAACTTCTTTAACAAGGAACCTCTCTAATAATAATTGCTTTTGCCTCCTTTTGAGGATTTTGCAGACTTTTCTCCCACACTGCTTTCTAACCTTTTTCTTCATGAGTGTCCTTGTTGCAGAAAAGTTAGTAAAGTACATTTTGTTTATTTTGGTCATAAAATAAACAAACTACACAGTGTTATAATAATTAGTACACACATGCACAGATGTTGACTATATGAGTGATGCATGCACACTGAGACTGAGCATGGGAGACTATTACCCATAATCACGCAGCACGAGAGAGAGAAGAACGGTCGATTCAATTGTGATCACGTGATGCTTGGCTGACAAAACGCAAACGTGCTACTCGTATGTCAAGTTCTCACTCGGTAATCAAGTTAAAATTTCTTTAAAAATTTTACTCATCTTGCAAAACGACCGCAGACCAAGGTTCCACTGTATATCATATACCATGGCCTTCATTGTAACATAGTTCATAGTTTTCAAACCAACTGAAAACCTATGAGAAATTTTGGCCTGATGTTTTTGGCAGTGGAATATTTTTTGGAAGAACATCTTTTGAAGGAATGGTGTCCATTTGCTTCCTTTTTTGTGGTGGCCTAGCACCTTCCTAATTATTTTCCCAATTCATTTTCTGCCTGATTCTTCTTAGACACATGTAGCAAACCTTCTTATCTTTTGGAACCACTACCCATGCAATGTCACAGAACAGTTTAATATATTACGAGGAACGTGCTATCAGCCCTCTTCCACATACACAAGCTCAAAGATGCCCACACTTGGCTGGTGTCATTGTGACTGACAGGGGCATGAGTAATCCCTCATACCTACAGATCATGTCTTTTTCCTCTCTTGACTCAGTGGCTATTGCATTTTTGGAATTCAAACTCAAACTATATGATAAATAAATAATAGATATATAAATTGCTACATTTTAATACCTCAAATTATCGATTTAATAAAAGTTCAAAAAACCTAAAGATTAACTAGCTTTAGTAATAAGGAGTCCCATGAACTTCCAGTCCCACAGTGTCCCTGATGAAACCATTTCAGCCTTTACCCTTCAAAGATACAAAGTAAATCAGCCCAATGTCAAAACTCTCCTGGATTTACATCATTAATGGGATATGAGATCCTCAACTTAAAGCTTAATATATGGTTGTGTCAGGGTTGGACTGTAAACACTAAAAGCTAAAAACATATTTGTGTCAGGGCTGGACTATAAACACATACACACACAAACAGACACACACAGTCACAATAACTTGCAGACACATGTCAATAAAAGCTTCAGTTCAAATACTGTGTAGTTTCTGCAATCTCTAAAACAAACGCCTGTGTGTTTGTATTTGCACTCATCCGCTCCCCTCTGATGGCCTGACTGTCTCTGTGAATGTGTGTGTTGACTATCCAGTCCCATATACAGGTGTGCGTAATCAAAGTTGGATGCAGAGAGAGGGGCCACTAATGGCGAGATGGAAAAGGACAAGTACAATTGCTGCTGGTGTCTGCACAAAGACATGTGGACTTCTGTCTGTGTGTGTGTGTGTTTTGTTATGTGTGTGCGAATATGTTTTTTTTCCATGTGCATGAATTGCCTCTCACCTGCATGGGAATGATGTGATGGAACCTTAGTGCCCCCTTCTGATGGAATTTGGCAAAGCAGCTGACACAGTAATCCTCTGCACATTCCTCACACACCTTTGAACGTACACATAACCACAAATGGTGAAATATGAAAAATGTATGAGAGAAAAAAGACAGCAACATTTAAAAAGCATTGTTTTTTTAATGCTTCACAGAGATTAATTTGTCCTTTTATACATTAAATGTAATTATAAATAAGCTTAAGACATCATGGATTGTTTCGCTATGACCGCACACCTCATCATTTGTTATTTACTTACATAATAAACATCAGTAGTCTCTTTCAGAATGGTAGTGTAATTGTGGTGCTGAATAGATTAATAAAAGCATGGAAAAAAGTTTGAAAAAGTAATGAAAAAATGTGCTATATTAGTACTATCAGTTAGTACCTGGGAAGCAAGCTGCAGATGAGGTTGAAAGGAAAAACTCCCTGAGATGAAAATTGGAAGAAACCGTATGGGGAACCAGACTCAAAAGGGAACCATCCTTGTTTGTGTGACACCAGATTGTACAACCATAAATAAATCCTTGCTATAACGGTGTGCTACAAGGTTGAAAGTTCAATTATAAAACAGGAAAGGTGTTTTGACATTGACTTTCACAGTCACCATTTCTCAAACTGATTGATCGCTTATAGGAGATTTCGTTCTGGCAGTTTGCGCTAGCCCATCATCTTGCTAGGTCAATGCTAGATTTTTTTCTTTAATTTGAAGTATCCACCATTTACTCAACTCAATCCACAACCAGAAAGGACACTTGTAATGTGATCATGATTAGATAGCAAGGAAGGTAAGAAACACCTTCAATAGCCTCAATAGTCTCAACTTTCAGGCAGGTGTGTGTATGTGTGTGTGTGTGTGTGTGTGTGTGTGTGTGTGTGTGTGTGTGTGTGTGTGTGTGTGTTTTATTATAATCATACATTAAAAATCAAGTTAACAAGAAGCAAAACTTCAGGCTTCATGCAGGGAAATTTTTTACTTTCATTCCAGCTTGGCCTTAATAAATATTGAAATGTGGGGAAACACTAGATGTTAGTATCTTCAGGGAGCTCATTATTTGTTTTGAAATAGGAACCGAGTGAAAAAGATGAGATGAGGAATGTGATTTGAGACAAGGCCGAAATGGTTATGAAAGAAGCCAGCCAACTTTGTTTATTACTTTTCATTCTAACAGCAATGCTATCTCTCTCTCTCTCTCTCTGGCTTTTCTAAATGAGAAACTCTGGGCATCTACGTTTCTAAACACACACACGCACGCACGCACGCACACACAGACAGAAACTCAGACATGCTTGTACTGTGTGTACTGTATAACAACCCCCACTGATCAAGTACCCACATTAATAGAGCCATAATAACTGTAATTTAATCAGTTACAGCAGAAAAAAACACACCTACAACTGAAGCTATCATACAGAAAAGTAAATATGCAAGTGTTATAAAAGGGTAGAGGACTTTGAAAACTATGCTATTGAGCCAGATCAAATAAGGACTAAACTGATGCAGACTACAAATTGATGCAATATGCATGGAAGAAGAGTGCCCAGTGAATTGTGTGATCTTAGACTTTAAATATTTATGAGATATACAGCATTGATCTAGAGGTCTTCTGATATGAATCAAAGGTAATTCTAAAATGTTTGGGGTTCAATGGCACATTCCTAGCCAATTCCATTTGGGGATAGGGTCTATGGAGCATCAGTAATCATTTTCTTTCATTTATTCTGTCATTTATTAATTCATCTTCATTGCATCACTTTATTCTATTCAGGTTTGTGATGGCACACAGTGAACATTAGATATGAGGTGAAGATATGTCCCTCACAAATCACCAAACATACACACACACCAAAATGGGGCAAATTACTGAGACAATACACTTACTAGAAACAGGAGAAGCTTGAGAATGTGCACAAAAAATTCTGTAAGAAACACTATAGAACTAAAAAATCCTGGAGCAGTGAGGAAACAATGCTACCCACTGCACCACAATGTCGCCACTCAGAATTTCATCTCACGCTTATTGGATCACAGGATGAAGTTCACGGTTTGGTAGAATTCAGAAGCCAAGCCTATGCATTTTGAATGCCAAGTAAAAGAGCAAAGAAATGGCATTGGGCTTCTTGAGCATCTTTACTGACCTTACGGGCAACTGCTAAATTATAAACTCAGCCCACAGCATTTAGGACTTGCCTGAAGCACGGTTTTGGCAAGACCAGTACGGAGAATGCAAGCCTGCCTCTCTATGAGACAAGACCAAACCAATATGTAAAATGTCACATGCTAGATAATGTTTATGTATGGACTAATGAAGCGATGCTGAGGAGATGGGACTTGATTTTGAAGTACAGTTGAAACAACAAAAGAGCCCTAGAGATGAGATGCCTTGATCATGAGTTATCAAACAAGGAAATACTCAATTGGACTGTGCTGGAAGGAAGAGATCTTGTAAAATTAAGGTTCAGGGTGTGTGTGTATTATGGGTTATCCGTCACTGAAACTGATTTTACTGATAAAGTGAGGACATACAGTATGCTTTGGAGTGGGATTGTGGGATCCTGAAGATAAAGCAATAGCACCAGTGTTTGCAGATAGGTAGAGTGGCTCATCAAAGAACAGATGTCATTGTGCTGTGGGGATGCCTTGGAGATGACTTAATGCGTGGTGGGCATGTTGCCATGGTGATGTTATCATGCTAAAGCTGTGTCAAAGTGTCAACACCAAAGGGTGAGCCACAGACTTTGGGAGAGGGGACAGCACACACAAAAACTACTCAGTGGTTAGAATTAAGAGATTATCAAAAATACAAACATCAGTATGATGTTTCATTTACTGTGATTATAATTAACATTTACTGCAAATCAAACCACTATGGCACTGCCATATTAAGGAAAAATCTGCAAAGCTATTGCGATAAGTAAAATTCAATTTACAAACTATGCAGCATTTAAGTTAATCCAGTACTTTTAATGGCGCAAACATGCGGAAATGACTTGGAGCAAGGTCAGGATTGTATGGGGATGTGTCAATAACTCCCAGCTGAGATCCTGTAATGTGCAACTCGAGTTCTTTAATGATTGTGTGTACAGTTCCCAGACAGATGTGTCTCTTCGGCACGGTGGCAGCAAATGATTTGTCGGTTTTCAAGGATCAGGAGTTCCCCTTGCTGAATGTTCAGGGGAGCACCTGCAGTGGGTCCCAGGACACCTCAACCAACTTGTCATTCATGGACGTTTAAACGTTCAAATATTTTACTGCAGTCTCATCACTTTACTGTAAGTCTTCTGTAAATGTCAAACAATGTTTATGCCTTCATTCATTCAAGAAATTTCATCACATATCCTGGTTTCCCATGTGAGACTGCATAATCTGGTTTCATTCTAGCAACAGAAGCACTAATTTAGAGACTTTTGAATTGGATCTGAGTTAGAAGGTTAGAAAGGGTCCTAGGGTAAGAAAAAATATAAACTGAAACATTCAGTTTTTACAGGCATTGTTCAGGCAATATAATATGTTGATATGTGTGCAGGCAGGCACACACAAACACACACACACACACACACACACACACACACACACACAGAGGACAAGTGTAAAGAATGAGGTGTTGACTTTTAGAACGAATAAGAAAATTGAGCTCCACAATAGCTATGAGTGAAGAAGGTGACAGGGTTTGAATCAGTAGTCTACCGAAGGAGGTTGCAGTGTGGAAGCGTGTGAGAATGATAAAAGTGCAGTGCCATCATCACGCTGTGTGTGAGTATGCGAGTGGGTGTAGTAGTAGAGAACAAGGGCCTCACAACACCATAATGATGAAAAAAGGCAGTGCCATATCTCTCTCTCACAGAGCATGCATCCGTCATCCTATTTCCTCTGAGTCAGACAGTCAAAGAGTCCCTGAACTTCGCCAGGATGGCTCATACACAGACTCATCACTGTTACTTATATATGTGAACTGCACTGACAGATGGATGGATGAAGCATCTGGATGGATAGATAGTCTTGTAAAAATGAGTCATGGCAACTCTGTACTATATTCTTAAAAATATATTTTCTATTCATCTAAGGACGTTTCCTTCCTTTTAATCTTTCTTTCTGTTTTTGCATACAGTAATTGTCTGTAGTAATATACTATAGTAAATCTATTATGTGGAAGGAGAACAGATTGATAAATATGATTATTCTAATAGAAATTTTAATTTGAATAGAATTTGAAAAAAATGGGTGGAAATAAAAAATGGGGTATCATATTTAAAGTAAACACATTACCTATCCATTTAGATATGAATTATTCAAATGTTTGTTTATATAGTAACTGTCCTGTGTATTTATTGTCAATTTATCTAAGCCTTTATCAATAAACTTAACCGATGTACTATCTAAGCGTATATTACCTTACCTAAGAGATGTCATTTAATTGGCAGTTGAATAGAATAAGAATGAATGATGACTCACCAATCCAGCAGTTCGAGCTTCACACTGGCCACATGCTTTTCCTTTCAGCCTGGATTTTCTGCTCTGTCCACTCTTTGTAGGTGGAGGCTCCGGCACCCTTTCAGCTCTCTCTGAACACACGTGCACATACATACACATATTTAAATACCTTCAATCTCTATGCAGGATTAACCGAAATAGAAGTACTTACACACAAACAATTCAGACCAATAGAGACCTTCCCCAGAAATGTAATATTCATCATATTGACTGATTTTCTTTTAGATGGTTTCTAAGTAAAATTGACAATGAATTAGAGTTTAATGTAGGTCCAGTTCAAACATGACTCGTGTTATAAAGTTTCATTTATCAATAATAAACTAGGTGCAGCCTTGGGAAAAATCTACCTCTATTCAGCTGTGTTAACACATATTTTGCTCCTTTTTATGAAGGCTAGAGCATTCAGCATGATAATGTAGCACAACACAACACAAGTATATTCAGCATGCATACACATCATGCAAAGTGACATTCATTGAGCCTAATGTTTATGAAATTACACAAGATTTATAACTGCTGCATTGTAATTTATCATAGTTTATAGAAACATCACTGGGAATAGTCATGCTGGCTGAACTGTAATGGTTGAAGAAACTGGTGGTAACATAAGGATGGCCATCTGTTCATGATTTTGAAACAATGTTTATGTCTTATGGAAATGTTGCTGATTATATGAAAACAATATGAGAACGAATTGAAGACTGCCTTGAGTTGCTACATTCAGCTCATACAAAGAAAGAACCTTCAGTAATTTTATACTCTGCTACAGTACCATGATGAGAACAAACTCTATTGATTGCCTGTAGTGTTGATTGTTGTCATTAGAAGTAACCAAATTAAGCAAATGCTTTGAAGTAAATGACTAAGTCTGGCTCTGCGGACAAAGGTGCAATGTTAAAGTCTTGTATGGACTCTGACTGCTTCTTCATTCTTTCAATTATTTATCAGTAACTGACTGTCAGGGCGTGGTGGATCCAAGTATCATTCCCTCTGGTGAAATTTGGCTTAATCAATCCGCCATGTTTTGGGGGTTTAGTAGGGGAATTTCCATGGACATTCAAAGAATATGTGAAAATGCTATCACAGTACATAGTTTGTGCTTAGACACACATACTGTACGTACCCGGGAAAGTCTCGTTCTTCAGAACTTTTATTTTGATCTTGCTGGGGACACTCTGACAAAAACACACACACACACACACACACACACACACACACACACACACACACAATTTATCATCTGGAATTATAGAATAAATTCTCTTTTGCATTAATTTACTGTCTTAATTCATTTAAATATTTGTGCTTAAAACTGCCATATACTAAAATGGAGGTTTTTAATCCATATAAACTAATGAATTACATTAATACCGAAAAAAATACAAATAAAAAAAGATTAGTCAGACTACTGTTGAGTTTCTGTAGTCACTTTTCCACAGGAATCATAAAATGCTACCTAATGCTACCCTGGCATTCTGGAATCAGAAGAGTCATGCCGTGTAATACAACAGCATCATGAAGTATAACAACAGCTCCACCTCGATGTCGTTCACACAGAAAGGTGAAATGTTGGAGGTGCAATAATCACACCTTGAATAGGCTCATTAATAGCAGGCAGGATGGTTTGGCCTTCATTATACCTCAACATGCTGTGTGAAAGGTATGGAGAAAGGCAATGTGGTACAGACTACATAGCAGGACAACTGGCAAATCAAAAAGGTGGTGCAGTTTTATTTATTTTTTTAATTACTGACACATAACAGAAGTTGCACTGTGCCATAAATGTAAATCAGAACCAAAAAGACAGCTATTTGGTTTAAAACTGGCAGCTGTCCTGTGTTCTAATCCAAGTAAATTCCATGATCTATCATTTTCATTTAGTGCAAATCAGTAGTTATTTAAAGCATGGTAATTATGATAGCTAGTCAAGCACATGTATAAAAGATGCATTAATTAACTGTAATGGCTTTCAGATCTGACTGTATGGCAGAGTGAATGCTCACTTTTTTAAACTTTTTCTCTTTGTCCTTTGTCCCGTCTTGGGTCTGAGCAGATTTCCAGTGAAAAGCACCATTTTTCCTGTTAGGAACATATTAAACCAAGTGATAATTCAATGCAAAGGCAATGTAATGTTTAAACTCTCAGGTCAGGGTCATGAATCACATTTCAAATAAGCTCACCGAGAAGCAGGCTGCTTGAGAAGTTAGAGAGATAAATCTCAGTTAAAGCAGAAGCTATAACCTTCAATAAATAACAATAACAATAAAATTAATTGACATCAAAAACTGAATGAGAAAAAAAGACAAAGAAATAGTCATAGAGTGAGGGTAGGTAGAAGAAAGATAGAAAATATTACAAAAATAAGAGATGTGGATGTGATAATGAGAGCAAAGGATATGGGGGGAGAGAGAGAGAGAGAGCGAGCGAGAGAGAGAGATGCGAATAAAGGGTAATCAGAAGGAGAGGGGGAGGGAAGAGACAGAATAGAGAAGGAAAAAAGCTAGCAGAGAGAGAGAGAGACAGAGAGAGAGAGACAGATAAAGATGCAGAGAGGTAGAATAAATAAGACAGAGGACAACAATCAGAAAGTAGAAAGAGTGGAGAAAAGAATTGTGAGAAATGGTTGAAGAAAAAAAGGAAAGAAAAGGGGGACAATAAGTGTTATTCTTGTGAAAATAATAAGAAAAAAAAGCTAAAAGTAAATCAGAGTAAAAGAAGGGTGAAAGCAATAAAACAGAATTGAGATGGCAAGAAAGATGGCAGATGACACATAATAGCAAGAAACAGAAAATGAGGGTGGGAGACAGACTCTCTCTCTCTCTCTCTCTCTCTCTGTGCATGTGCGTGTGCGTGTGCATGCGCGCGCGTGTGTGTGTGTGTGTGTGTGTGTGTGTGTGTGTGTGTGTGTGTGTGTGTGTGTCCACTCTGCTTATCAGCAAGTGCTCAGTGAGTGAGAGGCTCATTTAAGGCTGAGGATTAAAGACACTCAGAGCTGAACACAGGAAAGCGACAGTGTGCTATCATCAAGCAGATTAGCACACAGACACACACACACACACACACACACACAGAGAGAAAGTCAGATGAAGAGCTGTGTCATAACTGCTGCGTGCGTGTGTGTGCGTGTGTATGTGGGGTGGGGGCAGGGGGGGGGATGTATGTGGGTGTCTGTGGGTGTGTGCGTACTGTATGTGTGCGAGTGTGTGTTGGTATTTACTGCAAACCTACCCAATTATAATGTTTTTTGTGTCTACCATTTACTTCTTGCATTTACAATGAATGAAAACTAGCAACTGAACTGAAGTCTGGCACTACTATTATATAATTTCCCTTTTCGCCAAAAATGGCACAAATCTGAATTTAATGAACATCTCATAAAAAAATTTTGACTAATCCACTGACAATTAAAAACATAAATTGTGATTGAGTAAGTATCCACTCAGTCACTGTGAAAACCCTAAATTACGTAATTTAATTACAGTCCCAAGAAAAAGAGGGTTATACATTTTAAATTAATTTGGTGGGCTGGATTAAAAGCTTTATTGGACCAGTCAATATATTTGACACAGCTGGTCTAAATAATTTGAAGGTTATAAACGTCTTTAAGTTCAAGCTCATGCTGTGATTTAAAAAAAGAGTTTGAAACTTTTAGATTTGGACTATTTGGATTATATTTCATTAAAACCAAATAGGAGCCATGCCAGTTTCTGCTCCTTAAATCAATTAACCCTGTTGTTCCCATCAAGGTCCCTATTGACATGAACAGTACCCTGCAAAAGCTATTTCAGGTGATGCATGAGGCCATAATTGACAGTGTGCAAAGTGCATGAAGAACAACATACAGTAAACAACTTTCTTTATGCTATATTAAATTCCCAATGTCATTATGCAATTTTAATTCCTGGACGAGCTGCAAAACACACAGTATGCCAAGATATTAAGGCATGGCTACGTTCATTCCAACCCTCCCTTTACCCCAGCTGTGATTCATCACGATGGAGTGTGTACACCACAAACATGTCTCTCCTTCACACCAGATGAGTTATGAGCTCATATATCCTGATTTAAGCCCCTAAAAGAGCCACAATATAATTCCACACCCAGGTCACATCAGAGTGTTATTAATGAAATTTTGTGAGGGTTACTCTGAGGAGGGAACTTTTTCTCTTTTTTTTATGGAAAGCTAATTTTCCTGCCTAATTCTGGCTCTAATTAATCATTTTTGCTTTACTGGCAAAAGCAAATCAAACCACAAGCCTCTTGGATTATCATTGTGTACTTTTGAAAAATCTAAGGATAAAATCTGTAACCGTGGTATACAGTGTATGTTTTAAACATGTTATTTAAAACATGTTAAACATATATAATCAGACGTGCAGCCTAGGAACAAAGTAGGAATACAACCCCCTCACAAAGAAAGAAAAACCCTCACACATTTATTCATAACAATGTATAATTAACCCATGTTCAGGTCCATAAGTATATGAACAGTGACACATTTTCATATTTTTCCCATTCTGCACCACCACTAATGGATTTTAAATATAGAAATCAATGTGATTGAATAATAGACTTTCAGCTTTAACTCAAAGGGCTTAACAAAATATATTTCATTAGCTGTTCAATTACATCCTTTCATTTTCACAAGGCAAAAAGTAATTGAACAACTGACTGATTAACAGTTTCATGGCCATTTGTGCCCTGTTTCTTAGTTATTTCCTGACAAATTAAAAAGATAAATGATCTGGCATTTCTGAATTAGCATTCTGTAGTAGTTCATGCAAACTTTTAAATCCAGTCCAAAGTGGTGCCGTTGCAAGTAAAGCAGGCCTTCGTTACAGACCTGTGTAACTTTCTGCACGGCCAAATCAATAATTTGGTGAATGCTTAAAAAGAATAAATGTACTAGATCGGCCTTAACAGCCTTGATATCCACAAAAAAATAGCTAAAATGGATGATGCTAGAATTCTTACCTTGGTGGAAAAAAAAACCTTTATCTAGCCATGTCAAGAACATCCTGAAGTAACTAAACGTATCATTGTCAAAGTCTACAATCAAGACACATCTTGATGAAAGTAATCACAATGGGTTTACCTCAAGATGGTAACACTTAAGAAGAAAAATGTCAGATACACTTTGTGAAAACACCTCAAAATGGCCTGAACTGTTCTCATACAAGATTCACTTGACTGGAATGAATGACTGAAAATGGAGAAGGAAATTAAGGGTTCCTGCTCCAAAGCACAGCACATCATCCGTCAAACATGGTGTAGATGGTGTTATGGCATAGTTTATGTATCCAAATCAGAAGACTTGGATGAACAAAGAGGTACGCCTCCTACTGAAGGCTAGCAACAATGCCTTTAGATCTGGTGATGCACAGGCTTACAGTACCGCCAGGACCAATCTGAGGCTGGACATTAAGATGGCCATGTACTGTACTGCTACAAGCTGAGAATTAAAGAACACTTCTCCAACTCTGATGTGGAGCAGATGTGGCGGGTCATTCTGGCCATCAGCAACTACAGGCCCATCAACCCCTCACCCACGTCCACTGACATCTCCTTTCTCAATGAGCTAAACAATTTCTATGCTCGCTTTGAAAGGGATAATCTGGAGCCTGCAATCAAAATTGAGCTCCCTGCAGACTACCAGCGACTCACACTATTCAGCAATATGTCAGCGCAGTACTGAGCAGGATCAATGCACAGAAAGCTACAGGGGATGATGGAATCCCCAAACACATTCTGAGAGCATGTGCTGTGGAGCAGGCGGGGGTCAGGCTTATTCATCCTGTCTCTAGCCCAAGCTATTGTGTGCACCTGCCTTAAGACTACCTCCATTGTGCCAGTAGCTAAACACTCCACTGCAACATGCCTTAATGACTACATCACCAAGAGCTTTAAGCAGCTGTTCCTGGCAGACCTCAAAACCTGTCTTACTGCCACCCTGGACCCCTACCAATTTGCTTACCGTCAGAACAGGAACACGGAGGACGCAGTTTCCACAGTGCTGCACTCAGTCCTCTCTCACATGGACAATAAATACACCTATGCCAGAATGCTTTTCCTCAATTTTAGTTCAGCGTTTAACACTGTCATCCCATCCAAAGTAGTCACCAAACTCGGAGACCTGGGCATTAGCGCGCCACTATGCAACTGGCTTCTGGACTTTCTGACCACCTGGGCCAAGCATGTTCGGGTAGATCACCACTGCTCTTCCACCTTCATCCTTGGCACCGGAGTACCACAAGGCCGTGTGCTGAGTCCCTTTTTCTACTCTCTCTTCACCTACAACTGAAAGCATGTACATGGTTCCAACACAATTATAAAGTTTGCAGATGACACCATGGTGATGAGTCAGCTTATGGAGAGGAGGTGGACCGTCTAGCTGTGTGGTCACTAGCATCAACCTGCTGCTCAACTCCAAATAGACAAAGGAGCTCATAGGACATTTAGAGGAAGCGGTGTCTCAGCAGAGCACACAATATCACAAAGGGTTTCTCTCACCCTGCTCATAGGCTCTTTCCTCTCCTACCTTCTGGGAGGCGCTAGAGGAGCCTCCAGACAAAGACAAGCAGGTTCAAGAACAGCTTTTTCCCCACAGCTGTTCCTTTGCTGAACTCTGCCTCCAACCGAGCACATACACATTGGTTGGGTACATTACATTACCTTGCACTACCCAGATTGCTGCTTTCACTACTGAACATAAACTGAACACCCAGGACTGCACTATTCATAACTGTTGCACATACTATATATTTTATACATTATATAAAATGACCTTTTCATTCCAATCTTAATAACAAGCACAAATGTATATAACCTTCTCTACTGGAGTATCACAACATGTTTATTACAACATATACAATATGCTTCTTCATCTAGAACAATTAAACTCATTGTACATAACTTTCTCTGTGTATATGTTCACATGCATCATATTTTATCATGCCATATATCTTTCTTCTTTGCACTCAGTGTGTATAACCCTTTCTGTATATAATACTTTCTGTATGTAACATTTTCTGTGTACAGTTTACATATGAATGCAGTATACATATGCAAATTCTTTATCATAGTATACAATACCTTCCTTATTACACCAACCTATAATTCATTGCTCCTTTGCACTCATTGTATTTACCTCCCTCACTGTATCCTGTTTACATATGTAAATTCTTTATCAAGGTATGCAGTGCCTTCGTTATTGCACAACCTATAATCATTTGCTCTTTTGCACCCATTGTAATTTATCTACCTGACTATATACCGTTTATATATGCAAATTATTCTGCACTGTGAAAATGCACTTCTGTTTAGATGCTAACTGTATTTCGTTGCCTTGTACCTACATGTGCAGTGACAAAGTTGAATCTAATTTAATCTATTCTAATAGTTATGTATGGCTTCCAGTGGAACTAGGTCACTGATGTTTGGTGATAATGTGACTGCAGATAAAAAAAATAGCAGGATAAGTGTATTTTCATTGCATTTAAAGCTATACTTTCTATTTAGTTTTAGTCAACTGCTGTAAAACTGATACAACTGCATTTCACCCATTTACGAATCACAAAAGCAACACCAAAAAAAATTATTATTTGTAGTTAAAGGGCAAAGTCAGTCACCTGACCTCAGCATGATTGAACATGGGTTTTACTTTTAAAAAATTATAAACTGAAGGAAGAAAGACACACAAAAATGTAGCAACTGAATGCCTAGCAAATGATCTCAAGGGAGAAGATGTTTATGGGAGCTGAGATGACACACGAATACCAAAAGAAATCCCACATGGAGACAATGGGAATACACAAAAGCTCAAAATCAACACACAAACCAAGGGAAATGTGTGGTACAAACACAACCTATTGTAATTTCCTGCATTCTTCATTAAAATAAACAAAATGTATTAAAAATAAAGAAACATCTTGTAATACATCATCGTGCAGGTGTACATGCATGCAAATATCTTCCAAACTATGTGGTTTTGTAAAGCATCACACAGCCAATTTTCCATTTTATTATTTTCTCATGTGCGCACATAAGCTACATATGAGACACATCTAGATGGGCTAGTACCTACTACCATCCAGCAGGTACCTGTAAAAGGTCTACGGCTAGAGTTGGCTAGTTAGTTAACTTTAAACACACTCTTTCACACAACTCCTGTTCAGTGAAACAATGCAAGGACTCAGAGTAGCACCTGTGTCCACTTGGCCCTAAAGTTCTTGTTGCCATTTCTGAGATGGCACAACATTGTGGTCTACTTAGAAAATGTAATGATAACTAGCTATATTAGTGAGTAGGCAGCATGAGGTCCATGACTGGCTGTAATGAAAGTAAATCAGTGGAACCACTAGGCAAGATAGTGCAGACTATCAAAGAAGTGGCATACTCGTTGACTAATAAACATTGTTGTAAGATCTCTGTAATAATGTGTCTCTGTTTTAGTGTTATTGTATACATCAATAATTTGTTTAAAATGTGTCTTTTACATTTTTTAGTTATAGCACGCTGTTTGATCCCTGATGTACTAGACATATTGTAGAGTCTATAAAAAGTAAAGCAAATACTACATATTAAGCTCCTCTTTTCTTCTCCCTTCCTCCACTGTCATCCGTGTGTGTGTGTGTGTCACTCACTCTCTCTCCTCTTTCTCATGGCTCATAACCTCTTTGAGTTGCTGCAGGCGAATCTCCATTTCTTTGTTGTCCTGGCTGAGCTGTGCCGTCTCCATACGTAGCTCACGCAAATTCCTGTAAAGCACACAACTCACTTTACACGTGTGAAATCCTAATTACAGGTGCAATGTATCAGGCAGGCTTGGGAGGATAAGCTTCACATCTGTCAAATTCATTCATGCCAATTTGTAAGAGTAAGATGAAGATCTATCTGACACAATCGAGAGATTAACATCGCCATGATTAACACATCTGGCTCAATAAATCATTTGCACTAATAAAGATGTAAATACACAACCAGAAATTACAAAGTGGAAAAAATACCCAACCTGGCATTCAGCTTTACTGATCTGGGCTTGGGCAGAGCCACAAAGTTGTTCAAATTCATGGTTGTTGATTAGGCTTTCCCCTTAAAAAAAATTTAATAAACATTGTAAAAGTGACAATCAATAATAAATAATACAAATAATTATAAGGCGCAGTGCAATTTAACAGTACAGTGCAACATAAAATAGCACACTGTATCAATATTAAAATATAAATAATAAATACAAAACCGGACCTCTCTATAACATTATAACTCTCTCTCTCATGTAACATTAATTATTTCACTCTCGTTTAGGCTTTAGCCTTAAGTTAGCGCCCTACATTTAACATGATATCTAACGTCGCACGCATACCGCAGAAAGACTTGCCATACCTGAAAGTCGTAACAGACCCATACAACTTATCTAAAACATATTTTTAAGTACAATTTTTTTTTTTTAGCGAGCTCATCTGACCTACTAGACGCCTCGATTTCCTGTGTACTTGCGTCACTATGGTAACAGCAGCTATCGCGAGAGTAGCCGCGATATTTCCACTAAGAACTTATTCCTGATTGGCTGAGAGGAACCGCTTCTCATTAGTTCATAAATATAGATAATCTAATTCAATTGCATGTTAAAAAGGTAATTAATTAATTAATTAATTAATTAATTAATTAATTAATTAGACTCTTTAAGTATGTTTTATTCCATTAATAAAAAACTTTTTTTTTAATTATAGTGCAAAATAGTGGAATATAATAAACATGCAATATAATAAATTTACCGGTAAATAAATTTAAATGCTTAATAAGAAAATATCACATAAAACAGTCTGGTAATCAGACTTCTACCAAAATGATGTGAAAAACACAACACGTCAAATGAAGGGCAGTTCTGCGCATGGAAAGGCAATGTTGCTAAGAGTAGGCAAAGACTGTCTTAAGTTATGAAAAAAAAACTAACTTTTAAATAAATTCAAGGGGGACATAACACGTGGGCCAAAGACTTGTTCTCACACTTCTAGCTTCATGTTTTTCTAATAAGAACTGGATGCTAGCAGTGTTGCTTTTGTATGCTGATGTGAACATGCACAAATGAGCCATAATTAGGTGTTACTAATTTCCCCAGACAACAATAAGCCATATTATTGAAGTTTGTATCTAATTAAAAATCTACTGCTGCTGCAAACATTATGCTGGAGATGAGGAAAGAGATTCTGGACTTTTCCAAATATTACAGGGCATTTTCCACGAAATATAGCTGCATTTTCCTGTGTAGGAAAACTGTTATACCTCCCCAAGGTGGAATTCAGTGTTTTATAATCAGGGAAACAGAGCCATAGCCTGATGAGGAGCCACTGTGCTAATCCTATCTCAGTTTATATGAAAGAGATAACAAAATAGCAGACAGCAGACAAAGTAACAAAGTTAATCCTATCCTTTCTCTTCTATTTTGGGCTCCTCTAAATCAGGTCTCATTCCAAATCCTTGCAAGAACTCTGAATGGGAGATATGAGAGTTGTTTTTTATATTGTAAAAATAAAAGTATCATGTTTTACTCTAGTTTTTTTTCCCCCAGTCACATTCTAGTTCTAGTTAGTTTATTTAGCTAGTTAATTCATACTGTGTTCTCGTCCTATTAACCGACAGGTAACAAAACCATACTGCTCATAAAGCATCAAAGTTTCTTTGTAGAAGAAACTTAAAATATTTTTTAGCAAACAGTAACTGAACTAGAATGTCAATTTCATGCCAAAAGATAAAAATTTTCAGTATGCTGTGGGACTCACCTAAAAGGAATTAGCTGTGATCCTGATTCCTTCTGCCCCCCTGAACCTGCCTGATCTATCCTGATGTCCTGATGCTGAGACTGGTAACATATAGCCTGCTTATAGATGTATGTGACTTCTGGGGACATTTCCACTTGGACATGGACTGTATAGATAAATACAGGTTTTGCTGACATGGCTTATGTCTCCATTCACTTTAATAGTTTTCTGACTTAAAATGTGAAGAACAGTTCTGGACCCAAGTCTCCATCATCAAACAATTGGTAACTTCAACAAATTAGACTTTTGCCTAATAGCACACAGTTATAGAAGCAACTAATTTATGGTCTCTCTATCCACTATCACCCAAATGAGGACAGGTTCCTATGATTCCTCCCGAGGTTTCTAGTATAAAGTATGTATAGAAAGGCACCAGAACACCCAGTGCACCACAGCTCAGCTCAGTGCACACATGCGGTCCAGTAGGCAAAGGCCACCAACTCAGCTTCCCAATTCCCCAGGTCCCAATGCAATCAAGCACCCATGGGATATGCCAGACAAATCAGTCAGATTCACAGCGCCCAAAGGATCTACTGCCAACGTCTTAGTAGCAGACACTTCAACAAAGCCCCCAGAGGTAATGTAAAGCCACCTACGTGTGTGTGTGTGTGTGTGTGTGTGTGTGTGTGTGTGTGTGTGTGTGTGTGTGTGTGTACAAATTATATCACCAGTGCGTATAGTGCTCCTACCAGTACGATGAATGAGATTGAAGCTTTACTCTCGGTTTCAAGATGATAAAAAGTCTTTCCTCAAGATAAATAATCCATTACCAAAATACATTAAAACACTCTTGACATGCAATCTATCTTTGTACATTTATAAATTTGCCTCGTAGGAAAAGCCCTTATCCACCTACTATGTCTTACTGATAGCTCATTCCCCATTCATTGCGCAAGAGATTATTGCCTCAGTCTATTTTTAGTACATGTAGAATATTTAGTACATGTAATTTTTATATATTATAATAGTTCTATTTAAAATCACTAACTAAAAAAACTATTTATCAATTAAATTAAAGGCAAGTGTGCTGGTCATTATTTATGTACAGTAATGATATACAGTCCAGTCCAAAAGTTTTCTCTTACTTACTTAACTATAGGAGAGAGAAAGAGAGAAAGAGTTTTAATATTTTACCTTTAACTGCCTTTTTTTGCAAGGATTTGAAACGAAGCCTGATTAGATGAAACCAAAAAATAGAAGAGAATGGATAGGATTAACTTTCTTACTTTGTCTGATCTGCTATTTTGTTATCTCTTCCATATAAAGTGAGATAGGATTAGCACAGTGCCTCCTCATCAGGCTATGGCTCTGTTTCCTTGATTATAAAACATTACATTCCACCTTGGGGAGGCATAACAGTTTTCCTGCACAATACAATTCAGCTATATTTTGTGGGAAAATGTCCTGTAATAGTCTAGAATCTCTTATATTCCAAGTACAGTTTTTGTAATGTTGTAGTTCATACAGTTCAGTTACAGTTTTTATGCAGTTAGAAGTTACAGTTTTACTAACAGTCTTCCTGCAGTTAAATTGTTTATACATTCTACCTACTGTACAGTTAAGTTAGTTTTCATACAGTACAATTAAAATAATGACAGTTTCCATACAGTTTATTTGCACTGATTTTACAGATTTTTTCAGTTAAGTTAACATTTTTGTATAGTTTAGTTACAGTACAATTACAGATTTTGCATTGTACAACCTAACAAACTGGGAGTTCCTAACAAGCAGCAAATAATTTACGTACAAGGTAATGTTTATATATGATCGACAGTTTATTTTTAAAAAATACAGTTTTGTTACACTACTGTACCGTGTCAGGAGTTGTTAGCTGGCACAATTTTTCTGGTCTGTGGTCAGTGTATGTATCATCATCTATACTGCTTAATCCTGTATTCAGGGTCACGGGCGGCCTGGGCCTATCCCAGGAGACTTAGGGCACATGGCAGGGTACACCCTGGACAGGGTGCCAATCCATCGCAGGGCACACAGACACACACACATACACTCACTCACACACTACGGGCAATTTTGGGGACACCAATTAGCCTAACCTACATGTCTTTGGACTGTGGGAGGAAACTGGAGTACCCAGAGGGAAGAAAGAAGAAGAAAAAACAAAGATAAAAATAGTAAGGGCAAAGTATATATACTATATATAATGATATATATCTCATTATTGTTTTCCTAACTACAGAGGCAGCTTATCAGGTTGCATGTTTTTTGTGTTGTCCTGAATTGAATGAATACAGGCCATATAGAGAGCTTAAACACGAATTTTCTAGCATTTCTCTGTGTGCAAGTTTGTTAAAGTTTGATAATCAAATGTAATTATGATTATTGATTACAAAACATAATGCTTAAAAAGCATTAAGAATACTTAAAAAGAATTAAGCATTGAGTACTGACTGAATTATAATGAATATTTGTGTCAAAAGATTAAAATAAATGTTAAAATTAACATAGCAAGTTCAAAAATGAGCACTTTTAAACACACCAACTGAGAAGGGGTCAAGAGAAATCTTTTTCGCGAACCACAGGTATGAAAGAGAGATTATGAGAGAGAAATATGAAGAACACAGAGAGCAGACAAGCATGAAAGGCACTGTGATCTAGGATTCAGGTTTATTTGCTCCCCCCCACCTACCCACCCCCCAAGGGTGACACACTGGAGACTTTCAGATAGCAGCAGTTGATCAAGAGATGGATTGGTGATATTGGAAACAGCAGGAGAGAAATTTCTGCTCCAATAATAAAATCAAAATGAAGTGCAAGGGCAAGAGAAAAGAAAGAATAGAGAACAAAGTGATGACCAAGAAATTAAAAAGGAGAGTACTAGAGGCTATATTGCATGTACAATATGTGATGGTGGGACGACACTGTTCTTCCCAAACATTTTCTACCACAAAATATAGTTGAAATGCATACAAAGTTTAGTGTCAAAAATTTTCTTCTTCAACTGAAACTCAGAGGCTAGCTAATGTGTGACAAGCATATAGCCTTTAGTATTCTGTATTCCCAAATCATTACAAAATCATTGTTTGCGAAAGTTATACAATTTCTTATAAACAAAGCTTTATGTTTTTTAATTCTTGAGTTCATTAACTTTAGTAACTGCTATAGCCTGGGTCAGGGTCATGGTGGAACCCTGGATCAGAGGAACACTGGACTTACAGTGGCAATACAGCCTGGAAGGGCCAGGACATCTTGCACACACTAGAGACTATTTAGTACAGCCAATCCACCTATTAGATTTTCAGAGCTGGAAGAAACCAAAAATCCCAGAGGAACCATATATAGACACAGCAAGATCATGCACAGAAATCCCTCCGAGGTAGTAACCTGAGCTCTGGTACTAACCAGGGACCATATAGTTTTGAGACCACACTGTACCACCATGTCACAATGAATTTAAATAATTCCAGAAAATAGTAAAAAAAAAAAAAATTAATTATATAGATAGAATTTAAATAAATGATTTTTTTTTTTTTATTTGCATAACATCTATCCTTATGTCAGGTTTTTATAAATGATGTTGGACTCCAATAAATCAGTTTAGATCTTGGGTTCTTCTAGCAAGATAAGTCTTATCTACTCAAAATCTTACTAAGGTTACATCTTTTGCTGAAGATGTTGGCACAACACTGCCGGACTTGTTCATCCTAAGTAAGTTTTATATTAAGATTTTGAGTAGATGTACTTTATCTTTGCTGGTTGTACTACAGTGTTAGAAACCACATTAATAAGCCTGTACAAGATACTCACTTCTAAGGGTAAACTGTGTGCTTATGGTCTGCAGGTTAAATAAAGCTAATGACATTATATGTTATCCACATTAGCTTTAGTACTTTAAAATATTTCAGGGCAATGGGTGAAGAAGACTTTTAATTGAAATATGTCATTGTATTAGCATTATTGTAATGAATAAAAGACAGTGTTTTCTTTCAAATAAATAACATCTGCAAAAGCCTTTTACAATTTTATTCTATATGTGACACCAAGACATTAGCATCAGATCCTTTGAGTCCTGTATGTCATCTAGCACATTCCACAGATGGACAATCAGCTTGAGGTCTATGGAATTTGGAGGTCAAGACAAAACATTTTGTCATGTTCCTCAAACAATTCCTGAACATTTTTTGCAGAGTGAAAGGGCACATTATCCTGCTGACAGAGGCCATTGCCATCAGGGAATACCATTGCTATAAAGGGATGTCCTTGGTCTGTTTAGGTATGTGGTATGTGTCAAAGTATATTAAACATGAATGTCAGGACCCAAGGTCCTCCAAACTGTCTTTGGCAGATTGCCTTCATCCTTCAGTATCGTCTATCCTGGTACCATCTCTTCCCCAGGTAAACAACGCACATGCACCTGACCATCCGTATGATGCAAAAAATGTGATTAATCAAACCAGGCTTCATTCTTTTATTGCTTCATGGTACAGTTCTGATGCCCATGTGTCTAATGTGGGCAGTTTTGGTGGTTGCAAGCTGCAATGCATTGTGTGCTCTGACACCTTTCTGTCAAATCCAACATTAACTTTTTTCAGCCCTTGTGCTACAGTAAGTTTTTTTTTTAGATTGGATCAGACAGGCTAACCTATCTAAAAGGCATCAGTGATACTTGGAAACCCACAACCCCTTTGCCGGTTCACCAGTCATCCTTGCTTGGAACACTTTTACTTTTAGATAATAAACAATGCATGGCTGCACCCAAAAATGCTGCTTTTCAGTCATCCAGCCAATTTGCCATTTAGATCCTTACTGTGCTCACTTTTTCTGCTTTGAGAACTGAAAAAATATCATATATACCATCCCATGGCAAGTACCACTATAACAAGATTTTTGAAATGTAATTCGCTTCACCTATCAGTTGTTTTTGATGCTATGGTTGAGCACTGTATCACCTCATACTAATTGGTTTTCGAGCCAAACAAATATTCAATTATTTAACTGAACAAAGCCTAATGTCAACAATGCAATGTATCATTTTAATCTTCTTAAAAATTCTTAAAGCTCTTAAATCCCTCTTTTGGGATTATATGCAAGTTTACCTAGCAAAATCCAACTAAATTAACCCCATCATTTCAGGAACATATCTGAAAAAGTGTCTGAATATATGCTCAGATCTTAAAAGTAGTGTAATACAAGAGAGACATGGTTGTGTGTGAGAAGTAGAGACACTGCAGCACTTTTTCCTCGCTGATTGGACTCAGTCTTAGATTGATTTAATCTTGGGGCAGAGAGATGAACCTGGGTAGCAGAGGGCCAGCCTGTATTATTGCAACCAGAGGAGAAAAGCAAGAGAAGAAATCGAGCTGGAGAAAGACAGTAAATGCTAGACACACAGCTATGATCTTTGTTTCTTTCAGCTAATAAAATAGCAAGACGAATGATGGAATATTGTTTGGAATTCATCATTATATGACTCCACAAAAGCTAGCATAATCACAATTACTTTATTCTCTAAGATTATGTTTATTTATCTATATGGATAGACTCTCTGTGTGTACTGCATCTGTAGGGTGATTGAGAAAAAAAAACAGGGAAGCCGTTTACTCCAGGATCATTTGTAATGGAATCCTAATGATAGTCATTGCGGCACCCAATAAACTGATCTGTTTTTTTCGTGCAACGCCTTAATGGTTTTGGCAGGATAAAGTATTTGTAAATTAAGATCTGTATAATAGGCCCTTTAAAATTAAGCTTGTTTTTCAGAGAGAATAATTTGTAGTTATGAATTACTGCCATAGCTTTGTAAGAGTGATGTGTATGTGTATGGGTTAAACAAAATATCTACAAGAACTCACTCACTCATCGTCTAAACTGCTCAATCCTGTATTTTCTATATTCCTCAATCCTGTATTGATCGCAGGGAGCCTGGAGCTTACCCCAGGAAAGATTAGGACATGAGGCAGTGTACACAGTGGACAAGGGGCAAATCCATTGCAGTGCACACACATACACAAATTGGAATGCCAATTCATGTCTTTGGAATATGAGAGGAAACTGTAGTACCTGGAGGAAACCCACCAAGCATGAGGAGAACATGCAAACTCCTTGCACACAGTGGCAGGAATGGAACCTGGCGGGAACTGAACCCATATCCTGGAAGTGCAGGGCGACAGTGCTAACCATTATGCCACTAGGCCACCTTCTTCAAGAACTCTTTTAAGTGTTAAAAGAAGTATCTCTTCTTTTAAGATACTCTTCCATGCATGTTGCATTATTAGACTATTGTTGTTTAGCTTTCTGTTTGTTTTTGTTTGTTTGTTTGTTTGTTATTTTCAAATAAACAATTGCACAGGTGCATATTGTAAACATTTATTTAATTCAATTGCTTTTCTTAACTAATTTAGTTGCAGCTGAATATTGTTTATGTTTATCTGTCAGAGCATTAAATAATTTCAATTATTGTTTGGGATACTTACATGTATACGGCAGATACAGTATTGGACTAGTGCTTGGGCATATGGCAAAAACACCCAGTCAATTCCTTGTAATATGCAAAAGAATCTTGTGTTTTCTGTAAATTGCTGTTGTGTAATCCAAAATTAGTTCAGGTGCAACTAAGAAATCACAATTAGCTCATTTGAATTTCTAATCCATGTTCATCCAGTTAATTCAACTTCAAGTTAATTCAATATTTATGTTGACTTATGTCACTCTGGTATTTCTCTGGTAAATAAACTGACCAAACCTCTTATACCATAGAACATTTGTAGAGCAAAGCATTTCTTTTCCTCCGTGAGAACAGAAAAGAGCTATGACTTAGAACGAAGCACTTGCACTAGCATTGGCCTAACCTTGAGCGTCTACATTAGCGTTATCATCCCAGTAACAGAAGACCTAACATGAGGTAAACCCAAGCAAAAAAATAAAAAGACACAAACAAATAAACTGTAACAGTCCTGTAAATAGACCAACTAATCAAAACATAATAATAAATGTCAAGGGGATTAAGAAATGTATTTAGTAATCCACATATAAATCTCATATGATTCACATGTATATTTAGTAATCCACATATACTGTAAATGTCACATGATTCACATGTGTATTTAGTAATCCACATATACTGTAAATGTCACATGATTCACATGTGTATTTAGTAATCCACATATACTGTAAATGTCACATGATTCACATGTGTATTTAGTAATCCACATATAAATGTCACACAATTCATAAATGTATTTTATTATTACATTTATTTACAGACTGACAAATTTATATTTACAAACCATTTGTCATTCATGAACATCCCTACAATTTTTTTTTATTCCTTATGCATTAGATTCATGAATGCATTTTTTTTTCTTTCTAAATCGCATTCCATGCAGTTTGTCAGATGTTGTTTACAATTTCAGCCAATCATATGAAAGTAAATTTGAGGGTATGACTGAAGATAGACCATACTGTGTTACATCTGCAAAGTGTCACATCACTGACTTAGAGTATTGTCATGGATCTTAAGCCTCCATCACATTGAGGCACGTTCCTACTAGATCTGCAAAAATTTGGGTCAACCCAGTAAGAACTTGTAGAACATTCCAGAAGTAAAGGGGAAACCAGTAAGGTCATACTGTAGTATAGTCTCCCTTGATGTGGTCCTGCCATGGTGCTAACTCATTTATGGCATACATGCAGCAGGTTATCAGCATGGTTTTGTCATGTTCAGAGAACTTAGTATAAATATTAGATCCAATTACTCACACAGTTACTTTATGGTGAAAAAACTGAGCGTGTCAGTATTTACAGTATACCGTCCCATCTGGACGGAACAACAAAATAGTAAGTGCGTGATAAGAGCTTGGTAAGCGTGTGGTAAAAACATGATAAATGCATTGATAAAAGGGACATGGCTAGGAAGTAGTACGAACTTGATAATTATTAACTTGTGTTAATAATAATTTGTTATTTATGTGAATTTTAGGGTCTGAATATTGAGTGTTATGTAACAAATAGGGGGTGGTACAGTATGTCTCTGCCAAGTTTTCAGTTGGTATATACAGTACTGTATAATTATACCAATACCAATAATCAGTGTACATAAATTAATAAAGTTAACCAAATATATTGACAAATACTGAAAGGAAATTTATGCATAATATTAATATTATACTTTATATTATAACAATATATCTTATTTGGAATAATTTGGTTTAAAAATATTCATTGTGAACTATTATGTCTGCATAATATATTGTCAGCCACAGACTGGCGTAATGGTTGCCACATGTTCAGTTCTTCCCAAGTGTCAGACCTGTTAACAAAATACTGACAGACAGTTAAAAAAAAAATTAATAAATAAATAAACATCATATAATATGAGGGAAGAACTGCTTTGGAGGCACATGCTGCACCTAAAAATCACCAGTTATGCAAACAAAGACAATTTTTATATTTACGGTCAAGAAATATTAAACTCAGGAGGATATGATAGCATGTGCTGTGGTCACAGCTCTTAAGGTAAAAATTTTTGGTTTTATTAAAAACACAAAAAGAGACTATAGGCCTACATCAGCAACCAGTCCTCGTAAAATTAGGTCTCTATGGGTTGGTCAGTCTTTTTCTCTCTTGGTCAGACTCTGTCTTTTGTCAGGTTTCTTTGTAAGGCAACCCGAAATTACATCAAAAATAGATGGCGAATGCTGGGAAGGAAATCATGGGTTGAAAATTATTTTTTGACTCTGTTTCATTTCTTACTTCACTAAAATACATAATTTATGGTTTAAGCAAAATTCATGTTGCAGTTTATGTTCATGTTGGGCAAAGCCTGCTGATATCTCGGTTGATTATACTTAATTACTTGATGAAACTAAATTTATAATCAGAATTATATAATATAATAATATAATATAGTAATATTATTGTGCTACTTTAAACAAAATATCTGAATTTACTAGTTTTCATTTCTCGCCTGACATGCAGAGCTGACTGTAAATCTTTTTTGTAAAATTTAACAGACAAGCACACTATCAGTTTTAGATCATGTGACAGGCGGTCATCAGCATTATTCTGTGAATGTCAGACCCTCTTTCAGCTGTCAAAGTGATGGAAATGCTTTGTTGTTGTGTGTGCATGTATGTGTGCATGCGTGTGCATGTGCGCGTTTGTGAGTGTGTGTGCCTGCATCTTTCACCATCCCCTCCATTATACTCAATAAAGGCATGATGGACAGCTGTCATGGAGAGGCAAGAGACTGAATATGGAGGTGATGGACTAAAAAGCGGGCAATGAATAACAGATGTAAATGAGACTATACAGCTGAAGAATAAATCATAATCTTTTAAAAGTCAACTCTTCCTTGGTAAAAGATGAGTATTTGAAGTGTGTGTGTGTGTGTGTGTGTGTGTGTGTGTGTGTGTGTGTGTGTGTGTGTGTGTGTGTGTGTGTGTGTGTGTGTGTGTGTGTGTGTGTGTGCGTGTGTGTCTGTGTGTGTGTGTGTGTGTGTAAGAGAGAGAGAGGGAGGCTATCTTGCCGTAATGAGAAGCAGGTGGAGGCTAACCAGAGGGTTCCTTTTTAGTGGCATCACATCATTAGAGACTTCTCTCTCTCTGTCTCTCTCTCACACACACTCACATGCATACACCCACGTGCACACACATACACACATTCATAGATATACTTTAGAGATTTATGGGAAACAAGTATTTATGTCATACTGTTGAAATAAGTATTAATAGAATCTGTTTCTGCAATTCTTCTTCTTTGTCTTTCAAATCAATTCAATTAAATTTTATTTGTGTAGCGCTTTTAACAATTGACATTGTCGCAAAGCAGCTTTACACAATCAAAATAATTATTTGAGTTTGTATGAGATGTGAACGTGTATGGATCAAAATGATAAGACTTTCGGCTGTTCCATTTAACGTGTCGCCACAGCGAATCATCTGCCTCCATTTTATTCTATCCTCTGCATCCTCTTCTCTCACCTCAACTAACTTCATGTCCTCTCTCACTGCATCCATAAATCTTCTCTCTGGTCGTCCTGCCTGTCAGTTCCAACCTCAGCATCCTTCTACCAATACACTCACAATCTCTCTCCTCAGAACATGTCCAAACCACCTCAATCTGGCCTCTCTGACTTTATCTCCAAAACATCTAACATTAGTTGTCCCTCTAATGAACTCATTCTTGATCCTATCTTTCCTTGTCACTCCCAAAGAGAACCTTAACATCTTCATCTCTGCTCCCTCCAACTCTGCATCCTGTCTTTTCTTCAGTGCCACTGTCTCTAAGCTGTAGAGCATCGTTTGTCTCACCACTGTTTTGTACACCTTACCTTTGATTCTTGCTGATACTCTTTTATCACACCACCTGACACTTTTCTCCACCCATTCCACCCTGCCTGTATACCCTTTTTTACCTCATCCTACCTAAAGTCCTGCACCTTCTTTACCTCTGCTCCCTGTAGCCTTACCATTCCACTTGGTTCCTCTCATTCACACACATGTATTCTGTCTTGCTACTGTACGGCTAACCTTCATTCCTCTGCTTTCCACCTCTCCAGATTTTCTGCCCCTGTTCCCTGATCTCACTACAAAGCACAATCTGCAAGCATCATTGTCCATGGAAACTTCTGTCTAACTTCATCTGTCATCCTGTCCATCACCATAGCAAACAAGAAGGGGCTCAGAGCCGATCCTTGATGCAGACCCACCTCCACCTTGAACTCTTCTGTCACACCTACAGTATGGCATATCTCACCACTGTCTTATGCTGCTCACAAATGCTCACCTCTGCCCTTAACCTAGCTTCCACTACTCTTTCCCAAAGCTTCAATGAATGGCTCATCAGCTTTATTCCTCTGTAGGTGCGACAGCTCTGCATATCCCCCTTGATCGGCACTAATACACTTCTCCTCCATTCCTCTGGGATCCTCTCACTCTCCAAAATCTTGTTAAACAGACTAGTCAGAAACTCTACTGCAACCTCTCCTAAGCACTTCCATATTTCAGGACCAACCGCCTTCTATCTTCCCATCACCCTCCTGGCACCTGTCAGTACATTTCTGTCCCTATCTTTAATCACTCTAACATGCTGCACATCCTCCTCATCTCTATCGCTTTTTGCCTTGCCAACCTGTACAGATCCACCTCTCCCTTCTTACTGTCCAACCTAGCATACCTAGCATACCTAGCATAGTCCTCATATGCTCTTTGTTTGGCTTTTGTCACCTCTACCTTCACCTTACTCAGCATTTCCCTGTACCCTCTTCAGTCTTTTCAGTGTCCCACTTCTTCTTACTTGGCCTCTTTCTCTGTATACACTCCTAGACTTCCTCATTCCACCACCAAGTCTCCTTGTCCACTTTTCCCTTTCCTGATGATACACCAAGTACCCTCCTACCTGTCTCCCTGAACACCGTAGCTGTAGTTGTCCAGTCAACTGGAAGCCCCTCCTGACAACCCAGAGCCTCTCTCAACTCCTCCCTGAAAACTGCACAACATTCCTTCTTTTTCAACTTCCACCACTTTGTTCTCTGCTTTGTCTTTGTCCTTTTCACCTTCCTTACCACCAGGGTCATTTTACACACCATATCCACTATATGTTGCCTGGCTACACTCTCCCCTACCAATACCTTGGCAGTCACTAATCTCTTTCAGATTACCAAGTTGACACTAGATGTAGTCCACCTGAGTGCTCCTGCTCCTACACATCACACCATCAATTTCCAGCTTTAAACCCATCAACCTATCTGATACTCTTTTCACCTCCAGAACATTCCATACAAACTCCTCTTTCAAGATAACACCTACTCCATTTCTTTTCCTGTCCACACCATGGAAAACAACTTGAACCCTGCTCCTAAGCTTCTAGTCTTGCTAATTTTCCACCAGATCTCCTGGATACATAATACACACGTGGACAAAATTGTTGGTATCCTTCAGTCAATGAAAGAAAAACTCACAATGGTCACAGAAATAACTTTAATCTGACAAAAGTAATAATTAAAAAATATATTCTATGAATGTTAACCAATGAAAGTCAGACATTGCTTTTCAACCATGCTTCAACAGAATTATTTTAAAAAAAATTAACTCATGGAACAGGCCTGGACAAAAATGATGGTACCCCTAGAAAATACTGAAAATAATGTGACCAAGGTGATCAAGGTGTGTCCACTAATTAGCATCACAGGTGTCTACAATCTTGTAATCAGTCAGCCTATACTGTATATACGGCTCCAGGTAGTCACTGTGTTTTTTGGTGACATGGTATGTACCACACTCAACATGCACCAGAGGAAGCGAAGGAAAGAGTTGTCTCAGGAGATTCGAAAGAAAATTATAGACAAGCATGTTAAAGGTAAAGGCTATAAGACTATTTCCAAGCAGCTAGATGTTCCTGTGACTACAGTTGCACATATTATTCAGACTATTGTAGCCAACCTCCCTGGACGTGGCCAAGGGAGGAAAATTCATGACAAATCAAAGAGACGAATAATCCCAATGGTAACAAAAGAGCCCAGAAAGACTTCTAAAGAGATCCAAGGTCAACTTCATGCTCAAGGAACATCAGTGTCAGATCGCACCATCCGTCATTGTTTGAGCTAAAGTGGACTACATGGGAGACGACCAAGGAGGACACCATTGTTGAAAACAAATCAGAAAAAAGCCAGACTGGAATATGCCAAACTACATGTTGATGAGCCACAAAGCTTCTGGGAATGTCCTGTGGACAGATGAGACAAAAATGGAACTTTTTGCCAAGGCACATCAACTCTATGTTCACAGACGGAAAAATGAAGCATATCAAGAAAAGAACACTGTCCCTACTGTGCAACATGGAGGAGGTTCTGTTATCTTCTGGGGCTGCTTTGCTGCATCTGGCACAGGGTGTCTTGAATCTGTGCAGGGTACAATGAAATCTCAAGACTATCAAGGGATTCTAGAGAAAAATGTGCTGGCCAATGTCAGAAAGCTGGGTTTCAGTCGCAGGTCATGGGTCTTGCAACAGGACAATGACCCAAAACACACAGCTAAAAGATGTGGCTAAGAGGAAAACATTGGACTATTCTAAAGTGGCCTTCTATGAGCCCTGACCTCAATCCAATTGAGCATCTTTGGAAGGAGCTGAAACATGTTGTCTGGAAAAGACACCCTTCAAACCGGAAACAACTGGAGCAGCTTGCTCATGAGGAGTGGGCCAAAATACCTGCAGAGAGGTGCAGAAGTCTCATTGACCGTTACAGGAATCATTTGATTGCAGTGATTGCTTCAAAAGGTTGTGCAACAAACTATTAAGTTAGGGGTACCATCATTTTTGTCCAAGCCTGTTCCATGAGTTAATTTTTTTTTTTAATAATTCCGTTGAAGCATGATTGAAAAGCAATGTCTGACTTTCATTGGTTAACATTCATAGAATTCTTATTTATTATTACTTTTGTCAGATTAAAGTTATTTCTGTGACCATTGTGAGTTTTTCTTTCATTGACCAAAGGGTACCAACAATTTTGTCCACGTGTGTATATCTACTTTCCTTCTCCGCATCATGTCAACCAATGCTTTTGCCTTCCCTGTCGTAGTCCCAACATTCAACGTTCCTACTGTCACTTCTAAACTCTTGCCTTTCCTCTTCTGTCTCTGCCTATGAACATGCCTTCCTCCTCTCCTTCTTCGACCAGCAGTAGCCAATTTCCAGCTGCACCCTTGAAATTGGCTACTGTTGCTCGAAGAAGGAGAGGAGGAAGGCGCCGGTGGCAGTTTTTAACCCGAGCCATGACCGATCCGGTATGGAAGTCCTGTTAATGATTTGCATCATTTGATTTGTCAAATGTTTTATGTCGGATTCCCTTCCTGCCACAACCCTGTGCATTTATCCAGACACCTATTTTGGGTGGAAACAGCTCTCTCCCTCCAGTCTTTATCTTAAGACTGGGCCATTGGTGAATGAAGAGGCACTGATTGATGGGGCGCGTCGAGGGGCGGCAAGAGCAGCAAAGGGAGTTGAAATCAGTTCAGCTTTAGAGTAATGAGTTTTGATGCGGTTGAGCGGGAACCAATTAAAAGGGAGGTCCTCCACTTGATAGGATTCCGAGGGAAGCAGTCCTGTAACTTTTGTTCCGGCTACATTAGTTCCTAAGCAAAATGGCGGAGAGGTTGATTATTGTGGTAGCGGGTGTTTATTAATTATTAATGTTATTTTAATTAAAGACAAAGTCTAGTAAGTGATTCTAATTTTATAATAATAAGAAATATAATATAATAAAAATATATATATATATTAAATTAGACTAGCAATTCACAATGAACAGAAGCCACACCATACAAATGGCTTATAATTTGTTTATTTCTACAATACAGTTCTTTCTATAAATCAATTTCTTGTTTTCTTCCACATTTTGGTCAGTCTCCACAAGATCAACAAGCTTGATTGCTTTGCGGCCCCTTTAAATACATGAAAGGCATTCGGTCTACGTCAGAGCGGCCAAGAGCGGCAACTGGCGTCAGCGACAGGGCATCGAGAAGGAAGTTTGGCGGTCTTGCTGCGTTTGGTGTCAACGCAGGGTTAAAAGCATCAAACTAGTTATAGGTGATACTGAGTTATTGTAATCAATTATAGTGCAGTAGGTGGGATTTGTCAAAAAAGACCTAATCTCAAATTACTTCTGTAATTAAATTGATTCTGTAAAGCGGCATTGCAACAATGACAATGATTCAAAATAAATGCAAATCAGATCAGTGTCCTTATAAACAGTTCAGTTGGAATGATTTCAATCAGATTGAATAAATATTGTCTACGTAAACATAGCTAAATTAACATGAGCAGTTACAATGTATGATGTGCTAGATTGTACCTGATCAAGTGGGTACATTTTTGTTCTCCTCTGATTTATATCATTTTCTTTTGACCCCACTTAACTCACCACCCACTTTAATAAGATAATCTGAACAACTGCTCATTTACAGAGTTATCCAATCAGGCAGTCATATGACAGCAGCACGACACATAAAATTGAACAGATGCAAGTCAAGCGCTTCAGTTAATGTTCATATAAACATCAAAATGGGGGGGAAATGTGACATCTGTGACTTTAACTGTGGCATGGTTATTGGTACCAGATGGTCTGGTTTGAAGATTTCAGATACTGCTGAGCCCCTAGGACTTTTACACACAAAAGCCTCTAGAGTTTACACAGGATGGTGTGAAAACAGAAGGTTGAAACACCTTGTTGATGAGAGAGATCAGCAGAAAATGACTACAGTACTACAGACACCAGTAACTTAAATGAATACTCTTTACGAAAGTGAAGAACAGAACGGCAATTAAGAATGTACAGCACATCTAACCTTGAGGGTGAGGGGTTACAACAACAGAATAGCACATCAGGTTCCACTTCTGTCAACCCAGGCAAGGCAAGGCAAGGCAGGGGGAATTCTATTTATAGAGCACAATTTTAACACAACCATAGTTGTTCCAAAGTCCTTTACAATAAAAGATGAAAATAAAAAGCATTTAAAACAATTAAAATGTAAATATAAAAAACACCAGTTCAACTATGCAAAGTACAGACACAGCATCAGCCAAATGCTAGCTAGTATTTAAGCTGAATTAAAAAGCATCCAGTGGTGGAGAAGCTCTGATGTTCAAAGATAAACCTGTTCCACAGCTTTGGGGAAACTTCTGAGAAAGCTCGATCACCTTTCGTTTTTTTCCATTGTGAATGCGGGACAGATAAAAGTAACTGACCACTAAATCTTAATGGACTAGAGGGTGTATATGGCCTAATGAGATAACAAATATACTCTGGGGCAGAATTACACAATGCCTTGTACACAAAAAGAAAGATCTTAAAATCAACTCTAAATTGTATAGGGATCCAGTGCAATGAAGCAAGGACAGGGGATATATATCCCTTTTTTAGTTCCTATTTAAAATCTGGCTGCTGCATTTTGAAGCATCTGTAACAGAGACAGTGTAGAAGCACAGTCTCAGATTCAGTTATGTTATTCCTCATGATGCTAAAAATGATAGGTGATTTGTGGGTTCATGGTGTTATTGTTTTTCTCTTTTTTTGTCAGCCTTCCAAAACACCTTTTTGTTATTCTACTAAAAAAAAAAAAAAGAGAGAGAAATATCTAGTCCCATCGGAATGGTTAAAGTAAATAAATGATGAAAGATATTTTGTGTTTTTTTTTTTTTTGTCTTTTTTTAAGTTTCTGATAGATTCTTACACAATATATCCTCATATCACTGGGCTTGAAGTCATAAGTTAATCCTCTTCAGACTTCTCTCTCAATTGTGTCATGTACTTTATTTCTTTTTTTTACATTAGGTTAAATACCAATTTGTTGTTGGATAGTATAGATAGAGATAAGTGTCTCCGCCCAAGGACCCTTCAATGACAGGACTCAAACCCAAAAAGGTGTGTCCAAACACACTTTGACTGGTAGTGTATATTTACATGTCTGCAATATTATGTAGAAAACCATTAACTATTTCTACACATATCTTTAATAAGTAAACAGAGGTACAGGAGAATGTATTGTAGAACAGGAATTGTAAAGAAAGCAGCGATGGACAGATTACATACAGTAACAGATCAGTTTTCACATGGAAACAAAGAACCCAATGTAGGCTCCTGGGTTTTGCACAAAATATTGAAAGGAAAAAAGGCATAAGAAAAGATGCTTTTGAAAACATTTACTACAGGGAAGAAACTTCTATAAAGATCACCTAATAGTAATAAAATAAACAGTCAATATTTCATTTGAAAACCCTTTGCTTGAAAAAAGAAAAATCAATAGTGGTAATATAGATTTGTGCAGTGTTATTAGTAAAACAGCTGTATGTTTTAATGAGCATGCTGGAGGATATGCCATTTTCATGCAAAACCCAGGAGTCTATATTAATTTTTCCCCATCTGGAAACTTGTCTGTCATGTAATATATTGCTTTCTTTACAGGCAAGCAAACATTGTTCCATAGTGTTATTAATTTATACATTTTAAGGCATTGGAAATAGAGAATGTTATTGTACATAATAATGCAAACATGATAAACATAAATAACAACATTTGTACTATAGATAATATGGGATGAAGATTTTTGCACTGTACTGTTTGTGTGTGTGTGTTAATGTATAAAAATAACAGAAGGTTTGGCCAGAACTCACAATAGCCAGAACTCACTCTTCCAATGTGTATATTTACATTTTATACATTAGAGGACCAAAAAAAAGACAGAAAAATTTCTGTTTGTATGTCTGTCTAGCAGTATTGTCATAGCATCATGCAAAACTGCCTGAACAGAATGTAATGAAACTTTGCCAGTACTTCGGTATTTGAATCTGAATTCGGAAGTTAAATCTGCATCGGCGACACAGTGGTGTAATGGTTAGCACTGTCGCCTTGCACCTCCAGCGTACGGGCTTAATTCCTGTCTCTGTGTGCATGGAGTTTGTATGTTTTCCACCTGCTTGGTGAGTTTCCTCCGGGTACTCCGTTTCTTCCCACAGTCCAAAGACATGCAGATTAGGCTAATTGGCGATCCCAAATTGCCCATAGTGTGTGAATGAGTGTGTGAGTGAGTGTATATCTATGTGTTATGCCCTGCGATGTATTGACACCCTGTCCAAGGTGTAGCCACTTTGTGCCCTAAGTCTCCTGCCCCCCCCCAAGTGACCCTGAATACAGGATAAAGCAGTATAGAAGATGAGTGAGTGAGAGTAAATCTGCATCAAGAATGAATTAAAAATGTTGAGTAGACAGGACGTTATGAGCAGTTTTGTGCCAGATTACATCACAGCAGCATCACTTTTATATATCCTTTTCCCTTGAGGTGGGTATACGCGCCACTCAACAGCCAATCAGCGCGATAGATCACAGTAAATACACAGAATATATGGAATACACAGAAGTGCCCAAATACTCTACAAACACACATGGCTTACTCGAAAAAAAGATATGTAACTTTTGAAAACTATGGGAAGTTTAAAACTAACCAGCTAATTAAAGCAATAATGTGTAGTGCCACATTGAGATAAAAAGCAGGTTGTTAGAGCAAACATATCCGAGGTGAGGGTATGTAAAATACCCAAACTAAGAATGCGCTCAAATCAAAATGTTGTTATGAACAGTCATGTGCTGGATTCAATAATTTATTTTAAACAGGGAGTATATTTGAAGGCATAGCAGATATCTGTCTGACAGTTAACCTTGGTCTATATTGAGTCATACAACAGGACAAAGATCTTAAACACATCAGTAAATCTACATCAGAATGCCTGAAGAATAAAAGAATAAAATAATGTTGTAAAGAAGAATGAGCCAAAATTATTTTACAATGACGTGGGATATTGATGAAGTCATAAAGGAAGTTATTGCTCATAAAGGTGGATCTACATGTTATTGCCCATATGTTGTTGTTTGGGGAGGGGCGGTTTGGCTTAATTTTTCTTAAATATATAATGGCACATTATTATTTTTTTAAAGTTGTATTTCTGTATTTTGTATTTCTTTGCCTTTCTAAGACCTGCTAAGATCAAATAATTTTTATTATATTT